>OX578151.1:66873426-67545926 GCA_951213105.1 Amaurobius ferox
TATGAACAATATTCTTTATTAAACAATTCGTCTTTCCCATCCAATTGCACGTGTAGCGAGAATAAACCAGAACTGGCGATAAAGCGACGTTTGGCGTGTGGCATGAGAGATTACTTCTGAAATTGTTGAATCGGTATACACTCTGGCTTATCGCCGCTGGGCGATAGGTTCGCCGCATCGTACATCGCACAAGACCTCTTACCGACTGATGATAGATTTTTCCCGCGAACTTTTAAATAGTTTAACACCCACAGCTTGTTAAGTTCTTTTGATTGCCTTTACCGGGACACTCACAAAAGCTTGGCGGACCACATGCGGCCCGTGGGCCGCAGGTTGAGTATGGTTGGTCTAGAGGCTTCGCCTCCTACTCCTTGACGCTCGCTTTGCGAGCTAGTCCAAACCAAACTAGGATATAAATCAAAAAACGGTTTATTTGGCCGTATTTCTCTATCATTTCTCTACAAATACATCAAATTTCTCGTTTTTTGATACTAAAGTTTCTGTTGTACGAAACAGATAGAGGGGCGCACCGATACGGGAAAACATTTTTCACTTCAGAAGTATAGAAAAAGTAGAATAACTTGTAAACTACATTGAAATAAAAAGCAGGGGATCGGTCTTGCCAAAACTCAACTATGTAGGTACATGCCAGCAAATATTCGTAATCTTTCTGTTGTTTGTGAGTCTAGGGCGCGAACTTGCAGCTGAAATATTTTGTCTTTTATTTTGACATTAAATATTTCATAAACCAAATTTCAAATCGAAAAACTGTTTATTTAAAAGCGTTCTTCAAATATTTTTGTATAAACGTTCCAAATTTTATACATTGGGATGCTATAGTTTTTGTGGTACGCAGAGAAACCACAGGAACGAAAAATTTATCAAACAGCGGCGCCTTTTTTAACACTTTCCAACATAGTTGAAGTGTGTTTATGATTTTGTTCATTCTGTCTGTCTGTCTGTTTGCACGATAACTGCCGTAAAAATGACTTTATCAAAATGAAATTTTAGTATGTTGTTGAGACGATTTGTGGGACATATGGGAATGCAAATGAATAATATCACCCAAATAGTTTTGGATCGAATCAGGGTTGAGAAAGTGAAATACATTGAATCCCATGGGACCCACTTTTTCAAACATTTTTTAAGGAGGGAATTTAAAACTCAAAAATTGTTTCGAAAATTTTTGGAAATATTCAAATCCATAAAATGTATAAAACAATTTTCAGCAAAATATGTTCGGTAGTTTTTTAAATAAAATTAAAATAATAATTACACCCATATTATATGATACGATCAAGTGACCCACTTCAAAGTAAAATAAGACATACATATGTGTTTCCGAGTGTAAAAATCGTGATTTTAAAAGTTCTTTTTAATTTATATTAAAGGTTGCGTATGCATCAGTCCCAAAACTGCTTTATTTTTGCATATTATCTGTGTGTCTAAATTCTATGCTTACGCAATTACAATATTTTTATTTTTAAATGATGGCCAAATCTCTACAACGAAGCCTAATTTTAACGTATCAAGAATGTAAACAAAAAGCAAATCAAGCTGTAAGAGGAGTTGTATAAGAAATGCTGAATTTTTTTTAGAGCAAAATTATTTAGTTCTTATGTCTGGAATAGAGGTGATATGAATGAGATATTCATTGATTTTACATAGAGAAGTAAACGATTTTATAGCATTGCCCTTTTCGGTCAAGTTTTATGTATGGAGTTAGAAAGTACTTTTATCTCCATGGTTTAAGTTTTTAAGTAAAATAAATTATTTTAGTACTGTGATAATTTATAAAACATCATCGCTGCATGTATCGCCTTTTAGAAATGCTTAAATAAAATTGTATTGCCGTTGGAAAGTGTTTCATAATCAATGTATTATGCATAATTGATCTTTCTTGTTTTTAATACTAGGGTGCTCCGCCCCCTGCTTGCTGCGATCTTTGTGGCTATTGTAAACTAACGAGTTGTTTTTAATGCTGCTTTGCAGTTTGTTGCAGCTTTGTTAGTAGTAATCGAAGATCACCTCTGTTCGCAATTTTGAGACGGTTATAAGCTTCTCATAACAGGTGAACTCGACTGAAACCAGATTCTATTAGATAAGAAGTAGGAAATGTCATACATAAATAATGTTGTCTTCTTAATTATTAGCAATTTCACAGCAGGTTGTTAAATGTGAAAACAACGTTGCTTTGTATTGTATCCAGGAATAGAATTATTTTAACGTTACAATCTTCTTAATATTTTTGCAGGGTATTGCAGAAATGATATTTACTTTCCTTATATACATATAATGTATAAGGAAGTATTGTGACGGGGTCGGAAATTCAATTTCGAGTTTTCGACGGGAGAGCACGTTTCAACTATTCCTGAACACGAATCAGACGTTTTTGAAGTGATGTCTCTGTGTGTGTCAGTGTCAGTGAGTCTGTGGAGACGATAACTCATGAACGAATGGACCGATTTGAACGAAATTCGGTACAGAAATTACAATCCGTGAATACTGTAAGCCTTTTGTTTTTAAACACAATCGAATGTTCAGAATTCCCCTAAATTTTCGAATGAAATTCTGAAAAAATCAATAAAAAATTAAAACCTTTAATACACTTAAATAAATAGACATTTCGTAAGTAATTTTTTCTTAGAAAACAATTACCATAAACTTTGAAATGCTAGCACGAACTACGTATTGCACATTCTTTAAATAAATTTATCAAAATATCCTATAAATTAAAAAAACTATTAAATCTTGAGAAACATGTTCACTTTTCATATGTAATACCATGCGATAAATTTGGTGACATCATTCTCGTGAATTTAGCTCTTTCCATTCATGAAAAAAGATACTTTGAGTAATACTTTTGTATTTGAACGTCAATAATCATTTATCTGCTATTAGAATAACTTATTTATCCGTCCATAATGCTTGGTGATTTTGGTGGCGAATTTGGCGAAATGTCGCCAACTTGGCGATTTTTTAAATGTTGCCAAATTAATGAAAATTTCGTCAATTGAATAAAAATGACGCTAAATCAATGAAAATGACAACTCATTGGCGAAAATTCAATTTCTTGGAAAGAATATAAGTATCTACTATAAGAATAACCTATTTGTTTTTACTGTAAAAGTAGTAAATTCATTGCATTATATAAGGAAAGTCAAGTGCTGCCCATATCAGATTTTTTACATGATGGCCCGAGATCAATTCAGACAGCGTTGGCTTGGTTAAGGAGCGATCATACTACACTGTAAAACATTGCATGCATGCTACTGAAGATTTCATCAGGTGAATCAGCTGTCCTTCGTAATGGAAAATAAGGTTCCGATAGTTACGATAATATATATATATATATATATATATATACACAAAAATAACGCTTCGGCAGACGGTAATTAACTAAATTTTCAGAAATGAAGTTGGAATTTTCATGAACGCCTGTAATTGCGGCTTTTCTGATAATTTTCCGAAATTATCAGTAAAGAAGCTGAAAAAAATTAAACATTGCAGAATGTTTTACAGAGTAAGGATATGAGGTTTGAACGAGGAGAGAGTTTTCCCGTTCCTTTTCTTTCTCGACGACTGCTGCCTCTCCTCATGACTACATGGGAGTCTCTTTGGGTCTTCTAGTAGAGGACCAGGAGTGGATAGCCTCATTGTTTCAAGGGCGACGTAATCTTTGACTTGACGTAGCATTTTCTAGGTCAAGGGCTTAGCAACAACAACAGCAGAAATGGATTTTTGTGGCCCACTCAGAAGTCTCTGTGGTTTCCCTGTATTCTCCATTTTATGTGTAGCTCCTAAGAAATACGCCGTGGATCCCTGCGGAGCCATATCGGTTGCTGCAATAAATGGGTTGCTGCAATAAATGGGTTGCTGCTAAGAAATACGAAATGGCTTCGTTGAGAAATGCTGCAATTAGCAACACTTACATGAACAGAAGTTTAGTGTCGAGCCATTGCGCAACTGAATTCCAGAAAGAATATTTCTGCGTACTTTGAAAAGCATTGCATCTGTCACCGTGTTAGAAGTCCTGATGATACAATTTTTGACAGATGTTTATTTCCTTCCGTAAATGTGTTTCGTTCGTTCTTGGCATCGACCCCTTGTCTTTAGATAAGGCTCTACTTTGTAATTGACCTTTTAGTTTATCTCGCTTCATTGAACAGTTTGTTATTCTGACTTTTTAAATTCTCCGCAATTGCGCTGTAATCACTTCTATTGGATTACACATGGTTACTTTACAAGACCTAACGTGCACCTACACTTAAGGACATTTCCTTACAAAGTTACTGTGCTGCTTAAGTAATTTTCAGAGAACTCTGCATATTTAAAACAAAAGTTGTTGGAGGGAGTTAATCCCTCCAACAACTTGGAGGGAGTTAACCCCTCCAAGAGGGTACACTGTCAAACTTGGTATAAATCGAAAAAATTTTTCTTTCCTTTAAAATGAAGTTCTTTAAAATTAAGTTTAATATGCTATAATTGTGATTATTATTTTCCTTATATACATAATGTATAAGGAAAGTATTTTGACGGGGTCGAAAATTCGAATTCGAGTTTTCGACGGCAGAGCACGTTTCAAGCATCCCTGATCACGAATCAAACATTTTTGAAGTGATGTCTGTCTGTGTGTGTATGTGTGTGTGTGTGTCAGTGAGTCTATGGAGACGATAACTGACGAACGAATAGACCTATTCGAACAAAATTTGGTATAAAAATCACAATTCGTAAACACAGGAAGCCTACTATTTTTATACGCATTCGAATGTTCAAAACCCCCCCTAAATTTTCGAGTGAAATTTTGAAAAAATCGTTAAAAAATCAAAACCGCTAATAAAGTTAAGCAAATAGACATTTCTTATGCAGTTTTTTATTAGAAAACGATTGTCATAAATTTTAGAACGCTAACATGAACCGTTTTCGAGATATTGCACATTTTTGAAAAAAATTATCAAAAAGTCATATAAAATAAAAAAAAATATTTCCTATTGAGGAACATGTTCATTTTTCATACGTAATACCATGCGATAGATTGAGTGACATCATTCTCGTGGATCTAGCTCGTTTCATTCATGAAAAAAGATACTTTGCGTAATACTTTTGTATTTGATCGCCAATAGTCGTTTATCTTCTGTAAGAATAACTTATTTCTTCGTCCATAACGCTTGGTGAGATTTTAGCGACAATTTTGGCGGAATGTCGCTAACTTGGCGACTTTTTGAAATGTTGCCAAATTAACGAAAATCTCGCCAAATGGATAAAAATGACGCTAAATCAATGAAATGACGACAAATTGTCGAAAATTCAATATCTTGGGAGGAGTATAAGTATCCATTATAAGAAAAACCTATTGATTTTACTGTAAAAGTAGTAAATTCATTACATTATATAACGAAAGTCATGTGTTGTCTACATCAGATTTTTTGCATTAACGATACAGATTCTTCAAATTTTTTTCTTACAAACATTGCAAAGGAAGAAAAAGTATAAAAAAATAAAAAGCAAGAAAAATCAGTCATGCATAAAGCATTGATAATGAAACACTTTCCAACTGCAATTCAACAATGTATTTAAACTGCAATGCATTTAAACATCTCAAAAATGCTATGTATTTCTCGGTAATATTTTTAACATTATCACAATACTACATTAATTTATTATATTTGAAAACTTAAAACCTCATCGAAAAAATGAACTTCATTCAAATGACGGCATTGAAATATAAATTGCCTGGTTTAAACATCTCTAAAATGCGATACATTCATCGGTAATATTTTAAAACTTATCACAATACTACATTAAATTATTATATTTGAAAACTTAATCCTTCATCGAAAAAAATGAACTTCATTTAAATGACGGCATTGAAATATAAATTACCTGGTTTAAACATCTCTAAAATGCGATATATTCTTCGATAATATTTTTAAAATTAACATAATACTACGATAATTTATTATATTTGAAAACTTCATCGAAAACAAATGAAATTTATTCAAATGACGTCATCGAAATATAACACGTCTTGCTCTATTTATAAAAGCAGCGTTTCATTCTTAAACTTTTTTCCATTCATTGTACTTATCACAATATCATAATAATTTATTTTATTTAAAAACTCAAGGCCAGGGAGGTACAAGTAATAAAACTCTATGCTTAAAACTTCATCGAAAAAATCGTCCTTCTCTCTGTAAAATCAATGAATACTTCATTCATATCAGCTATATTGCAGACTCCATAAGCTAAATAATTTTGCTTTAAAGAAATGCAGCAATTCTTATATAACTCATTCTACAACTTTGGGTATTTACTTCTTCGTAAGTGAAAATTAGGCTTCGTTGTAGAAATAATCAATCATTTAAACTCAAATATATTGTCATTGCGTTGTTTCAGTATGTAGATACACAGAAATTAAGCAAAAATAAAGCGGTTTTAGGGCTGATACAACACTAAATATGAATTAAAAAGAACATTAAAAATCACGATTTTGACACAAGATGGATGCCATATTTTATTTTGACGTCGGTCACGTGATTTCTTCATATATTGGAGACGTGATCGCTTCATATAAAATGTGTAATTATTATTTTAATTTTTATTTTAAAAACTACTGAATATATTTTGCTGAATTTTTTTACATATTTTATGGGATAATTTGAATATTTCCTAAAACGAAGCAATTTGTGAATTTTATATCCGCTTAAAAAATGTTTGAAAATTTTCGTCCCATAAGGTTCAATGTATTTAATTTTTTCAACGCAGGTTCAATCCGAAACTAATTGGTGAAATTATTCATTTATATTCCCATAGGTCCAACAGATCGTCTGAACAACATACTAAAATTTCATTTTGATAAAGTCATTTTTATGGTAGTTATCGTACTAACGGACAGAAAGACAGACAGACAGAATGAACAAAGTTATAAACATATGTTTTAAAGTGTTATTAAATAAAGAAATAAAATTGACTATATAAAATTGGATACTGGTATGAAAAAGTCGAATTGAGCCACACTTCATCTAATTTTAACTATAACTAATTTAAGTAAATGCTAAGCTGATATTTAGTACTGTGACTGATAAATAAAGTTAGTGTACAGAATAAGAACTAGGAATTATATAGAATAGCTGAATTATACACTTTAAAGGCCACATATAATACAATGACTGCGTGTAACTATTTTTACAGAAAAATTCTAATGTTTGTTTTGTATTTCATAGTTTATAGTACATATGCCTACGACTGTCCTATCAACGAGGTCCCGTTATACAGATGCAGATCATCCTACAAATGTATTCCAGAGTCGTGGAGATGTGATGGTCTACTTGACTGCATTTATGGTGAAGACGAAAATTATTGTGGTAAATATTTTTTACTTCTAAATTACAGTGTGTGCTGTGAAATCAGATTGGTAACGTTGCGAGAGAATGCTTTGCGCAAAGCTGACATGAGTGCATTTTTATTACTTTCCTTACATACATAGCTTGATGTATGGGAAAAATATTGTGACAGGGTCAAACATTTGCATTGAAATTTTTGACGGAAGAGTACATTTCAAGCATCCTAGAATTGAACTAGAGCGCTTTTGCAGTGCTCTTGGTATGATAGTGTGCGTTAGTGTGAGTGTGTCTGTGTTAGTATATGTATGTATGATGTCTGCGTGTGTATGTTAATGTGTGTGTGTGTTAGTATGTGTGTATGTGATATCTCCGTGTGTATATTAGAGTGTAAGTGTGTGTGATGTCTGTGTGTAAATGCTAATGTGTGTGTGATGTCTGTGTGTGTATGCTAGTAGTGTGTGTGTGATGTCTGTGTGTGTATGCTAGTGTGTGTGTGTGTGATGTCTGTGTGTGTGATGTCTGTGTGTGTATGCCAGTGTGTGTGTGATGTCTGTGTGTGTATGCTAGTAAGTGTGTGATATCTGTGTGAAAAATAGTGTGTGTTTGATGTCTGTGTGCATGTTGTTGTGTATGTGCGATGTCTGTATGTTTTTGTGTATGCTAATGTGTTGTATGTTAGTGTGTGTGCAAGTGTGATGTCTGTTTATGTGCGTGTGTGATGTCTGTGTGTGTATATTAGAATGTGTGTGTGTGTGTATATTAGTATGTGTGTGTGTATGTTAGTATGTGTGTGTGATGACTGTGTATGTATATTAGTGTGTGTGTGATGTCTGAGTGTGATGTCTGTGTATTTGTGTGTATGCTAGTGTGTGTGCATGTGTGATGTCTGTGTGTGCATGTGTGATGTCTGTGTGTGCATGTTAGTATGTGTGTGTGTATAATAGTATGTGTGTGTATGTTAGTATGTGTGTGTGTATGTTAGTATGTGTGTGATGTCTGTGTGTGTATGTTAGTTTGTGTGTGTGCGTACATGTGTTTACGGCAAAGAATTCGCCACTAGTCATTCGTTTTATGAGAAGTTAATTAAATATCAATTGCATTTTGTTGAAGATTTTGCATGTGAGATGAACAAGTTATTCTGTTTGGACTGATGTTGTTAAAAGCGCGTATAACTTAATCAACTAAACGATTGCCTTAGAAAAATAAAGCCATTTTAATACTTGAAAAACTCAGATGTAAGCCAACTCGACCATCCTTCACTTGATGAGAGTGGTGAAGTACATATATTCTGGACAACACAAATAAGACAAGGCCATGATCTTTTTTGACATTTAAAAAGCATTTGATAAAATATGGGACTGTGGATTAATCTCCCGTCAGGAGCGGTACTTTTCGTAACGAAAGCTGCCAGCAACAAATGAAAGAGATAAATGTTCAACGCGCATCAATCTGGTCAGCCGCGGCTGACGAAAGGTTAATCCACAAACTGATAACACTTAAAGTCCCTGATGCACTGGTCAAACTTTTAATCTCATATCTAAATGACAGATATGTTCAACTTAGTTAAAGATAGACTCTCAATATACGTATAAGCTCATAGAAAGTAGTTTACCGCAAGGATACACACAAAAAAGGTTAACGTGAAATTAAAGAGAAGTGTTGGGAAAAATAATTTTTAATAACATGATTTTGTTTATATATTTTCCCTTTCAGATCAGAAGCCCTTGAATACCTCGTCGCTTGTAACATCTGCAAGAAAGAGAGCTATTCAGTGGATTCGTAATCAAGCAAATAATGAAACAAGTACATATCGATGGGGATTGCAAGTGCCCAAAACTTCAGTGGCTCTATACCTGGCTGATCCCGGGTTTGCATCACCATCAAATCTGACACGGCGAGAGGTTACTTACGAACTCACCATTCAACTGCTCTCAAAGTTGGCTTTGTAAGTGCTCAAGTAGGACCATCAAGGTTTTGAATACGCTCCCATTGCAGATACAACAGCACATAAGGACCGTTTTCGCGTATTTAATTAGCTCGCCAGCATAAAATAGCTGTTATCTGCAATGACAGCAATAAAACCTCAAAATGATTTGAACTTCTATAGAAAGTTCAAAACATTTTAGCATTGTGCTGTGACTATGAACTCCTATATCCCTAACTTCTATAGAAAGGGACAACTCAATTCTACCACGAAGCCAGCTGTGACGACGGATTGTCCCGAACTGAATTTTATTGAGATTTGATGTTAGTTGGTTGGTAGGAGTGAGTCAAATAATCATCTTTTCACATATATTATTTCTCCTATATACATAGTGTAATGTATAGGGAAAGTATTGTAAAGGGATCGAAAATTCGAATTTTCAACGGAAGAACTATTTTTCAAACATCTATGAATTTTTATTGATTATAACAATCAGTCAGTACTAGAACCTTAATGATTTTAAACGAGATCAAATATCCGGAAAACAACAAATTTTGAATAAATTTTTGAAAAAATGATTAACAAATTAGAAATTTAATAAATAAATACCTATTTCGTACTTAAGTTTTCATTAGAAAACGCATGACATAAACATCAAAACGGTAGCATTAATGTATGCAGAATGTAAGCAAATCAAGCTGTAAGCTGAGCTGTATGAGAATTGCAGAAATTTTTAACTCAAAATGATTTAGCTCTGGAGTTTGGAATATAGTTGATATGAATGAAATATTCATTGATTTTACATAGAGAAGCAGACGATTTTATAGCATTGCATTTTTAGATGAAGATTTAAGCATGGAGTTAGAAAGAACTTTTACCTCCATGGTTTTATGTTTGCAAGTAAAATAAATTATTGTAGAACTGTGGTAATTTAAAAAATATCACCGCTGATTGTATCGTATTTTAGAGATGTTTAAATAAATTGCATTGCATATGAAAAGTGTTTCATAATCAATGCTTTATGCATGATTGATGTTTCTTGTTTATTTATACGTTTATTTAGCGACATTAAGCGTACAGTAATGAGATGGCTACCGGCAGGCCCGGTAAAGAGAGGGGGGAAGCCGAAACAAATTCCCGGAGCTCGTGCAGCTTCCAAAACCCAGACCTGGATTGATGAAGAATAATTTCTATCTACATGTAGTTTTTTCTGCGATCGGGATCGAAATTATTATTTCCTAAAGGTCCGGGCCTCCTTTTTGCGGCCTTGTTTGCCTGAGTAATTTGAAATGAGTTTTAATGTAAAAATAAAAATAAAATTTTGACGTAAAATATATTTTGAAATTTGAGGCCCTATTTGTCAGAATGATTTGTAATTGAGTTGTAACGTAAAAAAAAAATATTTGAAATTCAATTTTGATGTAAACAATTATTTGAAATTTAAGTTTTATGTAAAATAATTTAATTATAAGAATTTTTAATGTGAGAAATTTTTTTGAAGTTAAATTTTAATGTAAGAAAAAAAAAGTAATTTGAAATTTTAACGTTACAGCAAATTGCTAACTTATAACTTAAAATTCCATCTAAACCACGATATAAAACATAATTGTAATGCAAATAAATTACGCAATACGCATGTCCAACCATCATTTAAAATTCTGATTTTCACAACAAAAATTTCGTTATGACAAGAATTCGCTTTTTTTTGTTTTGCAGGAAAAGTTTGAAAGACGTGCCTACGTCTGACTTGGCATCCTACACAAATGCTCTTCTAGTGACCTGTTTGGACCCGAGGGACTTTCATCAGGTGGACCTCGTGAAAGAGTTGCGTTCCCGCGTGGACGCCCAGAACTACACCAGTCCTTATCAACTTCTTACGCTGTGCAATGCTGGAGACAAGATCACCGAAGAGGACGTAGAGAAACTCATCGAGGAGTTCTGGAATCCTCGCCGTGAATTTTGGACAGGTTAGATAATTGGCACAACCTATCCATATAAGGTTTCCAAGAAAGTCTTAAGCAATCCAATGACTTTGTTAGGAAATATCCTTATACGTGTACACGCAGTTTCATCTATAGTAATGTGATCATGCCCGATTCAATAAAAGGGATTGAAGGGCGTCGTAGAATATTAAAAGTTAGGATAATAAACTTTGCAACAATGCAAAATGTCAATCAAAGTTCCAGAGCAATACCTAATTATTGTGATTTGACATCAGGAATGCACAACCGATAATCGCATGCATTGACGAAACAGGTACATGGAAGGTAACAAATACCTGCCAAACAGTCGTGTGATCTAAGGTGATACGGTGACACTTGCTAAGCTTGGTGTCACCGCGTCACCTTTGATGATACGACTGTGGTAATATTATTTTTCAATTTAAAAATAAATTGTGATAAGAGGGATGTTCATTATATTTTCATGCAAGCAAGTGTTCACTTTAGCGCCCCTGAATACGGCAGCCAATCGTTCATAAACATACTGCGAATACATGAATTCTGCCACAATTTCATGATGGATTTCTACTCATGAGGCTCATTTACAACTCTGCAGTTAGATTTTTTATATATCGCCTTGTTGCAGATATCGTTATCCCAAATTTTTAATTTCGCCGCTAGGGGGGCTGAAATTACTTTTATTTGATTGCGCACTTTACTATTAATAGATGTAATATGACATTCGTGGACAACCTTTCCTTATAAAATTATTGGGGTGCTTAAGGACTTTCCCAGCAACCCTGTGTATTTAAGTTCTGTCGGAGGAGAGGGAATGGTGAAGAAGTATTTCTTAGTTGGGGGAGAAGTAATGGCACAAAAAATGATGAAAAGTACTTTTAAGAGACATCATTTCACTTTTACCCAAATGCAGAATGAATTACAAGGGTGTTTCAAGGAGGTTATAAAAACTGGGAACAACTAAAACGTGGGAGTGTGAAAATTAAAGTACAATAAAATATAAGATTGAGGTATCAAAATATTGGGTGCATCGAAAAATATAAAATGTATCACTTTTTATTAACTGGGGGTGAAGGGGTAGGCATAGATGCAGCGATAAAAACAGAAGGTTTCATGTTTTCTTAGTTTTGAAAAAAAATTAATGATTAAACGATAATGGTAAAACTATCAGAGATGCATTCTTTCAATCCAAATACAGAGAAAAATAGCACGCTTAAGTTGACCAGATAAAGAGGGGGTACTGAAGCGTGGGGAAAATTAAAATACAGTAAAAATATTCGATTGGAGGTGTTCAAAAATAAAGCATGTCGAAACTAATAGAAAAATGCTATTTTTTATTATTTTTGAAGTCACAGGGAAAAGATGGCACGGTAGAAACAGTTTTCTATTGAGATAAAACTAATAATCAAATAATAATGAAAATATACCAGAGATATGCCATTTCAGTCCAAATGCAAGAAAACATAACGTGGATAATTTAAGTTAATTAGAAAATGGTAGAGGTACTGAAAATGCGGGTGCAAAAATTAAAATGCAATAAAAATGTTCAAGTGGGAAATTAAAAAGTCGGACATAATGAGACTGAAAGAAAAATTAACTTTTTCAGTTACTGAAAGGGAGAGGCTGTTTAAAAAGGAATACATTTTAGATGTTTTATCAGTTTTGGGAGAAAGTAGTGAGAGGAAAAAAACATTAAAAAATTATCAGTTACTTTATCCTACCACAAATACAGGAAAAATAGCGTAGAGGCTTTAGATTCATTGGAAAAAGAGTCGGTAGGGTTAAAAAATATGGGGGCACAAAAATGAAATTAAAACTATAGAAATATTTGATTGAGGTATTAATACATTGGGAGCACAGACACTGATAAAAGTACCAAATATTTCACAGTCACTGGAGGGCGCTTGAAAAGACCAACTTAATACTGAAAAAATATCACACATGCTTTAAGTTTATTAGAAAAATAAAGCAATATATTACACAATTTCAGGTAGAGCGTGAAAAAAAAAGTATTTTCGAGTGGTATTATAGATGAACAGTGGTAGATAGGGTACACTCAGACTAAAAGATTAATACTAAGTTATAATTATTTCAGTCTGAAGCGGAGTTAAAAACAACATTTTAATTTATTTTATTAGTTTTGGAAAAAGTAATATTATCTAAATAACATGTTATTTTGAAATATAAACTTTTAGTGAACAAACAGTGCGGATCCCCGTGCTTTAATCTCAAATTATTAAAATTCTTATATGGAAATGTATAGAATTTAACATTAATCCATTATTTAAAATTAATTTTTCATTTTGCGAAACAACGCAAACTTTTGAAACATTTTACACGAATATCCCTTAATTTTGCAATGTTGCTTCGCGATAAAATGACTGCTTTCATTACAGTCAGTTAAGTCGACAGAATTTTTTAGGGAGGGGGGGGGGTGCAACAGACATATATATTGTTCTTAACTCTTCAAATATCATTTCGTCGAACTCTAGTTTGTTTAAGACAAACATTTAAATTCTTGAAATTTAAAATAAAAAAAATTACATATATTTTTAAAAATAAAAATTAAACTTATCAAATTTATCAATTTATGGATATTTATATGTGATACAGAAAGTTGTTAATGCATTTCTATATGTAGATAAATGTGATTTATAATTTTTATTAAACAATCATCACGCTTCATAGCAAATAAATCATTTATATGGCATTGTCTGCTATGAAATTTTAGGACAATTTTCAGACTCAAAAGACTTTAAATATTTGTATAACTCGATTGGTTTACAATTATGAAAAAAATTCCCCATTTCTCAGAAAGATCATAAAATTAATATTTCTATTTTTTAAATTAGCAATAGAATTGTGAGTGAAGTGCATTTTTAAATGCGTGATTAAAGTGCACATTTACGCAGTAAAACATTCCTTCGCAAATACGTTTGAAACCATAAAAAGCATTGTTCGTCAGTCGCAGGGCTTGATATTATATGATAAATACTCAGAACCAGATATACCTTTTGGACTGGAAATTAAACGTAATGCCAATTAAATGCAGGTGTCCGCTATTCAAAAGCGTTGGTTAAAAATGTTTTACAGAAAACATATTTATTAACTGAACATTGCACACCAGTGTCTACTACATGTCATATTAATACTGATAGAGCAGAATCTCTTGGAATGGGTAAGACTGCAGAAGCAACCTCCTTGCCGACCGACGTCGCTGTTTATAAGTCATCATGCACATTAAAAAAAGCCTGCTTTTATTAGTACTTTCTTCTTTTCCAGATACCCAGGCTATTATTGTAATGGCTCTTGCTTGTGCTGGAAATCAGTATGACTCAAGCTTCAATATGAGTGAGATTCACGAGTTCACTGAGGTACTCAAAATGAAACAGTTCAGAAATGGCACAGTTGTGAACCTGCAGACTACGGCATTGGTGATGCAGGTAATACATGTTATGATCAAATAAAGACAATTTCACAAACATTTATAATGCACATAGACCTTGCTAAGCGCCGATTTATTACAATGTTATTACTTTCCTTATATACAGTAATGTATAAGGAAAGTATTGTGACGGGGTCGAAAATTCGAATTCGAGTTTTCGACTGGAGAGTACGTTTCCTGCATCCCTCATCACGAATCGAACATTTCGAGGTGATCTCTCTCTCTCTCTCTCTCTATGTGTGTGTGTGTGTGTGTGTATGAAAGTATGTGTGTGTTTGTGGGTCAGTGAGTCTGTGGAGACGGTAACTGACGAACAAATGGTCGGATTCGAACGAAATTTGGTACCAAAATTACAATCCGTGAATACTGGAATCCTATTATTTTTATACGCAATCGACGTTCAGATCCCCCCCCCCCAAAAAAAATTTTCGATTAAAATTTTGAAAAATTCGTCAAAAAGTCAAAACCTCTAATAAAGTTACGCAAACAGACATTTCGTATGTAATTTTTTAGTAGAAAAACGATTGACATAATTTTTAGAACTCTAGTATGAACTGTTTTTGAGATATTGCACATTTTTCAAAAAAATTATCAAATAATCATATGAAAAAAAAAAATTCCTATTGAGACACATGTTCACTTTTCCTATGTAATGCCATACGATAAATTTAGTGACATCATTCTCGTGGATCTAGCTCGTTCCATTCATGAAAAAAGATACTTTGAGTCATACTTTTGTATTTGAACGTCGTCAAATGGAATGTCGCACTTCTTTAAATGTTGGTAAATTAACGAAAAACTCGTCAAATAAATAAAAATGACGCCAAATCAATGAAAATTACGACTAATTGAAGAAAATTCAATATCTTGGAAACAACTTAAATATCTATTATAAAAATACTCTAATTTTTTTTTACTGTAGTAAATTCATTGCATTATATAAGGAAAGTCATGTGCTGCTCACACCAGATGTTTTACTTTCCTTATATACATAATGTATAAGGAAAGTATGGTGACGGGGTCGAAAATTCGAATTCGAGTTTTCGACGGGAGAACACGTTTCAAGCATCCCTGATCACGAATCGAACATTTTTGAAGTGATGTTTGTTTGTTTGCGTGTGTATATGTGTGTGTGTGTGTGTGTGTGTGTGTGTGTGTGTGTGTGTGTCAGTTAGTCTGTGGAGACGATAACTGACGAACGAATGGACCGATTCGAACGAAATTTATTACGAAAATCACAATTCGTGAATACAGCAAGCCTATTGTTTTTAAACGTTATCGAATGTTCCGAACCCCCCTAAATTTTCGAGGGAAATTTTGATGGAATTATCTAAAAATCAAAAGCTTTAAGTTGCGTAAATAGACATGTCTTATGTAATTTCTCTTCAGAAAACGATTAACACAAGCTTTAGAACGCTAGCATGAACCGTTCTGGAGATATTGCACATTTTTTAAATAAATTTATCAAAAAATCCCATAAATTAAAAAAAAGATATATTAACTGTTGAGAAACATTTTCACTTTTCATAAGTAATATCATGCGATAAATTTGGTGACATCATTCTCGTGGATATAGCTCGTTCCCTTCATGAGAAAAGATACTATGAGGAATACTTTTGTATTTGAACAGCAATAATCATTTATCTGTTATAAGAATAACTTATTTCTTCGTCCAAAACACTTGGCGAGATTTTGTCGACGAATTTGGCGGAATGTCGCCAACATGGCGACTTTTTTAAATGCTGCTAAATTAACGAAAATCTTGCCAAATGGATAAAAATGAAGCTAAATCAATGAAAATGACGACTAATTGATGAAAATTCAATATCTTGGAAAGAATATAAGTATCTACTATAAGAAAAACCTATTTTTTTACTGTAAAAGTAGTAAACTCATTGCATTATATAAGGAAAGTCATGTGCTGCCGATATCAGATTTTATTCCCGTACGAAAGACGATAAATGATCCCCTATGCGATACATCGGCCAAAAAGATGAAAGTCTGCCAGAATATGTACAGAATGTACAAACGAAATACATAAACATATAATTACGTATGGACTTATTGTACATATTATTTTCCTCTCTTTATAGATTTCCTTAGTGGGGAGAATGAGAGAGAACCTATAGAGGAGGGACACACTATTGCAGGGTCAGCGCTAAAGTGTACAGTGTACAGTGTACAGTGTACAGCAAATATCAGTTCTGTTCACTGTTAAATGGAGAATTATATCAATCCAGCTAATCTCTATATTAATCGGGTTTGACCGTATCTAAATTATCTTATATCTATATTAGCTTGGTCTGTATTACTGTACACCTCTCTTTAGAGAGAGATTTCAAATTCGAATTATCAGCATCGAGATAAAGGACAACAATGATTAATGATTAATTCGACTGCATTTATATTTAGGCTTTATTTTCTTCTGAGCCGGAGGATGACGAAGAAAACTTTGAAGAGGCGAGGGCTTTAAGGTATATCCTACGTGAGCAGAAAAAAGATGGATCATTTGGCAGCATGATGAATACCTACTACGCTCTACCTATCCTTGGTTACAGAAGCTTGGTGAACATCAGTTCAGTCCATTGTGCACCTAAAGTAAACGATGGTAAGCTGCAGTTTATGATTATTATTATTACAGACAGACAGATTGAACCAAATCATAAACACTTTACAACTATGTTGGAAAGTGTTGAAAAGGAATTCATCCATTTAGAAGATGAAGAAATCTGTTAAATATATTATCAAATTGCCATTTGAGTTAACCTTATTTTATACTCCTGGAAAAAACATAAAAATCATGACAGTGATGCAACTTCTGCCGATAATGGAACAGGACGTTGCATACAAGAAAAATAGGCTTAATTTAGAAAGAGCGTTGCCAACTTTACAATTTATTGGCACGTTTATCACCCAAAATTGGCTAAATATAGATTAAATCTACCTTAGTTTTTCAACGTTGCTTATATATGATATCCATGTAAGTTGGAAATCCAAACATTTTTTATGGTTCTAACTATAAGGTTTACCCAAATGTTGACAGCAAATTATAAACATTGAGATGAATAGACAGCACAAAACTATTTTTAATTTATTATTTTACAATTTTTCTAGTAGTAGTCTGTAAATACAGTAAAGTGCTGTTTTAGTTTAATTTCTCAAGGATCCAATGAAAAGAAAAGCATATAACTGCAAAAACCGTATGATTGAAATTTATGTCAATGGATAGGAATGCTTGAGAACTAACGACAAAAGCTTTTAAATAACAAAAGCACATGTAATTATTTTAGACATTTTCAGGCCCTTATTTTAGCCATTATCAGGCCCTTATTTTAGCCATTATCCGGCCCTTATTGTAGCCATTATCAGGCCCTTATCTTAGCTGTTATCAGGCCCATATTTTAGCATTTGGAAATTACTTAAGATGAGCCAAAATAATAATTACACTGTTGCTAATAAGACGTGAATATAAAAGATTCTACCAAAAATCCTCTATAAGTCTTGTTTAAAATAGATTTTGCTCTCTAACTTAGTTCCTACCGTTTGCAGATATGCGGCAAAATCCGCGAAGTCTTATTCTAAATTTGTTGTAGTGAAAACCAGTTGAGCACTTATTTGCTTGGAAAAAAAATCATCTCCAACTTGAATTGTTATGCTTTTAATATTTCGCTCGTACATATCAATCTTAATTTGTGGTAATTTTTATATTTTTTTGTAAGCAAAATCAGACTTATTCTTTAGTTATCAGACTTTTTACTAAAGTGATAAGTCAGATCTACAAAAACGACACTGTTTTTGCTAAACAGCGTCATTTTGTAGATCTTACTTATCACTTTATGGAAATCTTTATATTGACAAGATCTGATATATCAATGAGGAAGACAAGTTAGCATTTTTTTTTTGATTGAGAGTGTGAAATTTACTTCAATTCAATATTTAAATATAAATATATAAATTAAAACTTGAGACTGGGGATGATAACCTGAGTAGGAGATCGATTTACTCATTTGATTAACAATCATGCAATTGAAAGTAGGGAGGAATTTTGCAACTTATCACTCTCATTAATGAATGAATATCACATATTTTCGCCAAATGGCTATTAAAATGTTATCTGCCTATCTTAAACGAAATACGTACCCCCGCCTGTGCATATGTTGTTTTCTGACTTTGGTAATTCGGAAATGCTTTCATTTTACGTCTTTACTTGGAGTAATTAGAAAGAAAGGGTGGAGGAGATATGTCAATCAGTTGAAAATGTTACGCCAATCGACAGTGTAAAACATTTTCAAGCATTTTACTGAAAGTTTCAGAGGGATCAGCTGTCCGTAATGTTGAGGAAGGTCACTGATAGTTATGGTGATATATACATAAAAATACAAAAATATCTCTTGACAGACGATAATTAGCTGAATATTCCTGAAATGAAACTGGAATTTTCATGAGCGCCTGTAATTGTGTTTTTTTTATCAGTTTGCCGAAATTATCAAATTAGCTGAAGAAAATGAATAACGGCTGCAGAATATTTTACAGTGTTTAGGGTTTATCATAAAAACAAAAGAACTTTGTATCTTGGTGTTTCGTCCTAAATTTTATCTAACGGTAGTACATGAACAGCCGCATATACAAATGCAGTTATCAAAGCATTGATCCATTTGGGCTAAAATTAATACTTCAAGCGGTATTAATAGGAATATTACTATGTTGGAGATGTTTTCTATTACTGTAATGACCTGTATATAAATGAAATTTTCAAATTTCTACTAATATGTGTGTGGACTCTACACGGATGTATTTATAAAGAGTATTTTCTGTTACTTTCTGAAATGCAGGGAAAACAGCCCTGGATAATTTGGTGAACCAGATTGGACCAAAGGTCCGAGTCCGCTATTCCCTGTGGATCGGCGACGAGAGAGATGTGGAGAAGACTTTGAAATTAAGGGTTGCGGCTAACACTTCTTTCTACGGTATTATGAAGATAGCCCAGGATATCGACACGCAGTACAAGTAATTTGCATTCGATCAAATTTCCTCATCTAATTTTTCTACTCAAGTGACATAATTGCTGTTATGAAAAGCAAAATATTTTGTACATGCCATTGATATTTAATCATTAATTATTAATACTGTTAGTTGATACTAAGTAAATGCTTGATAAATTAGAAATAATTACAAATGCGCACACCTCAATCCCATAATAGACGAGTTTCTATTTCACTATGTTAAACAAAACGTTTCTTTTTTTAGATATTTCTTTATGTTTAAATGGTAAATATATCAAACGTGTTATCTTTCTTATATATCTACTTCTATGAGTATTAAAAATGCACGAGCAAACAGAAAAATCCATTCAATTCTCTTCTATTTATACCATATCAGAACTTTTCTTATAAAGCTATGAAATTGTTTTTCCTACCGTTATATGGTTCACGTATTAAAAGTATCATCTCTTTTAATGTTTATATGTTATAAACATTATAAAGTAACTGCCTTCTTCGGCTCTTGATGGTTACTCCACTATACGAATGAGTGTAGTTATGTTGTGGGATTACATATCCGTTTTTATCTCTGTCAAAAAAGTGACTAACTTAAAGTACTTGATTTTAGACCCTTCGGTCTACGGTAATTACACAGGACTACACAGATTTAATTCAAATTATTTTTATTGTATACTAGCAGCATACCCGTTCTTCGTACGGAATATATAATATAAAGAAACTTATAATTCGCAATCATGTGCAAATTCTGTTAAAATATTAAATTTATTGCTCCTAAAGAGAAGTTTAAGAATATCTGTTCTCACTATGTAAAATTATCTTCACAGCCAGATCTGAAGAATAAAACATCCTGGGCCCTTTTGTAAGTAAATTTACAAAAAAAAAAAAGGAATTGAATCAATATATGTAACCCCGTACTACTTATATTGTCGTAGATTAGAAAATATGTCAGTGTGTTAGTAGAAGCTTACCCGTATTGCAATATGAGTCTCAAAAATGTTTGCCAAAATAAAAAAGATGACGTAATAAATTGAAAGTATCAAAAATCCCCGTAATCTTAATATCAGAAGGTCGTAATTGATTCCAATATATGCCAATATATATCAAAATATATGCCAATATACCTGTACTACTTATATTCTCGTAGATTAGAAGATATACCCATGCATTTGTAGAAGATTACTCGTACAGCGTACTATATATGAGTTTCAACAATTTTCGTCATAATAAAACAATTCCATAATAATTTGAAAATATCAATAGTCCCTGAATCAACAGTCCCCGAAAATACCAATAATAATGATGTTTAAATCTGAAGACCGTAATTGATCCAGTCAAAAATGCAATGTCAATGAAATTTACTTTATATACATATTTTTATTATTCAAATCGGAAAAGATTTAATAAAAATCGTATGCCGCATAACATATTGAAACCGTTGCTAAGCGACATGATATCATTTGCTTCAAATAAATTGATAGAAATCATATCATCTGAATAATGCAATCTCCATGGAAGGTTTGCGAGATTTTCGTCAATTTAGCGATCACTTAAAAAATCGCCAAATTTATCGCCAAGTGGGACTGTAGAACTGATAATCCCATTATGCGACAAATTGACGAAACATCATCACAATACTATCCCCTAACAAAATACAATTAATTTCATTTAGTAAGCGCGATTTTATCAATTTCATGATATTTTTATGGATTTAAAAATATTTTTACCAATTTGGTGATAAAAAAAAATTCCTTTAATGTGTTACTAAGTAGGATGGATGAACTGACCGGCAAATGCTACAGAAACATCATTTCAGTACTCTATTCTAAAAAAACAAATTTAATTTCATTGATTGATTTGGGCCATTTTTATCAATTTGGAGACATTTCCACTAATTTGATAAAGTTTAAGAAAAGTTACCAAGTTATTTAGAGATATTCCGCTAAATTCGTAGCTCTGAATTTGCAGATCTGAAGAATAAAATATCCTGATCCCTTTTGTATATACTAAATGAAAACACTAAAATTGTATTAGAAGATACATACACCCGTTCTACTCTTTTTCTGCTTCAACAATCGGCTAAATGAATTTATTGGGTAAACACAATATATGAGTTTATTAGCTAAACACAATATATGAGCTTGAAACCTCTTTGCTTAAATAAATGAAAGTGATGTACGCAGTCCGCAATATATATAATTAAAATAACAATCAAACCGTTCATTTATAAAATATATTTTTACATCCATTTATTATACAAATAGAAAAAATAATAATAAATATTACCAACACATTTAATTTCATTCCATTGCCGAACAACATGATATAAGATAGAATCTTCCTCATAAGATGTGAAATTAAATAGGCATTTTGATTTCTTTATACTCTTCATCGTTGAGTAAAAATTTGTGAAAGATGAACCATGGAGGTAGATTTTTCCATTTAAATTCATGTTTCAAACAATTCATGCTTTCCTATAGTGACTAATTAATGCAAAAATCCTGTACTAAACTCGGAAATAAAGTTTTATTTCATTTTGGCGTTTTAAACAAACGATTTTCATCCTTTCCGTTTGGATAAACCACGGAGTTGGAGAGTAGATCTCCTAAGAAAAAGTTCCGTCTTTCATTAATATCTCGACAACCCCTGGTCTTAGAAACTCGAAACTTGGACAAAATTTATGGGGGGCTATTTCAAGGCTATCCATTAAATTTCATTAAATTCGGTTCAGCCGTTTTTCCGTGATGATGAGACAAACGAAAATTTTGTTTTTTACTAATATCTCGAGAACCACTGGTCGTAAAAACTCAAAACACGGACTAAATTTTAAGTGGGGCTATTTCTAGGCTACCCACAAAATTTCATCAAATTCGGTTCAGCCGTTCTCCCGTGATGATGGGACAAACAGACAGACAGACAGACAGACAGATTTTCATTTTTATTTATATAGACATCACGGAAATGACAGCAGCATGCTGTTTGAAACAACGAACGACATAGACAATAACTGTTATTTTACATGCCTAGAATGAATTACAATTATACAAGATACTATCCATTACGGGTCTGGTGATAATTGTTACTCCGTAGACGCTTATAAAGCTTTTATGCTTACCAATATAATTCTTTTTCTCGCCCCATAATACGCCCAAACCCAGATACTAGACTATTCCAGTCATCGTTGTATCTCAGTGGATTTCCTTCCGCTAGGCTGCCAGCAAAATTCCTCACTCATCACAATCTATCCTCCTGCCTTCTCCTTCACGCCAAGTCACTTAGATCGAAATCTTACCAGAATCCTTCCTGAATCTTCCTCGATCCGAAACTTATCCTGTTTTTACTTCAGGAACGCAGAAACGCATGTTGATTAGCACGGCGATTGGTCTACCAACAGACCCAGTTAGAATGGTTAGTTTAAAGAAATATAAATTATAACGCAAACTGAGGAAATAGTAATCGAAAAGTTACTTAGACATCACAACATTTGCATCGCATAAGAAAGCAATAGTATAATTTAAGACCCTTTATATATTTTTATAATATATCAGTTGTTTTTGTATAACGATGCAAAAGTATTTTTCTTACCAATATATGGTGCATATATTAAAAGCCATTATATCTACTAGTTATGATGATTAAAAATGCGCAAATAATCAAAAGAATAATTTGCCTCCCTTCTGCATACATAACATACTAGAATGAATTCCCTGACGCTGCCTAGGTCCAAGTAGTGCAAATAGGTGTATATCGTTCTTGACAACTAATATCTTATTTATTTTATGAACAGGTTTCAGTACGTCTTAAAGAAAGGAAAGCCCTACGTGAATACTGTGTTTGGAATACAGGACGACATCGAGAGTGGAAAATACTGGTTCCCCTACATTGTAAACGGCACAAAGCCGTCTAGAATCACAACATGTAAGTATTAGTATTTAGGCAATTTTTCAGCCCATTTTAATTTAACAAAATCCTTTGGAATGAGTGACACAAAATTTCATCTCAGTCAATCTGTTCTTTCGAGAGATATCTTGCTCACTGTATGTGCATGTAGGAGGAATAAAATGCAGCGTTTTTAATCTCCTCCTAAAGAAAACAAGTGTAAAGAAACCGTTAATAAACACTTTGCAAAAACAGTTCTAAAAACATCTCTGCATAAAACAATAAAAGCAGTGATATAGGAATGGGTCATAAGGAATGATGCCAAGTTCAGGCCATCATGTCTGAATGGAAAAAATTTTAAATTTCGGTTCGCAGAGTTTACTAAAACTCTTGGTAATTTGCTTAATCATAAGGAATATAATTTCATTAATTACTCCCATAGCCATTCTGCCTCTTTTTAAACCTTGTGTTAGCGATCCTCATATTGATATATCTACTTTTAGAATGAAAGCGGGCCACCAAATGTTTTCGTAAACTCTTAAAAATGTTCCCGTACAAATTTAATCACTTAGTCTTGTTTTCCTTCCTTGACGACCAATACCGATATCGTTAGGTTTTGTGCAGATATGTTTTTGAAGAGTGTTTCCTTTATTTAGATTTGTTTTTAACTAGGGTTGATTTGGGGCAGGGGGGGGGGGGATATCGTTATTTTTTTGCGGTTTGAGTCGATCAAAGCACAGTTCAATTTTAAATTTATATTTGGAATCAGTATTCTGTGAAGTCTATTTAACTCTGTGGTGTCTCAATGACTCGATAACTGGTTGTTAAATGTGCCTTTTTGGATATAAAATTTGTTTTAAATGTCTGATTGACGCCATTGCTGAGAAAGGCACTACTATAAGGTATAAGAAAAAATCTGTTGTGTACAGCACATGAATATCCCTACAGACTTATATTCACTTTCGCTTTATTTCTTCAATAATTCACTAAATTGAGTTTAATTGCATAAAATGATACCCATAATTATTTTAAATTACACTGAATTTTTGCTTTTATTTCAATTTTCGTTTTCATTCGGTCACTGTACTTGTTTTCAAAGGTGGCAAAACAAAAACGCGAAAAATATAAAATATCTCGAGAACGGCTAGTCCTAGAGTAATGAGGTTGGTCTTACTCTTTTCATCATCAAAAATTACGTAAACAGCAAGCATTTCATTGATACATTTGAGCAAACGTAGTCATTTATTTTAGATTTTGACGATTTTTAAGTGCTATTTCGAAAAAATAAACCTGTAGGTTTTGTTTTATCGAATTATACTAAAATCTAATCAGCGCCAGGATAACCCACAAGTGACTTACCTATAAAATTTTATGAAATTTGGTCAATTAGATTTTGAGTTAAAGTGAATACATTCTCTCTCCATTGCACACACACACACACACACACACACGCACACAGACGTCACTCTAAAAAGCGTTTTTTTCGTGTCCCGAAACGTGTAGATCCGTCGAAAACTGGAGTTGCGATTATCGACATGATTCCAACACATTTCCTGTATTTCAGGAAAAGTAGAAATAATCTCAAATTTCTTCTAATTCAGTTTAGCGGTTCGGATTGTGTAGCCCCATCAAAATAAAACAAGGACAAGAACGGATAAAAGCAAGAAAACAAGACCGGATAAAATAGCTTCCCCGGGCCTCCCACAACAGTTAAACAATTGCAACAAATTAATCAAATTAAACAATTCACCAAATTGAACAATTACAACAAATTAATCAACTTAAACCATTGCAATAAATAAACTAAATTACACAATTCACCAAATTAAACAATTGAAACAAATTAACCAAATTATACAAGTCACCCAATTAAACAATGGCAACATCGAAAAATTAATGGCTGCTTACTAAAGGAATGTATGTTATCAGAATAGTGTTGCCCAGAGGACAGATTCATTCATTTTTTGGATATACAGGGATTAACTGTATTAATTCAGCTTGTTGGCTTCATAGCTAGGATAAGAAAGTTGTCAATAATTTAATTATATTAAAATATGTAAGAACCACATTTTATATGACATTTATAGAATTCTATTATGTTTTTGAAAAACAATTTGTTTATTTCATATAGATCGAGTGGTGAAGGGAGATCCCCGGAGAAATGTCCGCCCCAGGCCCCAGTTAAGCTAAGTTGGGTCCTGCTGGTAGCTCATACATTTGTTGAGTTTTTTCTTGGAGGAACAAAATGTAATACTTGGTGAAACTCTGTCGCATGTCTAGATATCTCGAAAACTAACTCTTCTTAGCCGCTAATGCGAATAGGTGTTTATGGCGAATTCCTAAAGTTGAAAATGTGGATAAGATGAATGATTAGTAAAATATATATTTTTTCGATCTATAAGAAAAGTTTCAATATCTTCCATTGAATATATTGTATAGTGCCTTGTTGCCCCAATCAGGAATCTGACCCTGGATCTCCGAATTGTCCAGTCAACGCTCTACCGCTGAGCTACTGGGACGAAATTGAAAGCTCTTATTATCGAAGTAGATTCTGGATTCTCCACCTTCTAATGTCAGATTGGCAGGCAACTGACAATCCGACTGAACACCTCCTGCAATTTTTACCTCAGATTAACTTTCTAATACTACTATTTTTACCCAGGTCAACTTCCTGCGTGGTCGTTATCCTCTCAATTTGAAATCATCGCTCAATCTTTTAGAGTGCACTGAATATGTACTATTCGTACTAGGGTCCCCAGACATTTGACATCCTTGCACTAATCTACAGGGTTGATTTGTTGAGGCATCATTGTAAAGAGTCTTGCTGTCCTAACCAGGACTCGACCCCAGAATCTCCGAACTGGCTAGACGACTTTCTACCGCTGAGATACTGGGGCAAAATTGCAAGTTCTAATCTTCGAAGTGGACTATATCATATTTTCAAAAATATATGCTCCATTAGTAACAGTATACAAGGCTAATTAAAAGAATCAACCCTTTTCGGATATATAAGATAATACTTAGTTAAGCAGTAAAAATTATATCCATTAATATCGCGCGCCTGATACATTACGATATTGCATAAGGAAATTAAAAAAATTTCTTGATTGACGTGTTTCTCAGCCAATTAAAGACCTGGTCTATTCTGGATATATGGACATGGTTTCGATAGATGTGGGTTAGATATTCTGTGCTATAAGGTAGAATGCAGGAAATGCTATTAGCTATGGCTAAGCAGTCTATCTTCTACTCAATTTCATATCAATAAGTTCTTCAGAATGTCGACAATGTTGATTTGATGTCGAGGTTATGTCATGTCTGCTATGAGAAAATAACTCTTAAGGAATTTAAAATTTTTAGTATACATTATCCTTGTATTTCAGGTCTTGCAGACTTCATACCGGAAGACAACGATCACATGGTCATGTGGTACCGTCGTGGATCCTGGACAGAATAAAAAGGCTGAAATGAAAAACTATATTCCACAGAAAGTGTTTTAATTATTTTCTAAATAATATAAACACCTGTATTCGTAATAAAAGATATAAATAGTAATACAGCTTATATGTGTTTAATTTTCGCTAAATTTGTATGAATTATTTCATAAATAAAATCGAATGAAAATGGTACGACTTAAGAACCATCTACTGGTACTGTTGCATTTACCATCTAATCCGGTGTGTGCGACAGTATAAGTACTGCTGTATTTTCTAGGTGCCTCTTTCCCAATCGTAATACTTTATATGCAGAAAAGAAACATGTACTGTATTCAACTGTCATAGTCGTGAGGTCCTGGATACATGCTCATTGTGACATATTTCTGAAATTGCGCCAGTCTTACAATAGAGACATTCCTACAATGTTGACAAATATATTTAAGACAAAAGTTAATGACCTCATTGATATCTTGGTCAAGAGTGTTTGGCACTATTGTTGCACAGGCGTGCACTATAGAATTTAAAAAAAAGGTCCACAATACGAACATGAATATGGCTGCTCACCGAACTGATTGTAAATTATTACAACCTGAAGATGTGGTAGGCCCGGGTTCGATTCCAGCCACTGCCAAAACTGCCGCCGTGTTCATGCGGAGTACGATCACGTTAAACATGTGGGTCCGAAAGTCCTTCCGAGAGGTTGGTGGTAGGGGAAGGAGGGTACGGTCCCTGTGGATGCTTCCCCCACTGGGTTCCGGTCTAAATTGGGTGGCACTTCCCGACCGTCCAAACAGTTACCTTACACCTTTCTGGTAGGTCGGACGGTCTGGGTTTCAACAACCTGAAGATGTTGATAAATTCATAACTGCAAAACTAGCAGACGACAGTTTCTCTCTTCCCTATTATTAATTTAGGCACATGATGCCCGGTCCTCACTTTGACGGTCTTTTGTATTGAAATAAAGAAAAGAAGGAATACTCCAAAGTTATTTTTTCTGAAACTGATATGACTCGAGACGGTTTTTTTAAATATAGAAAACGGCTTAACACTGAAAAATTGTATGGCTACTATGGTAAGATAAATGGAAAAGTTATTTGTTCAGATAATCGCATGGTGGTGCCGAACAATCCCTACTTGCTTAAAAAGTTTGACTGTGTCATCAATGTTGAGTACTGTTCTTCACTCATGGATATCAAGTACATCCGTATGTACATTTACGAAAGTCATGATAGGGTTACATTAGAGATCAAGGAGTACGATGACAACGAAGTAGCGAAATATATATAGGTTGTCCCAAAAACATTGATCTCGGCTTTTATTCCTTAAATATTGATCTTAGACATCTATATATATATAAAGAAGAAAAGTATGTATGTATGATCTAACATCACGGGAGAACAGCGGAAATCAATAGAATGAAATTTGGTGGGTTGTCTTGAAATAGCCCCACTTAAAATTTAATCCGTGTTTCGAGTTTCTAACACTAGGGGTTGTTGCGATATTAATGAAAAACGAAACTTCCGTTTGTCTCATTATCACGGGAGAACAGCTGCATCGAATTTAATGAAATTGTGCGTAGCTTTGAAATAGCCCCCCACAAATATAGTCGAAGTTTCGAGTTTCTAAGATCAGGGGTTGTCGAGACATTAATGGAAAACGAAACTTTTTCTAGGAGTTCTACTCTCTAAATCCTTGACTCCCAAGGAAAAAGTTTGGAATTCGTTGGTTTAAAACGTGAACGACAATTAAATCTCTGAGATTTGTTGGAGTTTATTGAATGTGTTAGTCACTTTTGAAAATCACAGGTTTGAAATATGAATTTACATGGAAACTTTATCACCATGGTCTGTTTTATACAGTTTTACTCAACAAATTTTAATCATTGAATAATAAATAAATGAATATAAAAATATCTCTCTATGTATCTATATATATATAAAGAAGAAAAGTATGTATGTATGATCCATTTTTTTTCTTACATAATGCAATGAATTTACCTTTTTCACAGTGTAAGAACAATGTATAAGATTCACGGCCCTATATGTTCCGGTGTTATATGTTCCGGCCCTATATGTACGCAAATATTACAAAGCTTGTTCAAAATGTTTTCCATCCATGCCAAAGATCCATTAAAGATAAGAGGCAGGTATTATTTGCCTATGATGCTTTTCTGCCTTGCGTCATTTGTAGTCTTGTTGTAAACATTTACATTTTAATTTGTGATTAATTCCTCACCAACTTTGTTTAAACATATCTCTGGGACTTTTTATGATAAAATGCTGCAATTTTGTACATCACATTATTAGTGTATGGAGCTCATTTTACTCATTAGATATGTTTTTGTACGGGGGCCCGTATGAAAATTCAAATTTTGTATTTCTTCAAATTTAATGGCCTGAAATTTTTTATCGATTTCACAAAATTCTGTACTCTTTTCTACGAAACTTTGTAATTTATATGTCTAAGATCAATATTTAAGGAATGAAAGCCGAGGTCAATGTTTTTGGGACACCCGTACAGATAGACGATACATTGGACCAATGGAGGCCGCTTGGCGTTTGAATGAGACTCCCCTCCATGAAAGAGTCGCGATATCGTCAGACTTTCGATGCATCGTTCTGGTGAACAGTATATAAGGTTCGATGAAGGACATGAAGAAGATGCAATATCCGCATCCGTGACAATGTTGTTGGCTTGGTTCAATCTTAATAAAGTAGATCCAGCGGCTAATACAATGCTATACAGAAATGTACCGGAAAGGTATTCTTCGGATAATTCTTCGAAGAAGTGGATTGCAAGAAAAATTTATATCTATGTTGTTGGACCTGCATTGAACAATTCTCCAAAAGATTCATAGAGATTCTTTATAAAGTGGATTCTTAGTAGGATTTCAGGAGCAACTTGTTATAAATATCTTCGATGGGTATGGATATCTGCCGTACATTTTGGGAAGCTAAAATTGCAATGGAATTAACTGAAAATTGCGAAGAAGCAATAGTTGTATTGTTGGAAGCTGCATCAACATTGGTGCCTAGACAGTTGGTACGCTTCTTTGTGTACCACCTCATCGGGGATGATTTGCAGATATGGGACGGATTCAAGGAACAAATAGCAAACCGAGGAACCCGTACCAATGAAGCTTTGTGTGAAATTGATGAACAGCTGAATACAGAAAATAGAAGCTCTCATGAATCGGGATTGTGGCAGCCTTCGGTTTATGAATAGGGGTTAACGAAAGAAAGTAGGAGCGAGTTATGGAGGTTGACGAGCGTCAGCATGCAGGGGGCAGAGCTCCCTAGTTAATATAGATAAAGAATTGTATAATATTAGATGTAAAGTTGCACGAGAAAGTTACAATACATCTCTGCTAAATTAATTTTTTAATTTGCCATTATACATTATATTAGTAATTTTTTCGTAACACAAATCCTATAACAATGTCTTATTACTCGTTGAATAAGTTGCAAGAGAGCAAACTTTTCTTTGCACTGCAATTTGAAATTTCTCTTCCGAGCAGTTTTCATCGGGTAATGATAGGTGGTTCCCTCAACAATATCAAATTGATACAGTTTTGAATATAGATCTGAATTTTAATAAAAAACCAAAAGGAGAGAACTAAAATTTTGCACACCAAGGTTTCTGTTAAACATGAATTCAAAATTAATAATTAATATTAAAATTGTATTTGAGGATAAAAAAAATGGTACACATTTTTTGTGGGTATTTAGTGTCACTATATGAAATAAGAATTTATTTGAAAGGCTAATAATTTCAGAAAATATGAAAGACAAACTGCACTATCAGCTTAACATTAGGAACCTGAAATTTCAAGTTGTCATAACTCACCAACAGTTTGAAGTCTGAGTCAACTATATATATATATATATATATATATATATATATATATATATATATTTGAATTCAGGGTGCTTCGCTCGGGAGAATCAGAATATGTTATCAGAAGTGGGTATTGCCTCTTGAAAAAATTTATTTGATATAAAGTATAATATGAAGGCGACTACTTATCCTAATGAGATGTGCATTCGATTATGGAAATTATTACGAGTCTAATAATACATGTGGTTTGACTGCACGCAGTGTTTCTTTCTGGGGTGGGGAAAGGCGAATGAAATTTTAGGGATGTTTTCTATTTGCCCTATATAAATATATCAAAATGTTGTGTTAAATAAGTAGAAAATAGGTCAACATAAAATCATAAAATGTCTCCGAGGGGTGGGGGCGAATACTCGTCTCGGGGGTCTTCGCTCCCCAGAAATATGCCTAATAGAAACACTGGCTGCACGAACCAAGAAGCCAGAATAACGACCGATGTTGGGATTTTCATTTGACCGACTGTACATATTGATTTCAAAAATTTAATTAGTAATAAAGTCTATGTTTCAATTTTCAAAAATGAGTAAAATATGAAATAAAACACTTAATATAAATCATTAATATTAAAATAATATAAACTCTTGTAATGTTGAATTATATATAATTATTATTAATGCATACTGTTATGCTTGTTAATTCCTCCAACATATTATATAATTAATTTACGCTTATAAGGTATTATGGGTACACGAGTGTTTTTAATGATCACAATTAGTACGTCTGTCTGTGTCGCTGGCAATTGTTCTCATACGTTTAAATATTTATTAATTTTGATTAAAAAATTCACGTGGTATTTCCTGGTATATATATTACTTTCCTTATATACATAATGTATAAGGAAAGTAATGTGACGGGGTCGAAAATTCGAATTCGAGTTTTCGACGGGAGAGCACGTTTCAAGCATCCCTAATCACGAATCAAACATTTTTGAAGTGATGTCTGTGTGTGTGTGTGAAAGTATGTGTGTGTGTGTATGTGTGTGTGTGTCAGTGAGTCTATGGAGACGATAACAGACGAACGAATGGACCGATTCGAACCAAATTTGGTACAAAAATCACAATCCGTAAACACTGGAAGTCTATTGTTTTCATACGCAATCGTATGTTCAGAACCCTCCTAAATTTTCGAATGAAATTTTGAAAAAATCGTCAAAAAATCAAAACCACTAATAAAGTTACGCAAATAGACATTTCTTATATAATTTTTCATTCGAAAACTATGGACATACATGTCAGAACGCTAACATGAACTATTCTCGAGATATTGCACATTTTTCAAAAAAATTATCAAAAAGTCATATAAAATAGAAAAAAAATTTCCTATTGAGGAACATGTTCACTTTTCATATGTAATATCATGCGATAAATTGGGTGACATCATTCTCGTGGATCTAGCTCGTTCCATTCATGAAAAATGATACTTCGAGTAATACTTTTGTATTTGAACGCCAATAGTCATTTATCTGCTGTAAGAACAACTTATTTCTTCGTCCATAACGCTTGGCGAGATTTTGGCGACGAATTTGGCGGAATGTCGCCAACTTGGCGACTTCATGAAATGTTGCCAAATTAAAGAAAATCTCGCCAAATGGATAAAAATGACGCTAAATCAATGAAAATGACGACTCATTGGCGAAAATTCAATATCTTGGAAAGAATATTTGTATCTACTTTAAGAAAAACCTATTTTTTTACTGTAAAAGAAGTAAATTGATTACATTATATAAGGAAAGTCATGTGTTGCAAACATCAGATTTTTTTATTTATGTAAAGATGTTATAAGTTAATTAAAAAATCCACTTACTCATTAAAAATAAAATTCATGGAAAAAGCAAATACGGATTCAAAATTCTAAATTGAATTATTAACAGCCTTTGGTATGAGAGTGGCGTCTGCACTTCGAGGGTAGAGACCTCATTGGCTGATATGGCATTCTGTGGGCCACACGTCATTGAATCCTTTACCTTAATTTTATAATTGATTTCGATCAGATTCGATGTGCTTTTTGTTTTGCTTTTGTGCTAATAATGCGCTTATTTAGTGTGAATGTTTTAGAGCAGTATTTCATTTTTCGGTAATTATTTTTTAGGTAAAATTTATTCCCCATAAGAAAAGATAGGTTTATTTAAGAGGGAAAAATAACAGTGACGATTGTGAACCTGAACATGAACGTTTGTCAAAAGTAACTAAGCCTTGTACTAGTAATATGGTAAAAGCAAGGCCTAATCGTCAGTACTGAAATACTTAATTGGGTTTATTTGGACTGGAAACGATGATCATCCATTCCCTCTTTGCCTTCTCTGTGGCGAGAAAATGTCTAACGAAGCCATGTTACCTAGCAAGTTAAAAAAGACATTTTACAACTAAACACCAATATCTCCAAGGAAAAGATTTGAATTATTTCAAAAGACTGTCAGAACAACAATCAAAGCAGGGTAAATATTTAAAAAAAAAGTTTACAATTTCAAAAGTTTACAATTTCAAATCGCATCTATTGAGATAGCCGAAATGATTGCATTAAAAAAATCTGATGTGGGCAACACATGACTTTCCTTATATAATGCAATGAATTTATTACTTTTACAGTTAAAAAAATGTTATTCTTATAGTAGATACTTATATTCTTTTCAAGATATTGAATTTTCTTCAATGAGTCGTCATTTTCATTGATTTAGCGTCATTTTTATCGATTTGGCGAGATTTTTGTTAATTTGGCAGTAATTAAAAATGTCGCCAAGTTGGCGGCATTCCGCCAAATTCGTTGCCAAAATATCGCCAAGCGTTATGGACGAAGAAATAAGTTATTCTTACAGCAGATAAATGACTATTGGCGTTCAAATACAAAAGTATTACTCAAAGTATCTTTTTTCATGAATGGAACGACTTAGATCCACGAGAATAATGCCACCCAATTTATCGCATGGTATTACATATGAAAAGTGAACATGTTTCTCAATAGGAAATATATTTTTTTTTATTTTATATAACTTTTTGATAATTTTTTTGAAAAATGTGCAATATCTCGAGAACGGTTCATGTTAGTGTTCTAAAATTTATGTCAATCGTTTTCTAATGAAAAATTACATAAGAAATGTCTATTTGCGCAACTTTATTAGCGGTTTTGACTTTTTGACGATTTTTTCAAAATTTCACTCGAAAATTTAGGGGGTTCTGAACATTCGATTGCGTATAAAAACAATAGGCTTCCAGGGTTTACGGATTGTGAGTTTTGTACCAAATTTCGTTCGAATCGGTCCATTCGTTCGTCTGTTATCGCCTCCACAGACTGACTGACACACACACACACACACACACACACACACACACACACATACTTTCACACACACACAGACACAGACACACACTCACATACATACACACACACACACACACACACACACACACACACACACACACACACACACACACACAGACATCACTTCAAAAATGTTTGATTCGTGATCAGTGATGCTTGAAACGTGCTCTTCGGTCGAAAACTCGAATTCGAATTTTAAACCCCGTCACAATACTTTCCTTATACATTATGTATATAAGGAAAGTAATAATGTCTCGTACTTTACCCGAGTCTACTATCTTGCCCGCCTGTGGGTAGAAAGATGGTTGAAACAATGTTTGGGGATGAGGCAGAGCAAGAAATTAACAAAATTTCTCTCTCAAATAATACATTTCATATCAATTATGGATTTCATATCAATTATGGATTTGTTTGCTGATATAGAAGAAAATGTGTGGAATATATTTCAGAACTCAGAATTTGCTTTGCAAGCTGATGAATCAACCGACATTAGCAATACGTCCCGATTACTTACATTTATTCAATTTATTGATGGAGATCAAATCATAAATCAATTTTTTTCTGCAAAGAAATGTCAGGACTACAAGAGGTCAAGATATATTTTATATTTTTTTTGGCTATCTTAAAAAATGGAATTTTTCATAGAAATCATGCGTTGGAATATGCACTGATGCAATCCTTCCATGGTAGGCTCGATGAAAGGTTTTGCATCATTAGTAAAACTAGAAAATCCAAATGTTATCCGAACTTATTGCTTTCTACAGAGAGCGATACTATATAGTTTCGAAAACATTACCAGCTGAATTAAAAGACGTATTGGATCAAGTTGTTGAAATGGTGAATTATATAAAAATCAGACCGTTGAAGACTCGCTTGTTTGAAAAAAGTTGTGCACTCAATTTATCACATGGTATTACATATATAAAGTGAACATGTTTCTCAATAGGAAAATTTTTATTTTATTTTATATGACATTTTGATATTTTTTTTAAAAATGCACACTATCTCGAGAACGGTTCATGTTAGCGTTCTAAAATTTATACTAATCGTTTTCAAATGAAAAATTACATAAGAAATGTCTATTTGAGTAACTTTATTAGTGGTTTTGATTTTTTGACAATTTTTTCAAAATTTCATTTGAAAATTTAGGGGGGGTTCTGAACATTCGATTGCGAATAAAAACAATTGGCTTCCAGTGTTTATGGATTGTGATTTTTGTACCAAATTTCGTTCGAATCTGTCCATTCGTTCGTCGGTTATCGTCTCCACAGACCCACTGACACACACACACACACAGAGAGAGAGACATCACATCAAAAATGTTTGATTCGTGATCAGGGATGCTTGAAACGTGCTCTGCGTCGAAAACTCAAATTCGAATTTTCGAACCAGTCACAATACTTTCCTTATACTTTATGTATATAAGGAAAGTAAAAAGAGCGAGACTTCATCGCATTGAAGCTGAAATGAGGGTCTGTTTATCTGAAATATGTCCAAACAGAAAATGTGGGGAAAAAACATCAAGCCCATGTTTCACATTGATAATTTTTTTTTATTTACAGAACAAAAAGTAAATACTGTAGTTAATAATTTTCTTTAGTTTCATTTTTTATGTTCATATGTATAAATACTCATTTTATATATATATATATATATTAAGTGCTCCGCAAAATTTTCATTTGTTGTAAAGTGCGCAGCCAGTTAAAAAAGTTTGGGAAACACTGAGTTATCGTATAAACTAGATAAAAAAGGTTAGAACAAAATATGTTTGGTAGTTTTTTTGATTAAAAATTTAAAAAATAATGACACTCATATTATATGAAGAGATCACGTGACCCACCTTTTTTTCCCAGCGTAAAAATCGTGATTTTTAAAGTTCTTTTACATTTATATTTAGTGTTGCATACGTCCTAAAACCGCTTTATTTTAGCGTATTTTCTGTGGATCCATATTCTGTGCCAACGCAATTACAATATTTTTGAGTTTAAATGATCATCAAACTTTGATTATTTCTACAACTGAGCCTAATTTTAATGGATGCAGAATGCAATAAAGTGATTGTAAGATGAGTTGTACAAGAATTGGTGAGTTTTTTCATGCAAAATTATTCACTCTAGAGTCTGGAATAAAGGTGATATGAATGAAATATTCATTGTTTTTACATGGAGAGCCAGACGATTCATATTTCGATGACGTCATTTGAATAAAGTTCATTTTTGACGAATTTTATGACGAATGTACTTCCTATCAGAACACACAAAATGTTCACTCAGTAAAATCGGTTCAATAGTTAAGACTGTAGGTCTGTTCACACTGAAGAAAAGAAATCTGATGTGGGCAGGACCTGACTTTCCCTACATACTCAAATTAATTTTCTTTTTATTCCCATAATAATTCATTAAATTGAGTTTAATGGCTTAAAATAACACGCATAATTATTTGAAACAACACTGAATAGGCCCTTTGATTTCAATTTTCGTTTTCATTTGGTAACTGAACGTATTTTCAAAGGCAGCGTAGCAAATATGCAAAATAATTAAAATATCTCGAGAACGGTTGGTGCTAAAGTAATGGGATTAGTCTTATTATTTTCATCATTAAAAATTACGTATAAAACGAGCATTTAAATGACACATTTGCGTATATAGCCTTCAATTTTAGATTATGACGACTTTTGCGGGTCATATCGCAAAAAAGACAGGTTTTTTTTTTCCAAAGCGTATCAAAATCTAATCAGAGGCAAGATAACCGACAAGTTCAAGCGGTCCCCAAACGTGTAGATCCTTTAAAAACTGAAGTTGCTATTTTCGGCATGATTCCAATACTTTTCCTATACATTACCTTGTATTGCAGGGAAAGTAGTAAAAGGTCTGAACGATAATCGTAAAAAATTGCAATTTAAAGTTCTTTCTTGGGTGCTATGGCAGCAATTGTTATTTTGTTTTGGATTTTTAGCATTTTGAGCTTATTATAGAGAAACAAGAATTATGTCTGTAGCTTTTCTGCAGGCTGAGCTACAGACGTTCTAAAATCGACGTTGGTCACATGAAGTACAATATACACCTGCCAGCTATATAATCTTACGTGACAATTTGGCGGGCTGAAACGGTGCTTTAAGAAACGGAAATCAAAATGTGATGAAGTGATGGATCTAGCCATAACATCGCTAGCACCTTCAAAAACAAGGGCCTGTCTAATTTCCGCCTGCATTTCAGTGCATTGTATTGCATTACAATGTAAAACAATTGTATTCTTTAAAAATGTACGTACTAAGAGAAACTTTGAACAGCATGAAAAGTATACTCTAACATAGGACTGTAAAGTGATCTTTCCATCCAACGTGATTGCCAGGAAGTAGATTTTCCATTAGTGACGTCACGTGCAAATGGCCAATTGGCCAATTGTCAAATGACTGGGTTTTCCTAAAATATCTAAAGCACTTCATAAAACATACCAGACCATCAAAAGAAGAATAAATTATCTGAATAATAGACAAGGACAACCATGAAATACATTTGTTAGCAAAATCTGTGCAAATGACCTCTGTAAAAGGAAATACTGAGCATTGCGTGGGAAAAATTGTAACTAAAGATCAACACTAGTTTGGTTTTCAAAATTATGTTTTATAAAAGCATTGGGAAAAGTATCAAATTTCTTTGTGATTTTGAAGAATAATTTGATGTTGACGAGGAAACTATTTTGTTGAAAGTGTCTAAACCAGTGATTCCCAACCTGTTTTGTTTGTCGAACCCTTCAAATATTTCGTAGCATCTTGGAGAATCCTTACCTGGTTGGCACATATTAAATTCAACAAGGGTAAATTGCAAAACACAGTGTAAAGCAGTAGGATTCATAAATAATAAACTCAAATTTATGAATATAATATTACAAGAGTAATTATTGTCTATTTCTACTTATTAATAACTATTAATAAAAAGAATTGACAAACATTTTCACTTTATATCTGACTTACGAGTTAGGAACAAGCATTGTGTAATATTTTCTGATCATATAATTAGACAGTTTAGAGTTTGGCCTTCTACGACAGTCTAGAGTCCAAATGTACTCCAATCGTCCACGCCTTAATCCTTCGAAGCAGTAGCGTTAGAAAATTAAATAAAATTTATTTTGATTTTATTTTGCTGTGAGCCTTTTCAAGGTTCATAACGCGTAAATAGGTAATGATAACTATGGCCTCTCTCCGGTTTTAATTGCTGACGGTCAGAGGTAATGAACATATGTTAAAAGCCAAAAGTAGGTGTATTTAGCATTTATTTATATTTTACATAAAAAAATATTGGTGACAAAAACTTCGAAATGCTAAAAATCTAAGGAAAATTACTATAAAAATGAGCAAAAGTTAAAGAAACAGCTAGAGGAATACGAGAAGAATCCGAAAATGCTCGTTAAATTAACAACCGAAAAGTAACGATGAGGTGGGGGGGGGGGGAGGGAGGGTACCAACATTTCCACAGTGGAAGCGCTACCCCGGAGTTTGATTCTAAAGCCACAACCTTCTACAAATTGAGTTAACAAATTTCCCGTTTTTTCATTCTCTGTAACACTAATAAGACCGGGATGTAGTATTCCCACTTCTATGAGTGCTATTTCTTGTTTCTTCTTATCTAAGACAAAAATGTCTGGTCTATTATGAGTGATATGTATATTATTAAGTTGCTTTTTAAATAAACAAAGTAAAAATTTCTTTCGTTTTATTGCCTTAAAATTTCGTATCTGAAAAATCAAATTAGAATAATCGTCACGTTGCAGCAACCTATAAAGCAGGGCTACGTCAACTGACCTTCGCGAAATATTTTAAGGACGTAGAACTAGAGAGATTGTGCTATAAAATAGTGACAGTTGACGTAGTTCTACGTTGTGGCACAGTTGCTACTGTCTCTCTTTTAATTTTTCTATTCTCTAACAACTGTAATTGCATTTTTATATTCCATATTTAAAAATATTAGATATGTTCGACTGAAATAAATCATCTGATACCCGTGAAATACCTGAGTGTCTCTATGATGTAATTAACAGCAATGATGATATTGATATTTCTGAAAATGTTGACTTTTCAATTTATGTATATACTGTTATGGTGAACACAAAATTTCCCATAAAGATAGCCAGGAATAGCTAATATTTTTCACAATGCTTATAAAAAGTGTAGAAAAATAGAAGAAGAACTAGGTGTATTAAAAGAAAGCTGTCACCATTGATAAATATTTTTGAGTGTTACTTATGGTTAAATGTAATTTTAAAAATCCAAGACACCTCGTGAATTTCACTGCAGACTCAACGTATGAGGAAATTTATGGGGTTTTCCATTTTTAAAGGTAGTTTTTGTATCTGATCATGTATGTAGCCAAACTCGTGAATTTCCGTTACAGCAGTTTTAATCAAACAAATGCACACGCACGCTTGCATTTACACGGATATTAGGGAAATATATAAACGTGCTACTCATAAACTGGTTTACTTTTTACAGACCATTAGAGATGGCGCAAATAATAGCTTTAGTTTCGCTGATCGTGTTACTGTGTTGCAGTTCTTCACATGCAGGTATATGATTTACTAAAAATGTCTTATTTTATATGTTTTTGCATTATACGTATACAGTCACATCAATCCCAGGTGTCGGAAAAGCTATTTTAATCTAGTAGTAAACGAGAACTACTGTAAAACGAATATAGTTCACTACATTTTCAATTAATTTTTAAAAAATGTTTCTAAATGTACATAATAATTGCATAACATGTTTTTGTCTTTAGAGACTTTGTGTGGACCGAAACACCTTTCGATTATCATTTCCCCCAGTTTTTATCATAATTTATGTTAAATTTAAACTAACAATTCCGACTGGTTCTGTTAGATACACCAATCACCGAGCTAAGTAACATTTCTGCGAGCCTGTGACAGCGAGCCTGACCGAGAAAGCTACATTTTTGTATACTTATGGTATCGTCTACGGAACGTTGAATATTTAATTTATTTCTGCCTTGGGGATGAGCAATATAAGAAGGGGGTCGAAAAGACTTTCCAGACCGCCCAGAAGCTCTTCTGTAAACTAGAAGGCTGACACTGCGCATACTTACAGTGTAGACTGTGGAACAGAACCTAATTGGATAAATGTTCTATTAAATGCCTAATTTTGACACAAAGTTCCATACATTGTTAAACAAACAACGTATTCAAAATTGCTACCTATTTCTTTTAGCTCCTCTGTCTTTGAAAGGCTTCAATAAGAGTACAATTGGAGTAGAAAGCAGTTATTTTACTCATTTCTTAAATTATAAGAAAAGTACAAAATAATATAGCACAATAAGAGTGTGTTAATAATTTATTTACAAACATGCTTCTTTGTTTTCTATAACGGTTGTTTATTTAAATTTAAATCCAACAAATATACAATCTAAACAAAATAATAAAACATCTGCTGCTGTAATAAACAATTTCTCAACGGAAGCACTTACTGGTGGAGATCTCTGGGTTCTGGACCTGTCCACGGGGCTAAGTTTGGCCCATTCACGAGCAGAACCGAGTTAAGTTTTTAAAGTATTTGTGCAGAGGTTTATGTTTTGGGAGGATACCAATGAATATTTACATAAAATAAAGACTCGCTGAATACATGCTGAAAATCAAAGGTGTTGATCAATGGAAAATCAACTAAACCTGAAAAATGTGAATGTCTAAAAGATCAAATATTGCAACAATAACTTTCCTACTTTTTCTATCATACGAAATATCTTGATATCAAATTTTAAGTTTATCTCACCACTAAGTCTACTTGAAGTCTAAATGTAGTTTATAACACGTTTCTTACTGTTGGTGTAAATATCGGCTATTCCATGTTGACGAAGCGAGAAACTGATCCACGGATGCTGGTATTTGCATCAAGTGATTGAACATTTTAAATTTTATATTCAAAAAGCTGTTTTGTTTATATTATTTATTGTTTTGGGTGAAAAATTACTGTTGCAGATTTCCATACAGATTTTACATAGCTGTAAAATTTATTAGCATCCATAACTATGTTTCCCACTTAATATATCAGTCCACACTTGAAGCTTTGCCTCACCGCTGCCATTTACGTTACCGTTGCCATGATTTGTGGCAAAAAAATTTTTTTACGTTAAATCCAGTTTAGTTTTGTACGGAATTATTCTACAAACTAAGTGAAATTTCAAACTTTTATCCTGAAAAAGATTCATTGTTATTATATTTCGAATGAGAATAAAAAAATTTATCTGAATTTTAAATAATTACTCTTAAAAATCGCTGTTTTGTGAAAAAATGGGATACTCTTTTTAAATCAACAAATTAACTCTAACAATCAGTATTTATGCTATAATGTTAATGAAACAATACATATTTATAAAAAATTATTGTTATTACTCAGTTTTAAAATTTTTACAGCAACATAAGCAAAATATAAATGTAATAACAGATGTTAAATAAATTGCTTCTACATGTGTAGGACATTATTTTGAAAATTAAGAAAATATTCAATTTTTGCTTTCTTATACCAAGTACTGAGAAATTGTTGTTTTTCTGAAAATTTTTGATTTCGAGATATTGATGCCAATATATGTTTTAAGACACCCTGAGCAAGTTTTCACTATTTTAGGTCCGTCTATTAAGTAGGAAACATAGTTATAGATGCTAATAAATTTTATGTCCGTATTTTATGTCCGTCTGTTTGATGCCTGTGGTCGATTTCTTGTATACAGATTAAGAGCCACAAATATTAACATATTTTCACAATATTTTGTATCAGGCTTTGTTATTAAGAAAAACTAGAACTAGATAGATATATTGTTTAAATTCGAGCGAAAACATTGAATTTTACTCTAAATGTTATGTTTTTTTAACATGGCAGAATAGGACAAAATGTGACATAATTATGCATAAAAGGATTTATTTATCAATGATCATGAAACTTAATAGTTTCAATCATTGTTGTGAAAAGTAGCAGAGATACAAATTTTTTTGTTCTTGACGTCATTGGCTCCCCCCCTTGGAAGGCAATTTACCCCCCCCCCCCCATCGAGGGGGAACAATTTTCAAGTATGGCATCAATCTAAAGATTTTTCCATGCCTTTTAAAATGAAGCGTAACACGTTTTAGCTGCAATCATTTGAAACCACAATACAGATTTTTCAAATTTTTCTAGTAAAATTTGAAACAAAAAAAGTGAATGAGAAAGTCGATTTTAGCCACATTTCAGTTAATTTTATCTGTAAAACTTTAGCTACCGTTAAATACTTCACATTATATTTCGAATGAGGAAAAAAATTGAGCTTCTCTGAATTTTATATATGTAAGCAGTGAAACTGAAAATGTCATGTTTTGTGACGGAATGGGACACACAATAGCTCAACAAAATAACTCTTTAAAAATCAGTCTTTTTGTGTAAATAAGTTAATAGAATAGTATATATTTACAAAATAAATGCTAATATATTCCTTTAAACAGATTTCACAACCACACAATTACCTAGGTGAAAAAAAAGTTGAAACCACGACTCTCGTACCATTACAACATCACATGTAAAAATTTTGTTTTGAGAGCCATGCGCCAAGTTGAGTAAAGTGTTTCCGGATGTTCTTTTAAAAGTTTTATCAATGTTTGCTATTTTTGCTTCATAAAACTTGCAAATACTAATACAATTTGGAAAATCTAGTGATAGGTTGATGTTTACATAGTGTTCTATGAAAATAAAGAGTGGGAAAATTATATACTATATAGAAAATATGAAAATAGTTGACGCACGATTTTTTTTTAGAAATTTCCATAATTTTTATCTACTTTTATTTTTAAATTTCAGGTGACTTCAGACGAGAGGTTTTCTTCAATGACCCTTGTTTCTCTGACCAATTCAGGTGTTCGAACAACGTCTGCATTAATCGTGATCAGTTCTGCAACAGGAAAGACGACTGCGGAGACAACTCAGACGAGAAAAACTGTTGTAAGCATCCCAGAACCCGAAGTGCAATCTTTTATATTTTGTTTACCAATTTTGATACGAAGTTTCCAATCGATGGGAATGTCACAGATATTCAGGGTCGACGGGCCAGGCGAAGTCCACCCATTTCTTGAACATCGAAAAGATTCCATATTAACACTTTCAATACTTACTTAAAGGCAGCAGACATATACAAATTACGTGACAACAATTGTTTCAAGGGAGTTTTGATCCCTCTTCATCAGGCCAATTTACTCAACAAACAGTAAGCAAGAACTGTTCACGATGCACACAGTTCTTGATCACAGTTCTGACACTGGCTATGTCAGAACTGATCGCAGTTCTTGCTTAGAGTTTGTTGAGTAAACACACTGTTTTGACCTGATGAAAAGGGATCAAAACTCTCTTGAAGCAATTGTTGGCACGTGCAAATGACATATGCAAATTACGTGACAACAATTGTTTCAAGGGAGTTTTGATACCTATTTATCGTATCACTTTACTAACAAACATTAAACAAGAACTGTTCGCAGATGCACACAGTTCTTGATCACAGTTCTGACATTGTATTTGTCACAATTGATCACAGTTCTTGCTTAGTGTCTGTTGAGTAAAAAACAGTTTTCACCTGACCTCAAATCTCATTTTGTTGTCACGTATTTTGCATATGCCTGATTTATTTAATGAATTATTGAAATTGTTATTCTCACAAGCAGCAGTTTTATTTTTGTGAATATTCCATATGTTTTAAAGAATTAAACATATAATTGCGTTTAATCATTTTAAGAGAAATAGTAATTTCAGGTGTGATTTTTCGTTTAGAAATGATTGGTATCATTTATAGGACGTTAACTTGGACCGTTTTTAACACTTTACAACAAAGTTGAAAAGTGTTTATGACTTTGTTCATTCTGTCTGTCTGTCTGTCTGTCTGTCTGTCTGTCTGTCCGTTAGCACGATAACTGCCGTAAAAATGAGTTTATCAAAATGAAATTTTAGTATGTTGTTCAGACGGTCTGTAGGACCTATGGGAATATAAATAAATAATATCACCCAATTAGTTTTTTATTGAACCCGGGTTGAAAAAATGAAATACATTGAACCCTATGGGACCTAATTTTTCAAACATTTTTTAAGTAAATTTAAAATTCACGAATTGCTTCGAAATTTTTAGGAAATATTCACATTATCCCATAGAATATATAAAAAAAAATTCAGTAAAATATGTTAAGTAGTTTTTTAATTAAAAAAATTATTTAATATAGGGAAAAAAACAAATTCAATTAAATTCTGACTTTGGGATATCTTCCAGAAAGAAAAGAGAGAGATATTATATAATAAATATCTCTCCATTTGTTTAAACGTTTTGCATATGGGAGTGGCTTCATATTTTAAAATAAATTTGGTAGATAACAATTTTTCATTTTTTTAAAATTTTATGTAACTCTTCATGATAAATTTAATTGATGGCATTTTAAATGCACTTTTCTACGTCCTAGAGAGTTAAAATTTGGTACACAGCTTAAATTTGTTGAACATTTTATTCAACAAAAATTTGATGGATCTTTAAATATAGATCATACATTTTTTTCGAAATGGCCTGAAAATAATCCCCGTTCACTTCTATAAATCATTGGTGTAATATTGTTAAAAATTCTGATGTGGACAGCACATGTCTTTCCCTGCAGACTCATATTCGTTCTCTTTATTTATTCAATGATAATTTGAGTTTATCTGCACAACATAAGTATTTTAAATGACATTGAATTTGCACGTTAAACTTAAATTAAGTTCTCATTTGATAGCTGAACTGATTGTCAAAGGTGGCGTAGCGAAAACGCGAAAAAACTAGAATATCTCAAGAACGGCTAGTCCTAGAGTAATGGGGTTAGTCTTATTCTTTTTGTTGTCAAAAATCATATATAAAATAGGAATTTAATTGATATAATTGAGCACACGTAGTCTTTTATTTTTATATATAACGATTTTTGCTGGCCATTTCGCAAAAATAGCCCGTTCCTTTTTCCCGAATCGTAGTAGAATAACCTACAAATGATTTATATTCAAATTTGGTATATAAATCACTTGTAGGTTATTGAAATATTATACTCCAAATTTTGTTAAATTTGGTTCATTAGTTTTTAGCTAGAGTGGATAAAGGCAATTTCAGCGGCCATTTCGCAAAGAAGGCAGATTCTTTTATTACGAATCGTACTATAATCTAATGAACATCAGGATTTCCCACAAAAAACATACCTACCAAATTGTATGAAATTCGGTCCATTAGTTTTTCAATTAGAGTGGATGTAATATCCACACAGACACACAGAAACATACACAGATACACCCTTACACACACAGACGTCTTCCTAAAAGTAGTTTTTTCGTGTTCTAGAAGTCCCAAAACGTGTAGATACTTTGAAAATTCGAGTTCCGATCTTCGGCACGATTCCAATACTTTGAGTACATACACATACACATATATATTATCTGTGTATTATCTGTGTATCTAAATTCCGTGCCTATGCAATTACAATAGTTGTGATTTTAAATGATCCCTAAACTTTTATTATTTCTTCAAGGAAGCCTAATTTTAACATATGCAGAATGCAAATATCTCAAGCGATTGTAAGATGAATTACATAAGAATTGCTGAATTTTTTTCACACAAAATTATTTAGCTCTGGAGTCTGGAATACAAGTTATATGAATGAAATATTCATTGATTTTGCATAAAGAATCAGATGATTTATATTTCGATACAGTTTTAAATATTTAAGTATAATAAATTACTGTAGTACTGTGATAATGTAAAAGATATTACCACTGAATGAATCACATTTTAGAAATTTTTAAATGAAATTACATTTCAGTTGGAAAGTGTTTCATAATCAATGCTTATGCATGATTGATCTTTCTTGTTAAGATATCGTGCATCTCTGATTAAAATGAACAACAACAACAACAACAAAAAAAAAAACTCATAAAAAATGAATATACCAACTATTATCAAAAAAGCGAATATTTTACAAGTACTTTTAGCCTAAAATGAAAGGACACCTTTATTTTAGAATTACCAAGAGGCGTTATCGAGATATTGAACAATCTACTCTTCACTGTGATACGATTTTTACGTCTCTCGGACGAATTGAAGAAATCGAATGAAATTCGATACGATTATTCCAATTAATAAACATCCAAACCTATAAATATTATGGACTGATCACAATTTTTCACCCATTCTGTTTCAATGATCATAAAACATTATGTCATTTTAAAAATAACCAATTATACGTGGTTTGCCATTTTGCCAACCCCCCGTAACTCGCTTCGTGAGTCTAGAGGTTTTGTCTCCTACTCCTTGATGCTCGCTTCGCGAACTAATCCAAACTAAACTAGGGTATAAATCAAAAAATGGTTTATTTCGCCGTGTTTCTCTTTCATTAATCTAGAAATATATCAAATTTCTTGTTTTTTTTTTTTTTTTGCTAAAGTTTCTGCTGTACGAAACAGATAGAGGGGCGCACCGATACGGGAAAACATTTTTCACTTTAGAAGTATATAAAAAGTAGAATAACTTGTAAACTACATTGAAATAAAAAGCAGGGGATCGGTCTTGCCAAAACTCAACTATGTAGGTACGTGTCAGCAAATATTCGTAATCTTTCTGTTAGTAAGTCTAGAGCGCGAACTTGCTGCTCAAATATTTTGTCTTTTATTTTGACATTAAATATTTCGTAAACTAAATTTCAAATCGAAAAACTGTTTACTTAAGAGTGTTTTTCAAATATTTTTGTACAAGCGTCCCAAATTTTATACATTGGGATGCTATAGTTTCTGTGGTACGCAGAAAAACCCCAGGAACGAAAAATTTGTCAAACAGCAGCGTATTTTTTAACACTTTCCAACATAGTTGAAGAGTGTTTATGACATTGTTCATTCTGTCTGTCTGTGTGTTCGCACGATAACTGCCGTAAAAATGGCTTTATCAAAATGAAATTTTAGTATGTTGTTGAGACGATTTGTGGGACATATGGGAATGTAAATGAATAATATCACCCAATTTGTTTTGGATCGAACCCGGGTTGAGAAAGTACATTGAACCCCATGGAACTTACTTTTTAAACATTTTGTAAGCGAATTTAAAATTCAAAAATTGTTTTGAAAATTTTAGTAAATATCCAAATTCATAAAATGTATAAAACAATTTTCAGCAAAATATGTTCGGTAGTTTTTTAAATAAAATTAAAATAATATTAAAACACCCATATTATATGAAACGATCAAGTGACCCACTTCAAAGTAAAATAAGACATACATATGTGTTTCCGAGTGTAAAAATCGTGATTTTTAAAGTTCTTTTAAATTTATGTTTAAGGTGGCATCTGTCCTAAAACTGCTTTATTTTTGCATGTTATCTGTGCGTCTAAATTCTATGCTTACGCAATTACAATATTTTTTTTTCAGTGATCGCCAAACTTTGATTATTTCTGCAACGAAACGTAATTTTAACGTATGCAGAATGTAAACAAAATCAAGCTATAAGGAGTTGTATAAGAAATGCTGATTTTTTTTAAAGCAACATTATTTAGCTCTTGAGTCTGGAATATAAGTGATATGAATGAGATATTCATTGATTTTACATAGAGAAGCAAACGATTTTATAGCATTGCCTTTTTCGATGAAGTTTTAAGTATGGAGTTAGAAAGTACTTTTATCTCCATGGTTTAAGTTTTTAAGTAAAATCAATTGTTTTAGTACTGTGATAATTTATAAAACATCACCGCTGCATGTATCGCCTTTTAGAAGTGTTTAAATAAAAATGCATTGCCGTTGGAAAGTGTTTCATAATCAATGCATTATGCATGATTGACCTTTCTTGTTTTTAATACTAGGGTGCTCCGCCCCCTGCTCGCTGCGATCTTTGTGGCTATTGTAAACTAACGAGTTGTTTTTAATGCTGCGTTGCAGTTTGTTGCACCCTTGTTAGTAGTAATTGAAGATCACCTCTGTTCGCAATTTTGAGACGGTTATAAGCTTCTCATAACAGGTGAACCCGACTGAAACCAGATTCTATTAGATAAGAAGTAGGAAATGTCATATATAAATAATGTTGTCTTCTCCCACAGTTGTTAAAAATTATTAGCAATTTCACAGCAGTTTGTTAAATGTGAAAACGACGTTGCTTAATATTATATGCAGGAATTGAATTATTTTAACGTCACGATCTTTTTAATATTTCAGTAGGACATTGCAGATATGATATTTACTTTCCTTATATACATATAATGTATAAGGAAACTATTGTAACGGAGTCGAAAATTCGAATTCGAGATTTCGACGGGAGAACGCGTTTCAAGCATGACTGAACACGAATCAGAGGTTTTTGAGGTGATGTCTCTGTGTCAGTGAGTTTGTGGAGACGATAACAGCCGAACGAATGGACCGATTCGAAATAAATTTTGGTAAAAAAATTACAATCCGTGAATACTGGAAGCCTATTGTTTTTAAACGCAATCGAATATTCAGAACCCTCCTAAATTTTCGAGTGAAATTTTGAAAAAATCGTCAAAAAATTAAAAACTTTAATAAAGTTACACAAATAGTCATTTCTTATGTAATTTTTCCTTAGAAAACAATTAACATACATTTTAGAACGCCAGCACGAACTGTTCTCGAGATATTGCATATTCTTTAAAGAAATTGATCAAAATATCTCATAAATTAGAAAAAATATCAATTCTTGAGAAACATGCTCACTTTTCATATGTAATACCATGCGATAAATTTGGTGATATTACTCTCGTGTATGTAGCTCGTTCCATTCATGAGAAAAGATACTTTGAGTAATACTTTTGTATTTGAACGACGATTTGTATTTGCAGACGATAATTAACTAAATTTTTCAGAAATGAAGCTGGAATTTTTATGAACGCTTGTAATTGCGGCTTTCCTGAAAATTTTCCGAAATTATCAGTAAAGAAGCTGAAAAAAATGAACAAAGATTGCAGAATGTTTTACAGTGTGACGATATGAGGTTTGAACGTGGAGACAGAGTTTCCCCGTTCCTTTTCTTTCTCGTCGACTTCTGCCTTTCATTATAACTACATGGGAGCCTCTTTGGGTCTTCTAGTAGAGGACCAGGAGAGGGTAGCCTCATTGTTTCAAGGGCGGCGTAATCTTTGACTTGACCTAGCATTTTCTAGATTAAGGGACTTAGCAACAACAACAACAGGCATGAATTTTTGTGGCCCACTCAGAAGTTTCCATGGTTTCCCTATATTTTCCATTTTATGTGTAGCTCCTATGAAATACGCCGTGGGCCCCTGTGAAGCCATATGAGTTGCTGCAATAAACGGGTTGCTGCAATAAATGGGTTGCTGCAATAAATGGGTTGCTGCAATAAATGGGTTGCTGCAATAAATGGGTTGCTGCGATAAATGGGCTGCTGCGATAAATGGGTTGCTGCAATGAATGAGTTGCTGCCAAGAGATACGAAAAGGCTTCGTTGAGAAATGCTGCAATTAGCAACACTTACATGAACAGAAGTTTAGTGTCGAGCCATTGCGCAACTGAATTCCAGAAATAATATTTCTGTGTACTTTGAAAAGTATCGCAGGTGTCACTGTGTTAGAGGTCCTGATGATACACTTGTTGACAGATGTTTAATACCAACCGTATATGCGTTTCGTTCGTTCTTGGCATCGATCCCTACTCATTTGATAAGGTTCAACATTTTAATTGACTTTTTTTCTTTATCTCGCTTCGTTGACGAGTATGTTATGACTTTTTAAATTCTCCTCTATGGCGCTGTAAACACTTTTATTTGATCACACATGATTGGTTTCTTTACAAGACCTAACGTACACGTACACTTATGGACATTTCCTTACAAAGTTACTGTGGTGTTTAAGTAATTTTCAGGGGACCCTGCATATTTAAATCGCTAGTTGTTTTTTAACACTTTACAAAGTTGAAAAGTATTTATGACTTTGTTAATTCTGCCTGTCTGTCTGTCTGTCTGTTAGCACGATAACTGCCGTAAAAATGACTTAATCAAAATGAAATTTTAGTATGTTGTGAATTTTTGTAAATTTGATTATTTCTACAACGAAGCCTATTTTTCACCTATGTAAAATCTAAACAGCAAAATATGTAGAATGAGTTGTATAAGAATTGCTGTTTCTTTAATGCAAAACTATTTAGCTCAAGGAGTCTGCATAGCTGATACGAATGAAACATTCATTGATTTTACAGAGAGAAGGACAATTTTTTTCGATGAAGTTTTAAGCATAGAATTTAATTACTTGTAGCTCCATGGTTTTAAGTTTTTAAATAAAATAAATTATTTTAGTACTGTGATGATTGAAATGAATGGAAAAATGTTATGAATGAAATGCCGCTTTTATAGAGAGAACCAAGCGTGTTATTTTTTCTATGACGTCATTTGAATGAATTTCAGTTGATTTCGATGAAGTTTTCAAATATAATAAATTACTGTAGTATTATGATAATTTTAAAAATATTACCGAGGAATGTATCGCATTTTAGAGATGTTTAAACCAGGCAATTTATATTTCAATGCCGTCATTTGAATGAAGTTCATTTTTTTCGATGAAGGTTTAAGTTTGCAAATATAATAAATTAATGCAGTATTATGACAAGTTTTAAAATAATACCGAGGAATGTATTGCATTTTAGAGATGTGTAAATAAGATTGCATTAAAGTTGGAAAGTGTTTCATAATCAATGCTTTAAGCATGATTGATCTTTCTTTTTGATATTTAATTTCTGAAGAGCTATTAAACGGATTTCAATTTTTACTCATTCACATAATATAACAAGAGAAATAAATGTTTTCACGAAAATTTTCGATTTCGAGATTTCAATGCCATCATATGTTTTACGATCTCTTGAACACGTTTTGACTATTTATAGAATGATATCCGTTTGTCTGTCTGTCTGTCTGCCATTGGTCGATTTTTTGTTTACACGATGGCTGCCACACATGTGAATGGATTTTCGCGAAACTTTTAATCCGGCTTTGTTAACGAAAAATATAGAGTTAGATAGTAATTTTGGAATTTCGACCGAAAATTTCTTTGAAACTGTATATGTCCTTAACAGGGCAACATAGGACAATACTTGATATAATTATGTATAAAAAAGTTTATTTTATGTCTCAATGATCACGAACCTTCACAGTTTCAATCGGTGTAGTGAAAGAGAACAGCTATACAATTATTGTGTTCCTAACGCCATTAGTCTCCTTTTTTTGGGGGGGGGGGGAGTTAGCCCCTCCAAGAGGGTACACTGTCAAACTTGGTATAAATCGAAAGATTTTTTTCTTTCCTTTAAAATGAAGTTCTTTAAAATTAAGTTTAAAATGTTATAATTGTGTTTATTTGAACTAACGATACAGATTTTTAAAAAAAATGTCTTACAAATTTTACAAAGAAAGAAAAAGTATAATTAAATAAAAAACAAGAAAGATCAATCATGCGTAAAGCATTGATTATGAAACACTTTCCAACTTCAATGCAATTTTATTTAAACATCTCTAAAATGCAACACATTCCTCGGTAATAATTTTAAAACTATCATAATTCTACATTAATTCATTATATTTGAAAATTTCATCGAAAAAAATTAACTTCATACAAATGACGGCATTCAAATATAAATTGCCTGGTTTAAACATCTATAAAATGCGATACATTCCTCGGTAATATTTTTAAAATTATCATAATACTACATTAATTTATTATATTCGAAAACTTCACGAAAACAAATGAAATTTATCCAAATGACGTCATCGAAATATAACACGCCTGGCTCTCTCTATAAAAGCAGCATTTTATTCATAAACTTTTTTCCATTCATTTCATTCATCCCAATACTATAATAAATTAAAAAAATTATTTAAAAACTTAAGACCATGGAGGTACAAGTAATTAAACTCTATGATTAAAACTTCATCGAAAAAATCGTCGTGTAAAATGAATGAATATTTCTTCATATCAGCTATATTGCAGACTCCGTGAGCTAAATAATGTTGCGTTAAAGATATGCAGAAATTCTTATACAACTCATTCTACATCTTTTGGTGTTTACATTCTCCATAAGTGAAAATTGGGCTTCGTTGTAGAAATAATCAAATTTGGATGATCATTTAAATTCAAATATATTGTAATTGCGTCATTTCAGTATGTAAATGCACAGAATTTAAGCAAAAATAAAGCTGTTTTAGGACGAATACAACACCAAATATGAATCAAAAAGAAATTTAAAAATCATGATTTTGACGATGGATGCCATATTTTATTTTGAAGTCGGTTACGTAATCTCTTCATATAATGAACACGTGATCGCTTCATATAAAAGGTGTAATAATTATTTTAATTTTAATTTAAAAGATTACTGAATATATTTTGTTGAAATATTTTTTTATATTCTATGTGATAATTTGAATATTTCCTAAAACGAAGCAATTTGGGAATTTTAAATCCGCTTAAAAAATGTTCGAAAAATTTGGTCTCATAGGGTTGAATGTATTTTATTTTTTGAACCTTGGTTCAATCCGAAATTAATTGGGTATAATACAATGACTGTGTGCTTTTACTGTACAATTCTGATGTATGTTTTGTATTTTAAAGTTTATGATAGATACTCCTATGAGTGTCCTACCACCGGGGTACCGTTATACAGATGCACATCATCCTATAAATGTATTCCCGAGACGTGGAGATGTGATGGTCTACGTGACTGCATTTATGGTGAAGACGAAAATTATTGTGGTAAATATTTTTTACTTCTAAATTACAGTGTGTGTTGTGAAATCAGATTGGTAACGTTGCGAGAGAATGCTTTGGGCAAAGCTGACATGAGTGCATTTTTATTACTTTCCTTACATACATAGCACGATGTATGGGAAAAATTTTGTGACGGGGTCAAACATTTGCATTCAAATTTTTGACGGAAGAGTACGTTTTAAGCATCCTAGAATTCAAATAGCGCCTTTTGTAGTGCTGTCTCTATGTTAGTGCTCGTTAGTGTGTGTTAGTATATTTGTGTATGATGCCTGCTTGTGTATGTTAGTGTGTGTGTGTGTGATGTCTGCGTGTGTATATTAGAGTGTGTGCGTGATGTCTGTGTGTGTATGCCAGTGTGTGTGTGATGTGTGTGTGTATGTTGTGTGTGTGTGTGTGTGTGATGTTTGTGTGTTTGTGTGTATGCCAGTGTGTTGTACGCTAGTGTGTGTGCGTGTGTGATGTCTGTGTGTTCGTGTGTATGCTAGTGTGTTGTATACTAGTGTGTGTGTGATGTCTGTGTGTGTATGTTAGTATGTGTGTGTCTGTGTGATGTTTGTGTGTGTATGTTAGTGTATGTGTGATGTTAGTGTGTGTGTGATGTCTGTGTTGTATGTTTGTGTGTGTGATGTCTGTGTGTGTATGTTAGTGTGTGTGATGTCTGTGTGCGTATGTTAATGTATGTGTGATGTCTATGTGTGTATGTTAGTTTGTGTGTCTGTGTGTACATGTGTTTACGTCAAAGAATTCGCCACTAGTCTTTCGTTTTATGAGAAGTTAATTAAATATCAATTGCATATTGTTGAAGATTTAGCATGTGAGATGAACAAGTTACTCTGTTTGGACTCATGTTGCTAAAAGCGCGTATAACTTAACTATACTTTTGCCTTAGAAAAATAAAGACATTTTAATACTTGAAAAATTCAGATTTAAGCCAACTCGACCATCCTTCACTTGATGAGAGTGGTGATGTACATATATTCTCGGCAATAAAAATAAGACAAGGCCATGATCTTTTTTGATATCCAAAACGCATTTGACAAAATATGGCACTATGGATAAATCGCCCGCAAGTAGTTTACCGCAAGGATACACACAAAAAGTTAACGTGAAGTTAAAAAGAAGTGTTGGAAAAAATATTTTTTAATAACATGATTTTGCTTATATATTTTACCTTTCAGATCAGAAGCCCTTGAATACCTCGTCTCTTGTATCATCTGCAAGAAAGAGAGCTATTCAGTGGATTCGTAATCAAGCAAATAATGAAACAAGTACAGATCGATGGGGATGGCAAGTGCCCAAAACCTCAGTAGCTCTGTACCTGGCTGATCCCGGGTTTGCATCACCATCAAATCTGACACGGCGAGAGGTTACTTACGAACTCACCATTCAACTGCTTTCAAAGTTGGCTTTGTAAGTGCTCAAGTAGGACCCTCAAGATTTTGAATACGCTCCCATTGCAGACACAACAGCACATAAGGACCGTTTTTGCGTATTTAATTAGCTCGCCAGCATAAAATAGCTGATATCTGCAATGGAAGCCATAAAATCTCAAAATGATTTGAACTTCTATAGAAAGTTCAAAACATTTTGCATTGTGCTGTGATTATGAACTCCTGTATCCCGAACTTCTATAGAAAGGGACAACTCAATTCTACCACGTAGCCAGCTGTGACGACGGATTGCCCCGAACTGAATTTTATTGAGATTTGATGTTAGTTGGGTGGTTGGACTGAGTCAAATAATTATCTTTTCACATATATTATTTCTCCTATATACATAGTGTAATGTATAGGGAAAGTATTGTAAAGGGATCGAAAATTCGAATTTTCAAGGAAGAACTATTTTTTAAACATCTATGAATTTTTATTGATTATAACAATCAGTCAATACTAGAACTTTAATGATTTTAAACAAGATCAAATATCCGGAAAACAATAAATTTAGAATGAATTTTTGAAAAAATGATTAACAAATTAGATCTTTTAATTATACGTACTTTATAGTTATATAAGTACTTATATAACGATTTAGTACGTAAGTTTTCTTTAGAAAACGCGTGACATAAACATTAAAACGCTAGCATTAATGTATGCAGAATGTAAACAAATTAAGCTGTAAGATGAGCTGTATAAGAATTGCTGAAATTTTTAACCCAAAATTATTTAGCTCTGGAGTTTGGAATATAGTTGATATGAATGAAATATTCATTGATTTTACATAGAGAAGCAGACGATTTTATAGCTTTGCATTTTTAGATGAAGTTTTAAGCATGGAGTTAGAAAGTACTTTTACCTCCATGGTTTTATGTTTGCAAGTAAAATAAATTATTGTAGTACTGTGATAATTTAAAAAATATCACCGCTGTATGTATCGTATTTTAGAGATGTTCAAATAAATTGCATTGCATTTGAAAAGTGTTTCATAATCAATGCTTTATGCATGATTAATCTTTCTTGTTTATTTATACGTTTATTTAGCGACATTAAGCGTACAGTAATGGGATGGCTACCGGCAGGCCCGGTAAAGACAGGAGGGAAGCCGAAACAAATTCCCGGAGATCGTCCAGCTTGCAAGACCCAGGCCTGGATTGATGAAGAACAATTTCTATCTACATGCAGTTTTTTCTGCCATCGGGATCGAAATTATTATTTCCTAAAGGAACCCTCTTTGCGGCCGTGTTTGCCTGAGTAATTTAAAATGTATTTTAATGTAAAAATAAAAATGAAATTTTGACGTAAAAAATATTTTGAAATTTGAGGCCCTGTTTGTCAGAATGATTTGTAATTAGGTTGTATTGTAAAAAAAAAAAAAGATTTAAAATTAAGTTTTGGAGTAAAAAATAAATTGAAATTTATGTTTTATGTAAAATAATTTAATTATAAGAATTTTTAATGTGAGAATTTTTTTTTGAAGTTAAATTTTAATGTAAGGAAATGAAAGTAATTTCAAATTTTAATGTTACAGCAAATTGCTAACTTATAACCTAAATTTCCATCCAATGCATGATATAAAACCGTAATTTGCAATGCAAATAAATTACGCAATATGCATGTCCAACCATCATTTAAATTTCTGACTTTCACAACCAAAATTTCGTTATGACGAGAATTCCCTGTACTTTGTTTTGCAGGAAAAGTTTGGACGACGTGCCTACGTCTGACTTGGCATCCTACACCAATGCTCTTCTAGTGACCTGTTTGGACCCGAGGGACTTTCATCAGGTGGATCTCGTTAAAGAGTTGCGTTCCCGCGTGGACGTCCAGAACTACACCTGTCCTTATCAACTTCTTACACTATGCAATGCTGGAGACAAGATCACCGAAGAGGACGTAGAGAAACTCATCGAGGAGTTCTGGAATCCTCGCCGTGAATTTTGGACAGGTTAGAAAATTGGCAAAACCTATCCATATAAGGTTTACAAGAAAGTCTTAAGCAATCCTATAACTTTGTTAGGAAATATCCTTATACGTGTACATGCAGTTTCATCTATAGTAATGTAATCATGCCCAATTGAATAAAAGGGATTGAAGGGCGTCGTAGAATATTAAAAGTTAGGATAATAAACTTTGCAACAATGCAAAATGTCAATTAAAGTTCTAGAGCAATACCTAATTATTGTGATTTGACACCAGGAATGCACAACCGATAATCGCATGCATTGACGAAACAGGTATATGGAAGGCAATAAATACCTGTCAAACAGTCGTGTGATCAAAGGTGATACGGTGACACCTGCTAAGGTTGGTGTCACCGCGTCACCTTTGATGATACGACTGTGGTAATATTATTCTTTAATTTAAAGGTAAATTGTGATAAGAGGGATGTTCATTATATTTTCATGCAAGTAAGTGTTCATTGTAGCGCCCCTGAATACGGCAGCCAATCGTTCATAAACATACTGCGAATACATGAATTCTGCCACAATTTCATGATTGATTTTTACTCATGAGGCTCATTTACAACCCTGCAGTTAGATTTTTTATATATCGCCTTGTTGCAGATTTCGTTCTCCCAAATTTTTAATTTCGCCAATAAGGGGGGCTGAAATTACTTTTATTTGATTGCGCACTTTACTATTAATAGATGTAATATGACATTCGTGGACAACCTTTCCTTATAAAATTATTGGGGTGCTTAAGGACTTTCCCAGCAACCCTGTTTATTTAAGTTCTGTCGGAGGAGAGGGAATGGTGAAGAAAGTATTTCTTAGTTGTGGGAGAAATAATGGCACAAAGAATGATGAAAAGTACTTTTAAGAGACATCATTTCACTTTATCCCAAATGCAGAATGAATAACAAGGGTGCTTCAAGGAGGTTATAAAAACTGGGAACAACTAAAACGTGGGAGTGTGAAAATTAAAGTACAATAAAATATAAGATTGAGGTATCAAAATATTGGGCGCATGGAGACTAAAAGAAAAATATAAAATGTATCACTTTTTAGTAACTGGGGGTGAAGGTGTAGGGATAGATGCAGCGATAAAAACAGAAGATTTCATGTTTTCTCAGTTTTGAAAAAAAATTAATGATCAAACGATAATGGTCAAACTATCAGAGATGCATCATTTCAACCCAAATACAGAGAAAAGTAGCACACTTAAGTTGACCAGATAAAGAGGGGTTATTGAGACGTGGGGGAAAATTAAAATACAGTAAAAATATTCGAGTGGCGGTGTTAAAAATAAGGCATGTCGAAACTAATAGAAAAATGCTATTTTTTGTTATTTTTGAAGTCACAGGGGATGGGAGGGTAGAAACTGTTTTTTATTGAGATATAACTAATAATCAAACAATCATGAAAAAATACCAGAGATATGCCATTTCAGTCCAAATGCCGGAAAACATAACGTGGATAATTTAAGTTAATTAGAAAATGGTAGGGGTACTGAAAATGCGGGTGCAAAAATTAAAATGCAATAAAAATGTTCAAGTGGGAAATTAAAAAGTCGGACACAATTAGACTGAAAGAAAAATTAACTTTTTCAGTTACTGAAAGGGAGAGGCTGTTTAAAAAAGAATACATTTTAGACGTTTTATCAGTTTTGGGAGAAAGTAATGAGAGGAAAAAAACATTAAAAAATTATCAGTTACTTTATCCTACCACAAATAGAGGAAAAATAGCGTAGATCGATAGGGAAAAGAGTCGAAATGGTAAAAAAAAATATGGGAGCACAAAAATGAAAATAAAACTATAGAAATATTTGATTGAGGTATTAAAACATTGGGAGCACAGAGACTGATAAAAGTTCCAAATATTTCACAGTCACTGGAGGGCGCTTAAAAAGACCAACTTAATGCTGAAAAAATATCACACATGCTTTAAGTTTATTAGAAAAATAAAGCAATGCATTATACAATTTTAGGTAGGGCGTGAAAAAGTATTTTCGAGTGGTATTATAGATGCACAGTGGTAGATAGGGTACATTAAGACTAAGAGATTATTACTAAGTTATAATTATTTCAGTCTGGAGCGGAGTTAAAAACAACATTTTAATTCATTTTGTTAGTTTTGGAAAAAGTAAAATTATCGAAATAACACATTATTTTGAAATATAAACAAACTTTAGTGAACAAACAGTACGGATCCCCGTGCTTTATTCTCCAATTATTATAATTCTTACATGGAATTGTGTAGCATTTAACATTAATCCATTATTTAAAATTAATTTTTCATTTTGCGAAGCAGCGCGAACTTTCGAAACATTTTACACGAATGTCCCTTTATTTTGCAATGTTGCTTCGCGATAAAATGAATGCTGTCATTACAGTCAGTTGCGTCCATGGAATTTTTAGGGAGGGGTTGGGTGCAACAGACATGTATATAGTTCTAAACTCTTCAAATATTATTTCGTCGAACTATAGTGTGTTTAAGATAGACATTTAAATTCTTGAAATTTAATATAAAAAAAATACATATTTTTTTAAAAATAAAATTTTTAAACTTATCAATAGAAAGCGCAAGATTAATTTATGGATATTTATACGTGATACAGAAAGTTGATTATGTGTTTCTATAGGTAGATAAATGTGATTTATGATTTTTATTAGACAATCATCATGCTTCATAGTTAATAAATCATTTATATGTCATGGTCTGTTATGAAATTTTATGACAATTTTTAGACTGACAAGACTTTAAATGTTTGTATAACTCGATTGGTTTACAGTTATGAAAAAAATTCCCCAGTTCTCAGAAAGATCATAAAATTAATATTTCTATTTTTTGCATTAGCAATAGAAATTTGAGTGAAGTGCATTTTTTAAATGCGTGATTAAAGTGCATATTTACGCAGTAAAACATTCCTCCACAAATACGTTTGAAACCATAAAAAGCATTGTTCGTTAGCCGCAGGGCTTGATATTATATGATAAATACTCAGAACCAGATACACCTTTGGGACTGGAAATTAAATGTAATGCCAATTAAATGCAGGTGTCCGCTATTCAAAAGCGTTGGTTAAGAATGTTTTACGGAAAACATTTTATTAAGTAAACATTGCACACCAGTGTCTACTACACGTCATATTAATACTGATGGAGCAGAATCTCTTGGGATGGTTAAGACTCCAGAAGTCAACTCCTTGGCGACCGACGTTTCTGATTATAGTCATCATGTACATTAAAAAAAGCCTTCTTTTATTTGTACTTTCTTCTTTTCCAGATACCCAGGCTATTATTGTAATGGCTCTTGCTTGTGCTGGAAATCAGTATGACTCAAGCTTCAATATGAGTGAGATTCACGAGTTCACTGAGGTACTCAAAATGAAACAGTTCAGAAATGGAACAGTTGTGAACCTGCAGACTACGGCATTGGTGATGCAGGTAATACATGTTATGATCAAATAAATACAATTTCACAAACATTTATAATGCACATAGACCTTGCTAAGCGCCGATTAGTTACAATGTTATTACTTTCCTTATAAATAATAATGTATAAGGAAGGTATTGTGACGGGGTCGAAAATTCGAATTCGAGTTTTCGACGGGAGAGCACGTTTCAAGCATCCCTGATCACGAATAGAACATTTTTGAGGTGATGTCTGTGTGCGTGTGTGAAAGTATGTGTGTGTGTGTGTGTGAAAGTATGTATGTGTGTGTGTGTGTCAGTGATTCTGTGGAGACGATAACTGACGAGCGAATGCACAGATTCGAACGAAATTTGGTACGAAAATTACAATCCGTGAATTCTAGAAGCCTATTGTTTTTATACGCACTCGAATATTCAGAATCCCTCTAAATTTTCGAGTGAAATTTTGAAACATTCTTTAGAAAATCAAAACCTCTAATAAAGGTACGCAAATAGACATTTCTTATGTAATTTTTCATTAGAAAACGATTGACATAATTTTTAGAACGCTAGCATGAACCGTTTTCGAGATATTGTACATTTTTCAAAAAAATTAACAAAAAATCATATAAAATAAAAAAAAAATTCCTATTGAGAAACATGCGCACTTTTCATATGTAATAACATGTGATAAATTGGGTGACATCATTCTCATGGATCTAGCTCGTTCTATTCATGAAAAATATACTTTGAGTAATACTTTTGTATTTGAACGCCAATAGTTATCTGTTATAAGAATAACTTATTTCTCCGTCCATAACGCTTGAAGAGATTTTGGTGACGAATTTGGTTTAATTTCGCCAACTTGGCGACTTTTTAAATGTTGCTAGATTAACAAAAAACTCGCCAAATGAATAAAAATGTCGCTAAATTAATGACGACTAATTGATGAAAATTCAATATCTTGGAAAGAATATAAATATCTAGTATAAAAATAATCTACGTTTTTTTTTACTGTAAAAGTAGTAAATTCATTGCATTATATAAGGAAAGTCATGTGCTGCCCACATCAGATTTTTTTTAATATATATGCATTTAAATTTTATTTGAATAAAAATATAATTATAAAAAAATTGTTCTAAGTGACAACTCCCCAGAATGGCCACAATTATAGAAAATAATGAATGAGTCAATGACATCATTTTACATATGATCTGAATCGTTAACTTTTTCTGCATTTTCTATGAAGTTTAAACATCAAACCTTCTTTTTTCGTCTGTGAAATTGAGGAAGAGACGATGAAGGTAATCTCCTGTTCATAGAAGTAGCAAAAAAGCTTCCAGTCTCAGAACTTATTACGGCAGAAGCCTCTGGGATAAATGAGAATGAGCAAAAGATGACCGATGATATGACTATGAATTAATGAGTCAAGATTAACAAGAGAGGTGAAGATGAGGATAATGTTTGTCCAGGAGAAGGCTACATAATTTCCCATACAAAAGACGATAAATGATCCCCAATGCGATACATCGACCAAAAGGATGAAAGTCTGCCAGAATATGTACAGAATGTCCGAACGAAATACATAAACATATAATTAGGTATGGACTTATTGTACATATTAATTTTCCTCACGTTATATATTTCCTTACTGGGAAGAATGAGAGGGAACCTATAGAGGAGGGACACATTATCGCACGATCAGAGCTAAATTGTACAGTGCATAGTAAACATCAGTTCTGTTCACTGTTAAACGAAGCCTTCTTTGTATATCGAGTTTGGCCGTATCTAAGCCATCTTATGTCTATATTAGCTTGGTCTGTATTACTGTACACCTCTCTTTAGAGAGGGATTTCAAATTCGAATTATCAGCATCGAGATAAAAGACAACAATGATTAATGATTAATTCGACTGCATTTATATTTAGGCTTTGTTTTCCTCTGAGCCTGAAGATGACGAAGATAACTTTGACGAGGAGAGGGCTCTAAGGTATATCCTTCGTGAGCAGCAGAAAGATGGATCATTTGGCAGCATGATGAATACCTACTACGCTCTACCTATCCTTGGCTACCGAAGCTTGGTGAACATCAGTTCAGTCCATTGTGCACCTAAAGTAAACGATGGTAAGCTGTAGGTTATGATACATGTTTATTACAATGAGCATTCACACTTATAATCATCGAGAGACGTATGATCATTAGTCGATCAACATCGAGTCGAGTATCATTCCTTCAAATAGAACAACACTAACAAGATAGATTAATCATGCATAAAGCATTGATTATGAAACATTTTCGAACTGAAATGCAATTTTATTAAATATCTCTAAAATGTGATACATTCAGCGGTGACATTTTTTAAATTGTATTAATAAAGTAGTCAGTTGAAAATGTTACGCCAATCCACAGTGTAAAACATTTACAAGCATCTTACTAAAAGTTTCAAAGGGATCAGCTGTCCGTAATGTTGAGTAAGGTCCCTGATAGTTATGATGATGTATACATGAAAATACAAAAATATCTCTTGGCAGACGATAATTAGCTGAATATTTCTGAAATGAAGCTGGAATTCTCATGAACGCCTGTAATTGTGGCTTTTTTTATCAGTTTGCCGAAATTATCAACAAAGTAGCTGAAGAAAATGAGCAACGGTTGCAGAATGTTTTGCAGTATTTAGGGATTGGGTGTTTAGGGAGTGTTTAGGGATGTTGTGCAGTGTTTAGGGATCATAAAAACAAAAAAACTTTTGTTTTATGATAAACCCCCCTCTCTTTGGTGCCGTTTTGTGGATGATGTGTTTATTGTTTGGAATAGTGATTTAGAAGATCTTTCTTTCTTTTCTTTTGTCTAAAGTTAATGATTTTTACCCTTCTATCAATTTTACTGTCGAACATGAAGCTAATGGTTCTTTGCCTTTTCTTGATGTACTGGTCACCCGTTCAGCTACTGGTTTTCAAACCTCTGTTTTCCGTAAACCTTCTTTTACTAATTCTTGTATTCCTGCTAATTCTTACCATCCTCTTTCCTCTAAAAAAGCTTCTTTTTATGCTTATTTTAATCGCGCTTTTACTGTTTGTTCATCTATCTCTGCTTTAAGTGATGAAATTGAATTTATTTTTGGCCTTGGCCATGAGGCTGCCTACTCCTTTGAGTTTATTTATAAGGTTTTTCTTCCAAGTTCGCCGTAAATATACACTTTTTGATACTAAACTTATTGCCTTAAAAGACCGTTTGACTTATAGGTCTAGTTTTCCATGCAATCCTACGATTTTCCGCCCCTTTATCCAATTTTGTTCTGAGTTTGGTTTCAGACCTGCACATTCTAATATTTCTTCTTTATTTAACCGTATTCGGTCTGATAAACTGGGAGATAAGGATGACTTTAAAAGCTTTGCTGGGGTGTATGTTGTTCCCCTGTTGTCCACCGATGGTAATTTTAAATTTTATATTGAAAGTACTAAACGCACCGTTGGCATCCGTTTAGCAGAACATGCTCGGGATGTCAAGAATAATAAACTTTGTACGGCTCTTGCTCAATTTGTTGTTAAAAATAATTTTCAGCCTCTTTTTGAAAAGACTTTCCTTTTGATTCGGTGTAATAACCCTCATGATATTCTCCTTTTTGAATCCCTTTTTATTTATATTTGCCGCGAGTCCGTTTGTAATTTTGACCCTGTTATGAATTTGAGTTACGCTTGGCGACTCATTCTCGACTCCATGCAATTCAAGTCTCTGCAAAGTTACGTTTGACGTCTTCCTCTTTGGGATTATGCTTGATTGCCACCCCCCCTTTTTTCGATTTCTGTAATTGAATTGTAATTTAATATGCTGTTCTTTTGCTGTAAAAAAATTTTGAAAAATTGTTTCCGGTTTATCCTTATCTAGACGTAGATTCTTTTGTGGATTGTATTTATGCAAATTTTGTCGCTATATCTGGTCTATATATATGAACGATTCAAACTTTATTTCCGTGTAGCCACTGATGAAGAGCATACTTATGCTCGAAAGCGCTATGGCCTCTTTTAAACTTTTGTACGTCTTAAGGAAGTGAAACAAAGACTTTCTGTTATGGATGTGTGTTTGATTTTGCTAAAAAAACTTTGTTTCTAGGTGTTTTACGCCTCATCAGACCAAGTCCTTAATTTTATCTAACGGTAGTACATGAACAGCCGCTTATACAAATGCAGTTAGCAAAGCATTGATCCATTTGGGTTAAAATTAATACCTCAAGCGGTATTAATAGGAATATTACTATGTTGGAGATGTTTTCTATTATTGTAATGAACTGTATATAAATGAAATTTGCAAATTTCTACTAATATATATGTGAACTCTACACGGATGTATTTATAAAGAGTCTTTTCTGTTACTTTCTGAAATGCAGGGAAAACAGCCCTGGATAATTTGGTGAACCAGGTTGGACCAAAGGTCCGAGTCCGGTATTCCCTGTGGATCGGCGACGAGAGAGATGTGGAGAAGACTTTGAAATTAAGGGTTGCGGCTAACACTTCTTTCTACGGGATTATGAAGATAGCCCAGGATATCGACACGCAGTACAAGTAATTTGCATTCGATCAAATTTCCTCATCTATTTTTTCTACTCAAGTGACATAATTGCTATTATGAAAAGCAAAATATTTTGTACATTCCATTGATATTTAATCATTAATTATTAATACTGTTAGTTGATACTAAATAAATGCTTGATAAATTAGAAATAATTACAAATGCTCACATTCTATCCCATAATAGACGAGTTTGCATTTCACTATATTAAACAAAACGTTTCTTTTTTTTTTTTAGGTATTTCTTTATGCTTAAATGGTAAATATATCAAACGGGTTATCTTTCTTATGTATCTACTTTCTCTGAGCATTAAAAATGCATGAGCAAACAGAAGAATCCGTTCAACTCTCTTCTATTTATACCATATCAGAACTTTTCTTATAAAGCTAGGAAATTGTTTTTCGTACCGTTATATGGTTCACGTATTAAAAGTATCATCTCTTTTTATGTTTACATGTTATAAACATTATAAAGTAACTGTCTTCCTCGGTTCTTGATGGTTACTCTATTATACGGATGAGTGTAGTTATGTTGTGCGATTACATATCCGTATTTATCTCTGTCAACAAAGTTACATCACTCTAACTTAAAGTAATTGATTTTAGACCCTTCGGTCCACGGCAATTACACAGGACTGCACTGATTTAAATCAAATTATTTTTATTGTGGACATCACGGAAATGACAGCAGCTGGCTGTTTGAAACAACGAACTACATAGACAATAACTGTTATTTTACATGTCTAGAATGAATTACAATTATACAAGGTACTATCCATAACGGGTCTTTTGATAATTGTTACTCCGTAGACGTTTATAAAGCTTTTATACTTACCAATGGCATTCTTTTTTCTCGCCCCATATTACAGCCAAAGTCAGATACTAGACTATTCCAGTCATCGTTGTATCGCAGTGGATTTCCTTCCGCTAGGCTGCCAGCAAAATTCCTCACTCATCCCAATCTATCCTCGTGCCTTCGCCTTCACGCCAACTCACTTACGTCGAAATCTTACCAGAATCCTTCCAGAATCTTCCTCGATCCAAAACTTATCCTGTTTTTACTTCAGGAACGCAGAAATGAATGCTTATTAGCACGGCGATTGGTCTACCAACAGAACCAGTTAGAATGGTTAGTTTAAAGAAATATAAATTATAACTCAAACTGAGGAAATAATAATCGAAAAGTTATTTAGGCTTCACAACATTAGCCACGCATGAGAGAGCAATTGTATAATTTAAGATCCTTTATATTTTTTTATAATATATAAGTTGTTTTTTGTATAACGATGCAAAAGTATTTTTCTTACCAATATATGGTGCATATATTAAAAGTTTTCATATCTACTGGTTATGATCATTAAAAATACGCAAATAAACAAAAGAATAATTTGCCTCCCTTCTCCATACATAACATACTGGAATGAATTCCCTGACGTTGCCTAGGTCCAAGTAGTGCAAATAGGTGTATATCGTTCTTGACAACTAATACCACATTTGTTTTATGAACAGATTTCAGTACGTCTTAAAGAAAGGAAAGCCCTACGTGAATACTGTGTTTGGAATACAAGACGACATCGAGAGTGGAAAATACTGGTTCCCCTATATTGTAAACGGCACAAAGGCGTCTAGAATCACAACATGTAAGTATTAGTATTTAGGCAAATTTTCAGCCCATTTTAATTTAACAAAAACCTTTAGAATTTGAGACTCAGAAGATTTCATCTCAGTCAATCTGTTCTTTCGAGAGAAATCTTGCTCACTGTGTGCAGGTAAGAGGAATAAAATGTAACATTTTTAATCCCCTCCTAAGGAAAACAAGTGTCGAAAGCCCAGATCGACCGGCTCATCCGAAGACATAGAACAAACAGCAAAAGGAAAACAAGTGTAAAATGTGTAAAAAAATCGTTAATAAAGAAACTCTTTGCAAAAATGCAAAAACTGTTCCAAAAACATCTCTGCATAAAACAATGGCCAATAAAAACTGTGATATATGAATTGGTCATAAAGAATGATGCCAAGTTTATGATGCCAAGGTCAGAATGATGCCAAGGCCATCATGTCTGTATGGAAACAAATTTTAAGTTTCGGTTCCCGTACAGATTTAATCACTTAGGCTTGTTTTCCTTTCTTGAGGACCAATACAGATATCGTTAGGTTTTTTGCAGAGATGTTCTCGAAGAGGGTTTCTTTAATTTAGATTTGTTTTCAACAAGGGTAATTTTTTTAGGGGGTTGGGGGGATAACGTTATTGTTTTGCGGATTGAGTCGATCAAACCAGAGTTCAATTTTAAATTTCTATTTGGAATCAGTATTCTGTGAAGTCCATTTAACTCTGTGGTGTCTGATTAAATGACTCGATAACGAGTTGCTAAATGTACCTTTTTGATATAAAATTTGTTTTAAATGTCAGATAAACGCAATTTCTGAGAAAGGCACTACTATAAGGTATAAGAAAAATCTGATGTGTACAGCACATGAACTTCCCTACAGACTCATATTCACATTCGCAAATTTCTTCAATAATTCATTAAATTGAGTTTAATCGCACAAAATGATACCCATAATTATTTTAAATTACACTGAATTTGTACTTTTAATTCAATTTTCCTTTTCATTTGGTCACTGGACTTGCTTTAAAAGGGGGTGTAGCGAAAATGCGAAAATACTTATATATCTCGAGAACGGCAAGTCCTGGAGTACTAGGGTTAGTCCTATTTTTTCACCGTCAAAAATAGAGTAAAACACAAGCATGCAATTGATACATTTGAGCATACGTAGTCTTTTATTTCAGTATTTGACAGCTTTTGCGGGCCATTTTGAAAAAAAAAAAACAGATTCTATTTTCCCTGAATTATTATACCTAAATCTAATCAGAGCCAGGGTAATCCACAAGCGACTTATACAATTTTATGAAATTTGGTCAATTAGATCTTGAGTTAGAGTAGATACATTCATTGGACACATACACACACACACACACACGCACACACAGATGTCACGTTAAAAATCGTTTTTCCAGTGTCCCGAAACGTGTAGATCCGCCGAAAACTGGAGTTGTGATTTTCGGCATGATTCCAATACATTCCCTGCATTTCAGGGAACGTAAAAATAGTCTCAAATTTCTTCTAAATCAGTTCAGCGGTTCGGATTGTGTAGTCCCGTCATAATAAATCAAGAACAAGAACGGATTAAAACAAAGCACATTTCAAACTGATTCACTGACTGGAATGAAACTCTCTTCGAAACTGCTAAACGCATTATATTGAAGTTTGGGGTGCTATGTGGCCTGGGCTAGTCGTATCTGTAACCGAAAGATCAATTGCCCAGGATAATCTGCAGCGAAGGTACATATACAGAGAATTGAAAACACATAGTTATTCCTCCAGTAAACAGATACCCGGTAAATTGGACCAGATTAACGGAGGGAATGCGGGGCAACTTTCCCGGACTCCCACATCAGTTAAGCAATTGCAACAAATTAACCAAATTAAACAATTCACGAAAGTAACCAATTGCAACAAATTAACCAAATTAAACAATTCACCAAATTAAACAATTACAACAAATTATCCAAATTAAACAATTCACCAAATTAAACAATTGCAACAAATTAAACAATTGCAATAAATGAAACAATTGCAACAAATAAATCAAATTAAACAATTCACCAAATAAAACAATTGCAACAAATTAACCAAATTAAACAATTCACGAAAGTAACCAATTGCAACAAATTAACCAAATTAAACAATTCACCAAATTAAACAATTACAACAAATTATCCAAATTAAACAATTCACCAAATTAAACAATTGCAACAAATTAAACAATTGCAATAAATGAAACAATTGCAACAAATAAATCAAATTAAACAATTCACCAAATAAAACAATTGCAACAAATTAACCAATTGCAGCATCGAAAAATTAATGGCTTCTTACTAAAAAAATGTATGTCATCAGACTAGATTTGCCCAGAGAATAGATTCATTCATTTTGGGGATATATAGGGATTAACTGTATTCATTTAGCTTGTTGGTATCATGGCTAAGATAAGAAAGTTGTCAATAATTTAAATTATATTAAAACATATAAGATCCACATTTTGTATAATTTTTTCTAGAATTCAATAATGTTTTTTAAAAATATTTTATGTATTTCGTATAGATCGAGAGGTGAAGGGAGGAATGTTTGCCACAGGCCCCAGTTAGCCTAGGTTGGGTCCTGCTGGTAGCTCACACTTTCTTTGGGTTTTTACTTGGAATAACAAAATATAATATTTGATGAAACTCTGTCGCATGTCCAGATATCTAGAGAGCGACTGTGATAGTATCTTATGCGAATAGGTGTTTGGTGAAGTCCTAAAATTGAAAATGTGGTAAGATCATTGATTAGTAAAATATATATTTTTTCGATCTATAAGAAAAGTTTCAATATCTTCCACTGAATATATTGCAAAGTGCTTACTGCCTCAACTGGGAATCGAACCCTGGATCTCCGATCTGGCCAGCCGACTTTCTACCGTTGAGCTACTGGGACAAAATTGCAAGCTCTTATCGTCGAAGTGGACTTTACCATATTTGCAAAAATAAATGCCTCGTTAGTAACAGTATACAAGGCTAATTAAAAGTATCAACCGTTTTTGGATATATAAGATAATACTTAGATAAGCCATAAAAATTATATCTATTAATATCGCACACCAAATACATTACGGTATATCATAAAATAAAAAAATATTCTTGATTGACGTGTTTCTCAGCCAATCAAAGAGCGCAGACCTGGTCTATGCTGAATATATGGACATGGTTTCCATAGATGTGGGCTACATGTTCTGTGGTATAAGCTAGAAAGCAGGATATGTTATTAGCTATGGCTAAGCAGACCATCTTCTACTCAATTTCATATCAATAAGTTCTTCCGAATGTAGAAAATGTTGATTTGATGTGGAGGTTATGTCATGTCTTCTATGAGGAAATAAATTTTAAGGAATTTTAAAACTTTTCGTATACATTGTCCTTGTATTTCAGGTATTGCAGACTTCATACCGGAAGACAACGATCACATGGTCATGTGGTACCGTCGTGGATCCTGGACAAAATAAAAAGGCTGAAATGAAAAACTATATTCCACAAAAACTGTTTTATTCCTTTTCTAAATAATATAAACACATGTATTCGTTATAAAATATATAAATGGTAATACAATTCATATGTGTTTAATTTTCGTTAAATTTGTCTGAGTCATTTTATCGATAAAATTGAATGGAAATGGTTTCGACTTAAGAACCATCTATTGGTACTGTTGCATTTACCATCTAATCGGGTAAATGCAACAGTATAAGTACTGCTGCATTTTTCCGGTACCTCTTTTCCAATCTTAATACTTTACATGCAGAAAATAAACACGTACTGTAATCAATTGTCATAGTGATAAGGTCCTGGACGCATGCGCATTGCGACATATTTCTGAAATAGCAGCAGTCCTACAATAGCTACATTCCTACAAAGTTGACAAATATATTTAAGACAAAAGTTAATGACCTCATTGATGCCTTGGTCAAGAAACAAGTGTTTGGCCCTATTGTTGCACATGTGTGCACTATAGAATTTCAAGAAAGAGGTCAACCATATACGAACACATACTGGATGCTCTCCGAACTTATTCTAAATCATTACAATCAGAAGATGTTGATAAATTCATAACTACAAAACTATCAAACGACGATCCCTCTCCCCTATTATTTATTTAGGCACATGATGCCCGGTCCTCACTTTGACGGTCTTTTGTATTGAAACAAGGAAAAGAAGCCAAAGGAATTTTTTCTGAAACTGATATGACTTGAGACGGATTTCCTAAATACATAAGATGGCATAAGATTGAAAAATTGTGTATCTATTATGGTAAGAAAAATGGAAAAGTTATTTATTCAGATAATCACATGGTGGTGCCGCACAATCCCTACTTGCTTAAAAAGTTTGACTGCCACATCAATTTCGAGTACTGTTCTTCAATCATGGCTGTCAATTACATCTATATGTACATTTATGAAAGTCATGATAGGGTTAGATTGGAGATTAAGCAGTACGAGGACGACGAAGTAGCGAAATATATAGATAGACGATAAGTTGAACCAATGCAGGTCGCTTGGCGTTTGAATGAGATTCCTCTCCATGACCAGAGGCACAACATCGTCAGACTATCGATGCATCTTCCTTGTCAACAGTATATAAGGTTCGAGGAAGAACATGAAGAAGTTGCAATATCAGCATCCGTGACAATGTTGTTGGATTGGTTCAATCTCAATAAAGTAGATCCAGCGGCTAATACAATGCTATACGGAAATGTACCGGAAAGGTATTCCAGGAATAATTCTTCTAAGAGGTGGATTGCTAGAAAAATTTATATCAATGACGTTGACGTGCAGTGAACGCTTCTCCAAAAGATTCAGAGAGCTTCTTTTTAAAGTTGATTTTTATTAGCAGGATTTCCGGATCAACTTGTTATAAATATCTTCGTACGAAAGGAATGGATATCTACATTGAATTTTGGGAAGCAGCAATTGCAATAGAATTAACTGAAAACTGCAAAGAAGCAATAGCTGTATTGGAGGAAGCTGCATCAACAATACTGCCTAGACAGTTGATGCGTTTCTTTGTGTACTACCTCATCGGGAATGATTTGCAGATACGGGGCAGATTCATGGAACAAATAACAAACCGAGGAACCAGCACCAATGAAGCTTTGTGTGAAATTGGTGAACAGCTGAATACAGAAAATAGAATCTGTCATGAAAAGGTATTATCGCAGCCTTCGGTTTATGAATAGGAGTTATCGAAAAGCGAGTTACGGACGTTGGCGAGCGTCAGCATGCAGGGGGCAGAGTCCCCTAGTTAATATAGATAAAAATTATATAATATTAGATGTAAAGTTGTACGAGAAACTGACGTTGCATCAGTGCTAAATTAATTTTTAAATTGCCATAACACATTATATTATGAATTTTTTCGTGACAGAATTTCCATAACAATATCTTATCACTCATTGAGCAAATTCCAAGAGTACAGACTTTACCAAGAGTACATCAATGTATTTAATCGACTGGATGAGTCGGACGGCCTGGGGTTTCCACAGTGACATCCGCCCGGCCGCCCAAATAGTTGTTCAAGTCGTCAGGATGAGTCGGGCGGTCTGGGTCTTCAACAGTGACATCCGCAATCCTTGTTAACGAAGTAATATTTTTTCTCGAAAAGGAAAACTAAATAAGCACACTAAATAAGCAAAAATAAGAAAATAATGCAGCATACAGCTGTTTCGAGGATACGTTGAATTCCCTTCGCTAGTGCAAGAGAACCAACAAACACGAAGTCTAAAAGAGGTTACTTTAACTCTTTAACTGAAATTGGATGAAAATTCACTGAAATAGCAATAGATTTTGAGTTCAAAGGAGTTTATTTGTGTCGTGAGAATGATTTCATCTGTAGATTTTAACGTGGAATGTAGAATCTCCGCAAGTGACAGCTTTTGGTTATGTAAATTCAAAAGACGTCCGATGTACGCAGATTTCTATTTTGTTATTTTATATAACTACCCTGATATAACTCCCGGTTAAAGTCGGGTATTTTTTGTAGTATTAAATATTTGATAAAAACTTTCCCTTTCTGTGTGAAATTTCCCGAAGTTTAATCTCAATGGAACCGGTATCAAAAAATCGTCTGCATAACACGACGCCATAAATTCTGTTTATCCCTTGAAAATTTACTTTAAGTGATCAGCAGTCTGATAAGTAACACACCTTTTTCAAGTGCCACTTGTATTTTGTGCCAATCTTGGTCATAAAAGAAAGCGCCGCGCCCGAAATTCCCGTTATCAAATGGCCAAATTATCTTAAGCACCCGTTTTTTCGTTACTTTGATAAAGGGTTTTATATTTCCCCCTTCGGTTTTCAAAGTAGCGGACGGTTTGAGATGACGCATATAAAACTTTTCGTTTCGCTTATTGTGCTAGTGTGCTGCGGAACATCCTATTCAGGTATGTAAATCAAAAATGCTTCATTTTGTATCTGTGTAAACTATTGATATAGTGATGCCCCACTAAATATAAGCAGATATTGGGGAATCTTCAATGAAGACACTTTGTCCCTTTTGTATAAAATAAGCATTCTTATCGAGCGTGAGTTAAGAATTGGTGGGATGTTAAAAGATAAGCTAAGAGATGTAACTCTTCTAATGTGAGTTCATATACAGGGTGTCCAGTGCTATCGGTGCCCAATGGCTATTTCCTCAACCGTTAGTCACAGAGATACGTTTCCAATTGCAAAAATGTTTTAAATTTTAAAATCAGGTATCTTAGAAACAGTTTAAATCAATAACTGCATTTCTGAAAGAAATACGAAATATAAATTTTTATACAGTCCCCCGTTCCTACCAATTATATATAGGGACATCATTCTCATGTAATTTTATGCAAAATAAAAAAAAATCATCCTTTTACGACCAAAATTGATCGACTTCTGTATAAAGTTGGAGCACTTTTTGCGCTGAGAAATGGTCAATACGGTCCCTGATTGGTTGGTTGCCTGAAACGGAACATTTTTATGCGTGGAAAAGCGACTTAAGTCACAAAGTTTAATGCTTCATAACTCGGTGAATTTTGGTCGTAAAAGGAAGATTTTTTTTTTATTTTGCATGAAATTGTATGAAGATGATTTTCCTAAATATAATTGATAGGACCGGGGTACTGTATAAAAATTTATATTTCGTATATCTTTCAGAAATATATTTAGTGTTTTAAACTGTTTCTAAGATAATAGATTTTTAAATTTAAAACATTTTTGCAATTGGAAATATATCTTTAGGTGACTAACGGTTGAGGAAATAGCTATTGGACACTGATAACTCTAGACACCCTGTATATATATATATATATATATATATATATATATATATATATATATGACAAAATTACAAAGAAGGAAGAGGCAATTGCCTTCATAGCGATTGTGAACTCTTCTTAGTCCCCATTATAGCTAGCTACTAGGCCATGGCACACGCTCGGACGCCAGCATATGAATTAGCAAATGCCCCGAATTGTCGTCATAAAATCGGACATAAAACAATCATGAAGCCACAAGAAATCCATAGAAATTTGGACAAAACAGGAAATTAACCCATAATAACTCTATATGCCACACACCACCTACACACACACAACCATCATCAAGACATCATCAAGCAACTTCATTCCCTCTTAATCTGCCACCATATGTCCACTTTCCGAAATTCAAACTTATTTGTTAAATGGTTTTCTCTTCTTTTACCCTCGTTGCTATTTACAAAATTGCAATTTTTACCCTGGCAAAAATTCTAACTTACCATAATCTCTCAATATATATATATATATATATATATATATATATAAGATTCATATGAAAAAGAGGGGAAATGACCAAATGCAAGGCATAAAATGGTAGAGGGGGATGGCGACCCCTCTTTCCCGTTTAAAAGACTGCTTTTATGCCCGGGCAACACTCACGGTACCAATGCCATGCAGAAGCCATACTTCCGTAAATGTGTCAAATCAAAAACACTCGAAAAAGTGCAAAGAAAACAAATAGGAATCGACCAGGATCGCAAGGGAAAGAATGGAAATGCAGCAAATCCCCCTGTCGGTTAAGATGGAGTGCATCATATATAACAGAAGTCCACGCATGCGCTATTCGTTATTTTCCCTTTCATCGTTCTATACCTCTGCCATATCCTTTAAGTAAGCATTTTCTCCCTTTTTTGTATTAAATAGGGAATTATAATAACATTTCAGGAAGCCAATTGGATAATTACGTTTTATTGCCTCCTTCATAATATTCCTATTATGCATGATGCAATCAGACTTGAAAGTATTAATGCGTTGATTTCTTTTGAGGTGACCAATGACGACATTTCTGAAAATGTTTTTGGTCAAATTGGACCTCCAATCAATAATGCGGTTGATTGGAGGTCCAATTTGACCAAAAACATTTTCAGAAATGTCGTCATTGGTCACCTCAAAAGAAATCAACGCATTAATACTTTCAAGTCTGATTGCATCATGCATAATAGGAATATTATGAAGGAGGCAATAAAACGTAATTATCCAATTGGCTTCCTGAAATGTTATTATAATTCCCTATTTAATACAAAAAAGGGAGAAAATGCTTACTTAAAGGATATGGCAGAGGTATAGAACGATGAAAGGGAAAATAACGAATAGCGCATGCGTGGACTTCTGTTATATATGATGCACTCCATCTTAACCGACAGGGGGATTGGGATTTGCTGCATTTCCATTCTTTCCCTTGCGATCCTGGTCGATTCCTATTTGTTTTCTTTGCACTTTTTCGAGTGTTTTTGATTTGACACATTTACGGAAGTATGGCTTCTGCATGGCATTGGTACCGTGAGTGTTGCCCGGGCATAAAAGCAGTCTTTTAAACGGGAAAGAGGGGTCGCCATCCTCCTCTACCATTTTATGCCTTGCATTTGGTCATTTCCCCTCTTTTTCATATGAATCTTGTATGTTACTTTAGGAGAATGTGCTGCATTGCGCCAACTTCTGGAGAAAAATTGGATAACTGTGAAATAATTTTATTTTAATATGTTTACTATGCTATATATATATATATATATATATATATATAGACATATATATATATAATGTCTTTTTTTATGTTCTTCGTATCAAATCGTATCAAAGCTTTATATAAAAAAACTAAACTTGAAATTAAAAGTATCCGCTTCCCATACCTTGCAATGATTCCCAAAATGCATAAAGACCCAGTAAGTTTCAGACCAGTTACAATTGGATACAAGACATATCTCACTTTTGCCAACAAGCAATTGCAAAATATACTTAAATCTGTTTTCAACAAAATAGTAAAAATGAGATCTTATTCAGTAAACATCAGCAAAGAAGTAAGATATATGCTTTCGAGCATACCGGATCGCCTTTACTTGCAATAATATGATTTCAGAGTTATTTAATAACGTAGATATAAAAAATTTGAAGAAAATCCTTATGAATTTATACGAAGAATATGAATTTAAAAGGAACGTTGAGATCAATGTTTACAGGATATTAATACAAATAGTGATATTTGAAAATATATTATATGACGGAATGAATTATTATCAACAGATTAGAGGAATACCTATGGGAGGGGAATGTTCATCATTATTGGCGGACATATACAAGTTGATCATAAAAAAACGTCCCGATATATGAAACCCTAGCGGCCTATCCTCTCAACCAATCGAAAGGAAATTTCAGATATTATTATTTGAAGGTATGCGCTCGAGATTGTGATAATTTCAAACAATAGAGCTCTCACGGTTACGGTTACAGTGAAAAAGATTTCGAAATTTTCGAATGGCAACACCCACTTTTTTTCCTATGCTGATCAATTGATCAGCGTATTGAAAAACCATAAATGGCATTGGAATGATATATGTATGACGAAAATTGTCGGTGTAAAACATTTGCAAAGAGGAGCATTGTAAAAGACCAATGACACCACAAGAGAGGAGAGGGAAAAAACTTTTATTGGAATTACAAGTTTTCAGCGTGCCCACCTTCGCAGACGATAACGTATTGCATGCGGGAGATTGTTGACAACAATGACGAACGTAACATCGCAGGAGGAATCTGTATAACGTCACATTTTATGACATCTTTCAATTCTGACAAATCTCGTGGTTTTGATGTGTACACCTTAAATTTCAGGTAACCCCAGAACCAGAAATCCATCGGAGTGAGGTTGGGGGGTTGCGGTGGCCACGAAACTGCAAATTTACGGGAGATGACTCTATCACCAAAGTTCTGTTGCAGTACTTGTCGAACACATGTAGCGAAGTGTGGAGGAACACCATCTTGCATCCATACAATGTCATTAACGACATTTCGCTGCTGAAATTCTGGAATTACGTAATTCTGCAACATTGTTTTATACCGAGGACCTGTGATGGAGCACGTTTGCTTACCATTGGAAATGACCTCTTCGAAGAAGTAAGAACCGAGAACGAATGTACTTGCTATGCAGCACCGAATGTGCTTGCGATGCAGTCACTTCAGCTTCGTGTAAAGGTACTGGTACCACATCGTGAGGATTTTTGTCAGTCCAGTGAACGCAGTTCTTGGAGTTTACGTTCCCAGTTAAGGAGCAATGTGCCTCATCCGTCCATAATATCCGCAGTGGCCTGCTATCTTAAGCATATCTGATAAGGAAAAAATTCGCAAAGTCGACACGCTGTTGTTCGTCGCCAGGTTGCAACATCTGGACGCGCTGAAATCGATAAGGAAACATCCGCAGAACAGAGCGCAGAAGCTTGAAGACTGTGGTTCTCGGTACATCCAAATTGCGGGCAATACTTCTTGCAATACGCAATGGACCTGCAGTAATCGTATTATGCATTTCCGCAACAACTTCAACAGGAACAGATGGTCGTCCGGATCGCGGTCTATCACATGTGCATCCAGTATCTTCAATTTTCTTTTACCAAATCACATACAGTTCGTAAGAAACATGTGTCTCGTCTTAGCTTATGAATTCTCCGATAAAATAGCACTGCTTCGGCAGTATTTCCCCCGTTCAGATAAAACAGCTTTATCAATTCACTTCGTTGTTTCCCTGTAAGTGACATTTTGTTGGCACGTTCGAGCACCTGATTGAAGAAACAATCTTCCCACCCTACTTATTAAAGGCTTTTCACAAGCAATGCTTTGTACAAGGTGTTCTATGATTGGTGCTCCTACTGTCTATCCCTGTGAATTATGCAAAGTGCATTAATGCACCTCCTCTCTGTGTTGTCATTGGTCCTTTACAATGTTCTTCTTTGCAAATGTTTTACGCCGCCAATTTTCGTCATACGTGTACCGTTTCAACGCCATTTATGGTTTTCAATGCTCTGATCAATTTGCACAGGAAAAAAAGTGGGTGTTGCCATTCGAAGATTTTTCACTGTAACCGTAACCGTAAGAGCTCTATTGTTTGAAATCCTCACAATCTCGAGCGTATACCTTCAAATAACGATATCTGAAATTTCCTTGGATTGGTTAAGGGGATAGGCCGCTAGGGGTTCATATATCGGGGACTTTTTTTATGACCACCCTGTATCTATGCCACTATGAAACCAATGCCCACATTAATAACGATATAGTGTATTTAAGATACGTTGACGATGTGGTGACGGGATCAAATAACCCCAGTCAAGAAGTAGAATTTGATTTTTATCCAAAAAGATCTTTATTTAATTAAAAAAAAAATCCAGATATTTTACAATTCCTTGACCTAAAAAAAAATAGAAAATGAAAATACTGCTAGACATTTCACAATATATGATAAAAGAAACGATTTTAATTTTAAATACAACTTTCTTATTCAATTGAATTCGAAAGTACATATCAGTATATACAGAAATATAATTTTAAATCAATTATACAGAAATAATAATCTAATTACTTTTGAATGTGATAGAGTAAAAAGAGATTATTGCCTAATTAGATAGGCAATGTTGCAGCAGTACCCAAGAAAATTCGTATTACGTCACGTAAAGGAATTTTACTCGAAACAACCGGAATATTACATGGCATTACAACAAAAGATAAAATAAAGAAATGTATAAAACATATTAAAGAGATCAATGAGCAAGAACAAAAAAATACATTATATATATATATATATTATGTGATTATGGTAGGTTAGGATTTTCGCCAGGGTAAGAATTGCAATTTTGTAAATGGCAAAGAGGGTAACAGAGGAGGAAATCATTTAACAAAAAATCTGATGTGGGCAGCACCTGACTTTCCTTATATAATGCAATGAATTTACGACTTTTACAGTAAAAAATAGATTATTTTTATAATGGTTATTTATATTCCTTCCAAGATATTCAATTTTCGTCTATGAGTCCTCATTTTCCAGGTCGTGATCATCAATGAGTCGTCATTGATTTAGAGTCATTTTTATCCATTTGGCGATTTTTTCTTTAATTTAGCAACATTTTAAAAGTTGCAAAGTTGGCGACATTCAACCAAATTCGTCGCCAAAATCTCGCCAAGCGTTATGGACGACGAAATAAGTTATTCTTACAACAGAAAAATGACTATTGGCGTTCAAATACAAAAGTATTACTCAAAGTATCTTTTTTCATGAATGGAACGAGCTAGATCCACGAGAATGATGTCACCCAATTTATCGCATGGCATTACATATGAAAAGTGAACATGTTTCTCAATAGGAAATATTTTTTTATGACTTTTTGATAATTTTTTTGAAAAATGTGCAATATCTCGAGAACGGTTCATGTTAGTGTTCTAAAATTTATGTTAATCGTTTTCTAATGAAACATTACGTAAGAAATGTCTATTTGCGTAACTTTATTCGCGGTTTTGATTTTTTGACAATTTTTTCAAAATTTCACTCGAAAATTTAGGGGGGGGGGGAGGTTCTGAACATTCGATTGCGTATAAAAACAATAGGCTTCCAGTGTTTACGGATTGTGATTTTTGTACCAAATTTCGTTTGAATCGGTCCATTCGTTCGTCAGTTATCGTCTCCACAGGCTCACTGACACACACACACACACACACATACTTTCACACACACACACACAGACATCACTTCAAAAATGTTTGATGCGTGATCAGGGATGCTTGAAACGTGCTCTCCCGTCGAAAACTCGAATTCGAATTTTCGACCCGTCACAATACTTTCCGTATACATTATGTATATAAGGAAAGTTATAAGTTTGAATTTCGAAAAGTGGACATATGGTGGCAGATTAAGAGGAAATGAAGTTGCTGATGTCTTGATGATGCTGGTGTGTATAGGTGGTGTGTGGTATATAGGGTTATTAAGGGTTAATTTCCTGTTTTGTCCAAATTTCTATGGATTTCTTGTGGCTTCATGCTTGTCTTATGTCCGATTTTATGACGACAATTCGGGGCATTTGCTAATTCAAATGCTGGCGTCCGAGAGTGTGCCATGGCCTAGTATAATGAGGACTAAGAAGAGTTCACAGTCGCTCTTCCGACAACTTTTTTGGCAATATGAAGGCAATTGTCTCACCTTTCTTTGCAATTTTGTCATGCATTGTATTTTTTGGAAGTTAGCAGTTATACAGCGAAATTTTATGAAATACTTTTTACATTTTCAGCATCATAATTTCTTATTACTTTTGGGTATTATATATACATATATATATATATATATATATATATATATATATATATATATATATATATAAATTGAAAGATTTTAATCGAAAATTATGCATAAACTACTGTATGTACAATAAAACCCATCTCTAGCATATCTGTTACAAATGAGTAACTATAGACCAAGACTAAGGATAAAGATAGAAGGTAACATATCACTACAATGGAAAGGGAGATGAGAAGAATATTAGGATACAAAATTTACAATTAAAAGTATATAAATATAAATAAAAATAAAAAAGAAAACACGGCATAAATGAGAAAAGGCAATAATAATAAGCTCAAGATAAAAGAGTAAGACATAGAGAACAATCAACTACACAAAAAATGGCGTATAGTTCGAAATTGCATTCTCATCAGGACAGCCATACAATTCGAATTAAAACCGTTAGAATAGCCAGTTTCTGACAATGGCTATAGTATTTAACTATAGACACCATTGGAACTGTCTACTGGCTAGTGGAAGGAGAAAAATAAATCAATTGAATTACAAATCAGAAAAATAATACCTCCTCGAACAGAAATATGAACTCACAATATATATATATATATATATATATATATATATATATATATATATATATATATATATATATATATATATATATATAATAAAAATATTATATGAAATTCCAATGATAGATTAGAGATAAGTTATAACTCATATAACGATATTTAAGATGTATGATAGCTATGTATAAAGTTGTCAAAAATAGAGATTCATTAATCAAGGGGATAATTAAAAGTAAATATTCAGTCATAAAACTATATATAATCTACAATTTTCAATGGTGATATTTCAAAATTGAAAAACAGAAAATGACCAAGTATTAAAACCAAACACGTGGAAAAGAGCTAAGCTTAGAAATGAATTTATATTGAACAGATTCGCTATCAAGGCCTAGTATCTATTCAAAATGACCAAAAAAGTTTGTTTCTGAAGACTGAGGTAGATAATATCTATAAACTCAGTGTATTGGGTCTACAAGCTTAAAGATTGAAAAATAAAATAGGAATCAAAGAAATTTTACCTGAGAAAATGCTGCACATGTTGTCTATTAATGCAATAAAGAACGAGACTACTGTTGCCATTCGCAGGAGATAAAAATGGAGATCAACTATTGCTAATCGTGAGATATAAATAAAAGAATTGCAAATAAAATGTTATAGATTCACCTGTAAAAGTTTCTCAATAAAGGACGTGAAAAATAATGAAAGCAAGGAGACAAATGTCTAAGAAGATGAATATATTGGATATATACCATGGATATATACTATACCATTTACTAAATATATTGGATATTTATATAAAATACTGGTATTTTTTAGGTTATTAATGTACAAAGCATGAAATAATATTTATCTAATAAACTATAAATTCTAAAAAGTTAGTAAATTCTAAAAGTTACATATGTATATATATTATATATATATTATATATATATATATATATATATATATATATATATATATATATATATATATATATATACATGAACTTCTTTTACTAAATTACACTAATATTACATTCATTTGTAGGAACGAGAAAGTTGCCAATTACAATCGAACAATTTTTATCTACTTTTTAACATATTCGCCATAAGAAGAATCAAAAAAATCTGATGTGGGCAACACATGACTTTCCTTATATAATGTAATGAATTTACTACTTTTACAGCAAAAAATTAGGTTTTTCTTATAGTAGATACTAATATTCTTTCCAAGATATTGAATTTTCGACAATTAGTCGTCATTTTCATTGATTTAGCATCATTTTTATCCATTTGGCGAGATTTTCATTAATTTGGCAACATTTCAAAAAAGTCGCCAAGTTGGCGACATTTCGCCCAAATTCGTCGCCAAAATCTCGCCAAGCGTTATGCACTAAGAAAAAAGTTATTCTTACAGCTGATAAATGACTATTGGCGCTCAAATACAAAAGTATTATTTAAAGTATATTTTTTCATGAATGGAACGAGCTAGATCCACGAGAATGATATCACTCAATTTATCGCATGGTATTACATATGAAAAGTGAACATGTTTATCAATAGGAATTTTTTTTATGTTACTTTTTCATAATTTTTTTGAAAAATGTACAATATCTCGAGAACGGTTCATGTTAGCGTTCTAAAATTTATGCCAATCGTTTTCTAATGAAAAATTACATAAGAAATGTCTATTTGCGTAACTTTATTAGTGGTTTTGATTTTTTGACGATTTTTTCAAAATTTCATTCGAAAATTTAGGGGGGTTCTGAACATTCGATTACGTATAAAAACAATAGGCTTCCAGTGTTTACGGATTGTGATTTTTGTACCAAATTTGGTTCGAATCGGTCCATTCGTTCGTCAGTTATCGTCTCCACAGACCCACTGACACACACACACACACACACACACACACACACACACACACACACATACTTTCACACACACACACACAGACATCACTTCAAAAATGTTTGATTCGTGATGAGGGATGCTTGAAACGTGCTCTCCCGTCGAAAACTCGAATTCGAATTTTCGACCCCGTCACAATACTTTCCTTATACATTATGTATATAAGGAAAGTAATACGTTGGCAAAGTGCTTTCAGAGCTTGCTTTACACAAACAGATTTAAAAGTTCTTTTAACAATTGGTTTAAAAATCATAACTATTTTAACACAATATTTTCACTTAATACATTTTACAAATTTTCTACATACTTTATTAAAGATGTTCTACTTATCTTGAGATTTGCTGTTTGCTGAAATCCTTCAATGTTTGGTAATCTGAGTCCGGTAATAATTACTTTCGATACTTTCTTTTCCAAAGAGGCTTATCCTTCAGATCTGGATCTTTAGGTGGTTGGCCACAGTATGCCTTTTTCTTCGACTTTTATCAGGGTCCTGTCTGCGATGGGATCGCACGATGGCTAATCCTTTTCTTGTCAGGCTGGTATATATACTCTTGTCGGGTGGTTTATTTTACGGTTGGATTAATGCCAGGTCTGCTCACTTGTTAAATGTTTGGCGTTTTCGCTAATTCACTTAGTTCTATGTCAGCGTCATCGGTACACTAACTTTTTGGCCTTTATTTTTCGGTCTTTTTTCTGTTCTCTTTAAGTCTGCTCATTTTACCCTTTTTTACAGCACACACTGTCTTTTGATTTGATCTTGTTTTTTGCTATTCATGTTTAAAACACATTTTAATACACATCGGGATAACTGTCACACTGCGAACCTATTAGACTCTCATATTAGGTCCCTTATGAAATGACGGCATATGAAGTTGTTGATATCCAACCCATCGTGTTTAATTTTGTCTATAGACCTGAACCAGTTTTATCCATCCCTATGAAGCTCTCAACAACTTCTGGGCTGTTCTTATCAACTTGTACGCACCATTTAATCTGAAACATCTGGTCACGATGGCTTCGACTGGATTGTAGTCAAACATCTTGAAAAAATACTTTGCTTCCTTAATGGTATTCAGTACTTCAAAAAATCCTCTTCAAAAAATTATCTTATATTACATGAGATGAATAAGTAAACTGACCATTTTTGTGGCGTTCAATATTTTCACGTAAATGGTAATATGAAACCTGCTGTATGGCATTGAAAAACTTTCCACTGCTAGTGTCACACATCCTCTACACATGCTAACTTGTTATGCCAAATGCACAATGACATCAACAATAGATAGCAGTAGATATTTTCTCTTACCACTGATGGCTCAAGCGTCTGTTATTAACGAAGCCACATTTCGTGATTTAACGAGTTTTCGTGCTCTGGCATTCAATCTCTTAATTTCCGTTATTAAGCGAACCCATCTGTTTTTTCTGTAAAGTAGGGAAGGCTTCGGATTAAGAACAGAAGGTGAAAATATTCTCAAAGCGATACAGAAATGTGCCATTTACAATATACTATAGGTTTAACTATGATCGAAATCTGAAATTCTTTGGAGGCTTCCTGTAATACAATTGTTCTGTAAGTTTTCTCTCATCTCTTAGACTGATAGCTAGATCATATGGCTCATAGATTCCTCGAATTTAAACTCTTACCTTTGTCAAAAGGCCTCTTTGCTCATCTTCAACTTTTCAGACCAACTCCCTGAATCAGGATAATTCACATCCAAGTTACCAGAGGTTGATGGAATGCTTTTTCCTGTACAGTTAACCTATTATTTATATCAGTGGTCTCCAGAGTGAGGTGGCCAAGTCAATAAAAGGGGGTATTTTGCCAAGAAAATTGTATATTTCATTTTTTTCTTAAGCCGAGTTTTATATTGACAGGAAAAATATAAAAAAAAATTTAAGAGTAACAAATATTGACTTGCATTTTTAAATTACATGAACACAATGATATTATGATTATAGGAATATGACGCCCGTTTAGAACAAAAAGCATGCTTGCACTTTTCCAATACAGAAACTCCGTTTTAGAACTCACGCCAGTTTAGAATTAAAAAAAAATCTGCATCCATATTTATTCTGAGACACGTGAGTAGATCTTAGGAGTATGCCATTAAAAAATTTGGAAACCACTCATCTATGTTACCGCGCTCGTACAGAAAAGACGACGCAGAGAAACGGAAACAACTTTAGATAAATCAGCGCCAGTGTTGCCAAACTTTGTCTTGTAATTTTCCGGTATAGCTTCTTTTTTCTATATTTCCCATTTTACTTGTTAGACAAGCGACTACGCCCATTCCCTATCTCTGAGGTCTTTTATTATATCAGATTTATTTTCTATCAAAAACAAAAATATATATATATTCCTTTTCTTTGGGAGGGAGAGGAGATATTAAAAAAAATGTGTTTTTCAGCATTTATTTTTGTTCCTCCCGAATATTCTTTTCTTTCCTACTGCTAATTTGGTACCTCTCTCACGGCAGACCAAGCCCCGGCTGTCCCTCTTTAGATCCGGCACAATCAGCTATAACGAAAAATTGAAATGCAACATAAGACATTAACAGAATGTTCGTTGAAATATAATTTGATTCTTTTCTGTAATCACATTTTTCTTACTCATACTATTGTACAAGGAGGATAATACATAGAAGGTTTTCTTCTAGTATATAAAAATGGAATATTGTCCAACTAGCTAAATGGGCGGCAACTTTTAAGACAGAGATCTGTATTAGAAATCTCTGTTGGCACATAAGTTCTTTACAAGTTTTTATAAGTCTAATCGACTCTCAACTTTCAATTTCAGGACAATTCAGACGAAAGATATTCTCCAATGACCCCTGTTTCACTGACCAGTTCAAGTGTTTGAACAACATCTGTATTAATCGTTATCAACACTGCAATGGAAAAAACGACTGCGGGGACAACTCGGACGAGACATATTGCAATGGTAAGCATGCTAGAACTAGAACTGAAATTAGTTTTTATTTTGACTCAGTTTTATTATACTAGTATTTAATCCTGCTAAAGAGAGAAAAACTAACACTCTTAAAAACAGTAAGTATTTTTGTAATAAGTTTTATGTGTTTAACTATCCGTGCTGCCTTCGAAAATAGTTGACTCAACTGAAAACTGGCCCAGGCTACGTTCTGACCCTTGCTCGAGTTTTAGTCTTAGAAAACAAAGAAGAGGATATCAGTGATAGGTGATGTTGTTCAGCAATTATCACCCAAAAATGGACCGTCTTATATAATATTCCATTATTTTAGAATCGGAGGCTCAAGGTAATGGAAATTCCTTTTCACCTTCCTAGGGATGGGAAAGGAAATGCGTGGCATTGAACTGCCGATTCTAAAGTAATGGACATAAGCCCATTACCTATTATATTCTCCATGCACCAAACATGAAATACTTTTGGCTCAACATCCTATTGGTTAATATTCAACATTGGCAAAAAACACTAAACTATTCATTCCCTCGATCGTGACATTGTCTCGAGTAAAATTTTAGCGGGATTACTCATTGATCCATGTTTTCCTATTGATCAGCTACTGAGAAACAATACCAAGAAAAGACGTGAGAAAAAGAGTACAGTGTATAAACGACTTTTAATGCTTGCTCATTAACGCCTTCTAAGACGTGCTCTATCTTGTGTAGGATCCTTTCGTCCAAGAAAATTAATAAAGGTAATGTTAATTTATTAAATTTAGCATTTTACACTAGTGATTGTAATTACTCAAGATACGGTTGATTTCAAAGACTAAATGTACCAAACAAAAACAAAAACAAAAAAGTAAAGAAAAAAACTCGGATGTAAAGGTCAATGCGTATGTCCTTCGCTAAAGATTGCGACTAAAATTTTGCTCTGTAAACTCTAATTGCTCTTCTAGTTTTATAAAACAGGAACAAGTAATTTAGAATAGCAGAATTATACATTTTAAAGGCAGCATATAATTCAATGACTGTGTGTAACTTTTCCTGCTGTTAAAATTTTAATTTTTCTTTTGTATTTCGAAGGAAATTATCAATGTCCTACAGTGTACCCTTTCTACAGATGCTCCAATTTTTACAAGTGCATTCCTATGGTATGGAAATGTGATGGTATAAGGGATTGCAATTATGGTGACGACGAAAGTGGATGTGGTAAATAATTTTTATTTCTAAGTTATACTGTATGTTGTGCAACCAAATTGGCGTTGTTGAGAAAGCATACGACCCAAACTCAGTTCAACCGTAGAATCTACGGGTGACACTTTTTTTTTAGTTTTTTGTGTGCATATTATGTGTACATTCGTTTGATAGTTACCATAGTAACATATATTGAATACAATGTTGTTATTACTAATCCCACTTGTCTGAAACTAGGCCAGAACAAGTCCATTAGAAAGGGAGAGAGATTGCTGCTTCGGTTAAACGAAAGACCCCCAAGCATATTATGGTAGGAAAATTGAACGGTAGGCAATTGGAACAGTTTGGATGGTAGGTTAATTGGATGGTAGACAAAGTTTGACTTTTGCCTATCATACAATTAAGAGCGGAATCCAGAAAAGGTGGCTGGTTCAAAGAGGCAATCGGGAGGTTTATGTCAATGAAAGGAGGACTTTATGTTCCAATCTCCCATTCAGTAAGACCACATACGCGGTTGTGTGGTACACGGAATCAGTCACCGGGTCCGAAGAATACTCGCCAAGTCAAAACCCTAGTCGCTAAAGATTTTTGCTCAGACTCTAATTTGGCCAGCCCAATACTACCACCTGGAAGAGTCTGGTTCATGGTACGAAGATTTATCCTAGATAAACCGAAAAATCCCCCAATGCACCACTCCCCAGATTTGCCCTTTACGAGAAGTAGGCCCATAGCTACAGAGTTAAGGTAAATCCGCCTTGATAAAGGTGGCCTCCTCCAAAGGGTTTAAGTGGGAGATGCAGAGTCCACTTCGATAATAAGAGATTGCAATTTTGTCCCAGTATTTCAATGGTAGAGCGTCGGCTGGCCAATTCGAAGATGCAGAGTTAGGGATTCCCGGATGGGGCAGCATGGTTCTTTATAATGGCGCCCAAACGAATCAGTCTTGTAGGTTAGTGCAAGATGTCGAAGGTCTAAGTGACCCTAGTACGACTATTACGAATTCTGTGGACTCTAGTGTATGGAGCGCTGATTTTAAATCGAGTGGATAACGACCACGTTGGAAGCTAACCTGGAAGATAAAAATACCATCATGAGGCTAGCTTGGGGTAAAAATAGCAGGAGGTGGTCCACTAGATTGTCAGTTGCACGCCAATCTGACAATAGGGAGTGGAGAATACAGAGTCCACTTCGACAATAAGAGCTTGCAATTTCGTCCCAGTAGCTCAACGGTAGAGCGACGGCTGGGCAGTTCGAAGATTCAGAGTTCGATTTCCGGTTGGAACAGCAAGATTCTTTACAGAGTGGCAGCTACAACGATCTCCGAATCCTTCCCCTGATTCTTCACCCCTCAGATGGATTTTCGGACCTACAGACATCATGTCCTATACTTCCCGTAGACACAGTGATAGTTTAGGCGGCGTTGAGAATCAGACTAGAGTGCGATACGCTCGTCTTAAGTACTGAGCTTTCCCGGCTCAGACATCTATCATAAATAAAGAATACGTTTTTACATCGATTGGTATGAACGCAAGTATACGGTTTTATACAGTAAAAGTTTTATTTTTAATGATTAATAATTGAGGTATAATCTAATAAAAATCATAAAAAACAGAAAAGTAAAAATCTACATAAATTATTAATAAATAAGTCTCATTCATATAAATTCACAAAATCACTAGATTAGAATGAAAATCTATGTTTAATGCAGGTATTTTAAATGCATTTTTGTAGATGAAATTATTCTCAGAATTTCAGCCACTTTCTACTTTTGTAGTATATGCTTGTTAAAAGCTTTACAAAAATACTTTTCAGCTTAAAAGATAATTTATTTTTAAGCTGAAAAGTATTCTTGTAAAGTCTATTATGGTAAAAGTATTATTCTAACAAAATCATGACTTATAATATTTTATATATATATTATTTAAAATTGTTTGTTTGGGTATTTAAAAAAAGTAACTGACTCATCAGATTTGTCTGTTCTGAATTCATTAGCTTTTTGGGGGACCAGGCCGGTTAGTTGTGTAAGCCATATTTAATAATTTTAGTACCATCTACCTGTTGATGAAATTATTTATCTTCTCTAATACAGACTATTCATTCTAGAAACTTCAAATTTTTGGCAAAATGTTATACTTATAGGTAGGATTTTTTTTTCCAATGATGCCAATTTTTTACTTTTCCTGCAATGCATGGTAATGTATAGGGAAAGTATTGGAATCATGCCGAAAATCGCAACTCGAGTTTTCAACGGATCTATACGTTTCGAGATCTCTAGAATACGAAAAAACTAATTTAAGCGTGATGTCTGTGTGTATGTGTCTGTCTGTGTGCCTGTCTGTCTGTGTGTCTGTCTGTCTGTCTGTGCAATCTATGTATCCACTCTAACTCAAAAACTAATGAACTTAATTTCATAAAATTTGGTGGGTAAGTCACTTGTGGGCGAATTTGATGCTGATTCGTTTTGGGTACGATTCGGGATAAAAGAAACCGCTTTTTTTTTGCGAAATGGCCAGCAAAAGTTTGTATCCACTCTTGCTGAAAAACTAATGGATTGAATTTCACAAAGTTCGGTGGATAAGTCACTCATGAGACACCCTCGTGCTGATTAGATTTTGGTACGATTCGGAAAAAAAACCCTGCCTTTTTTTGCAAAATTGCCTGCAAAAATCGCCAAAATCTAAAATAAAAAATTACGTATGCTCAAATATCTCCATTAAATGCTTGTTTAATACGTAATGTTTAATGAAAAAAAGAATAAGACCAACCCCATTACACTAGGACTAGCCGTTCTCAAGATATTTTAGTTTTTTCGTATTTTCGCTGCGCCATCTTTGAAAATAAGTCTAGCTATTAAATAAGAACGACAATTGAATTAAAAGTTTATTAAATTTAATTAAAATAAAGATAACGTGAATATAAGTCTGCAGGAAAAGTCATGTACTGCCAACCTCAGATTTTTACTTTCCCTGCAATACATGGTAATGTATAGGGAAATTATTAGAATCATGTCGAAAATTGCAACTCGAGTTTTCGATGGATCTACGCGTTTCGAGACCTTTAGAATACGAAAAAACTATTTTTAGCGTGACGTCTGTGTGTGTGTCTGTGCAGATTTTGTATCCACTCTAACTAGAAAACTAATTGACCGAATTTCATAAAATTTGGTAAGAAAGTCACTTGTGGGCGAAACAGGTGCTGATTAGCTTTAGGTACGATTCGGGATAAAAGAATGCACCTCTTTTTGCGAAATGGCCCTCAAAACCTGTATCTACTCTAGCTGAAAAACTAATAGACCAAATTTCACAAAATTCGGTAGATAAATCGCTTGTAAAATCTACCAAAATCTAAAATGAAAAAACCACGTATGCTCAAATATATCCATTAAATGCTTGTTTTATAAACAAAGAAAAATAAGAACAACCCCATTACACTAGGACTAGTCGTTCTCGAGATATTTTAATTTTTTGCGTATTTTCTTTACGCCACCTTTGAAAATAAGTTCAGTTACCAAATGAGAACGAAAATTGAATTAAAAGTGAATTAAATTTAATTAAAATAAAAGGAATTTGGATATAAGTTTGCAGGGAAATTCATGTGCTGCCCACATCATATTTTTATGATCTACTGCGATCCAGGTTAGCGCCCTCTGTTGGACAACATGTTCAATTTTCATTCAACTATGTCGATAATGGTTTACTCGAGTACATTAATGTTTTCGATTAAGATGAATTAATATTAGCACGAACTCTCTAGGAGTTGCTTTTAGTGATTCCCACGCTATATGTTGGTCAGACCGCTTATTTTCTGAAACTACGTATTTCCGATTGAATCCGAAATTGGGCAAATATAGATTATCACATTTATGAAAAATCTGATGTAGGCAGCACATGACTTTCCCTGCAAACTTAAATTCATATTTACTTTATTTCTTTAATAATTCATTATATTGAGTTTAATTGCACCAAATAACACTAAATTTGCATTTTTAATTCAATTTTTGTTTTTATTTGGTAATTGGACATTTTTCCGAAAGCGGCGTAAGAAAAATGCAAGAAATCTCAAATATCTTGAGAACGGTTAGTCCTAAAGCATAATGGAGTGTGTTATATTCTTTTTCTCTTCAAAATTTGCGTATAAAACAAGAAGTAAATTAATACATTTGAGCATATGTAGTCCTTTTTTTTTTAGATTTTTGGGATTTTTGCGAGCCATTTCGTAAAAACTGGCTTATTGTTATTTTCCGAATCGTACCAAAATTGAATCAGCACCAGAGTGCCCCTCAAGAAACTTATCTACCAAATATTGTGAAATTTGGTTAATTAGTATTTTAGCTAGGGTAGATACATGAAATTTTTGCGGGCCATTTCGTAAAAAAAGGCAAGTTATTCTTTCCCGAATCGTACCAAAATCTAATCAGCACCAAAGTGTCCCACAAGTAACTTATCTACCAAATTTTGTGATATTTGTTAAATTAGTATTTTAGCCAGAGCGGATAAATGAAATTTTTACGGGCCATTTCGCAAAAAAAGGCAGGTTCTGTTTTTACGAATCGTACCAAAAACTAATCAGCACCAGGGTCATATCCAAGGGACTTTCCTACCAAATTTTATAAGATTCGGTCCATTAGTTTTTTAGTTAGAGTGGATATATGCATTGCACAGACACACAGACATACAGATAGACACACATACACACACAGACGTCACGCTAAAAATAGTTTTTTCGTATTCTAGAGGTATCGAAGCGTGTAGATCCGTCGAAAACTCGAGTTGCGATTTTCGACATGATTCCAATACTTTCCCTATACATTACCATGTATTGTAGGGAAAGTAAAAAAATATGTACTCACAATTTTCAGGAAAATTTGACCGCTGATTGAAAAATATAATTTTTATTGAAATTGCATGGAATATAGTATTCAAGGTTAATTTGATATCAAATGATAAATATGATATATAGAACTCAAAAGGATGTTAATTTTGTTCTTGCGCATGCTGGAAATGCTCATTTTGTATTAAGTAAATTTTTAACACTTTACAACAAAGTTGAAAAGTGTTTATGACTCTGTTCATTCTGTCTGTCTGTCTGTCTGTCTGTCTGTCCGTTAGCACGATAACTGCCGTAAAAATGACTTAATCAAAATGAAATTTTAGTATGTTGTTCAGACGGTCTGTAGAACCTGTGGGAATATTAATGAATAATATCACCCAATTAGTTTTGGAATGAACCCGGGTCGAAAAAATGAAATACATTGACCCCTATAGGACCTAATTTTTCAAACATTTTTTAAGCGGATTTAAAATTCACAAATCGCTTCGAAAATTTTAGGTAGTATTCAAATTGTTCCATAAAATATATAAAAAAAAATTCAGCGAAATATATTCAGTAGTTTTTTAAATAAAATTTAAAATAATAATCACACCTCTTATATGAAACGATCACGTGACCATGATATGAAACGATAACATGACCCACTTCAAAATGATATATGGCATCCATCTTGTTTCAAAATCATGATTTTTTTCAGTTCTTTTTAATTCATATTGAGTGTTGTATCCGTCCTAAAACTACTTTATTTTTGCTTAAATTCTGTGCATCTACATACTGAAACAACGCAATGACAATATATTTGAGTTTAAATGCTCATCTAAATTTGATTATTTCTACAACTAAGCCTATTTTTCACCTATGTAAAATGTAAACAGCAAAATATATAGAATGAGTTGTATTAGAATTCCTGTATTTTTTTAACACAAAATAATTTAGTCCATGGAGTCTGCATGGCTGATATGAATGAAATATTAATTGATTTCATAAAGAGAAGGACGATTTTTTTCGATGAAGTTTCAGGCATAGAGTTTAATTTTTTGTAGCTCTATGGTCTTAAACAAAATGTTTGAATAAAATAAATTATTATAGTATTGTGATGAATGAAATGAATGGAAGAAAGTTATGAATGAAATCCTGTTTTTATAGAGAGATCCAGGCGTGTTATTTTTTCTATGACGTCATTTGAATTAATTTCAGTTGTTTTCGATGAAGTTTTCAAATATAATAAATTATCGTAGTATTATGATAATTCTAAAACTATTACCGAGGAATGTATAACATTTTAGAGATGTTTAAACCAGGCAATTTATATTTCAATGCCGTCATTTGAATGAAGTTCATTTTTTTCGATGAAGGTTTAAGTTTTCAAATATAATAAATTAATGCAGTATTGTGATAAGTTTCAAAATATTACCGAGGAATGTATTGCATTTTAGACTTGTTTAAATAAAATCGCATTGAAGTTGGAAAGTGTTTCATAATCAATGCTTTAAGCATGATTGATCTTTCTTGTTATTTTATTGACATGAACTTTGGTCTACTATATTGTTATGCAATATTAAATTTGAAAGCAAAGTTAAATGTAGTCAAACATATTTAAAACGCAAATAGTAAAGTAATGGAAATGTCGAAAATTTCGTTTCTCCTCAGGATATTTGCAGAGTCAACTTCCACAATAACAGTTTGTAATTTCGACCTAATAGCTCAACGGTAGTGCGTCGGCAGGCTAGTTCAAAGATCCAAGGTTCGATTCCCGGTTGGGGCAGCAAAGTTCTTTACATATTATCAAGTATCAGATATGTTATACGGAAAACTTTTTAAAATGTGGCGATCAAACTGAATGCAAAATGCGGTAATACATGAAGAAATCATACATACATTGCTAATGCTCAATACGAAAAGCTAAATTTGTGATCGTCACAATACAAGAATGGCAAATCTATTTGTAGCGTATACAATATTATTAGGTTGAATTATAGCCGTGAATCGTGAAATTCGTTCGATTGCAGAACTGAAACCCGCCAAGTTAATTTACTGTGTTACCCAGTGTTCCTGAAAATCAAATTGATTAAGGGGACGGTGGACGTTGAAATGAGCAAAAGTCGACTAAAAAAAGGTTTTTTTTAATATATAAAGTTATGTTACACATTTAAGCTTTTGCTTACGTATGGGACAACGTACCTACAGAAACATTGCACCTGCTGCACTCAGCAGCTGCAATATTTCTGTAGCCGATGCCCATGGACGCCAATGCCTGCAAAGGGGGGTCGAACTGTTTGGGATTGGGTATGTCAAATACCTGTCTCTTTGGGGGGTTCTTCGTTTGGGATGGACGCTGTCTCACCCGTAAGCAAAAGATCAAAACATTTTTTTTAAACAGAATTTTCAAAGGTTTTGCATTTTTAAAATGCTCCGTGCGTCTTAATTTCTGTTTGAGATGCATGAAATTCGACAAGAAGACACTTTTCATACTTTTTAATGAAAATGGGTATGCATTTAATAATTGGACCTTATTAAAGTAATTAAAAGTGAATAAGAACCTAATTAAATGATGAAAATTAAGTTTTAATGCAGAAAAATATTTTAAAAAAATTAACTTTCCAAGGGATTTAAAATTGAATACCCAAATTTGTTCATAATGTGTTTTTGAGTGATCATAATGTAAAATGAATCAAAAATGTGAACAAATGGCACGCAAGGAGCATTTTCAAATTTTCGTTAAAAAAAATTAAATTGAAAAAAAAATTCAAAGTTATAACAAAATTGAAAAATTGCTAAGAGGAATATTTATGCAAATTTTCATGTTTCTAAGCCAATGAATAAATAGTAAAAATTTCAACGTCCACTGTCCCGTTAATAGATATAAATTAACTTTATTTACACAAGGGACGAGATTAAATTTGGAAAAATTAAAATTTATTAAAATATTCCTATTATTATTATTACTAAATGTGCACAATATTAACTTTATCCTTATATACTATTTACGAAAATTATCAGTTACAAACATTATAGTTACAGGTAATTTTACTTTGAAATATTGAAATGTGATACCGCCACTTATTACTGACCTATAAGCCAGACTCATTCCATTCCTCACGTATATTAAGAAAAGTGTATCTATTCTCTTTGATCATTTCAAGAAGCCGAAGGAAGCAACTGATTTCACATTTCTCAAAAGTCCTATCATTTGCACTGAGATAACATTTTCGAATGAACTGCGTGTTTTGCTCCCGACACATCTTCTAAGAGCATAGCTGTATAAGTCATGAAACGAAATAAAAAAATAGAATCATCTGTATCTAAGTCACACAACGTACTCGAAGTTCTAGCACCATACTCGGAGTCGTCAAGCATAACTTAAGGCGTGAAAACATCTTTCTCGAACAACATGAAACGTGCTACAAAAATAGCAGCATCTTTTTCGACATCAAAACATACTGCACCTTTTCACAGCGTTGTACGGTGGTACTCTGTGGGATTCTCCCTTCTTCTCATTGGCTTTCCGTGATTCGTTTTTCCACTGGCTCCAATCATGTGGGTGGAGCTTATGTTGAACCTCATTGGATCATCCCCTATGGCTTGCGGCCTTGCTTGCGTTATAAAACGTACGTGCTATGATGTCATAATAACATTTCTTGATATATTTTTAACACTTTATTTTTATAATCCGATCTTGTTTCTTTTTTAACTTTTATACTTCTAGGTGCATCGCCTTCCCTAAATGCCTCGACAGTATCATTTGCAAGAAGGAGAGCTGTTCAATGGATTCGTAATCAAGCAAATAATAAAACAAGTGCAGATCGATGGGGATTGCAAGTGCCCAAAACTTCAGTGGCTCTGTACTTGGCTGATCCAGATTTTCTATATCCAGCAAATTTCACACAGCGAGAAATTGCTTACGAACTCAGCATTCGACTTCTCTCAAAATTTGCTTTGTAAGTGCCAAGTAGGTCCATTAATTCATGCATCGATGTCGTGCCAAATGTTTTTGAATCCGCATTTATAGGAGTGCAATTCTGGAATTATTTGTCTCGCTACGTGAGTGGGGTCATTCTTTCTGCACTGTAAAACATTTGCAAGCATGTTACTGAAAGTTTCAGGGAAACCAGCTGTTCGTAATGGGGAGTAAGGTTCCTGATAGTTATGATAACACACATATATATATATATATATATATATATATATATATATATATATATATATATATATATATGTGTGTGTGTGTATATATATTTATATATATATATATATATATATGTATATATATATATATATATATATATATATATATATATATATATATATATATATATATATTTATATATATATATAAGATGAAAAGTGGAATAGACCAAATGCAATGCATAAAATGGCAGAGGGGGGTTGCGACCCCTCTTTCCCGTTTAAAGCTGCTTTTGAGCCCGGGCAACGCTCACGAAACCAATGCAATGCAGCAGTCATTCCACCGGAAATGTGCAAAATCAAAGGCACTCGAATACAAGAAACTACATGGAACGTCAAACCATGAAAGAAAAATCCTTAAAAAACAGGTACAACGAGGAACCGACAGTACAATATATATGCTCCGTTCACGCATGCGTATTACACCACCAGTGTTACAATGTCTCTACGATATCCCTAAAGTAGGGATTCTCTCCCCTTATATGATTGAAAAGAGAATTATAATATCTCATCAAGAAAGTTTTTGGATAGTGCTTTTTTAGTGCTTCGTTCATAATCTTTCTATTGTGTTATATGCTGTCTGACTTAAAAGTACTGATGTTTTGATTACGTTTGAGGTGTCCAATGATAACATTTCTGAAGATGTTTTTGGTCAGATTAGACTTCCAGTGTGTAAACTTTAGTTTTTGAAGGTTTTAGTTATTCAGGTAATAATAGGTATCTATAATATATATATATATATATATATATATATATATATATATATATATATATATATATATATATATATATATATATATATATATATATATATATATATATATATATATGCAGGGTGTCCCAAAAATATTGAAACGCGCTTTAATTCTTTACCTGTTGGAGATAATGTAAAATACTGGGTAATGTAAATCAAAAATGCTGAAAGTAAGGTAGGAAATAAGACTACGTTAATTAAATAGCCCTCCACTTAATTTTCAAACAGTTACACTTTTTTAATTTTTATACGACCCCCTTAGACAAATTTGATCAATCAGAAAATTTCTATATCTTTAAAATCAACTGAATTATGATAAAGGAAAAAACCTGACTTTTGCCACTTTTCCATACCATGTGAAAGGCTGTTTCATAGGTGAAAATAGGGATCATAAACAAATTGACGATAGAAATTGTTTAGATCAAAAATACGTTAATATGTGTCAAACTTTTTTATCACAAATGCATCTAAATAAAGCATTACACAGACAGAGATCATATAAAACAGTGATACTCACTACGCGGTTGGGTATCCCATGTATTATCATCCAATTTCATCTCTTTTGTGATATGTCACAAATTTACATTTCTAATTTGATACATGGTCCCCATTCACAATGTTCAATTTTCATTTAAATATAACTCGCTCAATTTTAAAGATACAGATATGCGGGTTTTTTTAATGCACTTGTTGCATTAAAAATAAATATTTTCTGACTGACCGAATTTGTCTAAAGGAGTCGTATAAAAATTTATAAAAAGTGTAACTTTTTGAAAATGAGTGAGAGGACTATTTCATTAACGTTGTCTTATTTCATTAACGTTGTCTTATATATGTAAAAATGTGCAAAACAGAAACCAAGTGTAGCACGATGAGCTAGGCCTTTTCTAGCTCACAAGAAGTTTAGAAATTGAATAAATGGAATATAGAGAATATTAAAGGAATAAAATTAATATGAAAAATATTTCTGAAACCATGTACGTTATCAAGGGCCATACATGTTTCATTAATGCTGATTCTACGTTTCTGTGTACACAACTGTCAAATGTATTACAGAAATAATGTACATGGCCCGACGTAGAAGAAAATACAAAGTGGATCAAATACACAAAAAATCAATCATGAATATAAAATATTCTTTTACACCAGCTTGTGACTCATAATTGAAATGAGGATACAACGAAATATAAAGTAATATCAAAAGAATATAATAAAAATATAATGAAAATATATGTGCCCCTTGTACTGTGGTACTTCTGAAAAAGCATGTGTATGACCAATCAGCTCAAAACAGGTTACAGTGAATTTTTAGTTACTGATTAAGCAGTTCTTCGTAAAGCAGGTTAAAGTTAATTATACGAAGTGTTTAACTGTTAGAAGACATGGAGATGATGAATTATTTAGAAATGCTAGAGTATGATCTGTCAATATGTTGCTGTAATTGTTGCAAGTTTTTGAATTTAAATTTAAAATGTGTTTTAATAAAAGAAAAAATAAGGTTGGGCGGGTAGTTATTTTTGATAACGGTGTTGATGAATTTATGAAGATGTTCTTTGTAGTAACATGATGTGCTTAACATTTTGATTCTTAATAACTGGTTATTAATAATATTTCTATATACAGGTTTTGAAAGATTGGAAGAGAAATGTTGAAGTTTATTTACTTTGAAGTTATAAGTTTCTGTTTTGTCATAGATTTTAAATTTTATTGTATTTGCATTTTTAATTGTTAAACTGACGTCTAGAAAATTGATCCAATTGGATGTATATACATTTTCAGTGAGTTGTAGATTAGGTGGATAGAAATCAAAATTTAATTCATTGGCCTCATTAGTAATTCCAATAATAATAAGATCATCAATATATCTGCATTATATGACTGTTGAAAGGGCTCTGAATTTCGTAAAAATGTAGATAAAGGTTGGCCAGTATGGTGGATGATTTACCTCCCTGTGGTACTCCCTTATTTAATTTGTATATGCATTTTCTTTGAACTATATACTGTTTGGACAAAATTAATTTTAATAAAGTTTTGAATTTTGGAAATGATATGTTTTTTGCTTGAGTGAATTGTTCATATAAAAGAAGTATGACTTTATATAAGTCATTAATGTCTATATTATTAAAAAGGTCTTTGAAATCAAAAGTTTTTACATCATATATGTAAGGGATTAGTTTTATTTTATTAATTAGTTCTATACTATTTTTGATTATATGTGTTTTTTGTGTAGTAAAAAAATCATAAATTTGATTGAATATGATTAAAAGTCGTTTGTCAGCTGCATTGGTAAGTGAATTAAATCCTATAGTGACTGTTTTAAAAGAAATAGGTGTTTTATGGAATTTAGGGATGAGTACCAAATAAGGAAAATTGAGATTGTATTTTTGTTTAAGAAGTTTGTAGTAAGCTATTATTTGTTTACTTATAACATTGATATGAGTGTATAAAGGAGTTAATGAAAGAGAGGTACTGAGTTGCACTTTAAGTTCGTCCAAATAAAATTTTTTGCAAATAAACACATAATTACTGGATGCCTTATCAACATATGTGATTACAAATTTGTCTTGTAGTAACTTGATTTCCTTAATGATTTCTTGGTAATTATGCTTATATATTGGAATGGGAAAGTGTTGGATCAAATGTTTTACATGTCTAGTGATTTGTACTTTCCAGCTCTTGAAGACTTCAAAAGGGCAGTGGGATTTACCTGACATTTTAAATATATATCTGTCTAGATCAATGTCAAAAGCTTGTATTATTTTCTCTTTATTATAAAGAAAGGGTATTCTGTATTTGGAGCCATAGCTGTGAAATTGTTTGAGATGAGGCTCCTATTAAGGCAGTGGGATTTACCTGACATTTTAAATATATATTTGTCTAGATTAATGTCAAAAGCTTGTATTATTTTCTTTTTATTATAAAGAAGGGGTATTCTGTATTTGGATCTATAGCTGAGAAATTGTTTGAGATGAGGTTCCTGTTAGGGCAGTGGGATTTACCTGACATTTTAAATATATATTTTTCTAGATCAATGTCAAAAGCTTGTATTATTTTCTTTTTATTATAAAGAAGGGGTATTCTGTATTTGGATCCATAGCTGAGAAATTGAGATGAGGTTCCTGTTAGGGCAGTGGGATTTACCTGACATTTTAAATATATATTTGTCTAGATCAATGTCAAAAGCTTGTATTATTTTCTTTTTATTATAAAGAAGGGGTATTCTGCATTTGGATCCATAGCTGAGAAATTGTGTCCATGAGATACGTGTCCATGTTGTGGGTCAATAAAGGGAAGAGGTTCCTGTTAGGGCAGTGGGATTTACCTGACATTTTAAATATATATTTGTCTAGATCAATGTCAAAAGCATGTATTATTTTCTTTTTATTATAAAGAAGGGGTATTCTGCATTTGGATCCATAGCTGAGAAATTGAGATGAGGTTCCTGTTAGGGCAGTGGGATTTACCTGACATTTTAAATATATATTTGTCTAGATCAATGTCAAAAGCTTGTATTATTTTCTTTTTATTATAAAGAAGGGGTATTCTGTATTTGGATCCATAGCTGAGAAATTGAGATGAGGTTCCTGTTAGGGCAGTGGGATTTACCTGACATTTTAAATATATATTTGTCTAGATCAATGTCAAAAGCTTGTATTATTTTCTTTTTATTATAAAGAAGGGGTATTCTGCATTTGGATCCATAGCTGAGAAATTGTGTCCATGAGATGCGTGTCCATGTTGTGGGTCAATAAAGGGAAGAGGTTCCTGTTAGGGCAGTGGGATTTACCTGACATTTTAAATATATATTTGTCTAGATCAATGTCAAAAGCTTGTATTATTTTCTTTTTATTATAAAGAAGGGGTATTCTGCATTTGGATCCATAGCTGAGAAATTGTGTCCATGAGATACGTGTCCATGTTGTGGGTCAATAAAGGGAAGAGGTTCCTGTTAGGGCAGTGGGATTTACCTGACATTTTAAATATATATTTGTCTAGATCAATGTCAAAAGCTTGTATTATTTTCTTTTTATTATAAAGAAGGGGTATTCTGCATTTGGATCCATAGCTGAGAAATTGAGATGAGGTTCCTGTTAGGGCAGTGGGATTTACCTGACATTTTAAATATATATTTGTCTAGATCAATGTCAAAAGCTTGTATTATTTTCTTTTTATTATAAAGAAGGGGTATTCTGTATTTGGATCCATAGCTGAGAAATTGAGATGAGGTTCCTGTTAGGGCAGTGGGATTTACCTGACATTTTAAATATATATTTGTCTAGATCAATGTCAAAAGCTTGTATTATTTTCTTTTTATTATAAAGAAGGGGTATTCTGCATTTGGATCCATAGCTGAGAAATTGTGTCCATGAGATACGTGTCCATGTTGTGGGTCAATAAAGGGAAGAGGTTCCTGTTAGGGCAGTGGGATTTACCTGACATTTTAAATATATATTTGTCTAGATCAATGTCAAAAGCTTGTATTATTTTCTTTTTATTATAAAGAAGGGGTATTCTGCATTTGGATCCATAGCTGAGAAATTGAGATGAGGTTCCTGTTAAGGCAGTGGGATTTACCTGACATTTTAAATATATATTTGTCTAGATCAATGTCAAAAGCTTGTATTATTTTCTTTTTATTATAAAGAAGGGGTATTCTGTATTTGGATCCATAGCTGAGAAATTGAGATGAGGTTCCTGTTAGGGCAGTGGGATTTACCTGACATTTTAAATATATATTTGTCTAGATCAATGTCAAAAGCTTGTATTATTTTCTTTTTATTATAAAGAAAGGGTATTCTGCATTTGGATCCATAGCTGAGAAATTGTGTCCATGAGATACGTGTCCATGTTGTGGGTCAATAAAGGGAAGAGGTTCCTGTTAGGGCAGTGGGATTTACCTGACATTTTAAATATATATTTGTCTAGATCAATGTCAAAAGCTTGTATTATTTTCTTTTTATTATAAAGAAGGGGTATTCTGCATTTGGATCCATAGCTGAGAAATTGTGTCATTGAGATACGTGTCCATGTTGTGGGTCAATAAAGGGAAGAGGTTCCTGTTAGGGCAGTGGGATTTACCTGACATTTTAAATATATATTTGTCTAGATCAATGTCAAAAGCTTGTATTATTTTCTTTTTATTATAAAGAAGGGGTATTCTGTATTTGGATCCATAGCTGAGAAATTGAGATGAGGTTCCTGTTAGGGCAGTGGGATTTACCTGACATTTTAAATATATATTTGTCTAGATCAATGTCAAAAGCTTGTATTATTTTCTTTTTATTATAAAGAAGGGGTATTCTGCATTTGGATCCATAGCTGAGAAATTGTGTCCATGAGATACGTGTCCATGTTGTGGGTCAATAAAGGGAAGAGGTTCCTGTTAGGGCAGTGGGATTTACCTGACATTTTAAATATATATTTGTCTAGATCAATGTCAAAAGCTTGTATTATTTTCTTTTTATTATAAAGAAGGGGTATTCTGCATTTGGATCCATAGCTGAGAAATTGTGTCCATGAGATACGTGTCCATGTTGTGGGTCAATAAAGGGAAGAGGTTCCTGTTAGGGCAGTGGGATTTACCTGACATTTTAAATATATATTTGTCTAGATCAATGTCAAAAGCTTGTATTATTTTCTTTTTATTATAAAGAAGGGGTATTCTGTATTTGGATCCATAGCTGAGAAATTGAGATGAGGTTCCTGTTAGGGCAGTGGGATTTACCTGACATTTTAAATATATATTTGTCTAGATCAATGTCAAAAGCTTGTATTATTTTCTTTTTATTATAAAGAAGGGGTATTCTGTATTTGGATCCATAGCTGAGAAATTGAGATGAGGTTCCTGTTAGGGCAGTGGGATTTACCTGACATTTTAAATATATATTTGTCTAGATCAATGTCAAAAGCTTGTATTATTTTCTTTTTATTATAAAGAAGGGGTATTCTGCATTTGGATCCATAGCTGAGAAATTGTGTCCATGAGATACGTGTCCATGTTGTGGGTCAATAAAGGGAAGAGGTTCCTGTTAGGGCAGTGGGATTTACTTGACATTTTAAATATATATTTGTCTAGATCAATGTCAAAAGCTTGTATTATTTTCTTTTTATTATAAAGAAGGGGTATTCTGCATTTGGATCCATAGCTGAGAAATTGTGTCCATGAGATACGTGTCCATGTTGTGGTCAATAAAGGGAAGAGGTTCCTGTTAGGGCAGTGGGATTTACCTGACATTTTAAATATATATTTGTCTAGATCAATGTCAAAAGCTTGTATTATTTTCTTTTTATTATAAAGAAGGGGTATTCTGTATTTGGATCCATAGCTGAGAAATTGAGATGAGGTTCCTGTTAGGGCAGTGGGATTTACCTGACATTTTAAATATATATTTGTCTAGATCAATGTCAAAAGCTTGTATTATTTTCTTTTTATTATAAAGAAGGGGTATTCTGCACTTGGATCCATAGCTGAGAAATTGAGATGAGGTTCCTGTTAGGGCAGTGGGATTTACCTGACATTTTAAATATATATTTGTCTAGATCAATGTCAAAAGCTTGTATTATTTTCTTTTTATTATAAAGAAGGGGTATTCTGTATTTGGATCCATAGCTGAGAAATTGAGATGAGGTTCCTGTTAGGGCAGTGGGATTTACCTGACATTTTAAATATATATTTGTCTAGATCAATGTCAAAAGCTTGTATTATTTTCTTTTTATTATAAAGAAGGGGTATTCTGCATTTGGATCCATAGCTGAGAAATTGAGATGAGGTTCCTGTTAGGGCAGTGGGATTTACCTGACATTTTAAATATATATTTGTCTAGATCAATGTCAAAAGCTTGTATTATTTTCTTTTTATTATAAAGAAGGGGTATTCTGTATTTGGATCCATAGCTGAGAAATTGAGATGAGGTTCCTGTTAGGGCAGTGGGATTTACCTGACATTTTAAATATATATTTGTCTAGATCAATGTCAAAAGCTTGTATTATTTTCTTTTTATTATAAAGAAGGGGTATTCTGTATTTGGATCCATAGCTGAGAAATTGAGATGAGGTTCCTGTTAGGGCAGTGGGATTTACCTGACATTTTAAATATATATTTGTCTAGATCAATGTCAAAAGCTTGTATTATTTTCTTTTTATTATAAAGAAGGGGTATTCTGCATTTGGATCCATAGCTGAGATATTGAGATGAGGTTCCTGTTAGGGCAGTGGGATTTACCTGACATTTTAAATATATATTTGTCTAGATCAATGTCAAAAGCTTGTATTATTTTCTTTTTATTATAAAGAAGGGGTATTCTGTATTTGGATCCATAGCTGAGAAATTGAGATGAGGTTCCTGTTAGGGCAGTGGGATTTACCTGACATTTTAAATATATATTTGTCTAGATCAATGTCAAAAGCTTGTATTATTTTCTTTTTATTATAAAGAAGGGGTATTCTGCATTTGGATCCATAGCTGAGAAATTGAGATGAGGTTCCTGTTAGGGCAGTGGGATTTACCTGACATTTTAAATATATATTTGTCTAGATCAATGTCAAAAGCTTGTATTATTTTCTTTTTATTATAAAGAAGGGGTATTCTGTATTTGGATCCATAGCTGAGAAATTGAGATGAGGTTCCTGTTAGGGCAGTGGGATTTACCTGACATTTTAAATATATATTTGTCTAGATCAATGTCAAAAGCTTGTATTATTTTCTTTTTATTATAAAGAAGGGGTATTCTGCATTTGGATCCATAGCTGAGAAATTGTGTCCATGAGATACGTGTCCATGTTGTGGGTCAATATAGGGAAGAGGTTCCTGTTAGGGCAGTGGGATTTACCTGACATTTTAAATATATATTTGTCTAGATCAATGTCAAAAGCTTGTATTCTTTTCTTTTTATTATAAAGAAGGGGTATTCTGCATTTGGATCCATAGCTGAGAAATTGTGTCCATGAGATACGTGTCCATGTTGTGGGTCAATAAAGGGAAGAGTTTCCTGTTAGGGCAGTGGGATTTACCTGACATTTTAAATATATATTTGTCTAGATCAATGTCAAAAGCTTGTATTATTTTCTTTTTATTATAAAGAAGGGGTATTCTGTATTTGGATCCATAGCTGAGAAATTGAGATGAGGTTCCTGTTAGGGCAGTGGGATTTACCTGACATTTTAAATATATATTTGTCTAGATCAATGTCAAAAGCTTGTATTATTTTCTTTTTATTATAAAGAAGGGGTATTCTGCATTTGGATCCATAGCTGAGAAATTGTGTCCATGAGATACGTGTCCATGTTGTGGGTCAATAAAGGGAAGAGGTTCCTGTTAGGGCAGTGGGATTTACCTGACATTTTAAATATATATTTGTCTAGATCAATGTCAAAAGCATGTATTATTTTCTTTTTATTATAAAGAAGGGGTATTCTGCATTTGGATCCATAGCTGAGAAATTGTGTCCATGAGATACGTGTCCATGTTGTGGGTCAATAAAGGGAAGAGGTTCCTGTTAGGGCAGTGGGATTTACCTGACATTTTAAATATATATTTGTCTAGATCAATGTCAAAAGCTTGTATTATTTTCTTTTTATTATAAAGAAGGGGTATTCTGCATTTGGATCCATAGCTGAGAAATTGTGTCCATGAGATACGTGTCCATGTTGTGGGTCAATAAAGGGAAGGGGTTCCTGTTAGGGCAGTGGGATTTACCTGACATTTTAAATATATATTTGTCTAGATCAATGTCAAAAGCTTGTATTATTTTCTTTTTATTATAAAGAAGGGGTATTCTGTATTTGGATCCATAGCTGAGAAATTGAGATGAGGTTCCTGTTAGGGCAGTGGGATTTACCTGACATTTTAAATATATATTTGTCTAGATCAATGTCAAAAGCTTGTATTATTTTCTTTTTATTATAAAGAAGGGGTATTCTGTATTTGGATCCATAGCTGAGAAATTGAGATGAGGTTCCTGTTAGGGCAGTGGGATTTACCTGACATTTTAAATATATATTTGTCTAGATCAATGTCAAAAGCTTGTATTATTTTCTTTTTATTATAAAGAAGGGGTATTCTGTATTTGGATCCATAGCTGAGAAATTGTGTCCATGAGATACGTGTCCATGTTGTGGGTCAATAAAGGGAAGAGGTTCCTGTTAGGGCAGTGGGATTTACTTGACATTTTAAATATATATTTGTCTAGATCAATGTCAAAAGCTTGTATTATTTTCTTTTTATTATAAAGAAGGGGTATTCTGCATTTGGATCCATAGCTGAGAAATTGTGTCCATGAGATACGTGTCCATGTTGTGGGTCAATAAAGGGAAGAGGTTCCTGTTAGGGCAGTGGGATTTACCTGACATTTTAAATATATATTTGTCTAGATCAATGTCAAAAGCTTGTATTATTTTCTTTTTATTATAAAGAAGGGGTATTCTGTATTTGGATCCATAGCTGAGAAATTGAGATGAGGTTCCTGTTAGGGCAGTGGGATTTACCTGACATTTTAAATATATATTTGTCTAGATCAATGTCAAAAGCTTGTATTATTTTCTTTTTATTATAAAGAAGGGGTATTCTGCATTTGGATCCATAGCTGAGAAATTGTGTCCATGAGATACGTGTCCATGTTGTGGGTCAATAAAGGGAAGAGGTTCCTGTTAGGGCAGTGGGATTTACCTGACATTTTAAATATATATTTGTCTAGATCAATGTCAAAAGCTTGTATTATTTTCTTTTTATTATAAAGAAGGGGTATTCTGCATTTGGATCCATAGCTGAGAAATTGAGATGAGGTTCCTGTTAGGGCAGTGGGATTTACCTGACATTTTAAATATATATTTGTCTAGATCAATGTCAAAAGCTTGTATTATTTTCTTTTTATTATAAAGAAGGGGTATTCTGTATTTGGATCCATAGCTGAGAAATTGAGATGAGGTTCCTGTTAGGGCAGTGGGATTTACCTGACATTTTAAATATATATTTGTCTAGATCAATGTCAAAAGCTTGTATTATTTTCTTTTTATTATAAAGAAGGGGTATTCTGCATTTGGATCCATAGCTGAGAAATTGAGATGAGGTTCCTGTTAGGGCAGTGGGATTTACCTGACATTTTAAATATATATTTGTCTAGATCAATGTCAAAAGCTTGTATTATTTTCTTTTTATTATAAAGAAGGGGTATTCTGTATTTGGATCCATAGCTGAGAAATTGAGATGAGGTTCCTGTTAGGGCAGTGGGATTTACCTGACATTTTAAATATATATTTGTCTAGATCAATGTCAAAAGCTTGTATTATTTTCTTTTTATTATAAAGAAGGGGTATTCTGTATTTGGATCCATAGCTGAGAAATTGAGATGAGGTTCCTGTTAGGGCAGTGGGATTTACCTGACATTTTAAATATATATTTGTCTAGATCAATGTCAAAAGCTTGTATTATTTTCTTTTTATTATAAAGAAGGGGTATTCTGCATTTGGATCCATAGCTGAGATATTGAGATGAGGTTCCTGTTAGGGCAGTGGGATTTACCTGACATTTTAAATATATATTTGTCTAGATCAATGTCAAAAGCTTGTATTATTTTCTTTTTATTATAAAGAAGGGGTATTCTGTATTTGGATCCATAGCTGAGAAATTGAGATGAGGTTCCTGTTAGGGCAGTGGGATTTACCTGACATTTTAAATATATATTTGTCTAGATCAATGTCAAAAGCTTGTATTATTTTCTTTTTATTATAAAGAAGGGGTATTCTGCATTTGGATCCATAGCTGAGAAATTGAGATGAGGTTCCTGTTAGGGCAGTGGGATTTACCTGACATTTTAAATATATATTTGTCTAGATCAATGTCAAAAGCTTGTATTATTTTCTTTTTATTATAAAGAAGGGGTATTCTGTATTTGGATCCATAGCTGAGAAATTGAGATGAGGTTCCTGTTAGGGCAGTGGGATTTATCTGACATTTTAAATATATATTTGTCTAGATCAATGTCAAAAGCTTGTATTATTTTCTTTTTATTATAAAGAAGGGGTATTCTGCATTTGGATCCATAGCTGAGAAATTGTGTCCATGAGATACGTGTCCATGTTGTGGGTCAATAAAGGGAAGAGGTTCCTGTTAGGGCAGTGGGATTTACCTGACATTTTAAATATATATTTGTCTAGATCAATGTCAAAAGCTTGTATTATTTTCTTTTTATTATAAAGAAGGGGTATTCTGCATTTGGATCCATAGCTGAGAAATTGTGTCCATGAGATACGTGTCCATGTTGTGGGTCAATATAGGGAAGAGGTTCCTGTTAGGGCAGTGGGATTTACCTGACATTTTAAATATATATTTGTCTAGATCAATGTCAAAAGCTTGTATTATTTTCTTTTTATTATAAAGAAGGGGTATTCTGCATTTGGATCCATAGCTGAGAAATTGTGTCCATGAGATACGTGTCCATGTTGTGGGTCAATAAAGGGAAGAGTTTCCTGTTAGGGCAGTGGGATTTACCTGACATTTTAAATATATATTTGTCTAGATCAATGTCAAAAGCTTGTATTATTTTCTTTTTATTATAAAGAAGGGGTATTCTGTATTTGGATCCATAGCTGAGAAATTGAGATGAGGTTCCTGTTAGGGCAGTGGGATTTACCTGACATTTTAAATATATATTTGTCTAGATCAATGTCAAAAGCTTGTATTATTTTCTTTTTATTATAAAGAAGGGGTATTCTGCATTTGGATCCATAGCTGAGAAATTGTGTCCATGAGATACGTGTCCATGTTGTGGGTCAATAAAGGGAAGAGGTTCCTGTTAGGGCAGTGGGATTTACCTGACATTTTAAATATATATTTGTCTAGATCAATGTCAAAAGCATGTATTATTTTCTTTTTATTATAAAGAAGGGGTATTCTGCATTTGGATCCATAGCTGAGAAATTGTGTCCATGAGATACGTGTCCATGTTGTGGGTCAATAAAGGGAAGAGGTTCCTGTTAGGGCAGTAGGATTTACCTGACATTTTAAATATATATTTGTCTAGATCAATGTCAAAAGCTTGTATTATTTTCTTTTTATTATAAAGAAGGGGTATTCTGCATTTGGATCCATAGCTGAGAAATTGTGTCCATGAGATACGTGTCCATGTTGTGGGTCAATAAAGGGAAGAGGTTCCTGTTAGGGCAGTGGGATTTACCTGACATTTTAAATATATATTTGTCTAGATCAATGTCAAAAGCTTGTATTATTTTCTTTTTATTATAAAGAAGGGGTATTCTGTATTTGGATCCATAGCTGAGAAATTGAGATGAGGTTCCTGTTAGGGCAGTGGGATTTACCTGACATTTTAAATATATATTTGTCTAGATCAATGTCAAAAGCTTGTATTATTTTCTTTTTATTATAAAGAAGGGGTATTCTGTATTTGGATCCATAGCTGAGAAATTGAGATGAGGTTCCTGTTAGGGCAGTGGGATTTACCTGACATTTTAAATATATATTTGTCTAGATCAATGTCAAAAGCTTGTATTATTTTCTTTTTATTATAAAGAAGGGGTATTCTGTATTTGGATCCATAGCTGAGAAATTGTGTCCATGAGATACGTGTCCATGTTGTGGGTCAATAAAGGGAAGAGGTTCCTGTTAGGGCAGTGGGATTTACTTGACATTTTAAATATATATTTGTCTAGATCAATGTCAAAAGCTTGTATTATTTTCTTTTTATTATAAAGAAGGGGTATTCTGCATTTGGATCCATAGCTGAGAAATTGTGTCCATGAGATACGTGTCCATGTTGTGGGTCAATAAAGGGAAGAGGTTCCTGTTAGGGCAGTGGGATTTACCTGACATTTTAAATATATATTTGTCTAGATCAATGTCAAAAGCTTGTATTATTTTCTTTTTATTATAAAGAAGGGGTATTCTGTATTTGGATCCATAGCTGAGAAATTGAGATGAGGTTCCTGTTAGGGCAGTGGGATTTACCTGACATTTTAAATATATATTTGTCTAGATCAATGTCAAAAGCTTGTATTATTTTCTTTTTATTATAAAGAAGGGGTATTCTGCATTTGGATCCATAGCTGAGAAATTGTGTCCATGAGATACGTGTCCATGTTGTGGGTCAATAAAGGGAAGAGGTTCCTGTTAGGGCAGTGGGATTTACCTGACATTTTAAATATATATTTGTCTAGATCAATGTCAAAAGCTTGTATTATTTTCTTTTTATTATAAAGAAGGGGTATTCTGCATTTGGATCCATAGCTGAGAAATTGAGATGAGGTTCCTGTTAGGGCAGTGGGATTTACCTGACATTTTAAATATATATTTGTCTAGATCAATGTCAAAAGCTTGTATTATTTTCTTTTTACTATAAAGAAGGGGTATTCTGTATTTGGATCCATAGCTGAGAAATTGAGATGAGGTTCCTGTTAGGGCAGTGGGATTTACCTGACATTTTAAATATATATTTGTCTAGATCAATGTCAAAAGCTTGTATTATTTTCTTTTTATTATAAAGAAGGGGTATTCTGCATTTGGATCCATAGCTGAGAAATTGAGATGAGGTTCCTGTTAGGGCAGTGGGATTTACCTGACATTTTAAATATATATTTGTCTAGATCAATGTCAAAAGATTGTATTATTTTCTTTTTATTATAAAGAAGGGGTATTCTGTATTTGGATCCATAGCTGAGAAATTGAGATGAGGTTCCTGTTAGGGCAGTGGGATTTACCTGACATTTTAAATATATATTTGTCTAGATCAATGTCAAAAGCTTGTATTATTTTCTTTTTATTATAAAGAAGGGGTATTCTGTATTTGGATCCATAGCTGAGAAATTGAGATGAGGTTCCTGTTAGGGCAGTGGGATTTACCTGACATTTTAAATATATATTTGTCTAGATCAATGTCAAAAGCTTGTATTATTTTCTTTTTATTATAAAGAAGGGGTATTCTGCATTTGGATCCATAGCTGAGAAATTGAGATGAGGTTCCTGTTAGGGCAGTGGGATTTACCTGACATTTTAAATATATATTTGTCTAGATCAATGTCAAAAGCTTGTATTATTTTCTTTTTATTATAAAGAAGGGGTATTCTGTATTTGGATCCATAGCTGAGAAATTGAGATGAGGTTCCTGTTAGGGCAGTGGGATTTACCTGACATTTTAAATATATATTTGTCTAGATCAATGTCAAAAGCTTGTATTATTTTCTTTTTATTATAAAGAAGGGGTATTCTGCATTTGGATCCATAGCTGAGGAATTGAGATGAGGTTCCTGTTAGGGCAGTGGGATTTACCTGACATTTTAAATATATATTTGTCTAGATCAATGTCAAAAGCTTGTATTATTTTCTTTTTATTATAAAGAAGGGGTATTCTGTATTTGGATCCATAGCTGAGAAATTGAGATGAGGTTCCTGTTAGGGCAGTGGGATTTACCTGACATTTTAAATATATATTTGTCTAGATCAATGTCAAAAGCTTGTATTATTTTCTTTTTATTATAAAGAAGGGGTATTCTGCATTTGGATCCATAGCTGAGAAATTGTGTCCATGAGATACGTGTCCATGTTGTGGGTCAATAAAGGGAAGAGGTTCCTGTTAGGGCAGTGGGATTTACCTGACATTTTAAATATATATTTGTCTAGATCAATGTCAAAAGCTTGTATTATTTTCTTTTTATTATAAAGAAGGGGTATTCTGCATTTGGATCCATAGCTGAGAAATTGTGTCCATGAGATACGTGTCCATGTTGTGGGTCAATAAAGGGAAGAGGTTCCTGTTAGGGCAGTGGGATTTACCTGACATTTTAAATATATATTTGTCTAGATCAATGTCAAAAGCATGTATTATTTTCTTTTTATTATAAAGAAGGGGTATTCTGCATTTGGATCCATAGCTGAGAAATTGTGTCCATGAGATACGTGTCCATGTTGTGGGTCAATAAAGGGAAGAGGTTCCTGTTAGGGCAGTGGGATTTACCTGACATTTTAAATATATATTTGTCTAGATCAATGTCAAAAGCTTGTATTATTTTCTTTTTATTATAAAGAAGGGGTATTCTGTATTTGGATCCATAGCTGAGAAATTGAGATGAGGTTCCTGTTAGGGCAGTGGGATTTACCTGACATTTTAAATATATATTTGTCTAGATCAATGTCAAAAGCTTGTATTATTTTTTTTTATTATAAAGAAGGGGTATTCTGTATTTGGATCCATAGCTGAGAAATTGAGATGAGGTTCCTGTTAGGGCAGTGGGATTTACCTGACATTTTAAATATATATTTGTCTAGATCAATGTCAAAAGCTTGTATTATTTTCTTTTTATTATAAAGAAGGGGTATTCTGCATTTGGATCCATAGCTGAGAAATTGTGTCCATGAGATACGTGTCCATGTTGTGGGTCAATAAAGGGAAGAGGTTCCTGTTAGGGCAGTGGGATTTACCTGACATTTTAAATATATATTTGTCTAGATCAATGTCAAAAGCTTGTATTATTTTCTTTTTATTATAAAGAAGGGGTATTCTGCATTTGGATCCATAGCTGAGAAATTGTGTCCATGAGATACGTGTCCATGTTGTGGGTCAATAAAGGGAAGAGGTTCCTGTTAGGGCAGTGGGATTTACCTGACATTTTAAATATATATTTGTCTAGATCAATGTCAAAAGCTTGTATTATTTTCTTTTTATTATAAAGAAGGGGTATTCTGTATTTGGATCCATAACTGAGAAATTGAGATGAGGTTCCTGTTAAGGCAGTGGGATTTACCTGACATTTTAAATATATATTTGTCTAGATCAATGTCAAAAGCTTGTATTATTTTCTTTTTATTATAAAGAAGGGGTATTCTGTATTTGGATCCATAGCTGAGAAATTGAGATGAGGTTCCTGTTAGGGCAGTGGGATTTACCTGACATTTTAAATATATATTTGTCTAGATCAATGTCAAAAGCTTGTATTATTTTCTTTTTATTATAAAGAAGGGGTATTCTGCATTTGGATCCATAGCTGAGAAATTGTGTCCATGAGATACGTGTCCATGTTGTGGGTCAATAAAGGGAAGAGGTTCCTGTTAGGGCAGTGGGATTTACCTGACATTTTAAATATATATTTGTCTAGATCAATGTCAAAAGCTTGTATTATTTTCTTTTTATTATAAAGAAGGGGTATTCTGCATTTGGATCCATAGCTGAGAAATTGAGATGAGGTTCCTGTTAGGGCAGTGGGATTTACCTGACATTTTAAATATATATTTGTCTAGATCAATGTCAAAAGCTTGTATTATTTTCTTTTTATTATAAAGAAGGGGTATTCTGTATTTGGATCCATAGCTGAGAAATTGAGATGAGGTTCCTGTTAGGGCAGTGGGATTTACCTGACATTTTAAATATATATTTGTCTAGATCAATGTCAAAAGCTTGTATTATTTTCTTTTTATTATAAAGAAGGGGTATTCTGCATTTGGATCCATAGCTGAGAAATTGTGTCCATGAGATACGTGTCCATGTTGTGGGTCAATAAAGGGAAGAGGTTCCTGTTAGGGCAGTGGGATTTACCTGACATTTTAAATATATATTTGTCTAGATCAATGTCAAAAGCTTGTATTATTTTCTTTTTATTATAAAGAAGGGGTATTCTGCATTTGGATCCATAGCTGAGAAATTGTGTCCATGAGATACGTGTCCATGTTGTGGGTCAATATAGGGAAGAGGTTCCTGTTAGGGCAGTGGGATTTACCTGACATTTTAAATATATATTTGTCTAGATCAATGTCAAAAGCTTGTATTATTTTCTTTTTATTATAAAGAAGGGGTATTCTGCATTTGGATCCATAGCTGAGAAATTGTGTCCATGAGATACGTGTCCATGTTGTGGGTCAATAAAGGGAAGAGTTTCCTGTTAGGGCAGTGGGATTTACCTGACATTTTAAATATATATTTGTCTAGATCAATGTCAAAAGCTTGTATTATTTTCTTTTTATTATAAAGAAGGGGTATTCTGTATTTGGATCCATAGCTGAGAAATTGAGATGAGGTTCCTGTTAGGGCAGTGGGATTTACCTGACATTTTAAATATATATTTGTCTAGATCAATGTCAAAAGCTTGTATTATTTTCTTTTTATTATAAAGAAGGGGTATTCTGCATTTGGATCCATAGCTGAGAAATTGTGTCCATGAGATACGTGTCCATGTTGTGGGTCAATAAAGGGAAGAGGTTCCTGTTAGGGCAGTGGGATTTACCTGACATTTTAAATATATATTTGTCTAGATCAATGTCAAAAGCATGTATTATTTTCTTTTTATTATAAAGAAGGGGTATTCTGCATTTGGATCCATAGCTGAGAAATTGTGTCCATGAGATACGTGTCCATGTTGTGGGTCAATAAAGGGAAGAGGTTCCTGTTAGGGCAGTGGGATTTACCTGACATTTTAAATATATATTTGTCTAGATCAATGTCAAAAGCTTGTATTATTTTCTTTTTATTATAAAGAAGGGGTATTCTGTATTTGGATCCATAGCTGAGAAATTGAGATGAGGTTCCTGTTAGGGCAGTGGGATTTACCTGACATTTTAAATATATATTTGTCTAGATCAATGTCAAAAGCTTGTATTATTTTTTTTTATTATAAAGAAGGGGTATTCTGTATTTGGATCCATAGCTGAGAAATTGAGATGAGGTTCCTGTTAGGGCAGTGGGATTTACCTGACATTTTAAATATATATTTGTCTAGATCAATGTCAAAAGCTTGTATTATTTTCTTTTTATTATAAAGAAGGGGTATTCTGCATTTGGATCCATAGCTGAGAAATTGTGTCCATGAGATACGTGTCCATGTTGTGGGTCAATAAAGGGAAGAGGTTCCTGTTAGGGCAGTGGGATTTACCTGACATTTTAAATATATATTTGTCTAGATCAATGTCAAAAGCTTGTATTATTTTCTTTTTATTATAAAGAAGGGGTATTCTGCATTTGGATCCATAGCTGAGAAATTGTGTCCATGAGATACTTGTCCATGTTGTGGGTCAATAAAGGGAAGAGGTTCCTGTTAGGGCAGTGGGATTTACCTGACATTTTAAATATATATTTGTCTAGATCAATGTCAAAAGCTTGTATTATTTTCTTTTTATTATAAAGAAGGGGTATTCTGTATTTGGATCCATAACTGAGAAATTGAGATGAGGTTCCTGTTAAGGCAGTGGGATTTACCTGACATTTTAAATATATATTTGTCTAGATCAATGTCAAAAGCTTGTATTATTTTCTTTTTATTATAAAGAAGGGGTATTCTGTATTTGGATCCATAGCTGAGAAATTGAGATGAGGTTCCTGTTAGGGCAGTGGGATTTACCTGACATTTTAAATATATATTTGTCTAGATCAATGTCAAAAGCTTGTATTATTTTCTTTTTATTATAAAGAAGGGGTATTCTGCATTTGGATCCATAGCTGAGAAATTGTGTCCATGAGATACGTGTCCATGTTGTGGGTCAATAAAGGGAAGAGGTTCCTGTTAGGGCAGTGGGATTTACCTGACATTTTAAATATATATTTGTCTAGATCAATGTCAAAAGCTTGTATTATTTTCTTTTTATTATAAAGAAGGGGTATTCTGCATTTGGATCCATAGCTGAGAAATTGAGATGAGGTTCCTGTTAGGGCAGTGGGATTTACCTGACATTTTAAATATATATTTGTCTAGATCAATGTCAAAAGCTTGTATTATTTTCTTTTTATTATAAAGAAGGGGTATTCTGTATTTGGATCCATAGCTGAGAAATTGAGATGAGGTTCCTGTTAGGGCAGTGGGATTTACCTGACATTTTAAATATATATTTGTCTAGATCAATGTCAAAAGCTTGTATTATTTTCTTTTTATTATAAAGAAGGGGTATTCTGCATTTGGATCCATAGCTGAGAAATTGTGTCCATGAGATGCGTGTCCATGTTGTGGGTCAATAAAGGGAAGAGGTTCCTGTTAGGGCAGTGGGATTTACCTGACATTTTAAATATATATTTGTCTAGATCAATGTCAAAAGCTTGTATTATTTTCTTTTTATTATAAAGAAGGGGTATTCTGCATTTGGATCCATAGCTGAGAAATTGTGTCCATGAGATACGTGTCCATGTTGTGGGTCAATAAAGGGAAGAGGTTCCTGTTAGGGCAGTGGGATTTACCTGACATTTTAAATATATATTTGTCTAGATCAATGTCAAAAGCTTGTATTATTTTCTTTTTATTATAAAGAAGGGGTATTCTGCATTTGGATCCATAGCTGAGAAATTGAGATGAGGTTCCTGTTAGGGCAGTGGGATTTACCTGACATTTTAAATATATATTTGTCTAGATCAATGTCAAAAGCTTGTATTATTTTCTTTTTATTATAAGGAGGGGGTATTCTGTATTTGGATCCATAGCTGAGAAATTGAGATGAGGTTCCTGTTAGGGCAGTGGGATTTACCTGACATTTTAAATATATATTTGTCTAGATCAATGTCAAAAGCTTGTATTATTTTCTTTTTATTATAAAGAAGGGGTATTCTGCATTTGGATCCATAGCTGAGAAATTGTGTCCATGAGATACGTGTCCATGTTGTGGGTCAATAAAGGGAAGAGGTTCCTGTTAGGGCAGTGGGATTTACCTGACATTTTAAATATATATTTGTCTAGATCAATGTCAAAAGCTTGTATTATTTTCTTTTTATTATAAAGAAGGGGTATTCTGCATTTGGATCCATAGCTGAGAAATTGAGATGAGGTTCCTGTTAGGGCAGTGGGATTTACCTGACATTTTAAATATATATTTGTCTAGATCAATGTCAAAAGCTTGTATTATTTTCTTTTTATTATAAAGAAGGGGTATTCTGTATTTGGATCCATAGCTGAGAAATTGAGATGAGGTTCCTGTTAGGGCAGTGGGATTTACCTCACATTTTAAATATATATTTGTCTAGATCAATGTCAAAAGCTTGTATTATTTTCTTTTTATTATAAAGAAGGGGTATTCTGCATTTGGATCCATAGCTGAGAAATTGTGTCCATGAGATACGTGTCCATGTTGTGGGTCAATAAAGGGAAGAGGTTCCTGTTAGGGCAGTGGGATTTACCTGACATTTTAAATATATATTTGTCTAGATCAATGTCAAAAGCTTGTATTATTTTCTTTTTATTATAAAGAAGGGGTATTCTGCATTTGGATCCATAGCTGAGAAATTGTGTCATTGAGATACGTGTCCATGTTGTGGGTCAATAAAGGGAAGAGGTTCCTGTTAGGGCAGTGGGATTTACCTGACATTTTAAATATATATTTGTCTAGATCAATGTCAAAAGCTTGTATTATTTTCTTTTTATTATAAAGAAGGGGTATTCTGTATTTGGATCCATAGCTGAGAAATTGAGATGAGGTTCCTGTTAGGGCAGTGGGATTTACCTGACATTTTAAATATATATTTGTCTAGATCAATGTCAAAAGCTTGTATTATTTTCTTTTTATTATAAAGAAGGGGTATTCTGCATTTGGATCCATAGCTGAGAAATTGTGTCCATGAGATACGTGTCCATGTTGTGGGTCAATAAAGGGAAGAGGTTCCTGTTAGGGCAGTGGGATTTACCTGACATTTTAAATATATATTTGTCTAGATCAATGTCAAAAGCTTGTATTATTTTCTTTTTATTATAAAGAAGGGGTATTCTGCATTTGGATCCATAGCTGAGAAATTGTGTCCATGAGATACGTGTCCATGTTGTGGGTCAATAAAGGGAAGAGGTTCCTGTTAGGGCAGTGGGATTTACCTGACATTTTAAATATATATTTGTCTAGATCAATGTCAAAAGCTTGTATTATTTTCTTTTTATTATAAAGAAGGGGTATTCTGTATTTGGATCCATAGCTGAGAAATTGAGATGAGGTTCCTGTTAGGGCAGTGGGATTTACCTGACATTTTAAATATATATTTGTCTAGATCAATGTCAAAAGCTTGTATTATTTTCTTTTTATTATAAAGAAGGGGTATTCTGCATTTGGATCCATAGCTGAGAAATTGTGTCCATGAGATACGTGTCCATGTTGTGGGTCAATAAAGGGAAGAGGTTCCTGTTAGGGCAGTGGGATTTACTTGACATTTTAAATATATATTTGTCTAGATCAATGTCAAAAGCTTGTATTATTTTCTTTTTATTATAAAGAAGGGGTATTCTGCATTTGGATCCATAGCTGAGAAATTGTGTCCATGAGATACGTGTCCATGTTGTGGGTCAATAAAGGGAAGAGGTTCCTGTTAGGGCAGTGGGATTTACCTGACATTTTAAATATATATTTGTCTAGATCAATGTCAAAAGCTTGTATTATTTTCTTTTTATTATAAAGAAGGGGTATTCTGTATTTGGATCCATAGCTGAGAAATTGAGATGAGGTTCCTGTTAGGGCAGTGGGATTTACCTGACATTTTAAATATATATTTGTCTAGATCAATGTCAAAAGCTTGTATTATTTTCTTTTTATTATAAAGAAGGGGTATTCTGCATTTGGATCCATAGCTGAGAAATTGTGTCCATGAGATACGTGTCCATGTTGTGGGTCAATAAAGGGAAGAGGTTCCTGTTAGGGCAGTGGGATTTACCTGACATTTTAAATATATATTTGTCTAGATCAATGTCAAAAGCTTGTATTATTTTCTTTTTATTATAAAGAAGGGGTATTCTGCATTTGGATCCATAGCTGAGAAATTGAGATGAGGTTCCTGTTAGGGCAGTGGGATTTACCTGACATTTTAAATATATATTTGTCTAGATCAATGTCAAAAGCTTGTATTATTTTCTTTTTATTATAAAGAAGGGGTATTCTGTATTTGGATCCATAGCTGAGAAATTGAGATGAGGTTCCTGTTAGGGCAGTGGGATTTACCTGACATTTTAAATATATATTTGTCTAGATCAATGTCAAAAGCTTGTATTATTTTCTTTTTATTATAAAGAAGGGGTATTCTGCATTTGGATCCATAGCTGAGAAATTGAGATGAGGTTCCTGTTAGGGCAGTGGGATTTACCTGACATTTTAAATATATATTTGTCTAGATCAATGTCAAAAGCTTGTATTATTTTCTTTTTATTATAAAGAAGGGGTATTCTGTATTTGGATCCATAGCTGAGAAATTGAGATGAGGTTCCTGTTAGGGCAGTGGGATTTACCTGACATTTTAAATATATATTTGTCTAGATCAATGTCAAAAGCTTGTATTATTTTCTTTTTTTATAAAGAAGGGGTATTCTGTATTTGGATCCATAGCTGAGAAATTGAGATGAGGTTCCTGTTAGGGCAGTGGGATTTACCTGACATTTTAAATATATATTTGTCTAGATCAATGTCAAAAGCTTGTATTATTTTCTTTTTATTATAAAGAAGGGGTATTCTGCATTTGGATCCATAGCTGAGAAATTGAGATGAGGTTCCTGTTAGGGCAGTGGGATTTACCTGACATTTTAAATATATATTTGTCTAGATCAATGTCAAAAGCTTGTATTATTTTCTTTTTATTATAAAGAAGGGGTATTCTGTATTTGGATCCATAGCTGAGAAATTGAGATGAGGTTCCTGTTAGGGCAGTGGGATTTACCTGACATTTTAAATATATATTTGTCTAGATCAATGTCAAAAGCTTGTATTATTTTCTTTTTATTATAAAGAAGGGGTATTCTGCATTTGGATCCATAGCTGAGAAATTGTGTCCATGAGATACGTGTCCATGTTGTGGGTCAATAAAGGGAAGAGGTTCCTGTTAGGGCAGTGGGATTTACCTGACATTTTAAATATATATTTGTCTAGATCAATGTCAAAAGCTTGTATTATTTTCTTTTTATTATAAAGAAGGGGTATTCTGCATTTGGATCCATAGCTGAGAAATTGTGTCCATGAGATACGTGTCCATGTTGTGGGTCAATATAGGGAAGAGGTTCCTGTTAGGGCAGTGGGATTTACCTGACATTTTAAATATATATTTGTCTAGATCAATGTCAAAAGCTTGTATTATTTTCTTTTTATTATAAAGAAGGGGTATTCTGCATTTGGATCCATAGCTGAGAAATTGTGTCCATGAGATACGTGTCCATGTTGTGGGTCAATAAAGGGAAGAGTTTCCTGTTAGGGCAGTGGGATTTACCTGACATTTTAAATATATATTTGTCTAGATCAATGTCAAAAGCTTGTATTATTTTCTTTTTATTATAAAGAAGGGGTATTCTGTATTTGGATCCATAGCTGAGAAATTGAGATGAGGTTCCTGTTAGGGCAGTGGGATTTACCTGACATTTTAAATATATATTTGTCTAGATCAATGTCAAAAGCTTGTATTATTTTCTTTTTATTATAAAGAAGGGGTATTCTGCATTTGGATCCATAGCTGAGAAATTGTGTCCATGAGATACGTGTCCATGTTGTGGGTCAATAAAGGGAAGAGGTTCCTGTTAGGGCAGTGGGATTTACCTGACATTTTAAATATATATTTGTCTAGATCAATGTCAAAAGCTTGTATTATTTTCTTTTTGTTATAAAGAAGGGGTATTCTGCATTTGGATCCATAGCTGAGAAATTGTGTCCATGAGATACGTGTCCATGTTGTGGGTCAATAAAGGGAAGAGGTTCCTGTTAGGGCAGTGGGATTTACCTGACATTTTAAATATATATTTGTCTAGATCAATGTCAAAAGCTTGTATTATTTTCTTTTTATTATAAAGAAGGGGTATTCTGTATTTGGATCCATAGCTGAGAAATTGAGATGAGGTTCCTGTTAGGGCAGTGGGATTTACCTGACATTTTAAATATATATTTGTCTAGATCAATGTCAAAAGCTTGTATTATTTTCTTTTTATTATAAAGAAGGGGTATTCTGTATTTGGATCCATAGCTGAGAAATTGAGATGAGGTTCCTGTTAGGGCAGTGGGATTTACCTGACATTTTAAATATATATTTGTCTAGATCAATGTCAAAAGCTTGTATTATTTTCTTTTTATTATAAAGAAGGGGTATTCTGCATTTGGATCCATAGCTGAGAAATTGTGTCCATGAGATACGTGTCCATGTTGTGGGTCAATAAAGGGAAGAGGTTCCTGTTAGGGCAGTGGGATTTACCTGACATTTTAAATATATATTTGTCTAGATCAATGTCAAAAGCTTGTATTATTTTCTTTTTATTATAAAGAAGGGGTATTCTGCATTTGGATCCATAGCTGAGAAATTGTGTCCATGAGATACGTGTCCATGTTGTGGGTCAATAAAGGGAAGAGGTTCCTGTTAGGGCAGTGGGATTTACCTGACATTTTAAATATATATTTGTCTAGATCAATGTCAAAAGCTTGTATTATTTTCTTTTTATTATAAAGAAGGGGTATTCTGTATTTGGATCCATAGCTGAGAAATTGAGATGAGGTTCCTGTTAGGGCAGTGGGATTTACCTGACATTTTAAATATATATTTGTCTAGATCAATGTCAAAAGCTTGTATTATTTTCTTTTTATTATAAAGAAGGGGTATTCTGCATTTGGATCCATAGCTGAGAAATTGTGTCCATGAGATACGTGTCCATGTTGTGGGTCAATAAAGGGAAGGGGTTCCTGTTAGGGCAGTGGGATTTACCTGACATTTTAAATATATATTTGTCTAGATCAATGTCAAAAGCTTGTATTATTTTCTTTTTATTATAAAGAAGGGGTATTCTGCATTTGGATCCATAGCTGAGAAATTGTGTCCATGAGATACGTGTCCATGTTGTGGGTCAATAAAGGGAAGAGGTTCCTGTTAGGGCAGTGGGATTTACCTGACATTTTAAATATATATTTGTCTAGATCAATGTCAAAACTTGTATTATTTTCTTTTTATTATAAAGAAGGGGTATTCTGCATTTGGATCCATAGCTGAGAAATTGTGTCCATGAGATACGTGTCCATGTTGTGGGTCAATAAAGGGAAGAGGTTCCTGTTAGGGCAGTGGGATTTACCTGACATTTTAAATATATATTTGTCTAGATCAATGTCAAAAGCTTGTATTATTTTCTTTTTATTATAAAGAAGGGGTATTCTGTATTTGGATCCATAGCTGAGAAATTGAGATGAGGTTCCTGTTAGGGCAGTGGGATTTACCTGACATTTTAAATATATATTTGTCTAGATCAATGTCAAAAGCTTGTATTATTTTCTTTTTATTATAAAGAAGGGGTATTCTGTATTTGGATCCATAGCTGAGAAATTGAGATGAGGTTCCTGTTAGGGCAGTGGGATTTACCTGACATTTTAAATATATATTTGTCTAGATCAATGTCAAAAGCTTGTATTATTTTCTTTTTATTATAAAGAAGGGGTATTCTGCATTTGGATCCATAGCTGAGAAATTGTGTCCATGAGATACGTGTCCATGTTGTGGGTCAATAAAGGGAAGAGGTTCCTGTTAGGGCAGTGGGATTTACCTGACATTTTAAATATATATTTGTCTAGATCAATGTCAAAAGCTTGTATTATTTTCTTTTTATTATAAAGAAGGGGTATTCTGCATTTGGATCCATAGCTGAGAAATTGTGTCCATGAGATACGTGTCCATGTTGTGGGTCAATAAAGGGAAGAGGTTCCTGTTAGGGCAGTGGGATTTACCTGACATTTTAAATATATATTTGTCTAGATCAATGTCAAAAGCTTGTATTATTTTCTTTTTATTATAAAGAAGGGGTATTCTGTATTTGGATCCATAGCTGAGAAATTGAGATGAGGTTCCTGTTAGGGCAGTGGGATTTACCTGACATTTTAAATATATATTTGTCTAGATCAATGTCAAAAGCTTGTATTATTTTCTTTTTATTATAAAGAAGGGGTATTCTGCATTTGGATCCATAGCTGAGAAATTGTGTCCATGAGATACGTGTCCATGTTGTGGGTCAATAAAGGGAAGAGGTTCCTGTTAGGGCAGTGGGATTTACCTGACATTTTAAATATATATTTGTCTAGATCAATGTCAAAAGCTTGTATTATTTTCTTTTTATTATAAAGAAGGGGTATTCTGCATTTGGATCCATAGCTGAGAAATTGTGTCCATGAGATACGTGTCCATGTTGTGGGTCAATAAAGGGAAGAGGTTCCTGTTAGGGCAGTGGGATTTACCTGACATTTTAAATATATATTTGTCTAGATCAATGTCAAAAGCTTGTATTATTTTCTTTTTATTATAAAGAAGGGGTATTCTGTATTTGGATCCATAGCTGAGAAATTGAGATGAGGTTCCTGTTAAGGCAGTGGGATTTACCTGACATTTTAAATATATATTTGTCTAGATCAATGTCAAAAGCTTGTATTATTTTCTTTTTATTATAAAGAAGGGGTATTCTGCATTTGGATCCATAGCTGAGAAATTGTGTCCATGAGATACGTGTCCATGTTGTGGGTCAATAAAGGGAAGAGGTTCCTGTTAGGGCAGTGGGATTTACCTGACATTTTAAATATATATTTGTCTAGATCAATGTCAAAAGCTTGTATTATTTTCTTTTTATTATAAAGAAGGGGTATTCTGTATTTGGATCCATAGCTGAGAAATTGAGATGAGGTTCCTGTTAGGGCAGTGGGATTTACCTGACATTTTAAATATATATTTGTCTAGATCAATGTCAAAAGCTTGTATTATTTTCTTTTTATTATAAAGAAGGGGTATTCTGTATTTGGATCCATAGCTGAGAAATTGAGATGAGGTTCCTGTTAGGGCAGTGGGATTTACCTGACATTTTAAATATATATTTGTCTAGATCAATGTCAAAAGCTTGTATTATTTTCTTTTTATTATAAAGAAGGGGTATTCTGCATTTGGATCCATAGCTGAGAAATTGTGTCCATGAGATACGTGTCCATGTTGTGGGTCAATAAAGGGAAGAGGTTCCTGTTAGGGCAGTGGGATTTACCTGACATTTTAAATATATATTTGTCTAGATCAATGTCAAAAGCTTGTATTATTTTCTTTTTATTATAAAGAAGGGGTATTCTGCATTTGGATCCATAGCTGAGAAATTGTGTCCATGAGATACGTGTCCATGTTGTGGGTCAATAAAGGGAAGAGGTTCCTGTTAGGGCAGTGGGATTTACCTGACATTTTAAATATATATTTGTCTAGATCAATGTCAAAAGCTTGTATTATTTTCTTTTTATTATAAAGAAGGGGTATTCTGTATTTGGATCCATAGCTGAGAAATTGAGATGAGGTTCCTGTTAGGGCAGTGGGATTTACCTGACATTTTAAATATATATTTGTCTAGATCAATGTCAAAAGCTTGTATTATTTTCTTTTTATTATAAAGAAGGGGTATTCTGCATTTGGATCCATAGCTGAGAAATTGTGTCCATGAGATACGTGTCCATGTTGTGGGTCAATAAAGGGAAGGGGTTCCTGTTAGGGCAGTGGGATTTACCTGACATTTTAAATATATATTTGTCTAGATCAATGTCAAAAGCTTGTATTATTTTCTTTTTATTATAAAGAAGGGGTATTCTGCATTTGGATCCATAGCTGAGAAATTGTGTCCATGAGATACGTGTCCATGTTGTGGGTCAATAAAGGGAAGAGGTTCCTGTTAGGGCAGTGGGATTTACCTGACATTTTAAATATATATTTGTCTAGATCAATGTCAAAACTTGTATTATTTTCTTTTTATTATAAAGAAGGGGTATTCTGCATTTGGATCCATAGCTGAGAAATTGTGTCCATGAGATACGTGTCCATGTTGTGGGTCAATAAAGGGAAGAGGTTCCTGTTAGGGCAGTGGGATTTACCTGACATTTTAAATATATATTTGTCTAGATCAATGTCAAAAGCTTGTATTATTTTCTTTTTATTATAAAGAAGGGGTATTCTGTATTTGGATCCATAGCTGAGAAATTGAGATGAGGTTCCTGTTAGGGCAGTGGGATTTACCTGACATTTTAAATATATATTTGTCTAGATCAATGTCAAAAGCTTGTATTATTTTCTTTTTATTATAAAGAAGGGGTATTCTGTATTTGGATCCATAGCTGAGAAATTGAGATGAGGTTCCTGTTAGGGCAGTGGGATTTACCTGACATTTTAAATATATATTTGTCTAGATCAATGTCAAAAGCTTGTATTATTTTCTTTTTATTATAAAGAAGGGGTATTCTGCATTTGGATCCATAGCTGAGAAATTGTGTCCATGAGATACGTGTCCATGTTGTGGGTCAATAAAGGGAAGAGGTTCCTGTTAGGGCAGTGGGATTTACCTGACATTTTAAATATATATTTGTCTAGATCAATGTCAAAAGCTTGTATTATTTTCTTTTTATTATAAAGAAGGGGTATTCTGCATTTGGATCCATAGCTGAGAAATTGTGTCCATGAGATACGTGTCCATGTTGTGGGTCAATAAAGGGAAGAGGTTCCTGTTAGGGCAGTGGGATTTACCTGACATTTTAAATATATATTTGTCTAGATCAATGTCAAAAGCTTGTATTATTTTCTTTTTATTATAAAGAAGGGGTATTCTGTATTTGGATCCATAGCTGAGAAATTGAGATGAGGTTCCTGTTAGGGCAGTGGGATTTACCTGACATTTTAAATATATATTTGTCTAGATCAATGTCAAAAGCTTGTATTATTTTCTTTTTATTATAAAGAAGGGGTATTCTGCATTTGGATCCATAGCTGAGAAATTGTGTCCATGAGATACGTGTCCATGTTGTGGGTCAATAAAGGGAAGAGGTTCCTGTTAGGGCAGTGGGATTTACCTGACATTTTAAATATATATTTGTCTAGATCAATGTCAAAAGCTTGTATTATTTTCTTTTTATTATAAAGAAGGGGTATTCTGCATTTGGATCCATAGCTGAGAAATTGTGTCCATGAGATACGTGTCCATGTTGTGGGTCAATAAAGGGAAGAGGTTCCTGTTAGGGCAGTGGGATTTACCTGACATTTTAAATATATATTTGTCTAGATCAATGTCAAAAGCTTGTATTATTTTCTTTTTATTATAAAGAAGGGGTATTCTGTATTTGGATCCATAGCTGAGAAATTGAGATGAGGTTCCTGTTAAGGCAGTGGGATTTACCTGACATTTTAAATATATATTTGTCTAGATCAATGTCAAAAGCTTGTATTATTTTCTTTTTATTATAAAGAAGGGGTATTCTGCATTTGGATCCATAGCTGAGAAATTGTGTCCATGAGATACGTGTCCATGTTGTGGGTCAATAAAGGGAAGAGGTTCCTGTTAGGGCAGTGGGATTTACCTGACATTTTAAATATATATTTGTCTAGATCAATGTCAAAAGCTTGTATTATTTTCTTTTTATTATAAAGAAGGGGTATTCTGTATTTGGATCCATAGCTGAGAAATTGAGATGAGGTTCCTGTTAGGGCAGTGGGATTTACCTGACATTTTAAATATATATTTGTCTAGATCAATGTCAAAAGCTTGTATTATTTTCTTTTTATTATAAAGAAGGGGTATTCTGTATTTGGATCCATAGCTGAGAAATTGAGATGAGGTTCCTGTTAGGGCAGTGGGATTTACCTGACATTTTAAATATATATTTGTCTAGATCAATGTCAAAAGCTTGTATTATTTTCTTTTTATTATAAAGAAGGGGTATTCTGCATTTGGATCCATAGCTGAGAAATTGTGTCCATGAGATACGTGTCCATGTTGTGGGTCAATAAAGGGAAGAGGTTCCTGTTAGGGCAGTGGGATTTACCTGACATTTTAAATATATATTTGTCTAGATCAATGTCAAAAGCTTGTATTATTTTCTTTTTATTATAAAGAAGGGGTATTCTGCATTTGGATCCATAGCTGAGAAATTGTGTCCATGAGATACGTGTCCATGTTGTGGGTCAATAAAGGGAAGAGGTTCCTGTTAGGGCAGTGGGATTTACCTGACATTTTAAATATATATTTGTCTAGATCAATGTCAAAAGCTTGTATTATTTTCTTTTTATTATAAAGAAGGGGTATTCTGTATTTGGATCCATAGCTGAGAAATTGAGATGAGGTTCCTGTTAGGGCAGTGGGATTTACCTGACATTTTAAATATATATTTGTCTAGATCAATGTCAAAAGCTTGTATTATTTTCTTTTTATTATAAAGAAGGGGTATTCTGTATTTGGATCCATAGCTGAGAAATTGAGATGAGGTTCCTGTTAGGGCAGTGGGATTTACCTGACATTTTAAATATATATTTGTCTAGATCAATGTCAAAAGCTTGTATTATTTTCTTTTTATTATAAAGAAGGGGTATTCTGCATTTGGATCCATAGCTGAGAAATTGTGTCCATGAGATACGTGTCCATGTTGTGGGTCAATAAAGGGAAGAGGTTCCTGTTAGGGCAGTGGGATTTACCTGACATTTTAAATATATATTTGTCTAGATCAATGTCAAAAGCTTGTATTATTTTCTTTTTATTATAAAGAAGGGGTATTCTGCATTTGGATCCATAGCTGAGAAATTGTGTCCATGAGATACGTGTCCATGTTGTGGGTCAATAAAGGGAAGAGGTTCCTGTTAGGGCAGTGGGATTTACCTGACATTTTAAATATATATTTGTCTAGATCAATGTCAAAAGCTTGTATTATTTTCTTTTTATTATAAAGAAGGGGTATTCTGTATTTGGATCCATAGCTGAGAAATTGAGATGAGGTTCCTGTTAGGGCAGTGGGATTTACCTGACATTTTAAATATATATTTGTCTAGATCAATGTCAAAAGCTTGTATTATTTTCTTTTTATTATAAAGAAGGGGTATTCTGCATTTGGATCCATAGCTGAGAAATTGTGTCCATGAGATACGTGTCCATGTTGTGGGTCAATAAAGGGAAGAGGTTCCTGTTAGGGCAGTGGGATTTACCTGACATTTTAAATATATATTTGTCTAGATCAATGTCAAAAGCTTGTATTATTTTCTTTTTATTATAAAGAAGGGGTATTCTGCATTTGGATCCATAGCTGAGAAATTGTGTCCATGAGATACGTGTCCATGTTGTGGGTCAATAAAGGGAAGAGGTTCCTGTTAGGGCAGTGGGATTTACCTGACATTTTAAATATATATTTGTCTAGATCAATGTCAAAAGCTTGTATTATTTTCTTTTTATTATAAAGAAGGGGTATTCTGTATTTGGATCCATAGCTGAGAAATTGAGATGAGGTTCCTGTTAAGGCAGTGGGATTTACCTGACATTTTAAATATATATTTGTCTAGATCAATGTCAAAAGCTTGTATTATTTTCTTTTTATTATAAAGAAGGGGTATTCTGCATTTGGATCCATAGCTGAGAAATTGTGTCCATGAGATACGTGTCCATGTTGTGGGTCAATAAAGGGAAGAGGTTCCTGTTAGGGCAGTGGGATTTACCTGACATTTTAAATATATATTTGTCTAGATCAATGTCAAAAGCTTGTATTATTTTCTTTTTATTATAAAGAAGGGGTATTCTGTATTTGGATCCATAGCTGAGAAATTGAGATGAGGTTCCTGTTAGGGCAGTGGGATTTACCTGACATTTTAAATATATATTTGTCTAGATCAATGTCAAAAGCTTGTATTATTTTCTTTTTATTATAAAGAAGGGGTATTCTGTATTTGGATCCATAGCTGAGAAATTGAGATGAGGTTCCTGTTAGGGCAGTGGGATTTACCTGACATTTTAAATATATATTTGTCTAGATCAATGTCAAAAGCTTGTATTATTTTCTTTTTATTATAAAGAAGGGGTATTCTGCATTTGGATCCATAGCTGAGAAATTGTGTCCATGAGATACGTGTCCATGTTGTGGGTCAATAAAGGGAAGAGGTTCCTGTTAGGGCAGTGGGATTTACCTGACATTTTAAATATATATTTGTCTAGATCAATGTCAAAAGCTTGTATTATTTTCTTTTTATTATAAAGAAGGGGTATTCTGCATTTGGATCCATAGCTGAGAAATTGTGTCCATGAGATACGTGTCCATGTTGTGGGTCAATAAAGGGAAGAGGTTCCTGTTAGGGCAGTGGGATTTACCTGACATTTTAAATATATATTTGTCTAGATCAATGTCAAAAGCTTGTATTATTTTCTTTTTATTATAAAGAAGGGGTATTCTGTATTTGGATCCATAGCTGAGAAATTGAGATGAGGTTCCTGTTAGGGCAGTGGGATTTACCTGACATTTTAAATATATATTTGTCTAGATCAATGTCAAAAGCTTGTATTATTTTCTTTTTATTATAAAGAAGGGGTATTCTGCATTTGGATCCATAGCTGAGAAATTGTGTCCATGAGATACGTGTCCATGTTGTGGGTCAATAAAGGGAAGAGGTTCCTGTTAGGGCAGTGGGATTTACCTGACATTTTAAATATATATTTGTCTAGATCAATGTCAAAAGCTTGTATTATTTTCTTTTTATTATAAAGAAGGGGTATTCTGCATTTGGATCCATAGCTGAGAAATTGTGTCCATGAGATACGTGTCCATGTTGTGGGTCAATAAAGGGAAGAGGTTCCTGTTAGGGCAGTGGGATTTACCTGACATTTTAAATATATATTTGTCTAGATCAATGTCAAAAGCTTGTATTATTTTCTTTTTATTATAAAGAAGGGGTATTCTGTATTTGGATCCATAGCTGAGAAATTGAGATGAGGTTCCTGCTAAGGCAGTGGGATTTACCTGACATTTTAAATATATATTTGTCTAGATCAATGTCAAAAGCTTGTATTATTTTCTTTTTATTATAAAGAAGGGGTATTCTGTATTTGGATCCATAGCTGAGAAATTGAGATGAGGTTCCTGTTAGTTCAGTGGGATTTACCTGACATTTTAAATATATATTTGTCTAGATCAATGTCAAAAGCTTGTATTATTTTCTTTTTATTATAAAGAAGGGGTATTCTGTATTTGGATGCATAGCTGAGAAATTGTTTGAGATGAGGTTCCTGTATTAAATCAAGATTTCCGGTGATTACGTGTCCATGTTGTGGGTCAATAAAGGGAAGATTGCAGGTTTCATTGCACGAACAAGATATAGAATTATTCAATTGTTTTGATAAAAGATTATAGTTATATATTTTACGTCCTAAAGGTACTGGATATTTATATGCTTTAATTATATTAACATTTTTAATTGGAAAAAAGGATTGGAATTTTTTAAAAATTTGTGTGAAGTTGAAATAATTAAATATAGGATTTGTGTAATTAATAACACAATAAGATTGGTTGGTTTCTTCTTTTTGGTGTGAATGTGTGAGGTGTACACCTAGAAGTCTTGCTCTTGTTAGTAAAAGGTCAAAAACTAGGTGTCCAAAGTGCTTTTTATTATTGAGATCTATAAGTGAATTAAAAAGTTTATTTAAATGTGGTTTTTTGATGGAGAATACCCAGTTTCTAATATGTTTCCAATTATAGTTAGATTCAAAAAGTGTGCATTGATGATTTATTTGAGATGTGAAGTCTAAGTTGAGGGAGTGTTTGTTTTTGTGTATTCCCCTCTGTGTGCGTGTAGTTTTGTGTGAATGAGTTTGCATCAAAGAATATACTGTTGGAGTTGGAATGGAAGCATTGAATAAATAATTTTTTACTATATTGTGACCATTAACTATTTGATTTAGTTCAAAAGGAAATGCAGTATTATGTCTTAAAATTAGTTTGTTTTCGTAGTAAATTCTGTTTGAGGAATTAGGAATTATATCCAAAATTGAAATAATTACTGAATCAAATATATACAAATATAACGCTTCAGCAGACAAGATAATTAGCTGAGTATTTCAGAAATGAAGCTGGAATGTTCATGGACGCCTCTAATTGCGGTTGTTCTGATGATTTGCGCAATTATCAACAAAGTAACTGAAAAAAATGATCAAAGGTTGCAAAATGTTTTACAGTGTATAAGGAAATATTTTGTTTGTCTGAGCCCAAAGTTTAATTGCCCAATTCTTTTCATTTTAAATATTAAACTGTGGATAAGGCTTAACGTGGAATGACAGTTAATATTTAAGTCGGAATTAATTAAAAAATAAATTTTGACCGCCAGTGTTACATAAGAAAAAAATACTGTGGTTTAGAAAAAATAAATGGTCTAATTTTGGTACATTCAACCAGTTTAAAACAACAGTTGTTTGATATGAACTTTTTGTTGACCATAGCAATTCGGGTAATAGGATTTTTTCATAACACACACACACAAATGTATACATATGCGTAAATGAAATACTGTGTAAAAAATTTGTATAGGACATACATAATGCATGCCCAACTGAAATTTCAATATCTTACTTTAGGATCTAAATTTCGTCATTATGCGAATTGGTTGTATTTATTTTGCAGAAGGAAATTAAAAGACGTTCCTACATCTGACTTGGCATCCTACACCAATGCTCTTCTAGTGACTTGTTTGGACCCGAGGAACTTCCAGCAGGTGGATCTTGTGAAGGAGCTGCGTTCCCGCGTAGACGCCCAGAACTTCACCATTCCTTATCATCTCCTTACTCTGTGCAATGCTGGAGACAAGATCACGAGAGAGGACACAGAGAAACTCACCAAGGCATTCTGGAACGCTCGCAGGGAGTTTTGGACAGGTTGGAAAATTAACTATATTGCGATAGTTATTCATGTATATTATTCTTGCATTAAATTGCGCAGAATACAAAAGCAATTCAATTTTTTAAATTCATTTTTATGGAAGAAATCGATAATTTCCGAAACTTTTACACGATTACCTCATGAATTTCGCCATTTTGTTCAGTGGCAAAATCGTTGCACCAATTTTGGCCACCAATATTTCAAAGACATTTTATTTGTATGTTCTTATTTTTCCAGATACTCAGGCTATTGTTGTAATGGCTCTTGCATGTGCTGGAAACCAGGATGTCCCCAGCTTCAATCTTAGTAAGATCCACCAGTTCACTGATGTTCTGAAACTTAAGCAGTACAGAAATGGCACAGTTGATAACCTACAGACTACGGCATTGGTGATGCAGGTAATACATGTTGGGATAAAATAAGGATCGTTTACGAATATTTATAATATACCCAGACGTCACTAAAGACTGATTAGATACAACTAAATTTTTAAATGGTATTCATATTTTAATTGGAATAAAAATAATCCATAAGTAACAGACTGGAGTCAAGTTGACTCCACGTTGTTCAGTGACTGTTATTATTATTAAAAATTTGTAATTTTGTATAGCCTTTCCAATTTTTTCTAGCTTTTTTAGGAATTAAATGAGTTTTAAAAAAAAATCACACGTTTCCAAAATGAACTTCAATACAGTTTATAGAAGACAACAAAGCAAAAGAAGATGAATAGAGTATTTTTGACTCCATGTCTTTGAACGCGTAACATAAATCTATGTCTATATTTACGTGCTTAAAATGACACAAAATCATTCTAATCAACACTTAAAACATCTCAAGAGCAACCTTTATTACAGAAAATAATCGTTCGGCCAATGAGAGCATTTCTCGTATGCTCTGAGTCACTCACAGCCAATCACGTATTAGTTCACGGTCTGCCTCCACCAAACATTGTTTTTGAAACGAAAACAACGCTTCACCTTTGAGAGAAAAATAAAATTCGAATCACCGAGGAAGAGACTAATAAGATTCAACTGTATTTATGTATATTTAGGCATTGTTTTCTTCTGAGCCTGAGGAGGACGAAAATACATTCGATGAGGAGAAAGCTTTGGCGTATATCCTTGGAGAGCAGAGAAAAGATGGCTCCTTTGGTAACATGATCAACACCTACTATGTTCTTCCTGTTCTCAGTCACAGAAGCTTGATGAACATCAGTTCTGTCCATTGTGCACCTGAAATAATAGATGGTAAGCCGCAGTCTATAATATAATCTTTGTCACGATGATCATTAATACGTATGATAGATAATGCATATGATCATTAGTCGATTAACACGATGTCTTGCTCACAGCTGCTTTCCAGAACACCCACAGGTTCTCATGGTTAGCCATTTTCTGTTTAGCTGGCATAGTCTAACACTCATTTGGGCACTCAAGTTGTAGAGTATTTTCTTTCACTTGTTGGTTACTCTGCTGTACGGATGAGTATACTTATATTGCGAGATTAAGTATCCGTACTTATCTCTGTCAATAAAGTGACGTATCTCTAACTTGACGTACTTGATACTCAGACCTTTCGGTCCAGGGCAATAACACAGGACTGCGCTGATTTAAATCAAATTAATTTTATTGTGGACTTCACAGAAATCACAGCAGCTGCCTGTTTAAAGCAACTGACGACATAGATAATAACTGTTATTGCACTTGCCCAGAATGAATTCCACTTATACAAGATACTGCCCTTGACGGGTCTGGTGATAATGGGTACTCCGTAGACGATTTACAAAGCTTTTATGCTTGCCAAATGGCATTCTTTTTACCTCGCCTCGTATTGCGGCCACACCCAGATACTAGACTATCCCAGTCATCGTTGTATATAAGCGGGTTTCCTTCCATTAGGCTGCCGGCCAACTTCCGCACTCATCCCAATCTATTCTCGTGCCTTCAACTCACTCACGTCAAAATCTTACTAGAATCCTTACTGAATCTCTCACTATCCGAAACTTATCCTGTTTTCACTTCAGGAATGCAGAAATCTAATTTGATTAGCTCTGCGGTTGGTCTAACAACCGAACCAGTTCGAATGGTTAGTTTGAAGATACGTAAATTATAATGCAAACTGAGGGAAATAATAATCGAAAGATTGTTTAAACCTCACAAAGCCCAGGTCTATTTATTCTGTAGAAGGAAATCCAGATATTTCCGAAACGTATCTCTGCTTACATGACTTTATTTACACTGTATTTTATGTTGTAATCTAGCTCATTTTCATAATAATGATTATTTACATTTTTTAAATATCAAGAAACCTAAATCATGTCTAGTAATCTATTAATAATCTTAAAATGCGAAGAATATAAATTAACTGGGATGTGGTTCAAATCGACAGTCTCATATCAAAATCTATTTTTAAGTAGGGTTTTTTTTAATGCAAATTTTGAAAGAAAAAAATTAAAAAGTCTGTATAAATGACCCAAATTTACCACAATTATAGCATGTTACCCTTTATTTCAAAGAGCTAAAGAGCTTGAATAAACTTTTCAATTGGTACCAAATTTAATAATGCGCCCATTCGAGGGGTAATTTGTCCCCCCGAGGGGTGTGGTGTCACGAATGGAAAATGGTGTCACGAATGGAAAATTTGTATCGTAGCTATTATTCACTTAATCACTACAACGAATGAAACTGTAGAGTTTCGTTATCATTGAGAACTCCTTTTATGCATACTTATGTCAAATTTTGTCCTATGCTGCCATGCTAAGAAAATATAAAATTTCGAATAAATTTCGAACTTTTTACTCGAATTTCAAAAAATTCTATCTAGTTCTAGATTTTTCATCAATAAAGCAGGATAAAAATTTTCGTGAAAATCCATTAATATTTTTGGCAGCTACCGAAGAAATCGAGCACAGACAGACTACAGAAGGACATCACTCTGAAAATAGTCAAAAAGTATTCAGGAGGTCCTAAAACATATAATGGCATAACAATCTCATAATCGAAAATGTTCGTGAAAACAATACTTTCTCTACCATATTCTATAGTAAGAGAAAGTAAAAATCAGAATGATTCAAAATTTGATTACACTGCAAAACATTCTGCAACCTTTGCTCATTTTTTTCAGCTACTTTGTTGAAAATTTCGGCAAAATGATAAGAAACGCCGGAATTACGAGAGTCCATAAATCAATCTTAATAGAACCGCTCTACACACAGTATGGAAATATAAATTAACATCGAGTTTCTATTAAAAATCTATAGAATTATTTAATTAGTCTCAAGTAGTTAATCTATTTTCCTACTAAAATTTAAAAATGATTCCATTGTTAAAAAGTAAATGTTAATGTAATCAATATGTTGCAGAAAATTTCATAAAAGATTTATTTAAAAATTAAATGAATAAACTCTTAACATATTTAAATTTTTTTCAAGTTTTTAATTTGCGTTAATGATTAAAATTTTCAAACTCAGCGTAATGACTAGAAAATAGTCAATTTGCTGATGCCAAAAGCTAGATTGGCGACTACGTGTTACAAAAAATTGCCAGATTTATCCATAAAATAATGAAGTTGACAACCCTGCTTTGCACCATGGTTTCGCGGTTTTTATCACTCGTCAGGAAAAGGCAGACTATAAGATGACTAGCGAATAGAAAGCTATGATTTTAGCATTTTTATTGTAGAAGGGTTAGAATATTTGTTTCCTACTATCAATAGTGCAAGCAGTCTTATTTTAACCATTAGAAGGTCATTGGGTACTTGCCTATTTAAATATTAACTATTAGAAGTCCATTTTAGCATTTGTGGCGTTATTTTTGGATGAGTGAGCTCTGTTAGCGGTGGGCGGAGCTAAAATAATGCCCTGCCTGTTGTTAATAAGACTTAAATACACTCTGTTGTAAAACGCCTGGATAGTAATAAGTGTACACTATCACACATTAATAGTCTCAAAAATCTTTGCTATATGTACAACTTCCCCCCCTTATTTGTAGATCGCAGTATAAGTACAGTATTCTAAAGTCGTGGAAACACCATAAAATAAACACCGCCCCGGCGGGCAAACATAAAAATGTAAAAATATTAAAAAACAGTAATTTCGATTACACTAAAAACGAAAAATTTTTTTAAAAAAACCGCCTCGGCGGGTAAAGAAAAAAGTTTAAAACACTCATAAAACCGTTAAGGCGGATATCTAAAAAACTAATAAAACAAAAAACAGGCTACGGCTCCAAAAAACAGTGTTATCCATTCTTTCAAAGTTTTCGATAATCGTGGTCACATCTCGGTCAGTTTCTAAACTCTTGGGTTTATCTCTCCGAAACTATGTACTGCTACTTCCACTTCTTCTGGTCTGGATTATTCCCACGTGGTATTCAGCGAGGTAAGCGTACAGATTGTAGCATGTGGGGGAATCATTTGAAGATTATTCACGGTGACGACCTTTCGACATGTGAGTTGCTCTTTTTTGCAAATTCGTATATTTGTGCGCTATATTTTTCATGTTCATGTCTATGTGGTATTTTATATTTCATGTTTATGTGGTATTTTATGTTATATAATTGAATTTATCCTATTTGGTTTTTTTCTGTTATTCCGTTGTTGGGCACAGATTGCATAATATTCTAACCACGTGTTTTTATGCAATCATAGAAACAACGGATTTTAGTATATCTGTCTAGAATGTGCCCCTGAAGACGTTTCTGGCAGATATACTATTTTTTAATATATTTTCCTTGTCCTGGCCTCTCCGTGCTCTGCTTTTTCGGCCCTTCCTCGTTGCTTTTTGCTTTTAACACACGCTTTTATTTTGCTCGCGGTTAGATACTGTGGTTACTGATTCACACTCTTGCACTTTAGTTTTTGTTATTTTAATTTATATATATATATATATATATATAAATATATATATATATATATATATATATAAATATATATATATATATATATATATGCCCCCATAAGAAATTGAGCTATAGCCGTGAAACTCGGCATTTATATATGGCAAAAGTTATGCAAATGCTTAGAATTTGGGAGAAAAAAAGTTTTATTAAGAAATGGTGGCAACAAGAAGATGACATTTTAGTAAGTGAAAGCCCCAGGCCGTCCGACTCGTCCAGAGGACTTGGAGTATCTATTTGGACGACCGGGAAGGACACATTTTAGTAAGTGGTAAATCCTCCCATAGCAGCTATACAAGTGGATATTTAGTGAGGCATGACATCAATTTGCTCATGTCCCTCTGCGGAAGATTCTACCACGAATGTTGCAATTGGTCATCTAATTCAGAGGTATGCTGAGAAGGCTGTCCCAGCATGTTCCAAACGTGATCTATTGGTGATAGATAGGTCTGGGGTCCTGGTTGGCTATGGGAGAGTATTAAATTCTCGAAAACATTGTGAAGAAAGTCGTGTAATATGTGGTCGAGCGTTGGCTTGTTGGTAAATGGATCCTTGGAGGCTTGACAGCACAGGCAGAATAATCAGCTGCAAAATATCATCGACGTACCCGCGAGCAGATTGAGTTACAGCACAACTATAGGAGATCGGCTGTCCTACCAGATGGCTCCCCAGACTGTCACACCGTGTGCGATGGCCGTGCGTCACTCGGCAGCCAATGCGATATCGAAACGCTAGCCATTCCTCCTCCACACATGTATGTGGCGGTCATCAGTACTGAAAGAGAAGCGAGATTCGTTGCTAAAGATAACATGCCTCCGAACGGACACTATCCAGGCTGACAGAGTTCGGCACCAATCCAAACGGCTCTGCCTATAATGAGACTGATAGGCGCCTTAATGAACGTCGACACCTAATACCACTTTCTGCCAGTCGTATGCCAGTCTTCCTTGATGCAGGATGCATAATAAATGCATTCGAATGGCTGATAATGACGCCATTGGTGTGGACGTGGCTCCTCTCCTGACTGCACGATTCACAGTTGTCTGTCTGGAGTGTCCCAATCCTCTGTGATGCTTAAATGCGCTTTGTCTGATCTACTGCTGTCAACACCGAACAAATACCACATCGTTTTGACAAAGAGGGCTATTTATACGTCTGTTGGACAAACTAGTCTTTCTTAGAGCTATGATGCGATCCCTATCTAATACCGACAATTGTTCATAGCACCGTCGAGCACGTTTCAAAGGCATTTTTGTACACAACTGTATATTAAATCAGAAATCCAGTTCCATCCAACACAGACCAATACAGACCATTTTAAATGCTGTACAATGCGTCGTTCTCATGCACGTAGCATGAGCCCTGTAACATCATTTGCGCAGTCAGTTTGAGCATTTGCATAACATTTGAAACGACATTTGCATGTCGAGTGTCGCGACTGTAGCTCAATTTTTTTATGGGTGCATATATGTTTTTTTGAAACAGAATGTATTTAAAAAAATTCGCCATAGAACTTCTAAAATCTTAGTTTTAAAAGAACGTTTGCTTCCTAGCCATCTCAGTGTCCTTGATGTAATAATCTTTCTCATTGTCTGTCCTCAGCAAAATGTACGAAAGTACGTTCCAAGATTTGTGAAGCGAAAACCAGTTGAGTACATTTTTACTTGCACAAAAATCACCACTGTCACGTTTTTGATATTTCGTCCGTACACAAAAGATATATCTATTTGATTTGAAACATTTTTGCTACTTTGCATATAGAAACAGACGTGTTCTCGGGTTATCACACTCTCTACTGAACAGCGTCATTCTTGTAGATCGTGCTTATTTATCACTTTCTGGAAATCTTCAAAATGACGCGATTTTGCTGACCAATTAGGTTAATATATTTTGTCAATTCAAGTTTTGTTAATTCAATTTTTTGTTAAGACAAGTTAATATTTTTTGCGATTTATGATGTGATATTTACCTAATTTAATCTCGTGATAACTCAAAAGTTACAGTATGTTGCCGGGACGAGTGGTCTGAACGCAGCCTCTTCGAAAAAAATTCGACTGTAAAACTTCTTTGTGAGATTTTGTAATATGTCCCTTTTCTAGACTGGCTGTTTCCACAGTTTGTACCCCTGTTAATCCCTCGATCTAAGTTCGAAATTTAATGCCACATACACCAATTCAGTTGTTTCCGTTTGAAGCAAGGGTGCTTTCACAACTTCTGGAACACGATAAGAACAATGTTTGTTAGCTCCATTTTATTTAATTTCAATCTCAAATATTTAATACTTACTAACCTGAGTTAAGCGAAATATTATATTTAGAGATTTAGAAATTCATAAATTAAAACTCTATAAAAAAAAATCTGATGTGGGCAGCATATGACTTTCCTTATATAATGCAATGTATTTACTACTTTTACAGTAAAAACAAAATAGGTTATTCTTATAGTAGATACTTATCTTTTTTCCAAGATATTGAATTTTCGTCAAATAATAGTTATTTTCATTGATTAAGCGTCATTTCTATCCATTTAGCGAGATTTTCTTTGATTTGGTAACATTTAAAAAAGTCGCCAAGTTGGCGACATTCCGCCAAATTCGTCACCAAACATTATAGATGGAGAAATAATTTATTCTTATAGCAGATAAATGACTATTGGCGTTCAAATACAAAAGTATTACTCAAAGTATCTTTTTTCATGAATGGAACGAGCTAGATCCACGAGAATGATGTCACCCAATTTATTGCATGATATTACATATGAAAAGCGAACATGTTTCTCAATAGGAAATATATATTTTTTTTATTTTATATAATTTTTTGGTAATATTTTTTAAATGTGCAATATCTCGAGAACGGTTCATGCTGGCGTTCTAAAATTTATGTTAATCGTTTTCTAATGAAAAATTACATAAGAAATGTCTATTTGCGTAACTTTGTTAGAGGTTTTGATTTTTTGATGATTTTTTCAAAATTTCACTCGAAAATTTAAGGAGGTTCTGGACATTCGATTGCGTATAAAAACAATAGGCTTCCAGTATTTACGGTTTGTAATTTTTGTACCAAATTTCATTCGAATCGGTCCATTCGCTCGTCAGTTATTGTTTCCACAGACTCACTGGCACACACACACACACACACACACCGAGACATCACCTCAGAAATGTTCGATTCGTGATCAGGGATGCTTGAAACGGGCTCTGCCATCGAAAACTCGATTTCTAATTTTCGACCCAGTCACAATACTTTCCTTATACATTATTGTATATAAGGAAAGTAAAAATTATTATTACAATTTTTTCCAATATTTTAATGGATATTATAATTTATAGACCTAGGTAGAGAAATGTTTAATAAAGAAATTTTTTTATGAGTCACCAAAATATGAAATTTAAATGAACTTTGGTTTTACAAGAAACATTTAAAAATATATATATTTAAAAATTTCTTCCGACAGAATAATATTGGAGGATTCAATATTATATTGCAAACCATTTAATAATTATTTCATTGGCCTATGTGGAGTGGGGTAAACCTGGTAACAATCCTCCCAACCTGGTCCATTTACCCACTTGATGGTTATTAAACTAAAAGTAGGAAAGCTACTGACTTTGCCAATTATCGCTTTCATTGACGAGTGAAACTGGTTTTGATCACATTTTTTTTCTCCAAACGGTGATTAATATGTCATCAATCAATTTTAAATGAGGCATGCACCTCCCGCTGTATGAATGCGATTCCTATGGATATTAGTTGAGTTATTGGCTACCCCTCTTCTAACTGGAAAATCCTGGCAACCTTTTGGTCACATCATCCTCACATCATGGACTGTGTCTTCGTCGTCTGGCCTTCGAGACAGACGAAGGAAACATCTGCCAAAGGGAATATTGCGCGTTCGCAACAATATTCTGTCCAGTAGTTGTTCTGTGACAGCCGAATAAAAGTAAACTCTATTATTTATCCATTTCAGTTAAAATCAATGCATTAGACGGTGTTTGTGAGGAAGATTACTATTCAGTGTGGTAGACATCTTATCTGCCACTGTAGATACGAACTTTTCAATATTATATCAATGTATGTATGAACTGTACATTGATGCATTTACATTTCAACATGAACTGTCTTTTCATTTACTTTCTGAAATCCAGAAGAAACAGCCTTGGATGATCTGGTGAACAAGGTTGGACCAAAAGTTCGAGTCCGGTATTCTCTGTGGATCGGCAACGAGAGAGATGTCGAGAAGACTTTGAAACTGAGAGTTGTGGCTAACACTTCCTTCTACGGGATTATGGAGATAGCTCAAACCATCGATCCGCAGTACAGGTAACTGTAACTCTATCAAATTTTCTCATTTATGTCTTCTGCAGTGACATAATTTTTTTTTCATGGCATGTAAACTATTTCATTTCACTTTAATGATTTTTAATAATTAATTATTGATATAATTAGTTGATATTAAATAAATGCTTGATAAATTGAAAAAAAAATAGAAAACATTTGATGTGGGCAGGCAGCAGATGATTTTCGCTACAGAATCAAATTCCTTCCATCTTTATTTCCTTAATAATTTATAAAAGAGAGTTTAATTGAACAAAATATCACTAAATTTGCACTTTTAATTCAATTTTTACTTTCCCTACCATGCATAATAATGTATAGGAAAAGTATTGGAATCATGCCGAAAATCGCAACTCGAGTTTTCGACAGATCAACACGTTTTGGGACCTCTAGAACACGAAAAAACTAGTTTTAACGTGACGTCTCTGTGTGTATGTGTCTGTTTGTGCAATGTATGTATCCACTCTAAATGAAAAACTAATTGACCGAATTTCATAAAATTTTATAAGTCACTTGTCTATGACCCTGGTGCTGATTAGATTTTGGTATGATTCGGGCTAAAAGAACCCGCCTTTTTTTGCGATATGTCCCGCAAAAATCTAATATATCCAGTCCAGCAAAAAAATTAATTGACCAAATTTCCCAAAACATGGTAGATAAGCCACTTGCGGGATACACTGGTGCTGATTAGGTTTTGGTACGATTTGAAAAAAAAGAACATGCCTTTTTTACGAAATGGTTCATAAAAATCGCCAAAATCTAAATTAAAAACTACATATGCTCAATTGTATCAATTTTTATACGTATTTTTTGACGAAGAAAAGAATATGACCAGTACTCTCTAGAACTAGTCGTTCCCGAGATATTTTAGTTTTTCCATATTTTTGTTACGCCTTCTTTTAAAAAATGTCCAATTACCAAATGAAAACAGAAATTGAATTAAAAGTTCGAATTCAGGGTTATTTTGTGAAATTACATTATTAATTACATTATTAACATTATTTACTTTCCGCATCTACAGCAGAGCTTGTGATACCTTCCCCACTTCATTGAAGGCTGCAAGTGACGGAGAATTGTCATCCATGGAAGACTTCTGAGCTGCACTAAGATACTTCGTCTGGTTCTAGCCTGCAAAACGAAATGCCCAGGTCGAGATGTCACTCCCTTAAGTTTTAAATTTAAATCAGAGCGAACATTTATACACCGTAAAACATTTACAAGCATGCAATCAACATGGGTTCTCAGAGGTGAAAAATCATGTCGGCAGATCGCGTCTCAGGGGTCATTACACAAATTACGAAAGAAAACAATAATTACATAAATAAATATTAATTTTGCTATGTATTTGTACAAAAGTATCTACACTGTGTAGAAATAATAACTTTACACAAAGATTACAAAGCTTGTTAAAAATGTTTTCCATCCATGCCAAAGATCCATTAAAGATAAGAGTCAGATATTATTTGCCTCTGATGCATTTCTGCGTTGCGTCATTTGCACTCTTGCTGTAAACATTTACATTTTAATGTGTGATTAATCCCTCATCAACTTTTTTAAACATATCTCTGGGACTTTTTATGATAAAATGCTGGAATTTTGTGCATGACCTTATTAGTGTATGGGTCACATTTTACTCTATGGAAATGTTTTTGTACGGGGGCCGTATAAAAATGTAAATTTTGTGTTTCTTCAAATTTAATCCCCTGAAAATTCTTATCGATTTCATAAAATTTTGTGCCTTTTTTTACGCAACTTTGTAATTCATTATATATGTCTAAGATCAATATTTATGGAATAAAAGCCGAGGTCAATGTTTTTGGGACACCCTATATATATATATATATATATATATATATATATATATATATATATATATATATATATATATATATATATATATATATATATATATATATGGCAAAAAATGCAGGTTCTTTTTTTCTAAATCGTACCCAAATCTAGTAAGCACCAGGTTAACCTACACGTGGTATATCAACCAAATTTTCTGAAATTTGGTCTATTAGTTTTTGAGCTAGGGTGGATACAGGCAATTTCTGTGGGTCATTTTACAAAAAAAAGGGCAGGTTATTTTATCCCGAATCGTACTAAAATCTAATCAGCACCAGGATCACCAACAAGGGACTTATCTACCAAATTTTATGAAATTTGGTGGATCTGCACAGAGAGATAGACAGCACACACACACACAGACGTTACGCTAAAAAATAGTTTTTTCGTGTTCTAGAGGTCTCAAAACCTGTAGATCCGTCGAGAACTCGAGTTGCGATTTTAAGCACGATTGCAATACTTTCCCTGTACATGGCCATGTATTTCAGGGAAAGTAAAAAGAGACGATGGTCGTTCCTCTTCTTCTATTATAAATTATTTAATAATACTATTGATTGTCCTTATTTTTTATTTGGAGTTTCATATTCTTGTAACCAACACTTGGCAACAGCAATTATTCCATAATACTATTGTTAAACACAATTATTCTAAAAGGTTTTAATCATACAAATTTGTTGATCTTTTATTATATTGATATTGATGTTGTTATTATGTCACCCTATCAATTTTTACTTTCCTTATATACATAATGTATAAGGAAAGTACTGTGACGGGGTCGAAAATTCGAATTCGAGTTTTCGACGGGAGAGCACGTTTCAAGCATCCCTGATCACGAATCAAACATTTTTGAAGTGATGTCTGTGTGTGTGTGTGTGCCAGTGAGTCTGTGGAGACGATAACTGACGAACGAATGGACCGATTCGAACCAAATTTGGTACAAAAATCACAATCCGTAAACACTGGAAGCCTATTGTTTTTATACGTAATCGGATGTTCTAGAACCCCCCTAAATTTTCGAATGAAATTTTGAAAAAATCGTCAAAAAATCAAAACCGCTAATAAAGTTACGCAAATAGACATTTCTTATGTAGTTTTTCATTAGAAAACGATTGGCATAAATTTTAGAACGCTAACATGAACCGTTCTCGAGATATTGTACATTTTTCAAAAAAATTATGAAAAAGTCACATAAAAAAAAATTCCTATTGAGAAACATGTTCACTTTTCATATGTAATACCATGCGATAAATTGAGTGACATCATTCTCGTGGATCTAGCTCGTTCCATTCATGAAAAAATATACTTTGAATAATACTTTTGTATTTGAACGCCAATAATCATTTATCAGCTGTAAGAATAACTTTTTTCTTAGTGCATAACGCTTGGCGAGATTTTGGCGACGAATTTGGCGGAATGTCGCCAACTTGGCGACTTTTTTGAAATGTTGCCAAATTAATGAAAATCTCGCCAAATGGATAAAAATGATGCTAAATCAATGAAAATGACGACTAATTGTCGAAAATTCAATATCTTGGAATGAATATTAGTATCTACTATAAGAAAAACCTAATTTTTTACTGTAAAAGTAGTAAATTCATTACATTATATAAAGAAAGTCATGTGTTGCCCACATCAGATTTTTTATAAAATGCCTGTTTTAATATGATATGCTCAGTTGTTGGTATGTTAGTCTTATATTTTTTTCATCTTATATTTTTTGGTTACTGTGAGTGGATTTTATCTTTGTATCCACTTAAAAGGAATAAGTAAATAAATATTTCTGGTGATTATTTTCCTGTGATTATTTTCTCAACTAGTTCTGAATATTTTCCTCAACACTGACGAATCAGAGCAACTTGTGTCGAACGGATCGAGACTATACAAAAATCAAAGGAGGTTTTGCTCTCAAATGTGATCGTTATAAGAAGAGGATGAGAGGCGCAACATTCTTGACGATTAATATCTTATTTATTTTATGAACAGGTTTCAGTACGTTGTAAAGAATGGAAAGCCCTACGTGAATGCTGTGTTTGGAATACAGGACGATCCTGAGAGTGGAATGTTCTGGTTCTCCTACATTGCGAATGGCACAAAGGCGTCTCCACTCACGACTAGTAAGTACTAATATTTACTTTAATAAGGGGACAAATACTCGAATTTTAGAGAGTATTCGAAATCTCGAATATAAAGTCACTTGGAGAAATTTGAATAGTTCGAATATCGCCCCATGATTGACAGCAGTTCGGGAATAAAAAGTCAGGATACTCCAGAAGAAGACATCCAAAAGTGCTTGGAAGAAATTTTGCTTCCGCACATGAAACCATTTCTGACAACTGAAAAAGAAAATCTGAAGTGGGCAGCACATGGCTTTCTCTGCAGACATATCCACGTTCTCTTTATTTTAATTAAATTTAATTCACTTTTAATTTCATTTTCGTTCTCATTTGCTAACTGGCCTTATTTTCAAAGGTGGCATAGATAAAATACGAAAACACTAAAATATCTCGAGAATGGCTAGCCCTAGTGTAACGGTATTGGTCTTATTCTTTTTTTTTGTTAACATTTACGTATAAAACAAGCATTTAATGGATATATTTGAGCATGCGTAGTTTTTTATTTTAGATTTTGACGATTTTTGCGAATCATTTTGCAAAAAAAAGGCAGGTTATTTTTTTCCGAATCGTATCAAAATCTAATCAGCCACGAATGACCCACAAGAGACTTATTTACCGAATTTTGTGAAATTCGGTCTATTAGTTTTTCAGCTAGAGTGGATACAAGCTTTTGCGGGCCATTTCGCAAAAAAAAAGGCGGGGTTTTTTTTTTATCACGAATCGTACCCCAAACTAATCAGCACCAGATCCCCCCCCCCCCCCACCAAAATGACTTACCTAGCAAATTTTATGAAATTCGGTCAAATAGGTGTTTCATGGTGACATGTGAAAAAATTGTTCATTCTGTCTGTCCATCTGTCTGTCCTTTCGCACGAAAACTGCCGTAAAAATGACTTTATCAAAATGAAATTTTAGTATGTTGTTGAGACGCGCTGTGGGACATATGGAAATGGAAATGAATAATATCACTCAATTAGTTTCGGATTGAACCCGGGTTTGAAGAAGTGAAGTGCATTTAACACTATGGAACTTAATTTTTCAAACATTTTTTAAGCGAATTTAAAATTCACAAATTGCTTCGAAAACTTTAGGTAATATTCAAATTATCCTATAAAATATATAAAAAAAATTGAGAGAAAAATATATTTAGTAGTTTTTTAAATGAAAATTAAAATAATAATTACACCCATTATATGAAGAGATCGTGACCATTATATGAAGAGATCACGTGACCCAATTCAAAATAAAATATGGCATTCAACTTGTATCAAAACACAGCCAGTCTACACACAGGCCGTGGTGCCACTGAGGAGAAATCGTCGTGACGGTAAGAGGTCACGGTAAGAGGAGAGCATTCGGAAAGAAGAGAACAAAAATCCAAGCGCGGTCAGCGTCCCTCGTAGAGTGGTTGATGATTGCAAAACGTTTTTGAGGTTTTCGGAATGTTCTATTAGCTTTATAGCATCGTGTTTTGTGCATAATAAGTTGTTCTTATATTTTAATATCATTTAACTAACGTTCATGGGTGCTTTAGAGCCATTTTTAAATAGTTTATATCTGCGTAATTATCAATGCCTCGCACGTGTTCCATTCCCGGTTGCCGGTCGAACAATACGGCAATTTCTAAAAGTATAATGACTTTTCAACAAGAGCAGCAAAACAACAGCCTGCCAACTTTAGAAGATATCAAGGTTTATTTTTGTACTATTCAAGGAGAAAATTGGACCCACCTTTCAATCGATGACAAGCTGTATCGTTTTAAAGTTCGCATTAATGTATCATCTGTTCCATGTGTTATTGCGAGTATTAGCATATGCCAAGAAAAAACGTTCGATGTGGTTTTTGAAAATCTCCACAGTGCAGTGAGAAGCAGCTACAAAAACGTGGAATACAATTTAGCCTAATTTCAAATAAGCGTGATCTGGATTTATTAATAAGTGCATGTGAAACTGTGCATTCTACTCCATCACAATTATATCGAAGCCGCAGTGAAACTGTTGGAGAAACAGAAGTAGGTATGTTTAGAAATTTGCACCGCCAAATTAGACTTTTTAATTGAACAAGTAAAACTGCTAGAAAAACCAAAAAATCAGCTTCGATTTTCACAAGAACTGTTTATTCTATACTTTTAAATATACTTATCTAGTTCTTCGTGCTATAAGGCATTTAGAAATTCAAAGGTGTTGGCATTGCCTCATGTGAGAACATTAAGTAGAATTTCAAAAAAGTTAAATATGGATTCAGATTTTTTTAATCCGTGTAATAGTTATTTAAAACGTAGGGCTCAATGTTTAAACGAAGACCAAAAATTTGTCTCTCTCTTAATTGATGAGATTTATGTTGATCCTAGATATACATTTAAATGTGGTAAAGTTACCGGTGCTTGTTTTGATAGAAATGAAAAAGCAAAAACTGCCCAAGTGTTTTTGATTACATCTATGTTCTCGAATTATAAAGACATAATAGCAATTGCCCCAGTTTCAACATTTACGGAACGAAAGCTCTATAATTTAGCATCTATGTTAATTTGCAAGTTAAAAGAACTTGACCCTAATGTATTGTCTGTTATTACTGATAACAACAATATTAATAGAAGCATGTTTGCTTTTTTTAAGAAAGACTATACATTTAATGATGCTGTATATAATCCAAGTAATCTTGATATACCTCTGTATTTGATGTATGATCCTGTCCTGTTCATTTATTAAAATCTATAAGAAATAATTGGTTAAATGTAAAAGATACTAAATTGCAGTACCCTGATTTCCAAAATAATGAAAACCTTAAAGAGGCACATTTTTCTGATTTACGGAATATATATAAAACTCTGAAAAAGATAAACTCCTTAAATTGTCTCACGTGTTAACATTAAAATCATTATATCCATCTAACATTGAGAGGCAAAAAGTATCCCTTGCATTAAAAATATTCAATATTCAAAACTCTAATATTTATTAAAAATCAATTGAAGTGATTTTTCTCATCAGCGATGTGAAAATATTTCAAATTATATGTAAAAATAGAATTGTCACACGATATTTTTTTGCAATTATACATATGGTTGTAGAAATTTTGATGTCATATTAATTGCATTGTTTACAGTAGTAGAAAAAAAATGAAAGCTACTTAATATTCATTAACACTGGGTTTGTAACTGTGTAAAAGGATCTAGATTATATATAATTTTGTAATCATTTAGACAGAGTAGTTCTTGCTTTGTGGGAGCTCCAGTAAAAAAATATACCCCCCCCCCCCCCATCTAAGTTTAGATAATCTTTATGAAATTAACTGTGCTAAAATTTAAGCATAGAAATGAGTAAAAGTGTAATTATTTTGAAATATTTTTAACTCTCAATTTGCGAGTTTTCCCGAGTTAGCGAGAGTTCCCCTTCTAGCGTCACGTCATGATTCTGGCGCCACGGCCTGAGTGTAGACCGGCTGTGGTCAAAATCATAATTTTTAAAGTTCTTTCAATTTATATTTAGTGTCTTGTCCGTCCTAAAATCGCTTTATTTTTGCTTAATTTCATCTTTATTTTTGCTTAATTTATTTTTGCATCTATATTCTAAAACAACTCAATCACAATATATTCGAGTTTAAAGGATCATCAAACTTTGATTATTTCTACAACGAAACCTAATTTTCACTTATGGAGATTGTAAACACATTAAGCTGTAAGATGAGTTATATAAGAATTGCTGAATTTCTTTAACGCAAAATTATTTAGCACTGGCGTCTGCAATATAGTTGATATGAAACAGTTATTGATTTTACATAGAGAACAGACGATTTTATAGCACACTTTTTGATGAAGTTTAAAGCACATAGTTAAATTACTTTTACCTCCATGGTTTTAAGTTTTTAAGTAAAATAAATTATTGTAGTATTGTGATGAATGAAAGGAATAGAATAAAAGTTTATTAATGAAAATTTTCCTGCTTTTTCGTAGAGAGCCAGGCGATTTATATTTCAATGACGTCATTTGACTAAAGTTCATTTTTTTCGATGAAGTTTTCAAATATAATAAATTATTGTGGTATTTTGATAATTTTAAAAATACTACCGCTAAATGTATCGCATTTTAGTGATGTTTAAATAAAATTGCTTAAGTGATGTTTAAATAAAATTTAAATAAAATTGCATTGTAGTTGGAAAGAGTTTCATAATCAATGCTTTATGCATGATTGATCTTTCTTGTTTTTTTTTCCAAATTTTATAAGAAAAATTTTTGAAAAATCGGTATCATGAGTTCAACTGATTACAACTATAGCGTGTTACCCTTCACATGAAAAAATCTTTCGATTGATACCAACCACACTTGACATTGTACCTCCCGAGGGGTAGGGGTCTTGTCCCTCTGAACTGATGACGTCGTCACGAACAAAAAAAATTATTTTTCACCACAATGATTGAAACTATGAAGTTTTGTGATCATTGAGCCATAAATGAACTTTTTTTATGCATAATTATGTCAAATTTTGCCTCATACTGTCGCCTCATACTGTCTTCTGCCTCATACTGTCTTTTTTAAAAAATATATAAAATTTTAAATAAATTTCGAAATTTTCGCTTCAATTTTAAAACAAGAAAGATCAATCATGCACAAGCATTGATTATGAAACACTTTCCAACTGGAATGCAATTTCAGTTAAAAATTTCTAAAATGTGATACATTGAGTGGTGATATCTTTTACATTATCACAGTACTACAGTAATTTATTATACTTAAATATTTAAAACTGTATCGAACTATAAATCATCTGATTCTCTATGCAAAATTAATGAATATATCATTCATATAACTTGTATTCCAGACCCCAGAGCTAAATAATTTTGCGAGAAAAAAATTCAGCAATTCTTATGTAACTCACCTTACAATCGCTTGAGATATTTGAATTCTGCATACGTTAAAATTAGGCTTCGTTGAAGAAATAATAAAAATTTAGGGGCCATTTAAAATCACAACTATTGTAATTGCGTAGGCGCGGAATTTAGATACGCAGATAATATATATACCGAAGATCGGCACTCGAATTTTCGAAGGATCTACACGTTTTGGGACTTCTAGAACACGAAAAAACTATTTTTAGGAAGACATCTGTGTGTGTAAGGGTGTATCTGTGTGTGTGTCTGTGAGGATATTGCATCCACTCTAACTGAAAAACTAATGGACCGAATTTAACAAAATTTGGTAGGTGAGTTTTTTGTGGGAAACCCTGATGTTCATTTGATTATAGTACGATTCGTAATAAAAGAATCTGCCTTCTTTGCAAAATGGCCGGCAGAAATTGCCTTTATACACTCTAGCTAAAAACTAATGGAAAAATTTAACAAAATTTGGTGTATAATATTTCAATAACCTACAAGTGATTTATATACCAAATTTAACAAAATTTGGTATATAAATCATTTGTAGTTTATTCTAGTACGATTCGGGAAAAACGAACGGGCTATTTTTGCGAAATGGCCCGCAAAAATTTTTGAATATAAAAATAAAAGACTACGTGTGCTCAATTATATCAATTAAATTCCTATTTTATACGTGATTTTTGACAACAAAAAGAATAAGACTAACCCCCCATTACTCTAGGACTAGCCGTTCTTGAGATATTCTAGTTTTTTCGCGTTTTCGCTACGCCACCTTTGACAATAAGTCCAGCTATCAAATGAGAACCAAATTTAAGTTTAACGTGCAAATTCAATGTCATTTGAATTTGCACGTGGCACTTATGGCTGTTATGGCTGTTATTTTGTGCTTATGGTACTTATGGCTGTTATTTTGTGCAAATAAACTCAAATTATTATTGAAGAAATAAAGAGAACGTGAATATGAGTCTGTAGGGAAAGACATGTGCTGCCCACATCAGAATTTTTAACAATAATAAAACAATGATTTATAGAAGTGAACGGGGATTATTTTCAGGCCATTTCGAAAAAAATGTCTGATCTATATTTAAAGATCCACCAAATTTTTGTAGAATAAAATGTTCAACAAATTTAAGGTGTGTACCAAATTTTAACTCTCTAGGACGTAGGAAAGTGTATTAAAAATGCCATCAAATAAGTATATCATGAAGGGTTATATAAAATTAAAAAAAAATTTGAAAAAATGCTATCTACAAATTTATTTTAAAATATGAAGCCTCTGTCATATACAAAAAGATTAAACTCTTGGAAAGATATTTATTATATAATATATCTCTTTTTTCTTTCTGGAGGCTATCCCAAAAGTCAGAATTTAATTGAATTTATTTTTTTCACTATTAAATAATTTTTAAATAAAAAACTACTTAACATATTTTACTGAAATTTTTTTTATATATTTTTTGGGATAATGTGAATATTTCTTAAAAATTTCAAAGCAATTTGTGAATTTTAAATTTGCTTAAAAAATGTTTGAAAAATTAGGTCCCCTAAGGTTCAATGTATTTCATTTTTTCAACTCGGGTTCAATAAAAAACTAATTGGGTGATATTATTTATTTATATTCCCATAGATCCCACAGACCGTCTGAAAAACATACTGAAATTTCATTTTGATAAAGTCATTTTTACGGCAGTTATCGTGCTAACGGACAGACAGACAGACAGACAGACAGACAGAATGAACAAATTCATAAACACTTTTCAACTATGTTGTGAAGTGTTAAAAAAATATATAAATTTTCAAATAAATTTTGAAATTTTCGCTTCAATTTAAAAAAAATCTATCTATTTCTAGATTTATTGATAACAAAACCGGATATAAAGTTTCGCAAGAATCCATTAATATTTATGGCCACTATAGGGTACACAAGAAATCGTCCACAGACCGACAGACGGACATCACTCGAAAAATAGTCAAAACGTGTGCAGGAGGTCCTAAAACATACATTGGCATCCAAATTTCGAATTCGAAAATTTTCGTGAAACCGATACTTTCTCTATATTATATTACATTGTATGAGACGGTAAATATAATTTTCCGATTCACAAGAAAAGATTCAATACATCCATTGAATAGTTTTCGAATCAGTGCAATTAAAAGACAACCCGAAGTGACTAACCGTACAGTTTGAGAATTCTTTGCATGTTAATATTTTAATATTCTTTATTATTTAATATTCAGAAATAATGGGATTACAGGATCCACGATTACCCGCTCCTAAAAGATAACCTTATAGAAGGAGATGGGTAAACACGGTAATTATAGTAGCATCAAATGACATAAAAACTGTTTCATATAAAACAAATACAGTAAATCCAAACAACTAAAAATATAAACATAGACAATAAGAACGAAAAATTTAAGATGGGGTAGAGAAAATAAGAAAAACTGAAATATCTCGAGAACGGCTAGTCCTAGCGTAATGGGGTTGATCTTATTCTTTTCTTCGTTAAAAATTACGTATAAAACACGCATTTAGTGGATATATTTGAGCATACGTAGGTTTTATTTTAGATTTTGAGGATTTTTGCGGTCCATTTCGCAAAAAAGGCAGGTTTTTCTTTTTCGAATCGCATCAAAATCTAATCAGCACCAGGGTGACTCATAAATGACTTGTCTACTAAATTTTGTAAAATTTGATCAATTAGTTTTTCAGTTAGAGTTTAAACAGGCAAGTTTTAAACAGGCAAGTTTTGTCATTTTAGGCCATTTCGCAAAAAAGGCGGGTTCTTTTATCCCGAATTATGCCCCAAACTAATCAGCACCAGGGTCATACCTAAGTGACTTACCCACCAAATTTTATGAAATTTGGTCCATTGGTTTTTGAGTTAGAGTGGATACAGAAAGTACAATTGCACAGACAGGATACACAGACACACAGACAGACACACAAACAGAGAGACACACAGACGTCACGCTAAAAATAGTTTTTCGTATTCTAGAGGTCTCGAAGCGTGTAGATCCGTCGAAAACTCGAGTTGCGAATTTCAGCATGATCCCAATACTTTATACATTACCATGTATTGCAGGGAAATTAAAAAGATGACAGTAAAAGCAGGTAAAAAATTAGCTATCAGTACGGGAATAATTCTCAATTTCAGCTGAATTATAAGTAAATAATCAGTCATTGATGGCCCTGGAAAAGGAACGATGGGTAACAATGCTTTGAAAAAAGATTAAGGCAGAAGATTGTAAAATCTAGGACCTAAAAAGAGATAGAATTTCTGAAACTTAGTAGAATTGGCTCAAGGAGGTCTGATAATACCCTGCCTTAGCCTGAAGTTACCTTGACTATACCACCCGCATTCTTATTTCTAATATGAAACGTATTAAGAGCTTTGTAAATATAAATATGCCTAAATGGCATAATCATAGAATTGAGGCAAGATGGTGCCTGACGAGATTTACGTAGGACAATCTTAATGAATAATTTTTGAAGCAAAATAACAAGCCAAAGAGTATTCAAATAGGTCTCACCAAAACAGGTTATGCCACACTGGATATGAGAGTGAATTAAGGAGTAATAAAGAAATCTCAGAACAACAGGAGGATAAACCTGGCGTAGAAATAAAATTTTCTGATATTTAACTTTAATTGTTTACTAAGACAAGTAATATGAGGCTTCCAAGATTGCAAATCATAGGTGGTAATATCAAGGTATTTAAAGCTACTCACTTGCACAATAACTTCACAATTGCAAGTACTATCCGAATAACAAGTATGATATTCAAGCTAAATATCACAAAGTTAAATAAAAACTATTTTTCACTTTTACGATGCCGCATTTTCCTACTATCTTGCTAGTCAAGGCAACTGACATTTAAAATGCACTTGCTATTGGCTACTGCCATAACGATTAAACTGTCCAGCATTATCTTAAACAACTACGTCAATTCAATATATTTATATAATACAGCTATGTGAAATACCCCAATAAGCCTAAGAGATAAATTACACAGTCCAAACTGCTGATGGTAGAAATTTGAAACTTTGCATACAAGCGGGACTTGACTAAGTACTGACAAAAAACTAAAATGTTGAAATTATGTTCAAAAAATTTAAAAATCTTGGAGGTTTTTTTTGTTCCAACAATCCTCCAGCTGTTACTCGATAGCAATTAGATATAAAGTTCGTTTTTATACCATCATACTCAGAAAAAAAAATCCTAATATTTCTTAATTAATTTATTTGTGTACAGTCATCTGTACTTGAGATATTTTAATTTATTACAGCAGACGATATTTTTTATTGCATTTTATCAATTAATTTATCGTGGTAACTATGGTAACCGAGTTAGGTTTCAAATACCGAAATCGTTTACTGGCTATTCCTCAGATCATACTGTTAAAAAATAATGCTATAATTAATTGATTTTTACTTTAAAATGTCTGAAAACGTTGATAATAAGACAACATATAGTGATCGGAGATGAAATATTGTTTAACATACCATAATTTCCGTGGTAACACAACTATAAAATGTGTGCTATTTTCGTGCTTAAATTTGAAATTGTTTCAGATATTCAAAATTTTTATTATGTGTGTCGGTGTCACATAGAGTGACTGCTGGTCATTTTACCTATGCAAAGCGTGGGTGGAAATGGCTAGTCAATTACTGGTCTATGACTAGTCATGGCTAGTCATAGACTAATCTATGACTACTATGACTAGTTATGATTAGTAATAGACTAGTCTATAACTAGTATGAGTAGTCATACTAGTCTATGACTAGTATATAACTGGTTCGACTAGTCATAACTAGTCATAAACTAGTCTATGACTAGTCTTTTTCCTGACCCGACCCAACCCGACCCGTGTCTTAACTGAGCCGGAAAATATTTTAGTATTGGCCCGGCTCTGTCAGAACAGTATGTTTTTCAGTTATAACTAAAATCATAAATCCGAAATGTCTACATGCTCAGAATTATATGTAGAAATATGATGTGAGCTGCACATGACTCTCTCTATATAATGCATTAAATTTACTTCTATCACAGTGAAAAAAATCTTATGTGGGCAGCACATGACTTCCCTGTAGATTCAAATTCATTTTTTTCTTAATTTCTTTAATAATTCATTATTAAATTGCGCAAAATAAAAGAGGTTAATTATTTGAAATTACACTAAATTTTCACTTTTAATCCAATTTTCGTTTTCATTTGGTAACTGGAGTTATTTTCAAAAGTGGCGTAGCCAAAATGTGAAGAAACAAAGTGTCTCGAGAACGGCTAGAGTAACGGGGTTGATCTTATTATTTTCCTTGTCAAAAATTACGTTAAAAACAAGTTTTTAATTAATACATTTGAGCATATGTAGTCTTTTACTTTAGATTTTGAGGATTTTTGCAAGCCATTTCCTAAAAAATGGCAGGTTCTTCTTTTCTGAAGAGTACCAAAATCTAATCAACACCAGGATATCTCACACAGGATTTACCTACCAAATTTTATGAAATTCGGTACGTTACTTTCTCAGTTAGAATGGATGCATACTTTGATGGACATACACAGAGACACATACACAGACACACAGACGTCACGCTAAAAATATTTTTTTGTGTTCTAGAGGTCCCAAAACGTGTAGATCCATCGAAAACTCGAGTTGCGATTTTCGACGCAATTCCAATACTTTCCCTATACATTACCATGTATTGCAGGGAAAGTAAAATGATGTATAAGATCTACGGAACAAATTTGTTAACATGGGATTGTATATTTGGCGCTTTTCCTGATGACAACATATAAAACTATTTCGAAGTAGAAGTATAGCCAAGTAACTTATATTTTATGAAACTCTAAATTGATAATTATCGATACTGATCACACCTGCAGTAAGCAATATGATTCCTATATAAATATATTTTAATAATTAATTCAGCAATCTGGTGTCATTTTCGTTAACTTAACGTCATTTAGGCAATTTTAACCATATTTTCGTCAATCTGAGGTGATATTTTGCTAAATGAGTCGCCAAGTGCGATAAATTGATCGCCATTACGCGTTGCAGACAAGCTGAGATAAGAACATTTCTTATATATACAAATGACTCTTGGCGAATTGTTAGAATACAAAGCTATTACATAAATATCTTCTCTTGTGAATGCAAAGAACTACATTCACGAGAACGATGTTAACAAATTTATCACACAAATGAAAAGTGAACACATTTTACAACAGTTAATATATATTTTTTATTTTATGTATAACGTTCTTGATTAATTTATTTAAAAGAAGTACAATGTTTGGAGAACGGTTCCTACTAGCTTTCTTAAATTTGTGTCAATCGTTTTCTAATGAAAAATTACATAAAACATGATTATTTACGTAACATTAGTGAAGGTTATGATATTTCAATGATTTTTTTTTAATTTCATTTGAAAATTTGTGGGGGTTTCCGAACATTCGATTGCGATTAAATTTCTTTCGAAACGCTCCATTCGTCAGTTAAATATCGTCTCCACAGACTCACGGAGACACACATACAGAGAGGCATCAATCACCTCAAAAACAATCGATTTGAGTTCAAGATATGCTTGAAACGCGCTCTTCCGTCGAAAAATCGAATTCGAATTTTCGACTCCATTACAAAACTTTCTCTATACATTATACTATGTATATAGGGACAGTAAAAAGGTGTGCTTTAAGCGTTTCTAGCTGTATTGCTAAATTAACCAACAATTTTATATATATATTCGTATTAATATTCATATACAACTTATTACAAACCTTTTTCGAACCAACGGGATCGCAAAAATTTCCAAACTCAGTTCTGCTTTTGTGAGCTCTGCCGACAGCAAAACACTGCATGAGAAATACGGATCCTCAATCTAGTTTCACAGCCAATGTTCTGAATCCAGAAAATGTTGCACACTGAACAACACTGAAGTAAACATTTTCATGTCGCATACGAGAAAAATACTTTTAATAAATTCCAAAATTTTTCGTAAACAATGTGATTTTATTTCAGGTCCTGCAGACTTCATACCGGAAGAAAATGATCACATGGTCATGTGGTACCGTCGTGGATCCTGGATAGAATAAAATGGCTGAAAAATGGCCAACAAAAAGTGTTCTTATTCTTTTCTAAATAATATAAATATATGTATTCGTTATGAAACTTATAAATAGTAATAAAATTCATAGGATGTTAAATTTGTTATTAGTCCTTTCATTGGTAAAATCGACTGAAGATGATGTGATTTAAAAACCATCTAATGGTACTGTTGCATTTATCGTCTAATGGGGTAAATGCAGCAGTATAAGTACTGTTGCATTTTCCCGGTACCTTTTTCCCTATCTTAATACGTAGTATGCAGAAAAGAAATATGTACTGTAATCAACTGTCAAAGTAGTGAAGTCCCGAACACAAGAGCATTGCGACATATTTTATGAAATATCGCTAACTATGTAATAAGTTTTGAAAGTTCTATAATCTAAGTGATGGTTTAATAATTTCGTAAGTTATGTAGATTTTTTGGGAATTTTCCACAGATGTTATACAGGGTTATTCAAAAAGATGGCCCAAACTTTACGAGATGGTAGTACGCAACAAAACCAGGTATTTTTTGTCATAGTCTGCAGGGTCAGAAATGGAAAGTAAAGGCGCCAGTGGGCGCTTAATGGTGAAACCGATGAGGTGAGGCGAAAACACAAAAATGACTCTTAGAAGTTATAAAATGACATTTAATGAACAATAAGTACAGTAATGGCTCAAAAGAGCGACCGTCAACCTGAATGCACGCCTCAGAGCGGCGATGGGGGGGGGGGGGGATTGGCGAGATTTCTCAAAAAGACCAGGCATGTCGCGCACTTCGGCAGCAGCGGCCGAAATTCTGGTGACGAGTTCCTCTTCAAATTCAAGGGGAGTATTGCATAAGGGTCCTTCTTCTTACCCAGATAAAATTTGCAAGCGTGGTTTTCTTTTTCAACCAGAAAATAACAACCAGGATAACGCTTTTAAGTTTGCGGAGCTGCCGCTGCCCAACGAGAAGCGCCCTGTGCGTCTTAACGTTTCATTTCCGACCCGGTAAACTATGACAAAAAATGCTTGGTTTGGTGTTGTTGTTGTTGTTGTTGAGACCTAGACCGTCCAACCTACCAGAAAGGTGTAAGGTAACCGTTTGGACGGCCGGGAAGTGCCACCCAATTTAGACAGGAACCCAGTGTGTACTACTACCGCGTAAAGTATGGCCAATCTTTTTATAATCACCCTGTATATAGATGCCCATTGTTCAAAGAGCAAACTTACGAGATACGAATTACAATGAATTGTGAATACGACAATGTTTCGAGAATGTGATCTTCTTAATTGTGAATTATGTGAACAGAGCATTTATTTATTGTTTTATTACATTCGACGTTTTTGTGACGGAAGAGTAGCTAGAAGGTTATTAACTGCATTATGTTATTGTTTACGCTCACTGCTGTTTTTGATACAGCTTAAGTTATCGAAATCTTTTAACTGATTCTTTTATTCTGAAAATTCTTCCACGAATCCAGAAGATATCTCGTAATACCAAGAAATAGAGAGGGAATTGTATAGAATTTGATAGTCGATTGAAAAGTACGCTTTATATAACGGCTCATTAAATCTTTAATGCTCTGGCCATGACAGCATTTAAAGTAATGCTACAAAAAGTTTCGAAATTGGCGATTGTGGTTTGAAATTTTAATGGCGTTGAGAAAATTATAATCGAGCCATTCAGGTAGACATCTGTGATCGTTTCGATATCACATCATCACACCAATGATTTGATTGATATGGATTTACCCATGAAGTTCAGAAGGAGATAAAACTCTCATGGATGAAAAGTTTGAAAATATTGCAATACTTTAAGAATTATATCTAAGTGATGATAGTGTTAGTAATGATCCACCTGTTCTTATTTAACACAACAGAAAAGTGTAATCTTTAGAAAATGTATTTGTCATTGTTATTTAATAAAGTTTATAATTATGAGTAGAAGCAATAAGTGCTTTGTTTCTAATTGTAGAATAGGGTACAAAATATAGAAAGACAATATAAATTTCAAAATGAAGCAGGTATATTCAATATTGTTACTTTCCTTATATACATAATGTATATAAGGAGTCAAGTATTGTGACGGGGTCGAAAATTCGAATTCGAGTTTTCGACGGGAGAGCACGTTTCAAGCATCCCTGATCACGAATCAAACATTTTTGAAGTGATGTCTGTGTGTGTGAAAGTATGTGTGTGTGTGTGTGTGTGTGTGTGTCAGTGAGTCTGTGGAGAGGATAACTGACAAACGAATAGACCGATTCGAACGAAACTTGGTACAAAAATCACAATCCGTAAACACTGGAAGCCTATTGTTTTTATACGCAATCGAATATTCAGAACCCTCCTAAATTTTCGAGTGAAATTTTGAAAAAATCGTCTAAAAATCAAAACCGCTAATGAAGTTACGCAAATAGACATTTTTATGTAATTTTTTCATTAGAAAACGATTGACATAACTTTTAGAACGTTAACATGAACCGTTCTCGAGATATTGCACATTTTTCAAAAAAATTATCAAAAAGTCATATAAAATAAAAAAAAAAATATTTCCTATTGAGAAACATGTTCACTTTTCATATGTAATACCATGTGATAAATTGGGTGACATCATTCTCGTGGATCTAGCTCGTTCCATTCATGAAAAAAGATACTTTGAGTAATACTTTCGTATTTGAACGCCAATAGTCATTTATCTGTTGTAAGAATAACTTATTCCTTCGTCCATAACGCTTAGCGAGATTTTGGCGACGAATTTGGTGGAATGTCGCCAACTTGGCGACTTTTTCAATGTTGCTAAATTAACGAAAAACTCGCCAAATGGATAAAAATGACGACTAATTAAAGAAAATTAAATATCTTGGAAAGAATATAAGTATCTACCATAAGAAAAACATTTTTTTAACTGTAAAAGTAGTAAATTCATTGCATTATATAAGGAAAATCATGTGCTGCCCACATCAGATTTTTTTTAGTTATAATTTGCGCTGCTCTGATAATTTATCTCTACAAAATTAACAGTTTAAATATTTTAGTAAATAAATTTAATTAAATAAAAGTCTTTTTCTCTAGAAATAAATACAATTCGGTGGGATTTATCTCACCCCAGCGCCACCTGAATTATTGTCACAAACGATTTTGGCATTTTCCCAACAGAAAGTTTCAATTCTTTCCCTTTTTACTTCGATGATTTTACCAATGTATGTTGTATGAGTTTCCACATGATCGAACAAGATTTTTACATTGTCAAAATCATGTAGATATTAGAGTGCTTAATGTGTACTATTTTGCGAACATGCATCATTTGTAGGTGTGTTTAAGACCACACAAACACTTTAATGTGGATCCAATTCGACCTTGGTTGGTAAAAACTGACAGTTACACAAATCGAAGGAGAATAAAATACGTTCATTCATTTTAAAATTTTGATATGTACATATCGAAGTGCTAAAAGATAGTATGACCTCTAAACTCTCTCTCTCTCTCTCTCTCTCTCTCTATATATATATATATATATATATATATATATATATATATTCAGGTGCATTTAAGGCCACGCAAAGATCTTAATACAGATCTAACCCTGATTGGCGAAAACTGACATTTAGACAAATAGAGTGAAAATAAAATACTTTTAAAGTAAGGATAAAACAAGGCATAAAACAAGGCATAAAACAAGGATAGTATTCACATACATACATGAACACTCCTATAATGAAACCATCTTCTCTATTCTGTGCATAACTCCTACAAAACTTTTAATAGTAGACTTACTGGAATTGAGTTTAAATGAATATATTAAGGGGAGAGTAGCCGAGTTTAAATAAAGAAAAATAGACAAAATTGTGGAAAAAAATTGACAGCATATTATTATACATAATTATTTTACACTGCTTATAAAAAATCGCATTCAAATATAATGTTTACTTCCAAAATTTTAAACAAGTGAATATTGTAATTATCCAAAAATTGTGTTGAAACGTGTAATTCAAAAGTATTTTTTTTCAAAGCGAGATTTTCGAAATTTTTAAATGTTTTTGTTCCACTCTCTCTAATTTTTGCCATAATTATATTAAAAAAATCTGATGTGGGCAACACATGACTTTCCTTATATAATGTAATGAATTTACTACTTTTACAGTAAAAAAAATCTGATGTGGGCAACACATGACTTTCCTTATATAATGTAATGAATTTACTACTGTTACAGTAAAAAAAATAGGTTTTTCTTATAGTAGATACTAATATTCTTTCCAAGATATTGAATTTTCGACAATTAGTGGTCATTTTCATTGATTTAGCGTCATTTTTATCCATTTGGCGAGATTTTCGTTAATTTGGCAGCATTTCAAAAAGTCGCCAAGTTGGCGACATTCCGCCAATTTTGTCGCCAAAATCTCGCCAAGCGTTATGGACGAAGAAATAAGTTATTCTTACAGCAGATAAATGATTATTGGCGTTCAAATACAAAAGTATTACTCAAAGTATCTTTTTTCATGAATGGAACAAGCTAGATCTACGAGAATGATGTCACCCAATTTATCGCATGGTATTACATATGAAAAGTGAACATGTTTCTCAACAAGATTTTTTTTCAATTTTATATGACTTTTTGATATTTTTTTTGAAAAATGTGCAATAGCTCGAGAACGGTTCATGTTAGCGTTCTAAAATTTATGTCAATCGTTTTCTAATAAAAAATTACATAAAAATGTCTATTTGCGTAACTTCATTAGCGGTTTTGATTTTTTGACGATTTTTTCAAATTTTCATTCGAAAATTTAGGGGGGTTCTGAACATTCGATTGCGTATAAAAACAATAGGCTTCCAGTGTTTACGGATTGTGATTTTTGTACCAAATTTGGTTCGAATCGGTCCATTCGTTCGTCAGTTATCGTCTCCACAGACCCACTGACACACACACACACACACACACACACACACACACACACACACACACACACACACACACACACACACACACACACACACACACACACACATACTTTCACACACACACACACAGACATCACTTCAAAAATGTTTGATTCGTGATCAGGGATGCTTGAAACGTGCTCTCCCGTCGAAAACTCGAATTCGAATTTTCGACCCCGTCACAATACTTTCCTTATACATTATGTATATAAGGAAAGTAATTATAGGACATGTTACATATGTTGACAAACTTGTGTATGTATATTTGAATCCAAATCCTTTAAGCGGTATAAATGTATAAAGCTTCACCATAGGTAAAATTTTGACGAAAATTGACTTCCAATGCAGGAATATATGTAAAAATTTATACAAATGCACGCATAAGACGTTGAGCTACAGCCGCAAAGCTCAGTATGTATGGAGATATGCAAATGATTATAATTAGGAAGCAAAATAGTTTAGTTAAGAAATGGTGGCATCAAGATGACATTTTAGTAAGTGGACAATCCTCCCCTGGCATATTTGGTGTGTCATAGAGTCAGGTAATTTGCTTATGTTCCTCTGCGGTAAATTACGCCACAAATGTTGCAACTAGTCAGGTCATTCAGTTGTATTTTGAGAAGGCTGCAATGGCCGCCCAAGCAGATTCCAGATGTGTTCTATTGGTGATATGTCAGAGAACCTGGATTGCCATGGGAGGGTATTAAATCATTGAAGACATTGTTGAGAAAGTTATGCAGTATGTGGTCGAATACTGTCTTGTTGGTAAATGGAACTTCGGCGGCTTGACAGCATAAGCTAAATCGGCTGCAGAATATCGTCGACGTATAAGCAAGCCATCAGATTGGCTTCTAGCACCACTGGAGGAGAAACGCTGTCCCACGAGATGGCTCTCCAGACTGTTACACCACGTGTGATAGCCGCATGTCGCTCGATGATAAATTCGGGATAGGAACGCTGGCAAGTTCTCCTCCACACACATATGTGGCGGTCATCAGCACTGAGAGAAAAGCGGGATTCGTTGCTAAAGACTAACATGCCTCCAATCGGAGACTGTCCAGTGTGACCAAGCTTGGAACCAATCCAGATAGCTCTGTCTATATTGAGAGGTCAGTGTTAGGCGCCTTAATGGACGTCGACACGTAATCCCACCTTCTTCTAGTCGTCTTTAAATAGTATCTCTTGATACAGGATGCATGAAAGATGGAACTGCTTTCTAATAGATGATAGTGACGCCATCGGTGTGGGTGTGACTCCTCTCTTGACTGCACTCTCCTGACTCTCCGAGCAGTTGTCTGTCTGAGTGAGTTCTGAGTCTCTGCGATAGGTACATATGCCCTCTCTGATCCACTGTCACCCAACCGAGCAACTACCATATTGCTCCGATGATGGCTATTGATACGTCTGTTAGACAAACCAGCTTCTCTTAGGCTTATGATGGGACCTCACTCATTAAATCCGACGATTGTTCGTTGCCAGCACCAATTTATCTTTCGCTAAAATGTGTTTCTAACTATTTTTTAAGATCATCAATAGTGCATTATTTTGTTTCTTTTAACAAAGTCACTTGAAGTAAAACCAATGGTTGATTGATGTCGTCACAAGTTTTAACTTAAACAAAACAACTAAATTAATTATGTCGACATTGATAAACTTTAATCAAAGCAACATTGCCTGGTTAATAATGTCGACATTGATAAACTTTAACAGAATCTAAACCCTAGATGATATACTGATATGGATCAGCTCTGACAAAAGCAACACAACTTGCAGAAAAAAAAGTTGCCGTGTGACCTTAAAACTTGTAATCCCTGCATTGCAATTCTTGTAATCTCATGTGGTGACCAATCCAGATGTATCTCAAAGCAGTCATTAATTAAAGAGAATTAAGTCAGATAGAATTTAGTCAGATGTTGAGCACGCAGGACATGGCAAAGGATCAAAGTCATAAGATATGTCAATAGAAATGTTCTTAAACTAATTATGATCCAGATTTTGCAACCTCGGGCATTTCAATCTCAATGTTCTATAAATTTGATGCTTATTGTCTAATACGATGTGCTTCTTTGGTCATCTTTGAAGATTGCAACAGTAGGGCAAATATTAAGTTTTTTTTTGTTGCTTTACAGTTAGAGACTGCCATTGGTTAGATGTGATGGAACTAATTCGGTCAACCAATAATGGTTTCAATGCTGGGAATATGATTTCAAGATTTGAAACACTTTTTACAGAAGTGTTTTGAGACTTTGGCTGCTATGTGTCTTTGATGGCTTTTGCGAGCCTAACATCTCATATCACGATAGCCTCCTGCTGTACTTCACATCCTTCGAAAACGAAACCGGTGGAATGGATACAGTCAAAGTCCTCCGTTTCGTGATGACTACTAGACCGATCAGCGCGACACAGAGGACAGTGCAAAGAATAGCCAGTCCAGCAACTCCCCATGTTCCTACAGCTAGACTTTCAGAGTCTACAGGAGGGTTCCAGTCCACACTCAAATTCTGGGCTGTCTTGATGTCAGCAACAAGGGTGTTCCAGAATTCTGTGTCATCCCGGTCACGAGATACTCTTAGATGAATCGTTTTCGAAATTTCAGCATAATTTAGATTATTGTCTTCCCCGAAAGTTTTCCATCTTTGATCTACATCTGGTTGTCTGGAAGAGGAAGATAATTTTATTTTATTTATTTAAAAGAATGCAAGCTACAGGAAAGAGTCCCAGTAACAGAGTGGAAGATAAAATACAATACAAAATATACAGATTAAAATATCATAAAATACATTAAAATGCAAACTATTGACAACAAATGAGTTTTAAAAGCACTTGCATTCGAATAAATATATTTAAATATAAAACATTTACAACAAATGATTTTTAAAAGCAATTTCCGATGAATTAAAAACATCAAGATTATCGGGGAAGCTGTTGTAAAGTTTACAGAAATTATTAGTCGCACAATAACAACCAATATTTGCACCAAAATTCATTTCAGCAAATAAAGTCATGCTCCTGGTAGAATACTGGAGAACATGAAACCCTATTCCACCCAATACAGGGGAACAATCAATTCTGTTATTGAACAGATTCCTGAAGAATGAAAATGAAATTAAATCCCTTCTGTTCTGGTCACCTATAACGTTTAAATTAAATTGAGAAAACTTTTGCAAAATATAACCAAAATAAACACTTTATATAACAAATAAGTAGACGTACTTACGAAGTTTGGAAACTGGAAAAAGCCAAGCCTCCTTTATCAGGTTAAATGAGACAGAGTAAACAGTTTAACAAAGGAGACAAATATTTACCTGCCTCTGTTACACTGAAAGCTATACACCCAGCTGTCCTGTAGGACACATAAATCCAGTTACTTTGTAGAAAGAAAAAGTTTTTTATGTATTGGCCCCTATTAGAGATCGCCTTATAAATATTACCTTTACTCCCCATTTACAGCAATTCTGTATATGTGATTATTTGTGTGAACTTAATCCTTAATGCAAAATATGTACTGTAAGCATATTTTGTATGAGTGAACTATATTGTATAGTTTATCATTTTTGGAATACTATTATATGGGATTTCTAGAAAAGTCCTTAAACACTCCAATAACTTTGAAAGGAAAGGCCAATGAGCGAACATGTTAGATTTTTTTTATGGTAAAGAGGCCATGCTCAAATGTATAAAAGTGACCATTTTAATTACAAAAACAAACTCTAACAGCCATTTTTAAACCGCGCATGCTCAATACGCTTCCTACAAATAGCGAGTAAACAACAGCTTTTAAACAGCCAATCAAAGCGCGTGCATGTGTATGCATTGTGATTTAAATTCAGTATATTAAATACGTTCTTGCGATTTAAAAGTGTTACTTTAATTTCATTGTTTTCCCGTATTCTCATTTGTTTAGTTTATATTCAAATTCTAAAAACTTATATACTCTTTTGTATCAGGATTCTCAAATATTGAAATTAAATCTTTATAATCCTCATTTCAGAATTGCTTGTTAAATTAAGTTTTAATTTGAAATTTTTTACTCCTAGCAAACTTCATACGTGCGAGTTCTTTCAAAGTCCGGCTTTTGCTAGCTAGACAATGTTTTACAACTTCGTAGTATTTTTTTTTCATAGATCTCGATATTTTCGTTATCCTAACTTTTAAATTTTCCGCTAAAGTCGTTGCAAGCACTTTCATTCGATCGGGCATGATCGTTTTATTACAAATAGAACTAACGTGTACACTTATGGACCTTCCATTACAAAGTTATTAGGATGCTTAAAGCAATTTCCTAAGAACCCTGTACAGCATGACAAAAATGAGGAACAACTATATACAATGTAATTCATTGAACTCAGGAAAGGCGCATGCGCTTATATACAGGAGCAAATATCAATGTTATTGATTTCATATTAAATGGATTGTTATTTGGCTACTCTGTGGTGCCAGTATAAAAAAATCTGATGTGGGCAGCATATGGCTTTCCTTATACAATGCAATGAATTTACAGTAAAAAAATAGGTTATTCTTATAGTAGATACTTATATTCTTTCCAAGATATTGAATTTCTTTCAATGAGTCGGCATTTTCTTTTTTTAGCGTCATTTTTATCCATTTGGCGAGATTTTCGTTAATTTGGCAACATTTAAAAAGTCGCCAAGTTGGCGTCATTCCGCAAAATTTGCCGCCAAAATCTCGCTAAGCGTTATGGACGGATAAATAAGTTATTCTTACAGATAAATGACTATTGGTGTTCAAATACAAAAGTATTACTCAAAGTATCTTTTCTCATGAATAGAACGAGCTAGACCCACGAGAATGATGTCACCTAATTTATCGCATGATATTACATATGAATAGTGAACATGTTTTTCAACAGTTAATATATTTTTTTAATTTATGGGATTTTTCGATAAATTTATTAGAAAAATATGCAATATCTTGATAAAGGTTCATGCTGGCGTTCTAAAGTTTATGTCAATCGTTTTCTAAGGAAAATGTACATAAGAAATGTCTATTTGCGTAACTTTTTTAAAGGTTTTGATTTTTTAATGATTTTTTCAAAATGTCACTCTAAAATTTAGGGGGTTTTGGACATTTGATTGCGTTTAAAAACAATAAGCTTCCAGTATTCACGGATTGTGATTTTTGTACCAAATTCCATTCGAATCGCCTCATTCGTTCCTGAGATGTCGTCTCTACAGACTCACTGACATACACACACACACACACACGCAGACATCACCTCAAAAATGTTTGATTCGTGATCAGGGATGCTTAAAACGTGCTCTCCCGTCGAAAATCGAATTCGAATTTTCGACCCCGTCACAATACTTTCCTTATACATTATGTATATAAGGAAAGTAATACTATTACAATAAATTTTATAATACGGGAAAGCATGTGCTATCTACATTGGATCAGTGTCGATCAATTTGTCGCGTAGTATTTCATGTATGAAATTGAATACATTTAACCATTTTGAGTTGATTTTAGTTACACTTCATAATACTTTTTGATAAATTTATTCAAAAAACACGCAATATCTCGATAACGTTCATAAAGATGTTTCAAAAGAAATACCATTCGCTGTCTACCGTGAAATTATGTATAAAATGATTAATTAGTTAACATTATTGGACATTATAATTTTTTTACGATTTAGAAAAAAAAAGTTCTGAAATTTGTTAGCTTTATAGTTTATTGTCTTCAACAAACGATCTTACTTAAAATTAATAGGGTTTCAGTTCTTACAAATTGCGACAATTCAAATTTATTTTGCACCATTTAATTTGTTCTTGAGATATCGTGCTCACAGACTCACAAAAGAAATTATTTTTATCTCAAACCGTTGTATATATTTTGCTAAATATTTCATACACTCAATTTTTTATTGCAATCCGCATATTATACTTATTTGGAACATATGAAAAGGTTCACATTCAGAGGACCCGTCTGAAGTGGTGTTTAGAAAGCTGGGATCTTATTTAAGATGACAGCATCTATAGGCTGGTTTCGCGTCTTTTATGCTCTTATTAACATGAAATAGCTGATGCAATAGCTACAATTGCAGCAAGTGTTCCAAGGCTGTAGCCAGGTAGGGGACAGAGGGGGTAAGCCCCCCCCCAGGAGGTATACTCAGCCTCCTGATAAAAATATTAAAGTTTTAGTAGTGAAATGAAATTTCATATAAAATGTCTTTCACATTTTGCATACAAAATATTTCTTTAAGAGTTTTTTTATAAATTACTTCGTTTTAAAGATTTTTTTATTTAGTTAAATTTGTGATTATACTAATAATTAATTTATTTACATATTTAAAAATATTTAAAAATGATGACAATAGTTATTCAAGATACTTTTGTATTATTGTGGGATTCACTGTTATACATTATACAGTCAAAATCAACTAAATAGGTAAGAGTGAATATTAAGCATTAACTTGTATTAACTTTTAGAATGTTTCTACAAACTATTAACAATTTTATTAATAGTTAATGCTTACACATTAAAATCAATTGTAATTATTATACAGGGTGTCTAGTGCTATCGGTGCCCAGTGGCTATTTCCTCAACCGTTAGTCACACAGATATACTTCCAATTACAAAAATGTTTTAAATTTTAAAATCTATTATCTTAGAAACAGTTTAAATCAATAAATACATTTCTGAAAAAAATAAAGTATAAATTCTTATACGGTCTCCCGGTTCTACCAATTATATTTAGGAAAATCATCCTCATACAATTTCATGCAAAATAAAAAATAAAAATCTTTCTTTTGCGACCAAAATTCACCAAGTTATGAAGCATTAAACTTTATGACTTAAGTCGCTTTTCCACGCATAAAAATGCCCCGTTTCAGCCAACCAACCAATCACGGACCGTATAGACCATTTCTCCAAGCAGCCAACCAATCAGGGACCGTATTGACCATTTCTCAGCACAACTTTAAAGAACTATAAGTCGGTAAATTTTGGTCGTAAAAGGATGATTTTTTATTTTATTTTGCATAAAATTGTATGAGGATGATTTTCCTAAATATAATTGGTAGGACCGAGGGACTGCATGAAAATTTATATATCGTATTTCTTTCAGAAATGTATTTATTAATTTAAACTGTTTCTGAGATAATAGATTTTAAAATTTGAAACATTTTTGCAATTGTAAGTGTATCTCTGTTATTAACGGTTGAGGAAATAGCCATTGGGCACCGATAGCACTGGACACCCTGTATATTAATATTGATAGCTATATGACTATTAATAATCAGCTCGTAGCTTGCAAATATAAATATGCAACTATTTGTTAATAATTTACATGAATTGAAATACATAATAGTAACTATTATGGTTTATAATTGCTAATGATTAATTGTGTGTGCTTTTGGTAAGCCTCTCCTTTAAGACTGTTGAGCCCCCCCCCCCCCCCTGAATTTCCCTCCAGTCCCTCTTCAATTTCGTATTTGGTTACTTACTGCCTTAGTGCTCTTACTGCAATTACAAGTATTAGCGATTCCATCCTGATAAGCTCATAAAAAAGCGATGTATTTGAAAATGTGATTCTACTATTTCGTTAGGAATGATCCGTTTGATAAACAGCCATAATTTTAAAACTAAAAGGTTTCTAATATTGGAACATTTTAAAGATTTCTGGTACTTGTAAATATGAATTCACTATTTTGCTTGGAGCGATTATTTGAAAACCAGACATAATTTTAAAATTAAAAGTTTTCTAGTGTTTGAAGATTCGAACTAGCATGTGAAAATATGATTTCAGTACTTTGTTTGGAAAGATTATTTGAAAAACTGCCATAATGTTAAAATTAAAAGGTTTCTAGTGTTTGAAAATTCGGAAGATTTTTAGTAAACTTGAATATATGAATTTGCTATGTTACTTAGAACGATTATTTGAAAAATAGCCATAATTTTAAAACTACAAGTTTTCTAATATTTGAAAATTCAAACAGTTTTTAGCATTTAAATATATGATTTTAGTACTTTGTTTGGAACAGTCAATTTGAAAAACAGTTATAATTTTAAATTGACTACTCACCCAGTCTTGACAAAATTGCCCCAAATTTTGCATAATGTTTCAATCACCATTTCTGTGTCGGCCTCGAAAAGATCTGGTTCCCTTCCAGTGTGATTGTAATTAAAAATGTAGTATTCATCACCTGCAATAATATATAAGAGAATCATATAGAAAATATTCGTTCAAAGTTTAATTGTTTTAGAACAGTAAAACAAAAAAATCTGATGTGGGCAGCACATGACTTTCCTTATACAGTGTGAGTCGGAATTGTTTTCACAAAAGCAGAGGGGTGATAGTACCTCACCAGGCGAGCAATAATTACCATGAAACATAGGGTTGTATTGCCCTCCGAGAGGCAGAAAAGAGTAAAATTAGAATACGAACCTGCACGTACACCAGTGTTGGGAAAGCGAATGAACGATACCAAACGTTGCACAAACAGATTTATTGTGCAGCGACAAACTCACAGCAAGTGCTCAAAGTGGCGACCACGCGTGTCGTTGCACCGTTCACACCGGCGAAGGAATGACTGACGCACCCTCTCGAAGATTCCGGGTGTTGTGTTAATGTGGTCTGCGGCAACAACGAAGCGCGCGACGTGATCTTCCGCCGAGTCCACAGGCGTCTCGTACACTAAAGATTTCATGTGGCCTCAGAAGAAAAAGTCCAGTGGGAATAACTTGCAGCCTTGAAGTTGTGCCGGTTTTTAAAGGGCAACGTGTGCTCTGCTTGGCTATCGCCGGAACCTACTAGGAGCCAGTTATGCTGATTCTGCTCCCTGGACATTTGCATACGGTAACTGCGTTCGTGTCTGGCGTAGGAGATACTACGTAGGCAGGTACGCAATGACGTCCGAGGCGCTGACTGCGTCATGCTCGCCGCGGTTCGACGTGCCTCTTTTCTGCCTCTCATAGTGCAATGCGACCCTATGTTCCATGGTAATTATTGCTCGTCTGGTGGGGTACTATCACCCCTCTGCTTTTGTAAAAACAATTCCGATTCACCCTGTATAATGCAATGAATTTACTACTTTTACAGTTAAAAGAAATGTTATTCTTATAGTTGATACTTATATTCTTTCCAAGATATTGAATTTTCTTCAATTAGTCGTCATTTTCATTGATTTAGCGTCATTTTAATCCATTTGGCGAGATTTTAGTTAACTTGGCAACATTTCAAAATATCGCCCAGTTGGCGATATTCCACTAAATTTGTCGCCAAAATCTCGCCAAGCGTTATGGATGGAGAAATAAGTTATTCTTACAGCGGATAAATGACTATTGAAGTTCAAATACAAAAGTGTTACTCAAAGTATCTTTTCTCGTGAATGAAACGAGTTAGATCCACGAGAATGATGTTGAGCTCCAATTTCAAATCGAGAAGATAACGACCACGCAGGGAGCTAACCTGGAGGTTAAAAATAGTATCAGGAGGCTAACCTGAGGAAGAGCACATGAAAAATAGCAAGATGTGATGAGTTAGATTGTCAGTTGAAGGCCAATCTGACAGAGTGAAGATTTCGACAATGAGAGCTTTCAATTTAGTCCCATTAACTCAACCGAGTGTCGCCTGGCCAGTTCAAAGATCCAGGGTTCGATTCCCGGTTGGGACAGCAGGTTTTTTTACAACTCTCACATAAACATAATCTCAAAAATATTTGATTGTAGGACAGCAAGGTTCTTTACAACTCTCACATAGACATAACCTCAGATATATTTGATTGTAGGACAGCAAGGTTCTTTACACCTCTCACATAGATATAACCTCAGATATATTTGATTGTAGGACAGCAAGGTTCTTTACAACACTCACATAGATAGAACCTCGGATATATTTGATTGTAGGACAGCAAGTAGTCTTCTGGATGAGTCGGGCGGCCTGGGTTTTCCACACCTTTCACATAGATATAACCTCAGATATATTTGATTGTAGGATAGCAAGGTTCTTTACAGCTCTCACATAGACATAATCTCAGATATATTTGATTGTAGGACAGCAAGGTTCTTTACACCTCTCACATAGATATAACCTCAGATATATTTGATTATAGGACAGCAAGATTCTTTACAACTCTCACATAGATATGACCTCAGATATATTTGATTGTAGGACAGCAAGGTTCTTTACAACTCTCACATAGATAGAACCTCAGATATATTTGATTATAGGACAGCAAGATTCTTTACAACTCTCACATAGATAGAACCTCAGATGTATTTGATTATAGGACAGCAAGATTCTTTACAACTCTCACATAGACATAACCTCAGATATATTTGATTGTAGGACAGCACGGTTCTTTACAACTCTCACATAGATAGAACCTCAGATATATTTGATTGTAGGACAGCAAGGTTTTTTACACCTTTCACATACCGGCCGTCCAAATGGTTGCTCATGTCCTTTGGATGAGTCGGACGGTCTGGGTCTTCTACACCTTTCACATAGATATAACCTCATATATATATTTGATTGTAGGATAGCAAGGTTCTTTACAACTCGCACATAGACATAACCTCAGATATATTTGATTGTAGGACAGCAAGGTTCTTTACTTCTTTACAACTCTCACATAGATATAACCTCAAAAATGTTTGATTGTAGGTCAGAGATGCCTAACACACCTGTACATTCGTCACAAACTCGAATTCTTCAAAAACTTTTCATGTAGAGGGTGTTTCAAAAAATATGCGCGATTAAATATCTCTTGAACAATTCTTAATAGTCACACGATTCTTATTTAAGAAATGCTTCAATTTTAAGTATGCTTTCAGACTACGACCCTCTTGGTTCCGTGTCACGTTTTAATAAAAAAAGTACAAAATTTGAATTTTTATACACACCCTCTACAAAATAAGTTCTAAATTGTTCTTGATTCTTTTAAAGATTTAAAAAAAAAGCCCAGTTCCCTAATATGTAAAATTGGCTGTAAAAAAATTGGTAATATTATAGGAGTTAAACCAATTTTACCCGATCAAAATAATCAAGGAAAACATATATTTCAGGGGTCATCAAAAATTGAATTTCTTTAGATAAAATTTTCATTCGAAAACTGACAGGAGTTTACTTATCGTTAGTGACATTTTTATACACTCCCCAGTTATCCATTGAAAACTTTACTTAATGATAACTCGAGCAGTTTTGAACGTATTACAATGAAACTCTTTTGTTTGAGTCATTGGGGCTATGGGTGATATTTTTACTTTCCCTGCAATACATGGGGGGGAATGTATAGGGAAAGTATTGGAATCATGCCGAAAATCGCAACTCGAGTTTTCGACGGATCTACACATTTCGAGACCTCTAGAATACGAAAAAACCATTTTTAGCGTGACGTCTGTGTGTGTGTCTGTGTGTCTGTGTGTCTGTCTGTGCAGATTTTGTATCCACTCTAACTAAAAAACTAATGGACCGAATTTCACAAAATTTGGTAGGTAAGTCACTTTAGGGCGGGGCTGGTGCTGATTAGTTTTGGGTACGATTCGGAATAAAAGAACCCGCCTTTTTTGTGAAATGGCCCGCAAAAGCTTATATCCACTGTAGCTGAAAAACTAATGGACCGAATTTCACAAAATTCGGTAGATGAGTCACGTATAGGTCACCCTGGTGCTGATTAGATTTTGGTACGATTCAGAAAAAAATAACCTGCCTTTTTTGCAAAATGGCTCGCAAAAATTGCCAAAATCTAAAATAAAAAACTGGGTATACTCAAATATATCCATTAAATGCTGATTTAATACGTAATTTTTAACGACGAAAAGAATAAGACCAACCCCATTACACTAGGACTAGCCGTTCTCGAGATATTTTAGTTTTTCGTACTTTCCCTACGCCACCTTTGAAAATAAGTCCGGTTATCGAATGAGAACGAAAATTGAATTAAAAGTGAAATAAATTTAATTAAAATAAAGAGAACGTTAATATAAGTCTGCAGGGAAAGTCATGTGCTGCTCACATCAGATTTTTACTTTCCATGCAATAAATGGTAATGTATAGGGAAAGCATTGGAATCATGCCTAAAATCAGGGAAAGCATTGGAATCATGCCTAAAATCGCAACTCGAGTTTTCGACGGATCTACACGTTTTGACACCTCTAGAATACGATAAAACAATTTTTAGCGTGACGTTTGTGTGTGTGTGTGTGTCTGTGTGGCTGTCTGTGTGTCTGTCTGTGCAGATTTTATATCCATTCTAACTAAAAAACTAATGAACCGAATTTCATAAAATTTGGTAGGTAAGTAGCTTGTGGGCGACTCTGGTGCTGATTAGTTTTGGATACAATTAGGGATAAAAAGAACCCGCCTTTCTTTGCGAAATGACCCGCCAAAGTTTGTATCCACTCTAGCTGAAAAACTATTGGACCGAATTTCACAAAAATCGGTTGATACGTCACTTGTAGGTTACTCTAGTGCTGATTAGATTTTGGTACAATTCAGGAAAAAATAACCTGCCTTTTTTGCGAAATGGTCCGCAAAAATCGTCAAAATCTAATCTAAAAAACTACGCATGCTCAAATATATTCATTAAATGCTTGTTTTATACGTAATTTTTAATGAAGAAAGGAATAAAACCAACCCCATTACACTACGCCTAGCCGTTCTCGAGATATTTTAGTTTTTCGTATTTTCTCTGCGCCAGGTTTGAAAATAAGTCCAGTTACCCAAAAAAAAACGAAAATTGAAATAAACGTGGATTAAATTTAATTAAAATAAGGAGAACGGGGATATAAGTCTGCAGGGAAAACCATGTGCTGCCCATATCAGGTTTTTATAGTTGAAATTGTCTTTTAAAAGGCTCGTATGGAAAGTTACATTTTGCATTTTTTTTTCTAAAAGATGTCACATGATTAAAATTTATATACGACGATGGTCAACCTTAAGCCTTTTTTTTAATTTAGAATTATTAGTCTACAACCAATTCTTCAACAGATATTCAGTCACACAATCTTAGAAACATCTTGTATATTATGTATGCAGGAAAAGTAATTAAGTTTATGCTTATCGGAAAGTTTTATAAACATACTCACATTCAAAAACTGAAAAATAAATAAATAAATAAATAAATTACCGAAACACTTTCTTTCTTTGGAATCGCAAGAATTTCCTGTCGGATATTTAAATACATACATAAAAGTGTTATCAGTCTTCTCACTGTGTAATTTCAGAGCTTTCTCCGCTGGGCTTATATACAGATAGTCATCCAATATCTGTTGGAAAGAATGCATGATTTGAGTGTTCATTTTAGCAGATTCAATCACTAATCATTTGCACAAGCATCTGCGTAAATATCTACACAAGCATTTCCATGGGGCGCGGTAGCCCAGTGGTTAGCGCGCGGGAATTGCATTCGTTAGGCACGGGTTGTATTCCCGCTATTGCCAAAAGTGTCGCTGTGTTCACGCGAAGTACGATTACATTAAACAAGTGGGTCCGTAAGTCCTTCTGAGAGGTTGGTGGTAGAGGAAGGAGGGTACGGTCCCTGTGGACGCCACCCCCACTGGGTTCCGGTCTAAATTGTGTGGCATTTCCCGGCCGTTCAAACACATACACATTTCTGGTAGGTCGGACGGTCTGGGTGTCAACAAGCATTTCCATAATCATCTGCACAATCATCAGATACATTTGCATAACCATCAGTTGCATCTGCACAAGCATCTGTATTTGTATATCTGGTCCGAAAGTCGTGAAGTAGTAAAACAAGGGAAGACAATATTTTCTAATTTGTGGTCTATATTCACGGTTTATGCAATGATTTAAATCACTAAATTTGTACTATTAATTTCAATCATCAAAATAAATTAATTTATGTAAAATTTATATATATACTAGCCGCCTTCGGCGACCAGCCTGTTAGCTACCCTTTAAAATTCTGACCGTGGCAAACTCGCTGGCGCCATAACCCCGTGGAGTTGTTGGTAAGGGAACTATTTGGAAGTGCCACCAGGAAGTGTCACCCAATAGAGACCGGAACCGAGTGGGGGTTGCATCTACAGGGACCGTATTCTCCCCCCTCTATTACCAACCTCTCGGAAGGACTTACGGACCCACATGTTTAACGTGATCGTACTCCGCGTGAACACGGCGGCAGTTTTCGCAGTGGCGGGAATCGAACCCGGGCCTACCGAGTGCAATTCCCGTACGCTAACCACTGGGGTACCGCGCCCTCAACCCCGTGGAGTTAACAAAGTTTGGCTTAGTTTAATGACGTTAAAACTAATAATGAAATTTTAAGGCACCGCGACAATCTCCATACCAATTTAGACCGGAACCCATTGGGGGAGACATCCACAGGGACCCTACTCTCTTTCCCTACCACCAACCTCTCGGAAGGACTTCCGACCTACCAGAAAGGTGTAAGGTGACTATTTGGACGACCAGGAAGTGCCACCCAATTTAGACCGGAACCCAGTGGGGGAGGCATCCACAGGGACCGTACCCTCCTTCCTCTACCACCAACCTCTCGGAAAGACTTACGGACCCAGATGTTTAACGTGATCGTACTCCACGAGAACACGGCGGCAGTTTTGGCAGTGGCGGGAATCGAACCCTGGCCTACCGAGTGCAATTCCCGCGCGCTAACCACTGGGCTACCGCGCCCACAACCCCGTGAAGTTAACAAAGTTTAGTTTAGCTTAATGACGTTAAAACTAATAATGAAATTTTAAAATGAAAACTAATGTTGTAGTGAGGATCTTGAAAATTGATTTGTAAAGTGAATTTATTCTAATGTTTGTGAACTGTTATAACCCCGTGGAGTTATTAAAGTTTGTTTTAATTTAATGACGATAAAACCATAATTCAATCATTTGAATTTTATAATGACCATATGCTAAGTTCTTAATTCCATCATTTAAAATACAACGTAATTTTCTAATAAATATAATAATTTCATATAGCCATATGCTAAGTTCTTAATTCCATCATTTAAAATATAACGTCTAACCCGATGCACAATCTCAGTAACTTTCTTTTTATTTATTTTTTTCTCCATGGAAACACCGTAACGTCCCCTCCAACTCCCGTGCATCTGCGCGCGCATGTGGGAGAAGAATCGGAACTGCCCGAGAATTCGTCGAGAAATTTAAAATCATTACTTCTTTAAAATCCGGATCGGGCGGCTATTTACAATTATTTCTTGACCAGATTGGGCTTGTAAGAATGCCTGATGTTTGAGCTTTCTAAAAATGTAAATTATTAATCGAAATTGTAGGAACTTTTCCCGATGCGAGGATTTAAAACGAAAGTTCGTTTTTTGAGCCGAAAGTGACTTTTGTTTTAAAATCTTTAAAAAATATTAGAATTTGTCCCTGAGATTTGAAATTGATATATTTTTACTCGCAATTGTCTGCTCTTTCCGGTCGTGCGATTTGTTTTTTTTTTCTACGACGTCTGGATGGTGGAGAAAAAGGGGGGAAAAGCAAAAAAAAACGGTCGAAATCGCATAAAACATTAAATAACAAAAATAATAATTCAAATTTTAAAAATCATTTTAAAAATCATTTTTCATGTGTCCCCCCCCCCCCCCCCCCCAGTGTTTCCGATTGCCAAATTTTGTAGCTCTGCGACGCGCCGTCGCTGAACCTATAGTGTATAAGACAGACAGACAGACATTGCCTTTACTATATATATATATATATATATATATGTGTGTGTGTGTGTGTGTGTGTATGTGTGTGTGTGTGAATATTTTACACTTAGCGGTAGATATTTGCTAATTGTATTTTCTTTTAATTTTGTTACGTGTGGTAGACATTTTTAATTTCTTTTAAACTTTTTTAATTTTGAGTCCAGTGTTCGACTTTTTATTTTGGAATTTTTCCCAAAGTTAGAAATTTTACACATGAATTCCTGATTATTTTAGAAAATCAATTATTTTACATTCGCTTTTGCTTTCTTGATTAATTATTTTTACTTTGTATAATTAATAACTGTCAAGTTAATTATTACGGACAGCCAAATTTCATTATTAATTTCAATTGGAATGATTAACAATATAACGATTTTGATTTTTAATAAATATAATCCTTTACTTGGCAACTTTAAAGAACCTTATGCAGTGGGATATTTGAACAGATATATAGAAGGGGATATTCGCATTAGAATAGGGGATTGAATATTCGTCTTGATTGGGAATTTTCACTTGAATTTATCAAAGAACGCTGATAATGCCATTTCAAGAAAATTTACTTGTACAGTTTCGTTTTAGCAGAGGCAGGGTCCGATTATGGTAATCGGAGACCCCGGTTAAAAAAATCATTGGGGTCCTCCCTCATGAAAATTTTTATAATACATTAATTAACTTGTAAACAGTTATTCAATCAGCGAATACATTTTGTTAAAAATTACAGCCAGCAAAAAAGCGCATCTGAATTCTGTAGCATATAGGTAAATACAAAATTTATAATTAAACTGTTGCTTAGCATTTTATTGAGTAGCAAAATACGTCAAATCTGCATACTTCTTACCCGTTGCTCTTGAAATGTCTAAAATAGGGCTATTAGAACAAAGCTTTTAAAAACAACTATATATTTATTGTTTTACAAAATATATCATCAATATTCTATAAAATAGTTGTAGACAAATAAAATATCTAGTTAATACTCATTTAAGGGCATTTCAATTGCAACGCTCGGAAGATTGTAAGTGTGATGGAGGGCGACGAATGGTTGTATGTTCTCGTCTGGCTGTTGTGATTGGATGTACATTTGTAAAAGCAAACTATAATGCCAGAAATATAAAATATTAAAGAATTGATATGAATAAGAAATGGTAGAAGCAGAGTGAATGCGGAGGAAGTGAATATTCCCACGCTAAGTTCATTGTCGGTAACCGAGATGGTGCCAGTGTGTCTGCATACCAAAAGAGAAGATACGTAGACCGTCCAGCAAAAATAAAAGGGATAAATATGAGGCCAGGCTGGGGGGTAAAGCTTGTTGGTCAGCAGTTGGTCAAGTCAGTCAGTTGGAGTTTGTGAAGAGCAAGGCAGTAGCAGTTTAGATTTGTGTGTGGAATGAGTTAGAGTATGTACACAACAGTAAGTTTTAACGCATTTTACATGTATGAATTAATCTACTGATTAATAAGTTATTTAACAGCACTGTGCGATAGAGTTAAATATAAATAAGAATTAAGCGGCATTAAATAGGTACATTATTAGCACCCCATTTCAAATCGGCACACAAACTATTAAATCTCCACACACAGAAATGATCAAATTTATCGTATAAAAACAAAATGAGAATAAATTCAACTTTGGGGATGTTTCGGGGCCCTAAAAATGTGGGGCTTTGGGTAAATGCTCCGAATGTCCATGCCCTAATATGGGCCTCGAGGGAGGGAAAAAGCGTGGAAACATCAATTCCCCTTAAATACAATACATCCTAACATGATGCCCCATCATTGGATGGACTTAACACAGTACTTACTCTTATTAGCTGAGGTTCAATCGATTCGAAAGTGGGGATTTCAATCCCCCTGAAGTAATGATATTTCGCAGCTGTTACAATCGTGTCGAAATTAGGTGCGTTACTGAAGTAAGGCTTCAAGAAGTGAGCAATCATTTTGTCCAAGTGGTGGTAGTTCAAGACCATTGGGAAATCCCCTGAAATGAGAAACATCGCATTCATTGTAGTGATCGACTGTAAGGACAAATGTAATGGCCAAATTTGACACACTAATTGATGACAAGGCATAAGAAGGTTAAAATAATAGCACGGATATTTAAATTATCCTACCTCAGTGCTAGTATATGCAATTATTTTTATAGGATTCCGCTCGCATTGCAGATATCATCACCCATGGACCAGTTTCGCCCTTATTATGCAGTATGGAATAACCGATATCTGCAATACCAGTGAGAAAACTTAAAAATCTGCCCATGAATGCTGTTATTTACAATAGGAACGTAATCTTAAAGGAAGATCTCCTACGGGAAGAGACTGTTGTGACTCTCTTTAAAGGACTGTGTAATTCAAACTTGTAGAGGAGTGTTCACTCGGATTCAGATTGTATTGTATATACCAACCGGCTATTAGCTAGCCATATTACTGCGTATTCGCATAGTGCAGCATGTCTCGTGGAATGATTTCCAGGAAATGGAAAACAGCTAATAACGTAACAATTTATCAACGAGCAACTTCAACCAAAACATAATGAATTTACATTAAGGAAATCATGTGTGGCTTTAAGAGCCGAGACTGCCATGGCATATACAGCTCCGCTGACCAGCAGCTTAAATGCACTCATAACGAGCTAGTATTTGGAAACGTGCAACTTGAAGTTCTAAACTTGAAACTGAAGTCGTGGCGATTGCGGGACATTAAATCCTTTGCCACAGACATGCGCATTAACTGATCAAGACAAACTGCGTAGTCTGGCAGTAAAGGCGGCGCCACAATACTGTCGAAGTGCAATTCCTGGTCCTGAAGTATTTAAGTACAAAATTTCAAAGCCGTGAGTTGATTAGATTTCCCACTATAGACAGCACACACACACACACACACACAGAGAGAGATAGAGAGAGAGAAACACCATCTTCTTTTATTATGTAAGGCGAGGCAATACGTTAGTCGTAGATACGCAGCATCAACAATTTTATAGGACTGCAAAAATCAAACTCACTTGCGACTTCACATGATGCTTCATTTTCAGTAACTCCAACGAGATAGTTCACTTTCTTCTGGTAACCTTTCTGGTACATGTATTTAGGAGGCAGTGGAAGAAATGGGTCGATTGCTGCTCTGTCCACTATTGGCAGAAATGCGGCCTGCAATAAATTGATAACGCAGAAGATTCACATATAATTAGCAATATAAAGTTTCGAAGTTTGCTCTTATTTAGATATTTCAGGGTTCCTAAGACAATCTACAAACAACTAAATAACTTCGGAATGAAAAGTCTTACTGAATGAAAAGTGTACTCGTTAAAAGTCTCTAAGTGTATTCATTAAAAGACTGTAAGTGTACTCTTCAACAGTCTTTATACTCGTCAAAATTTTCTAAGTTAACGCGTCAAAAGGCTCTAAATGTACTCATAAAAAGTCTCTAAGTGTACTAGTAAAGAGTTACTCTAAGTGTACTAGTAAAAGTGTGCTAGTAAAGTGTACTCGTCGTTTTGTGCCTCGTCAAATAACTTCCGAATAAAAATTCTCTAAGTGTGCTCGTTAAGTCTATCAATGGTAAAGTTGTAAAGAACCTTGCTGCCCCAACCGGGAATCGAACCCTGGATCTCCAAACTGGTCAGCCGACGCTCTACCGTTGTTCTACTGGGACAAAATTGCGATGAACTCTGCAAAGTGCCGATACCACATCGAATAGAAGTGATTGAAAAGCGAAAAATTCAAGAAATTGGGAATAGGAACTCGACAACGAAGAAAGATGGAAGAAAAATGTCAATTGCAAAGTTTAAGGTTATTGTTAAATTAGTAAAAATAGGCATCAGGAAGGCACAAAACGCGTACACGGAAGGCAATAATTGCCAGTCATACTTCATGGGTTGCAAGATGCCATAACAGGGTGACACCGGTTATTCTTATCAAAATACGGAATAATATTCTTTCTCAATTTCAATGTGTGCTGTCACTAATGGAGGGTATTTGAACCAACTCTACCCTTAGATTTCTGTGCAGTCCGTTCGTGCCTGACCGTCCGACCTACTTGAAGTTGTAAGAAATTTATTTGGACGGCCAGGATAGTGCCATCCAATTTAGAACGGAACCTAGTGGGGGAAGCATCCATAGGAACTGTACCCTCCTTCCCCTACCACCAACCTCTCGAAAGGACTTATGGACCCATATATTTAACGTGCTCGTACTCCGAGTGAACACACGGACAGTTTGGGCGATGTCGGGAAACGAACTCGGGTCGTTCGAGTGCAATCCTCGTGTATTAACCACTGGGCTGTCCTACCCCAAATAATTGCCTCCTATAACAGTTTCAATGTCGATTCATACAAATTAGACAATGTTCTACCACTTTGAAATTGACATTTTTCGTCTATCTCTTTTTACTGCCTAGTAGAGAATTGAAAACGTGTTTGTAACGTTTTCAATTCTCTACTAGGGACTTACGTTACAAACACGTTTTCAATTCTCTACTAGGGACTTACGTTACAAACACGTTTTCAATTCTCTACTAGGGGTGTTGCAATCGCTTTTATTTGATAGAGCATGGTTTCCTTACTATAGATAAACTTAATGCCTATACTCATGGACATTTAATTACAAAGTTATTTGGATGCTTAAGGGCTTTTCCAAGAATCCTGTAAACAAATTTTCAATCATTTAGCAAACATAATTTCATTGACAGAAAATCTTTTAAAATTCTTCTTTTTATATATAAAATGCTTAAAATCTGTACTCTGAATAAAATTCAGCTTGTGTGGATGTCTATTTGAAACAAGAAATGTATGAACGAGCCTTCGTGTGGTGGCAAGTAATGTGCACACTTCATTTCCGACAGAACTATTAAGACCTTTTATTCTCTTTTGCACACTTATTTCGTACAGTCGTACTAATTTTCATAAAAATCCTAGAAATGACATCTCAGGAACCGGAAGTGGAAATCCTTAGTAGCTCCAAACCCCTCTGAAATTTGATACTGAATTCATATAAGTTGCCATCCAATTAATCTCTTTCTATATCCTGAAAAATAGGTGTTGCAAGGAAAATATAAATTCTTGAATCAAACGTGGCATCTCGAGAGCCGGAAGTGGAAATCCTCAGAGAGTTTTCCCATTCCCTCCAAAATTGAATTTTGAATCCACACCAATTATTACCTCAGCTCTATAGCCCATCCTGAAAAGCAGATGTTTTAAAGAAGAATTTTTTTTTAAACCGAGGTGGAAAAAGAACCTGAAGAAGAAATTATCACCCTACCTACATGAGCCACTATCTACATGAACCACTACCTACGTGAACCACCTTACCTACATGCTGAATTCATATCAGTTATTATCTAAGTCTTATTTATAACGAAGTTTGAAAAATAGATGTTCAAAGAAAAAAAAAATTTGAACAGGAAATGAAAAAGGAATCGGAAACGCAAATCCTTAGTGAACATCCCCCCCCTACACACACACACCTCTCATTTCTTTCGAAGTTTGACGCTGAATTCATGTTAGTCACTATCTAAGCTATATCTATAGCAGATCCTGAAAAATAGATGTTTCAAAACAATTTTAGTAAAAACATGATTGCAAACTTGTTTGTTACCAATAATATGGTGTGAAGCTCAACTCAACTTTCCAATTCATTTGAATTCCATATTGTTTATGTTTAATTTATCATAATTGGCATAATTGTGTTATCATAATTGTATCAAAATGGGAAAGAAAGTATCCTTATGTGCTTTCTTTTGCAATATATTATTTTAAATTCTTTTAAAATGCCTTTTTATAAGGTAGCAACGGCTTAATCAATCTGACACATATATTTCCGTCTAATTTATGTAAATGTATACAGTTTTAGCTTCCCTTACATAGCGTAAAGTAATATCATTTTCTCGTAGAAAATTCTATTGTTATAATCGTCTGCAACAAGTTTGAATTAACTCCCTAAACTTACTCAGTGAATGACAACTATACAGGCATTAGTGATAGAATTGCTATGCTTTCGCTTTTATTACACTGGCGTGTTAGTTAAATATTCTTATATTTAAAATGTGAATTCTTGGAGAAAAACTTTTTTTATCGACTGTTCTTGTATTCTCTTTGGTTTTGTTTAGTTTTACTTTATTATAATAAGTTATAAAATGTAATAAAATATATCTTTATATGCTTTAGTTCCCAAAATATTCTTTTAAAATTCTTTTTAAATGTCTTCAAAAGTCCGTCAATCTGATGCATTATATTTAATCCTCTAATTTATGTAAATACATATTATTTTAACTTCTTTTACATCCATAGCGTAGTTTAAACTTCTGGCGTCATAATCGTCTGCTCCAAATTTGTTTCTCCACGAACGGCAACTTTCCTGACATCAACCAGTGATGGAATTCTTATGTATGTATCACGCTGTCGCGTAAATTAATATTCTTATATTTAAAATGTAAATTCTTGTAAATAAATATGTTATTTTTTACGGAATGTTCTGATGATTATACAACTAACATTATTCCTGGAATTATAACGTTTCTACATTAAGGTAATGTTATGAAAAACTCCAATTTCATATCATTTTTATTCTAATCATGATATGTACAAGAAATTCTATCCAGTTCTAATTTTTCAAATAATGTATTTGCGCATAGAATTTTGTAAGAATTAAATATTTTAATATGGCTAAATATACATCCAGTAGTTAGTTTTAAAAGAAAGTTAGTTTTCTATGCAAATAAATTCAATCCAATTTATTTTATCATGAAATATGTTATTCAGAGGCAGTTGAGTTCGCATATAAAATGAAAAATATCAGTGGAGGATTCAGTCCGAAGGAGCTCAAATGGTTTTGCAAGAATAACGTTTTGCACTATAAAACTGCAAGAAAGTTCAATACATTTATTCGTCATTTTTTAGTCTCATTTGTTAACAGATAATATGGATCTATATGGTAACTAAAAAAAATCTGATGAGGGCAGCATATGACTTTCTCTGCAGATTCAAATTAAATTTTCTCTTTAATTATTTAATCATTTATTAAATTGAGTTTAATTCCGCAAAATAATACGCATAATCATTTGAAATGAAACTGAATTCACACTTTTAATTCACTTAACGTTTTCATGTGATAACTGGACGTACATATTTTCAAAGACCGAGTAGCAGAAATGAGAAAAAACTAAAATATCTCGAGAACGGTTAGCCCTAAAGTAACAGGATGGATCTTATTCTTTTCATCGTCAAAAATTACGCATAAAACAAACATTTATTTGATACATTTGAGCATACGTAGTGTTTTATTTTAGATTTTGACGATTTTTGCGAACCATTTCGTAAAACAGGCAGGTTCTTTTTTCCCTAATAGTACTAAAATCTAATCAGCAACGAGGTATCCTACAAGTAATTTACTCATCTACTAAATTTCGTGAAATTTGGTCAAGTAGTTTTACAACTAGAGTGGATACATACATTGCACAGACACACACCCAGACGTCACGCTAAAAATAGCGTGTTCTAGAGGTCCCAAAATGTGTAGATCCGCTTAAAACCCCAGTTGCGATTTTCGACACGATTTCAATACTTTCCCTATACATAACCATGCATTTCAGGGAAAGTAAAATGCTTAATTGAAACAACTTAATATCTTTAAGTTACCAACGAATGTCAAGTTTTTATTTATTTCACCCCATCTAGTAAATGATACCGAATATAATACAAGTTTTTAAGTTGAACATCGTTTACATAAAATTTAATAACTTTACATTTTCTAGTTTTTTGAGGCCTACGTTGAAATAAATCTCCAACTAATAGAATGGATATTAATGAAGTTCTTCTCTATTACAGCCACTCTATATCGAAAACTAACAATCTGATCCACACTCCAGCTATGTATCCTTGTAGGGTTCTTAAAGATCTACAAAGTTGATACCTTACAGTTTATAGTTAGGACTTTCAGTGTTCGAGATATAAGCATTACAAATTTTTAAAACGGAAAATTTTCAATCATCTTCAAATTGACAGAGCGATTATTAGAAAAATATAAAATCTTTGTAGAAAAAAATATTGATCTAGAAACTGAATTTCCTACTGAATATTTTTGGTCCTTACTGTTTATATATATTATTTACAATTTGAAGATATTTCGAGCGAAAGTAAGTAACGCGAAGCAAAAATGCGCTTGTGCAAAAACTTTTTATTGCTCAAAGTATTAAAAATATTGAAGTCACATTTATATATTCATGAATGGTACCCTATTTCTAATAAAAGAAGTATATTTTTTTTATATTTCGATCTCTTAGATTCGGAGATATAAACGTCCAAAGTGTTTGCATTTTTCAGACCACTCCGATTTCAGTGGAATATCACAACCAAAGATGATGTTCGCGTCAAAAATTTTCTTCCCTATATAGTTTATCTGTTAAATACTATGAATAATTAAAAACTGAAATTTGACATGGCAAACATTATTCAGAATAAAGATACCTTGCTTTGTCTAGGAACTTTATCATCGATATATTTAACCATTCAAACTCTATTTTGAAAAATTAAATGTTCAAAATATTTGAAAATGGCTAAACAAGCGGCAATGCTTTCAATCCAAATCCTGCTCTCAGAATTTCGTCATATGTCCATGGTTGACACGAAAGTAGGCATAATAATAATTGTAATAAGGCAACACCTCTCATTTTCAAACATTAACAAACTTCAAAGAATCTGATGTGGGCAGCTCATGACATTCCCTACAGACTCAAATTCATTTTCTTATTATTTCATTAATAATTCATTGAGTTTAATTGCACAAAATAATGCGCATTATTATTTGAATTGACACCGAATTTGCTCTTTTAATTCAATTTCGTCTTTATTTAATAACTGAATGTATTTTCAAAAACGGCGTAGAACAAAAAAATGCAAAAAACTGAAATATCTCAAGAACTGCTAATCATAGAGCAATGGGGTTAATCTCATTCTTTTCATCATCAAAATTACGTATAAAACAAACATTTAATATATATATATATATATATATATATATATATATATATATATATATATATATATATATATATATATATATATATATATATAAAAATTAAATGATTTTAATCGAAAATTTTTTGCATAAACTACTGTATGTACAAAAAAACCCATCTCTAGCATATCTGTTACAAATGAGTAACTATAAGCCAAGTCTAAGGATAAAGATAGAAGGTTACATATCACTACATTGGAAAGGGGGATGAGAAGAATATTAGGATTCAAAAATCACAATTAAAAGTATATAAAAGTAAATAAAAATAAAACTCTGCAAAAATGAGAATAGGCAATAATAATCAGCTCAAGACAAGAGATCAAGAATAGAGAACAATCAATCGAAACCACACAAAAAATGGCGGTCAGTTCGAAATTGCATTCTCATCAGGACAGCCATACAATTCGAATTAAAACCGATAGAATAGCCAGTTTCTGACAATGGCGATAGTATTTAACTATAGACACCATTGGAGCTGTCTACTGGCTAGTGGAATTAGAAAAATAAATCAATTGAATTATACAAAAGCTGAAAAACAATACCTCCACGAACTGTAATGTGAAATAATAGCAGCACGTGTAAGATAAACTAGTAACTGAGCATTTCACCTCACTTCGTCAATGCGAGTGGGCGAGCATTTCACCTCACTTCGTCAATGCGAGTGGGAATGAATACAATTGAACGATACATAATAAGTATGGAGACTTTCGAAAATAGTAAACAGTATAGGACTCAGGACAAGTGGAAAATAGACATTCTAAAATAGTAAACAGTATTAGACTCAGGCCAAGTGGTAAATAAGGTGATAAGAATGGGTGAATTTTCAAAAATGAGTTAACCAATCAAAGATAAATAATGCATGTGTAAAATTATTACGTGGTATATTTGAAATTATTAATAATATTATTTACAAATACTTCCGGATATAGGTAGTTTTGACAAATGCGTTTAAGTTTATTGATGTGGAGAAAGTGAAACTGAGGATCAGAAAGTCGATGTATTCGAAATAGCTGGTTTAAAATGATGTTTCTAAACAATTGAATAGAATTACAAGATTGATATGATAGCAGCTTTATGATAGTGAAGTTGTAAGAATATTTTTTATCATATAGATTGGTGATTACATGATTATTGAGGGTATCTAAATTGAGGTCTAAAAAATTAACAGTTTGACTAACGCAAGGCTCATTAGGAATTAATTCTAGGTTAGACGGGTAAAAATCAATATTAATGGGATAGGAATCATCAATGATAATACAAATTAAGTCGTCAACATATCTATATATAATATATGAATTAGAGTTAAAATGACATTCATAATAATAAAGATATAAGTTAGCGAGTATACTACTACTACAGCCACCTTGTGGTACACCAGATGTTTGTAAATAAATGTTATCACCTTGGATAATATAATTGTTGTATAACACAAAGTGCAAGAGCATAGGAAAATTTTTGACATTAAAAGCATCATGATTGGAAGATATATAGTCATGATAAAGAGAGATAATAACTTTATGTAAATCTTTAATGACAATATTATTAAATAGGTCTTTAAAATCAAAGGTTTGGAAACCAAGAATTTGTGGTAACTTGCTAAGGTGATTAACTAAATCAAAACTATTGTTCAAAATGAAATATCCTGAATTCCTGAATTTAAGAGATTCATTAATTCGATTTAAACAGTTAAGCAAGTACTTACTAGCTGTAGTGGTAAAGGTATTATGTCCACAAGTGACTGTTCTAAAACTGAGAGGTGATTTGTGGAATTTAGGAACCAAAGTAACATAAGGAAATTTAAAAAACTTACAATTAATATTTAATTGTGTATATAATTTTAGCATTTTAGTTTTGATTTGGATAGACTGATTATTAATGGGTTTAAAAATTTGATTATCTTTTAAGTAATTCTGTAACAGAGAAACATAATATTTTTTACAAATGATGGCATAATTATTAGAAGCTTTATCTGCATAAGTTATGACAAAATGTTGTTGTAGTTCTTTGATAGCAGATAGGAGTTGTTTATAAGGATACCTAGGCTTCGTTAATTTAGTGTTTATAATAACATTTTTAAGTAGATGTAAGGTCGTATACTTCCATAGATTGAATGCTTCAATAGGAATAGAATGTGAACAAGCAAGTTGATATATGAATTTATCAAAATCAAATGATAGAGACTGAAGAAGTTGTTTAGGGTGATGGCAGAATGTAATGCGAAATTTAGACCCTTTATTCATAATATCCCTGAGTATATCATCCTGAACTATACTGAGATCCCCAGTAATAATGTGACCATGAGTGGAGTTGACAAAAGGGGCAAGATTTTGATTGCTGCATACACATGATGTAAGATCATCGGAGTTTAATGTCCTAGAAACTTCATTGTAATTGTAAATAGTTCTACTAATTGGTAAATTATATTTGAATGATTTTTGTATTTTGATATCATTTACTGGTAACAAGTGCTTATGTTTTGCAAATAAATTATTGAAGTTAAGAGAATTAAGAATAGGGTGTTTAAAAGAGATTACACAGTAAGCTATTTTAGTATGTGGATTTGGTGAATGGAGTAGGTGGTAATTTAAGAAATGTGTACGTGAAAGAAGCAGATCAAAAAATAAATGTTTAAAATGCTCATGAGTTAATTTTAATTTTAAAAAATGAGTATAAACAATACTTAATTTGCTTTTTCTGACTTTATATAACCATGTTCTAACAGGTAGAAAATTGAAAGTTTGAGAATAATTATATTGTAATTTCAAAATGTCTGCTTTGTAATCAATAGTTTTACTTAAGTTACTTTTTCCTTTGCCACGCTTATATCGCTTTTTACTAGGAGATGATGACTTTGAATAATGAAAAAGATGTTTATATACTGAAGATTTATGAGAATTGTATTCAAAACTATTGTTAACAACATTATTATTATTATAAATTTGATTTAAGCCATAGGGGAAGAGAGTTTTATATTTTTTAATGTAATAATTTTCAAATACTAATCTATCCGTGAGTGAAATTTCAATATCTAAAATATGAAGGGATACATTTTTAAATCCGTGTGTAGCAAAGTGCTGATATTCAAATATATATATATATGAGCATACGTATTTTTTTTATTTTAGATTCTTGACAATTTTTGCTGGCCAAAAAAAAAGCAGGTTTTTTTCCCGAATCGTACCAAATTCTAGTTAGCACCAGTGCAACCCATAAGCAACTTATATAAAAAAACTTATGAAATTCGGTCTATTAATTTTTTAGCTAGAGTGGATACGATTTTTGAGGGGCCATTTCGGAAAAATGCAGGTTTTTTCATTCCGAATCGTAATCAAATCTAATCAGCACCAGAGTCACCTACAAGTGATTAACTTGAATTTTATGATATTTGGTCAATTAGTTCTTGAATTAGAGTGGATACATACATTGTACAGACAGGCACACACAAACACATACACACACAGACGTCAGGCTAAAAATAGTTTTTACGTGTTCTAGAGGTCCCAAAATGTGTAAATCCATCGGAAACTCGAGTAGAATCCACGGGGTTGAGGACGCGGTAGCCCAGTGGTTAGCGCGCAGGAATTGCAATCGGTAGACCTGAGTTCGATTCCCGCAGCTGCCAAAACTGCCGTCGTTTTCACGCGGAGTACGATCACATTAAACATGTTCGTCCGTAAGTCCTTTCGAGAGGTTGGTGGTAGGGGAAGGAGGTGCGGTCCCTGTAGATGCCTCCCCCACTGGATTCCGGTCTAAATTGGGTGGCACTTCCCTACCGTCCAAAAAGTTACCTTAAACCTTTCTGGTAGGTCGGACGATCTGGGTTTCAACAACAACACTCTAGGCTAAAGATAAGTCATAAAGGAAAACCGCTCCGCCCAAAAGCATACGGAGTGATGATCAATTGCCGCGATGTCAATACCAAACACATGGTACACTATATATATTCAAAAGAATATATAGGATATCTACTCCTGGTACAGGAACTGGGTGGACCGGTGGCGGAGGGACCGTCCGCTAGAACACACACTGGAACCTCAAGTCGGGATTGCCTCCGGGCAAGTAACGGGGGGACCAAAAAAACGAAACCAAAGGCCCCATAGGGCAAACAAACACAGCAACCATCATAAAGCTCTGTCGAGACTCATCCTCGACCAGTGAACCTATACACTTTATTAGACTAAATTATAAATAACAAGCTGCACCACACGGTGGAGATAAAACAAAGAGTGAGATACAAAAATGAGTATGAAGATAATAACATCATACGTCCAGTGCTACTTCAAGAAGGTGGATAATGATATGTTTCAGTCAAATCTTGGCTGTAGTATGCAAGGTCAAATCAAGCAAGTTTAGCTGCCGGAAGTTTGAAGGGAAATGATATTTTCTAGGATCTCTCCACAAGACACAATCGTAAACACAGTTGGAACGGTGCCATATACGTTCCCACAGGAGCACATTTCCGACTTTCTGAAAAATCTATGTTGATATTGGACAAAAGAGACCGGTAAGGTGGTAAGACCGGTGAGGACTTGGTTTAAATAGAAATCACCAAGACACCGTTTGCTGGAGACTCTGACGAGCTCAAATAGCGGTCTTCCTTTGATGCTGCTTTCCCAACGTGTCTGCCACAAATTCTAAATCTCGAACTTCGTAATGGTTTTGAGTTGAGTGATGGAAATTGGAAAGGTGAAGTCCACATCTTTCTTAGAGATAGCTAATTTGGCATTTCGATCAGCTAACTTTTTAAGATCCAAATATAGGCTTTTATCCAGTTAATAGACTCATTTTACGTACAAGATCCCAATAGAATAATCCTGATTTTTGACATATTCGTTGGTCACATCTGGTGATGAATTGGGCTCTAGGCTAAAGATAAAGTTAACTTCGTCACCACAATAGAAAAAAATCTGATGTGGGCAACACATGACTTTCCTTATATAATGTAATGAATTTACTACTTTTACAGTAAAAAAATAGGTTTTTCTTATAGTAGATACTAATATTCTTTCCAAGATATTGAATTTTGACAATGAGTCGTAAGTTTCATTGATTTAGCGTCATTTTTATCCATTTGGCGAGATTTTCGTTAATTTGGCAACATTTCAAAAAGTCACCAAGTTGGCGACATTCCGCCAAATTCGTCGACAAAATCTCGCCAAGCGTTATGGACGAAGAAATAAATTATTCTTACAGCAGATAAATGACTATTGGCGTTCAAATGCAAAAGATACTTGAATGGAACGAGCTAGATCCACGAGAATGATGTCACCCAATTTATCGCATGGTATTACATATGAAAAGTGAACATGTTTCTCAATAGGAAATATATTTTTTTTATTTTATATATGACTTTTTGATAATTTTTTTGAAAAATGTACAATATCTCAAGAACGGTTCATGTTAACGTTCTAAAATTTATGTCAATCGTTTTCTAATGAAAAATTACATAAGAAATGTCTATTTGCGTAACTTTATTAGCCATTTTGATTTTTTGACGATTTTTTCAAAATTTCATTCGAAAGTTTAGGGGGGTTCTGAACATGCGATTGCGTATAAAAACAATAAGCTTCCATTGTGATTTTTGTGCCAAATTTGGTTTGAATCGGTCCATTCGTTCGTCAGTTATCGTCTCCACAGACTCACTGACACACACACACACACACACATACTTTCACACACACACACACATACTTTCACACACACACACACATACTTTCACACACACAGACATCACTTCAAAAATGTTTGATTCGTGATCAGGGATGCTTGAAACGTGCTCTCCCGTCGAAAACTCGAATTCGAATTTTCGACACCGTCACAATACTTTCCTTATACATTATGTATATAAGGAAAGTAATAGAAAAATAGAAGAACAAACGCAATGAAAATAGTTTTTTTTAGAGGAAACAAAAACTAAACAAAAGAAGGCGTAAGATTTTAAGATTGCAATTAAGACTATATTTGAGAGGCAAAATGTCAGCGGAGAGGGTAAGAGCAGATTTGGAATAGATAAATTTAGAATGAATAGCAGAAGATTAGGTAAATAAACGCATAGTAATAGGCAGTGCCACACCCTAGATTAAAGATAAAGTTAATTTCATCACTTACAAACAAACAATAGAAGAACAAACGCGACAGGCACGGTTAAAATAGGCAATGAAACCCTGTATCCTCTAAAAAAGACTGCTTTTATTGCCTATTTAAATCGTGCCTTTAACGTCTGTTTTACAGTTTTTGAAGTGACCAAATGACAGTTTTTGAAGTGTACTCTGTACTTGTATCTTGTCAGAAGCCTCTGTTGAAGAGCATATAACTCTCTAAAATGCCCATGCTCATGTAAATGTAATTTACGTCTTAAGTTGAAATAAAAATGCTTACCTCTTAAACACTTTACAACATAGTTGAAAAGTGCTTATGACTCTGTTCATTCTGTCTGTCTGTCCATCCGTTCGCACGATAACTGCCGTAAAAATGACTTTTTCAAAATGAAATTTTAGTATGTTGTTGAGACGGTCTATGGGACATATGGGAATGTAAATGAATACTATCACCCATTTAGTTATGGAATCAACCCGGGTTGAAAAAATGAAATACATTGAACCCTATGGGATCTAATTTTTGAAAATTTTTTTAAGCGAATTTAAAATTCACAAATTAAGTCTAAAATTTTAGGAAATATTCAAATTATCCCATAAAATATATAAAAAAAAATTCAGCAAAATATGTTCTGCAGTTTTTTAAATAAAAAAAATTAAATAATAATTGCACCCATATTGTATGAAGAGATCAACTGACCCACTTTAAAATAATATATGGCATCCATCTTGTGACAAAATCGTGATTTTTAAAGTTCTATTTAATTTATATTTAGTGTTGCATCCGTCCTCAAACGGCTTTACTTTTTATTTTTTCTGTGCATCTATATACTGCGCCAACGCAATTACAATATTTGAGTTTAAATGATCATCAAACTTTGATTATTTCTACAACAAAGCCTAATTTTCACGTATGGAGAATGTAAACAAATCAAGATATAAGATAATTTGTATAAGACTTACTGAATTTCTTTAACGCAAAATTATTTATTTCTGGAGTCTGCAATATAGCTGATATGGATGAAACAGTCATTGATTTTACATAGAGAAGCAGACGATTCTATAGTATTGCCTATTTCGATGAAGTTTTAAGCATGACGTCCTTTGAATAAAGTTGAATGACGTCCTTTGAATAAAGTTCATTTGTTGTCAATGAAGTTTTCAAATATAATAAATTATTGCAGTATTGTGATAATTTAAAAAATTTCAGAGCTAAATGTATAGCTATATACGTTCACAGCTAAGTGTTTTAGAGATGTTTAAATAAGTTTGCATTGCAGTTGGCAAGTGCTTCATAATCAATGCTTTATGCATGATTGATCTTTCTCGTACTAAGTATGTTTATATATATATATATATATATATGCATAATCACATTAAGTACGCATAATTATTATCATCACGTATAAAATAAGAATTATCATATATGAAATGAATTGTAAAGACAATACAAAATTATTTAAAGAAGATATAAACAGATATTTAATCTCCTACATTAAGATTTGAAAAAAAAAAATTAAAAAGCGTTTCATATCTTACACTTTTGCTTTGTATATTTATTATATCCATCAGGGAAGCATTCTTAAGGCACAACAGCATTTCAATCTTAGATAATGCGGAACAATTCAAAAGAGCAGCCACTGTATGTGCTACATTGGGCGAAGGGTCATCATCAAGAAAATTCGGTCTGAAGGCGTTTCCAGTGCTGGATATGGCAGCCTGGAAGTAGTCTAGATTTAAATAAAAAAGAAATTAAAACTTGATTTGAGGATAAAATATGGTATATACATATTCTATATATATCAATAATAATGGGTTAACTCATTGCTGTCTCATATATTGCTGTTTATTGCTGTTCGACCACTGTTGTCTTGTATATTGCAGTTTATTGCTATTCAGACATTGCTGTCTCGTATCATGCTGTTCATTGCTGTTCAGTCATATTGCTGTTCGGTCATTGCTGTATCGTATATTGCTCTTCATTGATGTTCAGTCATTGTATTGCTGTTCTCGTATATTTCCCGACGTCTACATTGACTACAATTTTGTTTGTTATGAAGCATGGGGAAGAGTCTAACAACAAGGGACAGGCGGGTTTTACCTAGTACTACTGTTTTAATCTAAAGTAGTCCTGCTATTTGATGTTTTTATAAAACCTATTGCATTACAGGCATACACTATTTGGCGTTTAACTGCAGTGATATATAGTCATTTTTTCCTTGTAAGGATTCTGTGAAATATATTTGATAAAAAATTACGAAACTTGACGAATTTTGCTTTTAAATCTAACCCCTTGTTCATTTTTGTGTTTTTCTAGCATTTATTAACACTTTACAACAAAGTTGAAAAGAGTTTATGACTTTGTTCATTCTGTCTGTCTGTCTGTCTGTCCGTTAGCACGATAACTGCCGTAAAAATGATTTAATCAAAATGAAATTTTAGTATGTTGTTCAGACGGTCTGTAGGACCTGCGGGAATATAAATGAATAATATCACCCAATTAGTTTTGGATTGAACCCGGGTTGAAAAAATGAAATACATTGAGCCCTATGGGACCTAATTTTTCAAACATTTTTTAAGCGGATTTAAAATTCACAAATTGCTTTGAAAATTTTAGGTAATAGTCAAATTGTTCCATAAAATATATAAAAAAAAATTCAGCGATATATATTCAGTAGTTTTTTAAATAAAAATTAAAATAATAATTACACATCTTATATGAAACGATCACGTTACCATGATATGAAACGATCACATGACCCACTTCAAAATGATATATGGCATCCATCTTGTTTCAAAATCGTGATTTTTTAAAGTTCTTTTTAATTCATATTGAGTGTTGTATCCGTCCTAAAACTACTTTATTTTTGCTTAAATTCTGTGCATCTACATACTAAAACAACACAATGACAATATATTTGAGTTTAAATTCTCATTCAAATTTGATTATTTCTACAACTAAGCCTATTTTTCACCTATGTAAAATGTAAACAGCAAAATATGTAGAATGAGTTGTATTAGAATTACTGTATTTCTTTAACATAAAATAATTCAGTCCATGGAGTCTGCATGGCTGATATGAATGAAATATTAATTGATTTTATAAACAGAAGGACGATTTTTTTCGATGAAGTTTTAAGCATAGAGTTTATGAATTGTAGCTCCATGGTCTTAATTTTTAAATAAAATAAATTATTGAGAAAGTTAAGAATGAAATCCTGCTTTTATAGAGAGATCCAGGCGTGCTATTTTTTCTATGACGTCATTTGAATCTATTTCAGTTGTTTTCGATGAAGTTTTCAAATATAATAAATTATCGTAGTATTATGATAGTTTTAAAAATATTACCGTGGAATGTATTGCATTTTAGAGATATTTAAAACAGGCAATTTATATTTCAATGCCGTCATTTGAATGAAGTTCATTTTTTTCAATGAAGGTTTAAGTTTTCAAATATAATAAATCAATGTAGTATTGTGATAAGTTTTAAAATATTGCCGAGGAATGTATTGCACATTTTCGACTTTTTTAAATAAAATTGCATTGAAGTTGGAAAGTTTTTCATAATCAATGCTTTAAGCATGATTGATCTTTCTTGTCTTTCTTTCATAAGGCATAAAATTGGATTTAATTTCATAAAATAACACGGATACGTTTTTGAAAGGACGCCACTAAATTCTTAGTTAAAATTAAAATTTCAATTTTCTTTGTCGATCTCACACATGCTAATATCTCGGCGTGGTAAAAATACCAAAAAATCTTAAATATGTCGAGAACAGTTCATCTTAGCTTAATGGGGTTGATTTCATTTAATTTGTCGCCATGGATTGTGTATGAAACTAAAATTTAATAATGTACATTTTAGTTCATTTAGTTTTTTTATTATTATTAACACGTTACAACATAGTTGAAAAGTGTTTATGACTTTGTTCATTCTGTCCGTCTGTCTGTCTGTCCATCCGTTAACACGACAACTGCCGTAAAAATGACTTTATCAAAATGAAATTTTAGTATGTTGTTCAGACGGTGTATGGGACCTATGGGAATATAAATGAATAATATCACCCAATTAGTTTTGGATTGAACCCGGGTTGAAAAAATGAAATACATTGAACCCTATGAACCTCATTTTTCAAACATTTTTTAAGCGGATTTAAAATTCACAAATTACTTCTAAAGTTTTATGAAATATTCAAATTATCCCATAAAATATATTAAAAAAAAATTCAGCAAAATATAGTCAGTAGTTTTTTAAATAAAAATTAAAATAATAATTACACCCTTTATATGGAGAGATCACGTGACCATTATATGAAGAGATCACGTGACCCACTTCAAAATAAAATATGGCATCCATCTTGTCTCAAAATCGTGATTTTTAAAGTTCTTTTTTATTCATATTGAGTGTTGTATCCGTCCTAAAACCGCTTTATTTTTGCTTAAATTTTATGCATCTACATATTGAAACTACGCAATTACAATATAGTTGAGTTTAAATGATCACCCAAATTTGATTATTTCTACAACGAAGCCTACTTTTTACTTATGGAAACTGTAAATACCAAAAGATGTAGAATTAGTTGTATAAGAATTGCTGCATTTCTTTAACGCAAAATTATTTAACTCATGGAGTCTGCAATATAGCTGATATCAATGAAACATTCATTGATTTTACGCAGAGAAGCAAACGATGTTTTTGGATGAAGCTTTCAGCACAGAGTTAAATTACTTTTATCTCCAGGACTTTAAGTTTTTAAATAAAATAAATTATTATAGTATTGTGATGAATGAAATGAATGGAAAAATGTTTATGAATGAAATACTGCTTTTATAGAGAGATTTCTCTGCGTAAAACCAGGCGTGTTATATTTCGATGACATCATTCGAATAAATTTCATTTGTTTTCGATGAAGTTTTCAAATATAATAATTTATTGTAATATTATGATTATTTTTAAAATATTACCGAGGAATGTATCGCATTTTAGAGACGTTTAAACCAGGCAATTTATATTTCAATGCCGTCATTTGAATGAAGTTCATTTTTATCGATGAAATTTTGAATTTTCAAATATAATAAATTAATGTAGTATTGTGGTAATTTAAAAAATATTACCGAGGAATGTATCATATTTTAGAGATGTTTAAATAAAATTGCATTGAAGTTGGAAAGTGTTTCATAATCAATGCTTTATGCATGATTGATCTTTCTTGTCTTTTATAAAGGGGAATTTTTACCATGTGATTTCAATAGTAACAAAATCGGCCCGTCGGCTGCGTTAACAAAATTAAAAGCATAGGCCCATAACAGATTATTATGCTCTCGTCATCATAAAATAACCGATAATAAAATAACCGATGCAGTAGCAACAAGAAACCTGCTGTAAGCCACAATTTTGTGAACTTCTATGAGAACAGCAGTTCGTAAAATTGCGACACATAGTGCATATTCCAACTGCAATTACAGCTATCGGCTACTTCGTGTTGAAGAACACTAAAAAGAGCAGAATTGGTCTCCAGATGCTGGTATCTGTAATGAAAGCACAATTACTAACTTTCAGAACGTCCCCTATAGAGGAAAAAAGAAGAACTGACGGATAACGTACCATGGGATGCAGGTGCCAAAATATGGAAACCAACAGAGGCTGCACCAGCTTCGTGGCCAGCTATGGTGATGCGATGTCTGTCCCCTCCGAAGACGGCTATGTTCTCTGAGATCCACTTCAAAGCAGCATGTTGGTCCCAAAGACCAAGATTTCCTGGCACCATGGAGTCTTGGAAACTTAAGAAGCCTAGAAAATGGTAAAATTAGAACATCGAAAAATAGTATATACATTTAATGCATTGTTAAAAAGACAAAACTTGAAAGTACATTTTTTGGACCCTGGGGGCAAGATGCTGCTAACAGCGAGATACAGCGACAGCAACTGTCTATCGAGATTGTAAGCACTAATTCAGGAGGCGACGGAAGGAAAACAAGTAAAAATTTAAATTGAGTTGTCATAAGGTAAAATTGTCCATATCAAAATTAATACTATAGAACTTACCTATGATGCCAACACTAAGGGTGGAGCATGTAAGCTCCAGGTTCTCAAGCAGGAGAGACGAACACACAAAATATAAATAAATACACTTGACTTAATTAATCAATTTATTTTAATATTTTAAGTTATAGATATCCATTGTATCTTGATTAATGATACTATTATTAAATCTATTATTATAAGACATATAACACTGACAATATTTCATTAATACATATTTACACACACCATAAAATTGACATATATTTTTAAAACAGTTTCTTTTAAGCAATCGACACTCAAAATAGTTCTTTTAGTTCAATATCTAAGAACTCGTTAATATAATCTACTCTTACGAACTGATTGTTCATTATTTGAATAATCAATAAAAGTGTGCCTTCCGTGCTAATTAGTGACAAATTGAAAGTTAATTCACCTCTACTCTTTTGTGTTAAGTACTTATTCGTGCAATCTCAATGATATACGAAACTGTTGCACATCTCATAACTGCAACAAGCTTCCATTTTATCGCTCACATTCGATATACCTTTTTCACAAAACCAAGAAACATGATGTTAGCTCGTTCGAAATTTTGAAGTAGACTGAACTTTTTGGAATACGGCTTTGGGGCGCTTTTTTCTTTCCCCCATTGGTTTCCTACCACATCTACCATTCGTTGTTGATGCAGAAGGGGATGACCACTGTTTATGTATGCATGTGTTGTCATTGGTTCCCTCTGCAGCATTTAAATAGTTCATTATTTTGGTTGGCATCCGTAATTGAAATTACAAAATGTCGTGCACGCCGTACGACATTATCCCCCTCTGCATGAGATTAAATCCAAAATACGGCACAAAGTCTATGCACTGAGAAAAATCTTCACAGGAAGGCACTAGTATCATGGATCACTGACACACATATATGAACTTGAGAAAGTATGATGCACTGAAATGTACACACAATGATGCAGTAGTGTCCTGAAGCACTGTGAAAACATATGTACACATTGCGTGCACTGAGGAAATCTTGATCTGAAGCACTGCACACACATCTGCTACATAAATGAATATCACCATCAAGGAAAACACAATATTGTAACATTAGAAGTATATCACCAGCACGTAAAATACAATATTGTCTCATTGGAATTATATCACCAGCACGGAAGACACATTATTGTCACCTGGAATTATATCACCAGCACGGAAGACACATTATTGTCACCTGGAAGGCACACTATTGATCTTAGCCACATATTTATTGTAGTACTGCATAATGTTCTGTAGTATAGTCATTCTTCTGTGATATCCTTTTCACAGACTTGGTACTGAAATATCCCTATTGTCCGTACATTTCTTAATACAGTTTATAGTTCAGTTTGAATGCAAATTCTGCTATCCTATTGGTACTTGTAGTTACATTTATATCACATTTTCACTGTTTCTTATATTATATACAATTCATTACCTTACTTTCTTATACATATATTTTTACAGACGTCTTTTTTTCAAACAATTCTTCAGCTGTATATATTTCTTATTTGTTAATACAATTAACATGTTATATACTTTTTTTGCATGCATCAATCATGGCTATTTTGAACACCATAATTATCTAGCAGCATTTAAAATATCAAATATTTACTATTTTCGCTACGCCAACATATAATGCCTCTCCAAAACACGAGCATTCGCTCTTTAAATTTCCTCTTCCGCTGCCCTTTCGTGTGAAACAAAACCGAGAGCGGGAGGAAGGGGAGAAAAGAAAAAAAAAGAAAAAATTTGCTTGACCAAAAGGAAGATTTCCTCTCTTCCCCTAACGCGTTTCCACGGCAACTGCGTATCTCTTGACCTGGACGGCGACCTTGAATGGGTGGCTTCATTGTTTGCAGAGCGCAAACTTACGTAATAAGGGATTTAACTGCCTTTTGCATGTATCGCTAAAGATTTAATCGTTATCGTTCAATTTTGGCGGTATCCTATCTACAAAGCGCGGACTTTTGAGTCATCACACTGACTGCATCGCTATTATTTCACACGGTAAGCTTCCATGTATCCTTTTGAGGTTTCTGGAACTCCACATTTTTATACATTGTGTATTATATTATTATTTATTTTACATATGTTGTTGTTAATTCTATTTAATTTAATATATATATATATATATTTTCTTATCTTATGACCTTAACACAGATCTGATTGTTGATTAATTATGATTTTAATTTCATGTACTCTTAATTCATTGGATTTATTTATCTTTTGTTGCAACAACGTGTGATATATTTATTTATATGTAGTATTATGAATATACCATGCTTTATTGCTATGTTATTGATGTAACTGACTTTATGTTCCCATTTCAGCATAACATTACATATTTATTTATTTAAATATCATTCTTTCATATTTAATTTTATCTGTTATTTCTTTTTATTTACTGTGATGTTTAATTACTGCAATAATTTCTTAATAATACTAAATCATTTATCATTTTACATACAATTTAATGTCTTTTCCAAATGTATTTTATTTTATTTTATCGGACGGTATTTTTAAATAACTATTTTTGGCTGCAATTATAATTTTAAATTTTGATACATTGCTTGTATGCGTACAATATAAATTCCGTATTATTAGCGTAGTATGCATGGGAGATATTCTCCTGATGTTTATTTTTAGCCTGGATATTTATTTTGAAGGGGACAAGCTTTCGCCGTATTATGCCCAAATATGGACTTCTTACGCTGACTGTGAGGGATGGGAAACTAATCTTACTTATTCACGCTTTATTAATTCCTTTTATGAGATTAACTTTTTTTTTTTAATTGATCAATTTATTTTAATATTTTAAGTTATAGATATCCATTGCATCTTGATTAATGATACTATTATTAAATCTATTATTATAAGACATATAACACTGACACTATTTCATTAATACATATTTACACACATAATAAAATTGACATATATTTTAAAACAGTTTCTTTTAAGCAATCGACACTCAAAATAGTTCTTTTAGTTCAATATCTAAGAACTCGTTAATATAATCTACTCTTACGAACTGATTGTTCATTATTTGAATAATCGATAAAAGTGTGCCTTCCGTGCTAATTAGTGACAAATTGAAAGTTGATTTACCTCTACTCTTTTGTGTTAAGTACTTATTCGTGCAATCTCAATGATGTAGGAAACTGTTGCACATCTCATAACTGCAACAAGCTTCCATTTTATCGCTCACATTCGATATACCTTTTTCACAAAACCAAGAAACATGATGTTAGCTCGTTCGAAATTTTGAAGTAGACTGAACTTTTTGGAATATGGCTTTGGGGCGCTTTTTTCTTTCCCCCATTGGTTTCCTACCACATCTACCATTCGTTGTTGATGCAGAAGGGGATGGCCACTGTTTATGTATGCATGTGTTGTCATTGGTTCCCTCTGTAGCATTTAGATAGTTCATTATTTTGGTTGGCATCTGTAATTGAAATTACAAAATGTCGAGCACGCCGTACGACATGAGTATTAAGTAATTTTATTTATACAATCTTTTTATGCGACAATTCTACATCACAAACGACAAAACTACAATTCTACATGACAATTCCCATAAATATGCCCAAATCGTTTAAATCCATAGAAAGCTCCCCCATCCTTATCTACGCCACTGGCCACGCGGTTTAAAATTCCGGCTAAAATTTATCACTTATTTATTGAAAGTACTAATGTATATATTCAATCTTTGTTGATGCTGGATACCTGAAAAAAGAATTCGTAAACCCGGGAACTACTTCTATTAAAACTATTTTACGGAAAACGGGGTTGGTGCGATAAAACCTAGATCAGATTATACGGGGTGACTGGTAAAGTATTTTGAGTGTTAGAATCTAAATCTAGGTAAGTGAGGTATCGTTATAGCAGACTATACGCTAGCAGATGAGATCAAACGCCAGTGCCCCCTAGCGAAAAAATTCGGAAGTTACAAGAGATAAAAGTTTTATCTTGGAAACTATGAGAAATAGAGAAAAGAAAATCGAAGTTGCAGATAATCGTCAAATCAGTAAGAAATGACATATTGCAAAATATCTAAGCTTTACTGTGAGTATCGTATGCAAATGATTACTATGATTATGTAAATAGCATTATGTAAATATCGTTTTTATATCTAATGAAATGACGTTTCTTACTAATTTGATAGTGCCTACAACTTTTTAATTAATATTTTTATATATCTCTCATAGTTTAAGAGATAGAATAGCTAACTTCCAAACTTTGCTGGTTGGGATGCTGCCGTTACTTTAGTAGCACATGGTCACTTCCTTAGCTTAATAATTTATTTTATTCAGTTGGATTTATAAAATTCAATCTCATAAATCTATTTCAATTCTTCCCTCTAAATTGAATGTGCAGTGTGTAAAATTATTTTGTTTTATATCTCTAGATATACCAAGGGACTTACTCTCACATAAACGCATGCTATCAAAAGTTAAGTAATGTGCTACAAACTTGCCGAGAATTCCTAGTCTGTAATTGGGTGTTACGAGGATGATGTCGTTGAACCTCAACAGAAAATCAGCCACGTGTTCATCCTTGTGTCCTTGATTGAATCCTCCACCATGAAAATGCACCAGAACAGGAAGAGAAGAATTCTCTAATTCGTGATCCTAAAAATGAATGGGAAAATGTAGTGGATGTCTCTATGTGCATATTGCGCGTAGTTTAAAGGTCAAACGACAGTCGCGAAATTCTGTAAAAAGGTAGGTGAACTCATGTGACAATGCACCTCGGTGGTGAATTTTTTTTTAACCCTAATTACTGTTTTTAGTTTTATATGTTGAAATTCAATTTTTGCTCGCTTTTTATAGAAATCGGCTCTTTAACGATCGAAAATATTATAGTAAAGTTTTCATTGTTACACTATTTAAAGGCGCGCTTTTCAATTAGTTTTTAATCGAATCCGTAGAGCAACTCCTTTATATTTAATTTTTTTTAAATACATCGAAATACACGTAATTTGATATTTATATGCACCAGAGAACTGAAGATTAACACGATTCTAAATTTTTGCTATGGTGTGATATATGCATTTAATAAAAAAAATTACTCGTATAAAAATTTGTTTTTTAAAAAAATAAAATTAATTATAAAATTAATTTAGTTTTTTTTATCTTTAAATGAGTCTATAAAAGCTCGCTCCGACTCAGCCCTGAATGAAATTCTCCCATGTTGATGACTTCAAAACTGAAGCTGCGTCCGTTACTATGGAGAACAGTGACGTAATTATAAAACCGTTGCTAAACTGCGTAATACAATTGGCATGATTGCGCATGAAAAAACGAAGCTCATAAATAATTTTTGTTTAAAACAGACATTTGCGTAGTAGGCGAATTTTTAGGACCTGAACAACGCAGGGTAATTTGCTCCTGCCTGCACATAAAATTTTATAGCGAATTTGTTCTTAAGTTCTCTTATTCACACTTCACAGACATGCACAATCACAAACAGAAGGGCCTCTTTCCTAATAACATGTGCTCGAGAAGTCGTAGAACTTTCGTATTCATCCAAATCAAGAATTCAAAAATTTTAAACTCTCTCTTTCTCTCTCTCGCTATCTATCTATCTCAATCAGCCACGGTGTAAGATAATCAGGTGAAAGCGCTTTGGAAAATTTGTCGTTCTAAAACATCACACGCCAATAGATGGCGCTGAACGTTGGGGTCTTATTCTAGCATTGAGTTAAAGAGCGAAGAATAACTTATATTATGAAATAAATATTTTTAGACAGAAAATGAGTTTAAATAAATAATTTGGCATTATTTACCACAAATGCGAGTTACTCTTTTGTTTGCACTTTTCATCACTTTTGGTAGGGATTATGCCGGTTTTCCGCAATACAAATCTACAAATCTCACCCACCCAAATCTATCTCTCGGTCATTTCCTTTGTACATCTTTACTTGAGTGTAAAATACGTAAGCTCCAATTGCTTTGAAGAAGGATTTAGAAGACGTGTTTATTATTTTATACCTCTTGTTTAACTAATAAGATATCTAAATAATCTATGATATCAAATCTGTGAAATGATTAAAGGAATATTTTCTATCAATGCATTATTTTTACAAAAGATTCTCACAATTGACAAATAACAAGCATTGTTTGTAATTACACTGAATCTGCACTTTTCATTCAATTTCGTTTTCATTTGGTACCTGACGTTTTTTCAAAGGCGGGGTAGTAAAAATGCAAAATAAACTACAATATCTCAAGAACGGCTGAACTTTTTCTTTTGATCGTAAAAAATTACGTGTCAAACAAGCATTTAATTGACACATTTAAGCATATTTAGTGTTTTATTTTGTATTTTGACGATTTCTGCGGACTACATCGCAAAAAATGGCAGGTTCTTTTTTCCCGTATCGTACCCCAATCTAAGCAGCACCAAAGTAACCCATAAGTGATATATACATATATATATATATATATATATACTAAATTTTGTGAAATTTAGTCAATTAGTATTTTAGCTGGAGTGGATATGTACGATTTTTGAGGTTCATCTTGCAAGAAAAAAGCAGGTTCCTTTATCCCGGATAGTATCAAACTTTACTCAGCACCAGGGTAACCCCCAAGTGACTTACAAATAAAATTTCTGAAATTCGGTTCATTATATTTTTAATTAGAGTGGATACATACATTTCACAGACAGCTACAAACAACAGACACATACACATACAGACACAGACACACGCACACACACAGATACGCACACACACAGACACACACACACACACAGACACACGCACACACACAGACACACGCACATACACACGCACGCACACACAGACTCACACACATACGCACACACAGATACAGACATATATACACAGACACACGAGCACACACATAGAGACACAGACACAGACACACACACACACACAGAGAGAGAAACACATACACCGACACACACACACACACACAGAGAGAAACACATACACCGACACACACATACACACACACACACACACAAACGTCACGCTAAAAACAGTTTTTTAGTGCTCTAGAGGTCCCGAAACGTGTAAATCCGTCGAAAACTCGAATTGCGATTTTCGCACGATTCCAATACTTTTCCCATATATTACCATGTATTACAACTTAGATTTAAGTTCTATCCATTTTATGAAACATTTCTCTCATATATTTTTCTCTTAGCTAGAAGTTTAAAGGGAGAATCATATCCTCTCCTGGGCATTTCTCTAACCCCGACCTTGAGATCTTGAGATGACCATGTATTCTGAGGAAAGTAAATATAAACCTCCTAATTTTAAAAGTTCCCCTCAAATTGCAAACTTTAAGTTTCTTTATATTAAATATTTCGTATAAAGAATGGTTATACTGTGAGTATTAAAAGTAAAAAAAAAATTAGCATAAAAATACTTTAGAAAATCATCCATGCTGAAATTTAAGTTTTTAATTTCTGATAAAATGTGAAGATTGTGGAACATAAAATAATATTAAATTTCGCCATAAACTATTTTTCTTTCGGAAAACAAAACTAGCTGCTGTTATAGCAACTTCAGCCAAACTTCAAATAGTTCTAAATAAAAGTTTTTTTATATAGAAGAAAGGAAAAATCACCTTTCTCACATAGACGTTCAAGTAAAGGCAGTCCTCTTGTCCGACGAAGTCAAGAAATTGCCCATATTGAGGACAAAGAGGTACAACGTCTGCGTGGAGATCATCTTCAGACAACCATTTTTCCGGTTCCATAGGAAGCTAAAATAAAATAAAAACATATTACTTTTCGCAGATAGCAGAAATATTTCTAGATGAGTTTTAGTTGACTTTCGCATACATTCGGTTACAGGAATTTCGATTTCTCCCTCGGCGGTGGGTGAAATGAGGGGGGGGGGGATCAAAAAGTATTTTCAGCCTCTCCGTAGTGCACTTGCTAGTTTAGAAGGCTCAAATTTTGCATACTTATATATCAAGGGATAAAACCTATCTAATCCTCTTTTGTATTTGGAAGGCAAATAAAAAAAAAAATTTTTAAATATCGATTTTCCAATTTTGGGCCCCAAAATGTTGTCGATATAATTATAAATCTATCCTGTAAATTTCATGGCGATATCACAATTACAACAAATGTTGAAAATGTTTTTGTGGGTGTCTATCTACATTTTCATAGACACCAACCGAAAATTTCAAATGTAGTTTCCTCAGTTTTGTATTTTTCATTGCTTTAAGATGATTGATGAAATGCTTTGAAAATTTTTGTGCTTGTTACTAATAATAATACTTTGTATTTGTTTTATTAATTTACTAAAACTTTTTTTTTTACAAATATTAAAATTTTGAAATATCACAAAATCTATAAAAAATCGCTATCAATAAAATAAATCATAAAAACAAAAGAATATTAAAATTAGAATTAAATGCAAAATAATGTTTTTAAGGCATTAATTAGCTTCAAAATAAAATATAGAACAATTGTTCAGTACTCCAAAATAGAGAGTAATATTAATTTTAAAATTTCACAATTTTAAGTTCATTTCTTGAAATGGAAAAATGAAAGTTAACATTTTGAATGAAATGAAAGTTAACACAACACAAAAAATATTAAAAAATATTTTTCATTTAATTTTTTTATTTTTTAGTTGAAATAAAAACTTGCAATATAACGGAGATTAAAGAAAAATGAATAACTCAGGGATCTAGATCCTATAAAACGACTATTTTTACTTTCCTTATATACATAAAGTATAAGGAAAGTATTGTGATGGAGTCGAAAATTCGAATTCGAGTTTTCGACGGGAGAGCACGTTTCAAGCATCCCTGATCACGAATCAAACATTTTTGAAGCGATGTCTGTGTGTGTGTGTATATGTGTGTGTGTGTGGAGTCGATAACTGGCGAACGAATGGACCGATTCGAACAAAATTTGGTACAAAAATCACAATCCGTAAACACTGGAAGCCTATTGCTTTTATACGCAATCAAATGTTCAAAATCCCCCTAAATTTTCGAGTGAAATTTTGAAAAAATCGTCAAAAAATCAAAACCACTAATAAGGTTACGCAAATAGATATTTCTTATGTAATTTTTCATTAGAAAACGATTGACATAAATTTTAAAACGCTAACATGAACCGTTCTCGAGCTATTGCACATTTTTCAAAACAATTATCAAAAAGTCATATAAAATAAAAAATATATATTTCCTATTGAGAAACATGTTCACTTTTCATATGTAATACCATACGTTAAATTTGGTGACATCATTCTCGTGGAACTAGCTCGTTCCATTCATGAAAAAAGATACTGTTAGTAATACTTTTCTATTTGAACGCCAATAGTCATTTATCTGCTATAAGAATAACTTATTTCTCCGTCCATAACGCTTGGCGATATTTGGGCGACGAATTTGTCGGAATGTCGCCAACTTAAGGACATTTTTAATTGTTGTCAAATTAACAAAAATCTCGCCAAAGGGATAAAAATGACGCTAAATCAATGAAAATTACGACTAATTGAAGAAAGTTCAATATCTTGGAAAGAATATAAGTATCTACTATAAGAATAACATTTTTTTAAACTGTAAAAGTAGTAAATTCATTGCATTATATAAGGAAAAGAAGTATTGCCCATATCAGGTTTTTTACACTGTACATCATTACACTAACTAAACATTATTTTAGAAAGCTACAACTTAATTTTTATAAGTGGTAGATACTTTTTTTTACAGTCTTAAATACCACTACTTTATACAATGGCAAGAAAAGGCAAAAATACTGAGCTGATAAGAGAATATAGCATAGTCTTACCTCAAATCTCAAACTTCCAACCGGCGGCATCGCATAGGGTATATTTTTAAAACCATACACTTTGTGTTTACCCGCGTAAGACACGTCTGCTCTGACAGGTCCATTTCTTGTTTGAATCGTCAATCCCTCGACGGAGAAGAAGCAGCACATCAGTGAAATAACTATGCTAATAAGTATTCTGAGTCTTACCCCTGAACAACTGCAGAAAAACGAAAAATCATTTAAAAATCCCATTAGCTGTATGATAACTTGCGGCATGCTTTTGAATGCGCAAGCAAGAATACTAACGAACACGTGTTCTGGAATAACATGGTAATCAGGATTCGTGGAGTCCACGTATGTCGCTATCTAATGTCAGCGATAACGACTCAGCCGTACTTTGAAGAAAGTTGAAGGGTCTAATCTGCAAAGAAGCTCTTCAAAATAGAAAAGAAGTTTCTCAGTCGAAATGTCACAATATGATGTGGCTAGTACATGACTTTCCCGACAAATATGGGCTAAAGTCGAAAGGACGTGAAGGCAGTGTTTCTTTCAGGTAGTAGCGTCCGGAGGTTTTACGAGGCCCCAAGATGAATTTTGATAAAAAGAAAGGCCTCATCTGAACAATAAATGCAGTAAAACGTCACACATCCGAAAATTGGTAATCCGAAAAATTGATTATCCGGCAACTTAAATATGCTGGTTTTAGAGACTGTTTTCAAGAAGTTTGTTGAAGTTGTTTTATGTTGTTTAAAAAATATACGAATTCATTAAAAGGCTAACTTTAGTCTTTTAACTTTGGGTTCTGCAATGGAATTTTGGGCCCCCAGGTTAACAATATTTTGGAGGTCTTTGTATGATATAAAATATTTGTTCATATGTGTTCATATTTGACACTTTTATTTTCTAAATTATAAGTATTACAATTTTCAGAACCGGAAAATGTTTAATCGTCTTCACTTTCACAAGGCGATTGTTCGAAAACTTATAAGAACTTTGTGAAAAAAATCTAATGTGGGCACCACATGACTTTCCTTATATAATGCAATGAATTTACTACTTTTACAGAAAAAAAATAGGTTTTTCTTATAGTAGATACTTATATTATTTCCAAGATATTAAATTTTCGTCAATTAGTTGTCATTTTCATTGATTTAGCGTCATTTTTATCCATTTGGCCAGATTTTCGTTAATTTGGCAACATTTAAAAAAGTCGCCAAGTTGGAGTCATTCCTCCAAATTCGTCGCCAAAATCACGCCAAGCGTTATGGGTGAAGAAATAGGTTATTCTTACAGCAGATAAATGACTATTGGCGTTCAAATACAAAAGTATTACACAAAGTATCTTTTCTCATGAATGGAACGAGGTAGATCCAAGACAATGATGTCACCCAATTTATCGCATGATATTACATATAAAAAATGAGCATGTTTCTCAACAGTTAATATTTTTTATAATTTATGGGATTTTTTGATAAATTTATTTGAAAAATGTGCAATATCTCGAGAACGATTCATGCTAGCGTTCTAAAGTTTATGTCAATCGTTTTCTAAAGAAAATTTACATCAGAAATATCTATTTGTGTAACTTTATTAAAGGTTTTGATTTTTTGATGATTTTTTCAAAATTTCACTCTAAAATTTAGGTGGGTTCTGAACATTCGATTATGTTTTAAAGCAATAGGCTTCCAGTATTCACGGATTGTGATTTTTGTACCAAATTTCATTCGAATCGGTCCATTCGTTCGTGAGATATCATCTCCAGAGACTCACTGACACACACACACACACACACACACACACACACACACACACACACACACACACACACACACATACACACACACAGACATCACTTCAAAAATGTTCGATTCGTGATCAGGGATGCTTGAAACGTGGTCTGCCGTCGTGAACTCGATTTCGAATTTTCGCCCTAAACAGCACACAATTATTATATAGCTTTCATTTCATACATTTTCTGCGAGATAAAGGTCCGAAAACTGCTATTACGACATTTCCCCTGACATGGGTGTTTCTAGGATCTTGTAAAGAGGTGGGGACCTTTGATCGAATGGAGAAATTACAAAGAATAGATTTCGTTTTCCAATGGGGACCGAATGGAGAACTAATGTAATTGTTCAACCAATGATGGGTTCGGTTTCCAGTCGTCCCCTGAAGTAACGTGCAGAGCCCGAAAATAAGAACTTGCAATTTCGTCCCAGTAGCTCAATGGTAGAGTTTCGACTGGCCAGTTCGGAGATGCAGGATTCGATTCCCTACTGGGTCTACAAAGCTCTTTACAATGGTACCCGAACAAATCAACCCTGTAGGTTAGAGCAAAGATGTCAGAGGTCTGAAGACCCCAGACCGTGCGACTCACATAGTGCGTCTAGTGTAGCTAGCTGCAGGGCCGGGAAAGAATACCTCCTGCACTCAGGAGGCACCCCTGATGCATGATGGATGATGATGAGGATGTTAGAGGTCTGAAAGGGACCCTAGTACGACTAGCACGGATTCAGTGGACTCTGGAAGATTGAGCGCCGATTTCAAATTCAGAGGATAACGACCACGCAGGATAATAACCTGGATAAACATAGTAGTAGTAGGAAGCTAACATGCGGTAAAAATAGGAGGTGGTCAGTCAGATTGTCAGTGCCCCGCCAATCTGACATTAGAGGGTGGAGAATGCAAAGTCCACTTCGACGACAAGAGCTTGCAATTTCGTTCCAGTAGCTCAACGGTAGATCGTCGGCTGGCCAGTTCCGGGATCCAGAGTTCGATTCCCGATTAGGGCAGCAAGGCTCTTTACCAACGGCCCCTGAAGCAACCCTGCGAAACCTCTCAAGGGTGAGGGATTCACCAGTTCGGAAAAGCTCAACTAAATGTAGAAAAGAAGCAAGAAAATAAAATTGGTAATATGAATTAGTAGCGAAATTTATAGAATCTACTACAGGGTGATGAAATAGTTAAATTTCAAAATCATATGAACAACAAATTGAAAATTTTGAATTTTTTCAGTTAGGTAGCACCAGTACACCTTGAAAAATACATAAAAAATATTGCCTTCTGTTATTAATACATCAGACGATAATGACAGACTTATTTTTTATCAATCGAGAAAAGAGTAAAAGAAGTTTTTCTTAGAGTAAAAGAATTTTACTTTCCCTACAATACATGGGAATGTATAGGAAAAGTACTGCCATCGTGTCGAAAATCGGAACTCGAGTTTTCGATGGATCTACTCGTTTCGAGTCCTCTGGAACATAAAAAATACTATTTTTAGAGTGACGTGTGTGTGTGTGTGTGTGTGTGTGTGTGTCTATCTGTGCATGTCGCCACTCTAATTCAAAAAATTATTCGTCATAATTTCCCCAAATTTGGAGGGTAAGTGACTTGTGGGTTGCCCTGGTTCTGATTAGATTGTATTACGATTCAGAAAAAAAGACCCCCCCCCTTTTTGCGATATAAAAATATTCTACATCTAAAATTAAAGATTATATATACTCAGTTGTATCAATTAAATGCTTGTTTGTTTGTTTTATACTTAATTTTCGACAAAGAAAAGAATAAGACCAACGCCATAACTTTAAGATTAACCGTTCTCAAATTATGTCAGTTTCTTCTCATTTCTGCCACCTTGACTTTGAAAATACGTCCAGTCTCCAAATGAGAACGTTAATTGAAATAAAACTTCAAATTCAGTATAACTTAAAATAATTATCCGTTTTAATTTGTGCAATTAAACTCAATTTAATGAATTATGTAAAAAAAAAACAGAAAAAATGAATGAGTCTGCAGTGAGAGTCATGTGCTGGCCACATCAGACTCTCTCTCTAGCCATTCTTATGAGAGCATCTTTGAAGTGTTTCATAAGAGTTTGTTGAAATCGTTTTAATAACGCAGTCCCCATTTCAGACAGTTCATCCTGAGTTCAAATGGATAGTCTGCGTTTTGTCTGCAACAGATCTGGTTTCTAGAAAACGCTTCAGAATCTCATAATTGTTGTACTGAAAAGGATTTTAGATTCATGCGCATTTCTCTTAAAAGTCTCCAATGACGCCCTCATAAAATTGACTAGAGAAATATTGCTCTAATATTTCTCTTACTCTGGGAAAACACCATGTTTTATATTGTTAGCAAAGAAGTCTGAAATAGTCGTCTTAAAACAGCAGACGATATTTCTGATACATTTTTAGAGTATATTAGTGCTACCATGGAGGTAAAAGTAAGAAGTTAAAACTTCATATTAAGAAAGCGACAATATCGTTTGACAGAATCATTCAGGTGGCGCTGAGATAATATAAGTAGTTCTGCATTTTATGCATTTCTGTGACGAAAGGCGTAAAATATTTATCTATTTAAACTTTTTTTACCCTATTTGCCTCAGCTTAACTGCTTTTAAATACTTTACAACATAGTCAGAAAGTGTTTATGACTTTGTTCATTCTGTCTGTCTGTCTGTCTGTCCGTTAACACGATAACTGCCGTAAAAATGACTTTGTCAAAATGAAATTTTAGCATGTTGTTCAGACGATCTGTAGGACCTATGGGAATATAAATGAATAATATCACCCAATTAATTTTGTATTGAACCCGGGTTGAAAAAATGAAATACATTGAACCATATGGGACCTAATTTTTCAAACATTTTTTAAGAGAATTTAAAATTCACAAATTGCTTCGAAAGTTTTAGGAAATATTCAAATTATCCCATAAAATATATAAAAAAAATTTCAGCAAAATATATTCAGTAGTTTTTTAAATTAAAATTAAAATATTAAATACACATATTATATGAAGAAATCACGTGACCATTATATGATGAAATCACATTTCCCACTTCAAAATAAAATACAGCATCCATCTTGTGTCAAAATCGTGATTTTTAAAGTTCTTATTTGTATTTGGTGTTGTATCCGTCCTAAAACCGCTTTATTTTTGCTTAATTTCTGTGCATCAATGTTCTGAAGCAACGCAATTACAATATATTTTAGTTTAAATGATCATCAAACTTTGATTATTTCTACAACGAAGTCTAATTTTCGGTTTTGGAGATTATAAACACATCAAGCTGTAAGTAAGTTGTATAAGAATTCCTGAATTTCTTTAACGCAAAATTATTTAGCGCTGGATCTGCAATACAGTTGATATGAATGAAGCCGTCATTGATTTTACATAGAGAACAGACGATTTTATAGCAGACTTTTTCGGTGAAGTTTGAAGCACAGAGTTAAATTACTTTTATCTCCATGGTTTAAAGTTCTTAAGTAAAATGAATTATTGTAGCATTGTGATGAATGAAAGGAATAGAATAAATATTTATGAATGAAATTTTTACTGTTTTCTCCTAGAGAGCCAGGCAATTTATATTTCAATGACGTCATTTAAATAAAGTTCATTTTTTTCAATAAGGTTTTCAAATATAATAAATTATTGTAGTATTGTGATAATTTCAAAAATATTACCGAGGAATGTATCACATTTTAGAGATGTTTAAATAAAATTGCATTGTAGTTGGAAAGTGTTTCATAATCAATACTTTATGCATGATTAATCTTTCTTGTTTAAAAATAAATTCTTAGCGCAATGCAAAGCAGAACTGAAGTAATAAAGAATATTCCTGCGTATTCCAAATTATTTTAGCTTTTTTGATCTCCTTATATTCTGCACGCTATCCTACAACTATGAAAACATGCTGGTTAATTGTACTCCTAATTAAGAAACCCTTAATTTAAAAATAATCAAAAAAACATATACTAAATATTACGCCTTTCTGTTGTGTCAACTAACAACAGCGGCTAGTTTACTAACAACTAAAGACGGCTATATATAATTCTCAAAGCATTATGACATTTTCAAGCTTTTCATCCATAAGAGTTTTATCTCCTTCTTTCCAACTTCATGACTGCCACCTAATTGGAAAAAAAATTACTTTTTCAATTTTTCGTCACATCATATGGTTTAAAAATTTAATGTACATGATTTTTCAACGACCTTTTATAATATTGTCCTCCAATTTGTCTTTGGCCCGTTTATCTGCTGTTCTTGAAACGACAGATTTTGCCCGTAAATTCTTTCAAAGCAGAAGCTGTCTGTCCTTTTTCATTGTCTGCTATGATAACGATGAGATAAATTATGAAATCCCGTTCGTTGACACGCGAAGCTATATTTAGCGGGTAACAATTCAAGGTTTTTAACAGTTTCTGTGACGCGTATAAATTCTCAACAAAAAAAAAATATCTGGAGTGTGACATTATATTCAACTCTCTCATACATTCCTATTTCGTAGTGGTTAAGAACCATGTGAGAAACCATGAAGTTAGATTGCAGATAAAACTTCGGAAGGCTTGAACTGTGGTTTTGTCTCTTGATTAGTCTTGCTTTATAATTCAAAGATTTCTGCTTCTTTTCAGTAATTTAAATTAAAAAAGAATTCTTTATGTTTCGAATTTCAAAAATAGTTTGTTCATTTTTCGATGCTTTGGATATTTTTTTAATTGTTCACTTTTCTATAATTTAAATTTTGAAATTGCTCTTTACTTTCCAACAGCTTAAATTTCAGAAAAAAATATTTTATTTTTTCTTTATTGTTTTGAATTTCCAAAAATAGTTTATTTTTCGATAATTTGAATTTTTGAAAAGCGTTTTTTTTTTCTATAATTTAATTTCTGAAACATCTCTTTACTTTTCAGTAGCTTTAATTTCAAAAAGTTATTTTTTCTAGTTTTGAATATTTACATTTGAAAACTCTCTATTTACTTTTTATAATTTAAATTTGATAACTTTTGCTTTCATTTCAAACCTTTATTATGAAAAAGTGGTTTTTTTAAACCATAGAACTTCAAGTAGCATGTGACTTCACATACTGAAAGGATCACGTACATAATTGGCTGATCATCTTTTTATTTGGCTACAAATATTTGGAAGTCAGTACCATACTTTTTACTGAAACGAGTCGCGTGACCAAAACTATCGTCATCTGAATGTCTATCTTATTTGAAGCAATTCTTAAATTGGAATCATGAGCCTGCAGCCAATCAATCATTCAAGAGGCATTTAGCCGCATAATCTATCTGAAACAATTTGTATAACTTAGTGGAGGATGTTAGTTCTCCTACACCTTTACAATCAAGCTAGTTTTGCGCAAGTTTACGCATGACGGATGCACCAAGACGAAAATGAGTAAAAAGACATCGGTATTAGTAACTTATTATACAGTCTATAACATGGAAGTAAAAGTAAGGAGATAAAACTTCATATTAAGAAAACGCCGATATCGTTTGAAATAATAATTCAGGTGGCGTTGGAATAAATAGCTCTGCATTTTACGCATTTCCATGGCAAAAGGCCTAAAATATGTATTTAAACTATTAATTTTGTAAAAATAAATTATCAGCGCAATGCAAAGTAGAACTGAAATAATGAAGAATATTCCTACGTATTCAAAATTATTTTACCCTTCAATTTACATTTATCTCCATAAATTCTGTACTCTATTCTACAACTATGAAAAAATACTGGTTAATTATACTTATAACTATAGAACTTTTAATTTAAAAATAATCAAGAATACGTATACTAAATAATACGCCTTTCTGTTGTGTCAACTAGCAATAACAGCTACTTTATTAATATCAGCCTCACCTAGATAGAATTGTCAAAGCATTATGGCATTTTCAAGCGTTTCATCCACAGGAGTTTTATCTTCTTCTTTCTAACTCCATGGTCTATAAATTAACTTTTCGAAATATAGATGTATTATAAAAAATACATTAGAAATTCATGTCCATTTAATTCTACATCGAAGGTCACGGTTGAAACAAAAACATTTAATTATTTCGGTGGCAACCACTTTCCAAATCCATGATGTTGTTTACTGTCTTCATCACACAAACGGGATTGTAGCTTACTTATCGGTCAACCATGGCTTACGGAAATTTACCTGGTGGAGGTTTCTCTGGCTTCTACAAGGCAGATGACCCGATTAAGATAAGAAAACGAAGCTCTGAATGGCTCCTCCCAGGTTATTCAGATGAAGAAGTGGAGAAGCGGGAGCGTCTACTAACAGATGGTGAGGAGGAAGAGCCTACACTGTCAGATGAAGATGAATCAGAAGGGATCAAAGAACCAGTGAGATCGAAAGATAAACGTAAACCTCCGCTTAAGGTAAGTATTCTATTTAAAATCAATAAATGAGTCGTTATCAATGTTCAAAAATAAGTAACTAATAAAACAGAATCATAACTGTTTTATTAGTTATGATTCAATTCTATTTGAAATCAACAAATGAGTCGTTATCAATGTTCAAAAATAAATAACTAATAAAACAGAATCATAACTATTTTATTAGTTATGATTTAATTATATCTAAAATCAACAAATGAATCGTTATCAATGTTCAAAAATAAATAACTAATAAAACAGAATCATAACTGTTTTATTAGTTATGATTCACAATACAACTTCATTCCATCAATTAAAGTAATGGAGTCATACCATGGAACATTTTGATTCTGCTTTATTGGTTATTTCAGTATTTTTCTATTATCGAGGAAGTGGTGGGAGGGGACATTCTTACATAGGCATTATGCAGTCAATATCAAGGGAAGAATCGTTATAGAATTAAGATTATGCGTTAACTATTAATATTCCAGTAATTCAAAGTTTCACTAATAGTTAATGGTTCAGCCAATTAACAGCATCAATTGTAATTATTGAGTATGAATACTGATGTATAATCGTTTGCTACACTCAACTATTAGTTCACAAACAGTTATATTATTAACTATTTATTAATAATTTAAATAGAAATTTATATTAGTTTAGTTATTTATTATTAATTTAGAGATACTACTGATTAATAGACACTGAAGTATATGAAATTGGACTTATAGCGACCTGCCGATGCTAAAAATGTGCCATATATATTTTTCTTTTCGGATCTATACTAAAAAATGCACTAAAAAAATGGGATTATTCCAAGAACATGGTTTGGTCTCCCGATTGGTACGATAAAAAAATAAATGAGGTGGTTTTAACTTAGTTTTAATTTTACATCCTCATTTCTGTCCCTAGAATGAAACACTTCTTAAGGTGAGCTTAAACGCTCAAACAAATTCTCATCAGTTACCTACAGCTTCGGGTAGGTCAGGCGGTCTAGAATTAAAAAAGAAAAACAAGTTTTCACAGACCAGATGAGGTGACACTTAAACAAGTTCGTGTAAACTGTTAGTTTCTTCAACCACATCGTTTATAATAGATGCTCATGTCCTTGTTGACGAGTCGGACGGTCTGGGTCTTCAACCGCATCGTTTAGAGTGGGACAGTCCAGTGATTTGCGAGCGGGGATGGCAAGACCAGAGTTCAATTCCCGGTGTCTCCATGTTTACGCAGAGTATAAGCACGCTAAATATGTGGGTAAGTCCTGAAAGGTTGGTGGTAGGGGAAAGAGGAACCGGTCCTTATGGATACCGCTCCCACTGGGTTCCGGTCTAAATTGGGTGGCAGTTTCCCGGTCGTCTAGACAGATACCTTACACCTTTGGGTAGGTAGGATGGTCTGGGTCGAAAAAGAAGAAGAACCACACTATTTACACGCTCAAGTACTTTCTGTAAACTTGTTTTTTTTTATGCATGTGTGGTGCCATTCCAATTTGTTAAAAACCGTTTTTCGTCAAAAATTTATTCCAATTAACTGGCACATACATATGCTTAAATTGCTGGTGTGTGTATGTATTTACACATGCATATATACATGAGTAAATACATACACACACCAGCAATTTAAGCACCATTTTTGGAAGCATTTGTGGCAGATTTATAAATTTGATGTAAAAAAAACATTTAAACAGATTGTGAATGTAGTATATTCCAGCCAATTAACCGACTTATAAATCCATTCATATTTTAACAATTAGTTTTCAAAATTGGGTTGAAATGACACTACTGAATGCATGCTTATGAAAAATATTTGCGCTCCAATTTCAATCTGTATTTCCTTTCGCCAGAATCCAGAATTTACTTTCGCCATTAAAAAAATATTTTGAAATCAGTTCAGTCAGTTCACACATTCAAGAGCTCGCGCTAATGAGCGGAACAAAATGGCACAATAGTTTCCTCCTTAACTTGATCTGGAGTTTGTAAATTTGAATCTCAATTGTTATAAAGGCAAATTTTTCACAGTTTATCAAACTTTTGAAACCGCCATTTTTTACTAAAAACTTCCTTTGAATCAATTTTTTTAATGATCATTTATAATTTATTTGGTAAATTATAAATGCTTATTCGCTTAAAAAATGTTTGAAAAATTAGGTCTTATAGGGTTCAATGTATTTCATTTTTTCAACCCGAGTTGAATCCAAAACTAATTGGGTGATATTATTCATTTATATTTCCATAGGTCCCACAGACCGAACACAGACCCACAGTCTGAACAACATACTAAAATTTCATTTTAATAAAGTCATTTTTGCGACAGTTATCGTGCTAACGGACAGACAGACAGACAGAATGAATAAAGTCATAAACACTTTTCATCTGTGTTGTAAAGTGTTATATGCAAGTTTAAAACACGGTGTTGTCATGGCATTTTAGTACATACTTTTCTGCATGAAGTCTAATAAGATTTTTAGAGCTGTAATTCAAATTTTCTTAATAGACAGTACAGAAAAAAGTACATATTTTAAATTTTGAATTTAGTTTAATTAAATGTATGTGCAGTTTTAACAAACTAGAAGGCTCTACACCCTTATTCATTACGCTCACCAACCCCAGATTTTGATGTGTGTACGTCAATATTTCAAATCCAACAAACGTATTCGGTAAAATATAGTTGTTTGTTTGTTCGACCCAGACCTTCCGACCTATCCAAAAGTGTAAGGTACCTGTTTGGACGGCCTCGACAGTTTAGACCGAAATCCAGTGGGGCCGACATCCATACCCTCCTTCTCCTTACCACCAACCTCTCGGAAAGACTTACGGACTCATATATTTAATGCGTCCGTACTCTGTGTTAACAAAGGGACAGTTTGGGTAGAGGCGCGGGAATCGAACTCGGGTCGCACAATCCCTACGCGTTAACCACTGGACTGCCCCACCCCTATATAAAACTATAGTTGGGAGTATTATTAATTTTTCTAAGAAAACTAGCTACAGATGCTACTGCCAATAAAACATAGTGAAAGAAATTGTAAAGGTTAAAGTCGATTATGTGACATCAAACATTTTAAAATGTTGCAGAATGATTTAGTGACGGCACTGTTTTAGTCAATACTGTGACTATATCTGGTTGCAATCGGTTTTAAATTCATATTTTCTATGCAATCTTGAAGTGAAAATGTCATTATTTCGGTAGCGAATCAGCACATTATGTGGTCTTAGTTGCTTCTACTAATTTGTATAAATAGCCAACTAAGATGTTTATCAAAGTGAAAACTAAATTATTAAAATATATATCTTTTAAAATCAATACATATGAAAACTCTCATATTGGGAAATAAAATTCTACTACATATATACTTTATGGCTTTTTATTAGCCACTTTCAAAATTGTAACTTATCCCCTGGTGTAAAAAAGAAGTTAATTGTATTCGAAACATAAATTGCAAACTTTCTTTCAATGACCTAGGTAAAGAAAAAACGACGCAAGATACTAAGTTTTAAAAGGCGGGCTCGAGAAAAAACCGATGAGAAACTTACCGAAGAAGAAATTCCCCTCTTAGAGAAAAGAGTTTCGGTTGAAAAAGAAGACAAGAGCCTGACAAAAGCTAAACGAAGACGGGATAAAAAAGTAAAAACTAGAGATGTTTATCCCGAAGATTACCCTGAATCAATTGAAGCTGAAGAATCGGAGCCGGAAACAGTTAAACGACTACGACGTAAAAAAGTAAAAACTGAAGATGTTTATCCCGAAGATTACCCTGAATCAAGTGAAACTGAAGAATCAGAGCCGGGAAAAGTTAGACCCCTACGACGTAGAGAAAAAGATGTTTATCCTGACGATCACTCTCCGGAATCTATTGAGGACAAAGCAATGCCGGAAGAGGATGATGAAGATGAAGATGAAGATGAGATTGTTGAAGAACAATATCAGCTTCCTTCAGATGGTAAATATTCCATTCACTATTCAATTTTAAAGTTAAATATAGCCCGCTTATAACGAATCCGCAGTGAGCGATTTTCTAGTTCTTTAACAAGGAAATTATGAACTTTTCCTTAATACAATCTTAATTCAAGCCTGATTTTCTAGCTTTAAATGTGTAAAATTTTTAGGTTCCCGCATTTAACGAGTATACAAAATAGTAAAACTGAATAAAAGTGAAATAGATAATAACACGAAAGATCAATCCTGCATAAAGCATTGATTATGAAACACTTCCCAACTTCAATTCAATTTTATTTAAACATCTCTAAAATGCGATACATTCCTCGGTAATATTTTTTAAATTATCACAATACTACATTAATTTATTATATTTGAAAACGTAAACCTTCAGAGAAAAATATGAACTTCATTCAAATGACGGCATTGAAATATAAATTGCCTGGTTTAAACATCTCTAAAATGCGATACATTCCTCGGTAATAATGTTGGAATTATCATAATACTACGATAATTTATTATTTTTGAAAAGTTCATCGAAAACAAATGAAATTCATTCAAATGACGTCATAGAAAAAATAACACGCCTGACTCTCTTTATAAAAGCAGCATTTCATTCATAAACAATTTCCCATTCATTTCATTAATCAAAATACTATAATAATTTATTTTATTTAAAAATTAAGACCATGGAGCTACAAGTAAGTATACTCATTTACTCATTCTACATATTCATTATCATTCATTCATTCATCTATCATTCTATTATTACTTATTCTATATATTTTGCTGTTTACATTTTACATAAATGAAAAATAGGCTTGTAGTAATAGAATGTAGAAATAATCAAAATAGGCTTGTAGTATAGAATGTAGAAATAATCAAATTGCAGACGGCATTGACGGCATTGAAATATAAATTGCCTGATTTAAACATCTCTAAAATGCGATACATACCTCGGTAATATCTTTAAAATTATCATAATAATACAATAATTTATTATATTTGAAAACTTCATTGAAAACAAATGAACTTTATTCAAATGATGTCATCGAAATATAAAGCGTCTCTCTATAAAAGCAGCATTTCATTCATAAACATTTTTCCAGTCCTTCCATTCATCACAATACTATAATAATTTATTTTATTTAAAAACTTAACGTCATAGAGTTAAGTAATTTAACTCTATGCCTAAAACTTCATCGAAAAAATCGTCTAGTTCTCTGAGTAAAATCAATGTTTCATTCATATCAACTATATTGCAGACTTCATGGGCTAAATAATTTTGCTTTAAAGAAATGCAACAATTCTTATACAACTCATTCTACTTCTTTTGGTATTTACATTTTCCATAAGGGAAAATTAGGCTTCGTTGTAGAAATAATCAAAGTTTGATAATCATTTAAACTCAAATATATTGTAATTGCGTTGTTTCAGTATGTAGATGCACAGAATTTAAGCAAAAATAAAGCGGTTTTAGAACGGATACAACAGTAAATATGAATTAAAAATAACTTTAAAAATCACGATTTTAACACAAGATGGATGCCATATTTTATTTTAAAGTTGGTCACGTGATCTCTTCATATAAAGGATGTAATTATTGTTTTAATTTTTTTTTAAAAACTACTGAATATATTTTGCTGAAATTTTTTTTTATATTTTATGGGATAATTTGATAATTTGCTAAAACTTTCTAAACAATTTGTGAATTTTAAATTCGCTTAAAAGATGTTTGAAAAATTAGGTCCCATAGGGTTCAATGTATGTCATTTTTTTAACTCGGATTCAAACCAAAACTAATTGGGTGATATTATTCATTTATATTTCCATAGGTCCCATAGACCGTCTGAACAACTTACTAAAATTTCAGTTTGATAAAGTAATTTTTTACGGCAGTGATCGTGCTAACGGACAGACAGACAGACAGACAGAATGAACAAAATCATAAACACTTTTCAACTATGTTATAAAGTGTCAAAAACTGGAACCAAAGAAAATAATCTCGACCTCGCTCAAGCTCATAACACAAATTAGATCATAACATGAAATGCTACGCTAATAAATTTAGCAGGAAGACGAACGTTTCGGAAATCTTTGGATTTCCTTCTTCAGTGTGAACATGCCTAGACCTGAACGTCCGGTTTAGGGCATTCAGACGTATTTACATTGAAAAAGAAAATTTACAAATTTACAAAACGTATGCCAAATAATTAAATACTAATGCGCTGCTATTTACTTTGTGATATAGTCTATTATCGATTGTGCGCAAATCACGTTCTATACTTATTCCCAATGATAGAATTGCATGTTTTATTTTAATCGGGTACAGGAATGTTGTAAATTATGTTTTCAAAAGAAGCGCCTCCACATGGTATATTGGACCCAAGTAACACCTCCAAAATATAGTTCCAGTACGAGATACTGAGATTATGAAGGACGGTTTGAGTCACAATTAATAGGCCTATTCTGGAATTCATAGCATAAAAGCTACTATATAAATCTGCTTGGGTTTTATTATAAATATAGTAAAATCTCTTCCGAATATTGATATTATTTATTCTTCTCTTTCAGTACTTCAGTGAAAAAATGTTTTGACATTATTTGCTTCAGCTTAACACTTTACAACATAGTTGAAAAGTATTTATGACTTTGTTCATTCTGTCTGTCTGTCTGTCTGCCCGTTAGCACGATAACTGTCGTAAAAATGATTTTATCAAAATGAAATTTTAGTATGTTGTTCAGGCGGTCTGTGGGACCTATGGGAATATAAATGAATAATATCACCCAATTAGTTTTGGATTGAACCCGGGTTGAAAAAATGAAATACATTGAACACTATGGGACCTAATTTTTCAAACATTTTTTAAGCGAATTTAAAATTCACAAATTGTTTCGAGAGTTTTAGGAAATATTCAAATTATCCCATAAAATATATAAAACAAATTTCAGCAAAATATATTCAGTAGTTTTCTAAATAAAAATTAAAATAATAATTACACCCTGAAGAGATCATGTGACCCACTTCAAATTAAAATATGACATCCATCTTGTGTCAAAATCGTGATATTTAAAGTTCTTTTTAATTCATATTCAGTGTTGTATCCGTCCTAAAACCGTTTTATTTTTGCTTAAATTCTGTGCATCTACATACCGAAACAACGTAATTACAATACATTTTAGTTTAAATGATCATCAAACTTTGTTATTTCTACAACAAAGCCTAATTTTCACCTATGGAGAATGTAAACACCAAAAGATGTAGAATTGCTGCAGAAAAGAAAATTGAAGAAGATGATTTATTCGATGAAATTTTAAGAAAAGAGCTAAATTACTTGTACCTCACTGGTTTTAAGTTTTTAAATAAAATAAATTATTATAGTATTTTGATGAATAAAAGGAATGGAAAAATGTTTATGGTTGAAATGCTGCTTTTATAGAGAGAGCCAGGCGATTTATATTTCGATGACGCCATTTGAATAACGTTTATTTGTCTTCGATGAAGTTTTCAAATCTAATAAATTATTGTAGTATTATGATAATTTTAAAGATATTATTGAAGAATGCATCGCATTTTAGAGATGTTTAAATCAGGCAATTTATATTTCAATGCCGTCATTTGAATGAAGTTCATTTTTTTTCGATGAAGTTTTAAGTTTTCAAATATAATAAATTAATGTAGTATAGTAATAATTTTAAAAATATTGCCGAGGAATGCATCGCATTTTAGAGATGTTTCAATAAAATTGCATTGAAGTTGGAGAGTGTTTCATAATCAGTGCTTCATGCATGATTGATCTTTCTTGTAAATAATTGGTTTCGGATTTGAGCAAATCCATAGCACAGCAGACGTTCAAAGCACGAGGACAAAAGTATTGAAAGCAGAAATTTTCTGGTTAGACGGATGACAGGAATTTTTATGTGGAGGCGCGTCTGTTTGAATTCGGATATGATATATCAAAATTTATCAAATCGAATGAAATTCGATATGATTATTTCAATCGATAAACGACATATGCCAACTGATTTTCAAAGTAAACTGACCAAAAGAAAGTGGTTTATTTTTGGAACATGTTTTATGAGAGTATGAAAAACGTTGCAAAAAAATAAATAAATAAATAATAATAATAATAACACTGCTATAACATATTACGCAAACAGCTATTTTATATGTATTTCTTTTATTTAGAAGCGATCGACATCATTTATGGCATGCTAACATTCGCCGTTCTCGATATGTTGTACGTTTTGAATCTAAAATAATAAAAATCTGATGTGGGCAGCACATGACTTTCCCTGCAAACTTATATTCACGTTCTCTTTATTTTAATTAAATTTAATTCAATTTTAATTCAATTTTCGTACTCATTTGAAAACTGGACTTCTTTTCAAAGGTGGCGTAGAGAAAATACGAAGAAACTAAAATATCTCGAGAAAGGCAAGTCCTAGTGTAATGGGGTTGGTCTTATTCTTTTCTTCGCTAAAAATTACGTATTAAACAAGTATTTAATGGCTATATTTGAGCATACGTAGTTCTTAAGTTTAGATTTTGATGATTTTTGCGGGCCATTTTGCAAAAAAGGCAGGTTATATTTTTTCGAATAATACCAAAATCTAATCAGCACCAGGGTGGCCTACAAGCGACTTATCTACCAAATTTTGTGAAATTCGGTCCATTAGTTTTTCCGTTAGAGTGGATACAAGATTTTGCGGGCCATTTCGCAAAAAAGGCGGGTTCTTTTAACCCGAGTCATACCCAAAACTAATCAGCACCAGATTCGTGCATAAGTGACTTACCTACCAAATTTTATGAAATTCGGTCAATTAGTTTTTTAGTTAGAGTGGATACAAAATCTGCACAGACAGACAGACACATAGACAGACACACAGACAGACACACAGACACACAGACAGACACACAGACACACAGACAGACAGACACACAGACACACACACAGACGTCACGCTAAAAATAGTTTTTTCGTATTCTAGAGGTCTCGAAACGAGTAGATCCGTCGAAAACTCGAGTTGCGATTTTCGACATGATTCCAATACTTTCCCTATACATTACCATGTATTGCAGGGAAAGTAAAAATCTGATGTGGGCAGCACATGACTTTCCCTGCAGACTTATATTAATGTTCTCTATATTTTAATTTATTTCACTTTTAATTCAATTTCCGTTCTCATTCGGTAACCGGGCTTATTTTCAAAGGTGGCGTAGGGAAAGTACGAAAAACTAAAATATCTCGAGAACGGCTAGTCCTAGTGTAATGAGGTTGGTCTTATTCTTTTCGTCGTTAAAAATTACGTATTAAATCAGCATTTAATGGATATATTTGAGTATACCCAGTTTTTTATTTTAGATTTTGGCAATTTTTGCGGACCATTTTGCAAAAAAAGGCAGGTTATTTTTTTCTGAATCGTACCAAAATCTAATCAGCACCAGGATTACCTATACGTGACTCATCTACCGAATTTTGTGAAATTCGGTCCATTAGTTTTTCAGCTACAGTGGATACAAGCTTTTGCGGGCCATTTCACAAAAAAGGCGGGTTCTTTTATTCCGAATCGTACCCAAAACTAATCAGCACTAGCCCCGCCCGCAAGTGACTTACCTACAAAATTTTGTGAAATTCGGTCCATTAGTTTTTTAGTTAGAGTGGATACAAAATCTGCACAGACAGACAGACACACAGACACACAGACGGACAGACACACAGACAGACAGACAGACAGACACACAGACAGACACACAGACACACAGACAGACACAAAGACACACACACAGACGTCACGCTAAAAATAGTTTTTTCGTATTCTAGAGGTCTCGAAACGTGTAGATCCGTCGAAAACTCGAGTTGTGATTTTCGGCATGATTCCAATACTTTCCCTATACATTACCATGTATTGCAGGGAAAGTAATAAACATAAAACATACATAAGTCACTATCAAATGAGTGTCGAAAGCCCAGACCATCCGGCTCGTCCGAAGACTTAGAGCAACAATTTGAATGGCCGGACTATCAAATGAGTGTAAAACTTCTCATCAAATATGAATTTAAACTATTTTATAACTTACCATAAACATTTTATGAGATATTAAAAATGTTCTTTCACCACAAGGTAGATTGATATATCCACAAAGGATCAAGCAATTTTCATGAAATGTAGTATGCTTAGTTTTTATGCAACATCAGCAATGCTTCTGATTTTAAACGAGATGAAATCTTAAGAAAGATCGCATTTTGTTATCCCTTAATATCGAAATTTATTTATTCGCAGGGAAGTCACGTATTATGTGCTTTTGATATTCAGAGCCGAACAATGTAGTGTTTGTTTATTTGTTTATTTGTTTGTCTGCTCCGTATACAAGTCCACGGTTTTTGATGGATTTTTTCTTTTTTTTTAATTTTTTGGTATGGTTATTCTCTATTTCAACGCAGATAATTTTGTCCAAGTATCGAGTTTCTACAACCAAGGGTTATCGAGATAATAATAAACAAGAAAGATCAATCATGCATAAAGCATTGATTATGAAACGCTTTTCAACTGAAATGCAATTTTATTTAAATTTCTAAAATGCGATACATTCAGCGGTGATATTTTTTAATTGTCATAGAACTACAATAATTTATTTTACTTGAAAACTTGACTTCATAAAAAAAATTAACTTTATTCAAATGACGTCATCGAAATATAAATCGTCTGGCTCTGTGTGTAAAGACAGTGAATATTTCATTCATACAGTTTTTTCCAGACTCCAGAGTTATATAATTTTGCGTGAAAAAAAAATTCAGCAATTCTTATACAACTCATCTTTCAATCGTTTGTTTGCATTCTACATTAATTAAAATTAGGCTTCGTAATCAAAGTTTGATGATCATTTAAACTCAAAAATATTGTAATTGCGTTGGCGCATAATATAGATGCACAGAAAATTAGCAACACGAAATCGGTTTTAGGACGGATGCAACACTAAATATAAATTTAAAAGAACTTTAAAAATCACGATCTTTACTCAGGGAAAAAAAGTGGATGCCATATTTTATTTTGAAGGGGGTCACGTGATCTCTTCATATTGCAAAGGTGTAATTATTATTTTAATTTTTATTTAAAATGTACTACCGAACATATTTTGCTGAAATTTATTTTATATATTTTATGGGATAATTTGAATATTTTCTAAAATTTTCGAAGTAATTTAGGAATTTTAACTTTGATTAAAAAATGTTTGAAAAATTAGGTCCCATAGGGTTCAATGTATTTCATTTTTTCAATCCGCGTTCAGTCCAAAACTAATTGGGTGATATTATTCATTTACATTCTCATATGTCCTACAGACCGTCTTAACAACATACTAAAATTTCATTTTGATAAAGTTATTTTTACGGCTGTTATCGTGCGAAAGGACAAACAAACAGAATGACCAAAGTTATAAACACTTTTCAACTATACTGGAAAGTGTTAAAAAATATATTTTTATGCCTATTTTTAAATATCAATTAAATCCCAATAATAAAACCTATTAAATAACAACTTCGTCATTAATAGCAACTTCGTTATAATTCAGTTGAGCGATATCACAAAAATTAATCACGCAGCGAGTGCTTCTTTATTTAGAAGTTTGCATCTTTAAATCCAGTACAAAATCGAATATTCGTGTTAGTTGACGTATTTATTTAATTTGAATCAATTATTAAATTAATTTAATTATAAATATTTTTTTCATAATAATATAATAAATTAAACAGTTTGCCAAGTACTCTTTGAATACTTTTTTATGTACTCCAGTTTGAGAAACACTGAATTAGAGGATCTTAAGATATTGCCAGAATGCTTCAAAGTACTTTGACAAGAACCTTTGTTATTATCTTGCTCTTTGTCAATTCCTATATTTTGTGTTCAGTGGACAAAGATGAATATACCTGCAATTTTTTTTTTAATTTTAAGTCACCTGTGTCATTTTGGCAAGGATTTTTAGACTCATATATTCTCTATTGTATTTAACTGATTGTTGAAATAGGATAAAAAATAGTACTGGTATATCTTCTACAATCTTGTTTCCATTTTGGCTTATATTAAACCAGACTTCATTTTTTTGTTAATTGATTTACGAACGGGACAAGAAAGCTATATACTTCGATCTGCCTGTGCAGATAATTTCTCATAACTAGATTACAAATTCTGATATATTTCTTTTTAGGAAAGATAAATTATGCATTTAAATAGAATTTTATAAAGAGTAGCGTAATTTAGAATACTATTGAAATGTGTACAGGCATACAGAAATGTGCACGGGTATATCTGCTAGTATCTAAATTCCGCCGACCGGAGCTTCTAACTCCATGTTTTTACATTTCTTCTTACAGAGCCGTCTGAAGAGCACCTCGAGGGTTCCACTGAAGATTCTGACCTCCGGATAAAATTCCGAAAAGTGAGAAGGATTCCCACTTATACCTACCTCAAAAGAAAGCGAAGTAAGACTACAAATATTTAGCCATTATCAAATTAGTTACATTATATGTAGATACATTATTTCCGATAGTAGGTAGTGTACGTAGATACTCAATAGGATATAAAGCATATCTTTATGAACAGTAAAAGCATGTCTTTACCAATACAGTCAACCCTCCTAAAACGAAGTTAATTCTCACCGCGTTGTATGGAAACCGCGGTATAAGAAACTAAGATTAGTGCAAATCAGATTCATTCGAACCGTGCTATATGGAAACCGCATACCGTGTTGTATGGAAACCGTGTTATAAAAAACTCGAAATTAGTGCAAAATAGAATATTCGTACTGCGTTATATGGAAACCGCAATGCTGTATATTTCTGCATTTACAGGGGATTTCCCTGATAACTGAAATTGAAACATGGTGATGTACGTGAATGAAACAACAGTGTAAATTCCCATTAATTTTAACCGTAAAAATGTAATAGAAAAATTCATGCTTTAGGGAGACTGCTTAAGCTAATTGAGTTGCATTATAGAGAAACCGCGTTATAAGACTACAGCGTAATATGGAAACTGGATTTTATGAATACCGCGTTATGGGAGGGCTGTCGCAATTCTTGCTCCACGTTATATGGAAACTGCGTTATGGGAGTACCGCGTTATAGGAGGGTTGACTGAATATGTGTGTTTTCTTGTTCTAGCGGCTCCATGTTCAAATCTTGACGTTGAGCCTTTGGCAATCAATGCAGCGTTAATGCGCCCTTCTCCTTGAAGGATCACCCTATATGCATTTTAACTGATTCTACGGCCTCTCTTCAGTGTCTTCGCCAACACATACCAGGCAACTATTACTATTGAAGAAATTGGGCATCTTCTTGTTAAATTAAATGACAAAGATATTACATTGCAGTGGGTTCCTACACATTGCAGTATGCGTGGTAATGAAATCGCTGATAGTTCGGCTAAATTGCCATCCACAATGGGACCTGTCTCACTGCCGAAAGTCATCCTCTCCAGGTGTTTCAGCAAGATCAAAAGAGAGATTGGTGTGTTCTAGTGTGATTCTTGGAATAAAACTGGAATTAATCGTCAACTTTTTTGTTTCCAAAGCGATCCAAATGATCTTAATTATTTCAGATAAATTGCTAGAATAGTTGTCACTTTTGCTGCTAAGGCTAAGACAGGTCACATAATCACCCAAGTCTACTTCAATAGATTTCACCTAGCTAACTCCAATAAGTGCCTTGTTTGCTCTGTGGAAGAGGAGACTCTGGAATACATCTTGTTCTTCTGCACTGAAGAGAACTTTTTTTATAACTGTTTTAACAAAAATGTGTGTTCCTCTGTCTATTTTATCTGTCTTGTTTAATGTACATTTTATGTGTATTGTTTTTTTTTAGTCTATAGAAGACATCGTGAAATCGGTCGCTAATGCGCGGGACTCACGTATGAAGTTGCATTGTTTCAGTATATGTGTGTATGAGTATGTGAGTACTAGAGTACAACCCCAACACCCGTGGCGTCCGTTTCAAAAGAAATAAGTTAGTTTTAATTTTATCTGAGCCTTTGGAAGAAAAAATAACTGTGAACTTAAGATTACTGAGGAAGAAAAATTGAAAATAAGAAAGGAGAAAACATTTACGTTTATTGTTTCCGACAATGCGATCACTCTGATCTGAAAAGGTTTAATTGATTAAAGGTTTAATTGATTAAAGGTTTAATTGATTAAAGGTTTAATTAAAGGTTTAATCTTGAGCTGGCGATGCGAGCTCAAGATCAAGGAATTCATTTTTTGGATGGACGCCAATGTCTGCAAAGGGGGATCGAACTGCTTGAGATAGGGTATGTCAAATACCTGTTATTTTGAGAGGTTCTTCGTTTGGGATGGACCTTGTCCTACCCGTAAGCAAAAGGTTAAAGGGAACGATAACACATTATAATTGCAATTATTTGGATCCATGATACCGATTTTTCAAAATTTTTCTTGTAAAATTTGAAAAAAAAAGCTATTTAAAAACGGATTCTGGCATGAGAAAGTCGAGTTGATTCACACTCCAATTTTTTTTTTCTTTTTTTTTTTTTACATTAACAAGACTTTTGCTTCAAAATGACAACATTTTGACGGAAATCGACAATAATTATCTCCTCTGCAAATATGCTGCCTTATAGAAGAAACTGACTTTTAACTTTCACAATAAATAAAACTGCTACTTGTGATGATCTGATTTCATAATACATACTTCCTTGAAGAAAGCAGGCATAAAAAAAATAGATAACACCTAATGATTGCCTAATTAATTTTTCTATGCCTGCTTTCTTCAAAGAGGTGTTAGAAAGTTATTTGACTTTCAATTTGTTAAGAAAATTTATGGTGTTCAGTAAGTAGATAGACACAGTTTTCTGACTGTGCCTTTTATTCATGATGCTTTGACAAACGAGTTTATATTTTAAACTCGGCACAGCAGCTAGATGCATAGTTCAATTTAAACATTGCTTTGAATCGTAAGAAGAATTATATTAGAACACTTTCAAAACTGTGTTTCTTATAACTTAGTATAGAAGAAAATAACTTTTTTACTTTTTATACAACTTTCAAAGCGAAAAAAGTTTAGTTACTTGAAAATTCGCATAGAATTTTGAGTCCATTAAAAAAAAACTGATGTGGGCAGCACATGACTTTCCCTGCAGACTCATATTCACGTTCTATTTATTTCTTCAATAATTCATTATACCGAGTTTCATTGCACAAAATAACACCCATAATTATTTAAAATTACACTGAATTGGCACTTTCAATTCAATTTTCGTTCTCATTTGGTAACTGAGCTTATTTTCAAAGGTGGCGTATCGAAAATGCGAAAAAACTAAAATACCTTTAAGACGGCTAGTCCTAGTGTAATGGGTTTGGTCTTATTTTTTTCATCGTTAAAAATTACGTATAAAACAAGCATTTAATTCCTATATTTGAGCATACGTAGTTTTTTATTTTAAATTTTGACGATTTTTGCGGTCCATTTCGCAAAAAAAAAAGGCAAGTTATTTTTTTTTTCCGAATCGTATCAAAATCTAATTATCACCAGAGTAACCCACAAGTGACTTATCTACCAAATTTTGTAAAATTTGATCTATTAGTTTTTCAGCTAGAGTGGATACAGTTAATTTTTGTTGGCCATCTAGCAAAAAAGGCGGGTTTTTTTTTATCTCGAATCGTACAAAAACTAATCAGCACCAGGGTCACACATAAGTAACTTACCTACCAATTTTTATGAAATTAGAACCATTAGTTTTGAGTTAAGAGTAGATACATACATTGCACAGACACACATACACACACACACACACACACACACACACACACACACACACACACACAGTCAGATATCACGCTAAAAATAGATCTTTCGTATTTTAGAGGTCTTGAAACGTGCAGATCCGTTGAAAACTCGAGTTGCGATTTTCGGCATGATTCCAATACTTTCCCTATGCTTTACCATATACTGCAGGGAAAATAAAAAGCGGCGTTCGTATGTGAAAAACTCGTAATAATATTCATGGAACAAATTTCCTATATTGATTAAATGATGGTTTTCGGCATAAGTGAATTTATAAAGTGTAATACTACTTTGCGGATGGTCCCTAAATTCTTTTAAAAATTAATTGGTACAGAGCGCTTTTGTATTTATTTATTTATTTTTGTGTGTGTGCTAAAGTCAGGAAAATATAATCTACTTTATTCTCCACGCTTTTATTTTATGCGCTTAAGTTCTAAACTAGCTAATTATTATATGACAGTTTATAAATAGCTCTAAATTTGCTCCAAAGGGAACGTATAAAGAGTTAGATTTCGTATTTGAGTGCAAATATCAACCCCAGATTTGAAAATATTTTAAACAAACTTTTCTTGAGATTCAAACCAATTTTCCAATCAAAAGTATGTGTCAGGCACTAACGGTTAAAAAAATATATGCCTAGTTAGTATTTTTTAAAACGCGCCTCCCCCCCCCCCCCCTACATACATAAAAAAGCCACTATCTCAATATATCGAATGCCAATACTCGATATATCGAAAGTCAATATATCAAACACTCCATTCTTACGATTTATTTCTGTGTTCTTTCTAGGTGTGCTCCGCGTGTGCCCTTGCTTGGAACGCTTGCTGCACAGCCGAAGGGCCCGATATAGAGGTTTAAAGGCGATGTTAGGATTTCCGATTGGAGCACTCTTTGGATTCGGTAGGCATTTCGTCCATATCGCCACTCCATGCCCTTCTACGTGCATTGTGACAAATATAACTAACTTCCCGCCTTAAAGCCATCTCGAAATTAATTAGAAACGTTAAAATAAAGAGAGTTATTTTAAAATGTTTGTTTAACTCGTTACCTTTCGACAAGAGTGTTTAGAAAGCTTTATAAAATGGCTTTTTATCGTTTTCTTTCCACCTCCATGCGATTAAACAATACAAGGTAGGTTAAAAAAGTTCGGAGACTGTGCTGATATCTCCAGTCCTGATTGGAGGAGAGAGGGGAACTATTTTACCGTGGCGTAGAGGCATATGTGACGCAAGATGTGAAAATGAAGAAGAAGGTGTTTTTCCAGACAATGCGTGTCAGTGAACTGTCGTCGTTCGCGTTCGTCGAAAATGGAAATGGCGTTTGAAGAACAACGTGTGAATATCAAATTCTGCCAGCGTTTGGGGAAATCACCAACAGAAACATTGCACACCTGCTGCAGCAGGTGCAATGTTTCTGTCGGCGATTTCCCCAAACGCTGGCAGAATTTGATATTCACTAGCTGTTCTTCAAATGCCATTTTTAATTTCGACAAACATGAACGACTACAGTTCACTGACACGCATTGTCTGGAAAAACCTTGCACTGCGGACCTGCCTCTTCCTTTTCACATCTCACGTCACATGTGCCTCTACGCACGGTAAAATAATTCCCCTCTCCTCCAATCAGGGTTGGGGATATCAGCACAGTCTTCGAACTTTTTAATCCTACCTTGCATAACTAAGCAAGCTAAGCAAATAAAAAGTTTTGATTAACTTTTTAAACCATGGAGATAGAATTTTCCTTTACCTTGATGCTATAAACAATGCAATTAAGGGTAAACTCGCGACCATTCGCCTAACGATAATTTGGCCCTTTTTTAAGCGCGAAGTATCTAGGCGTTTTATGTAGAGAGAGGTTTTAATATATGGTTATTTTCAATGCATGAGAGAGTAAAATGTAGTCCAGACATTTTCTCGTCTTTCAGCACTCTACTGGATGGTGCTGGACCGCCTGGGAGCCCAACACTATCTCTGCTGGTTACTGGGAACGTGCGTTGGCATAGGATTCGCTATCTCCACTCAAGTCAGATGCATCTGCTTTCTGTCTATACCAGCATGCTGTGGAAGAGCTGGTCGGGCGTTTATCAGCACGTATGTCATTGCCTACGTAATCACAGGTGGGTTCAATTTTGGAAAAAAAAATTTCAAAACAAGCGCTTCAATAAGACTAAATTTTGCATTTGAAGGGTTTGCAAATATATGTAGATAAGACTATGTTATGAGTAGAAGTATGTAGTAGAAGCTATGTAGTAGAAGCTACTACGACCAAGTAGTAGCTTCTACGGCAAAGTAGTAGTTACGGCCAAGTAGTTCCATTTTCATGCTGATGAGCACATAAAAATGCGCTAAATTAATTCATGGATATTGTTACGTGGAACATTATCGAAATTTTATAATGTTGAGAATATCCACTATAGTTTAGACGTTGCTTAGACGTTGAGAATATCCCCTATAGTTTGGACGTAGCTCCGATAGCTTTGCGTAGCCGGAGATCATTTTTTGAGAAAATTGATGGTGGGTACGTTGTTGTTGTTGAAACCCAGACCGTCCGACCTACCAGAAAGGTGTAAGGTAACTGTTTGGACGGTCGGGAAGTGCCACCCAATTTAGACCGGAACCCAGTGGGGGAGGCATCCACAGGGACCGTACCCTCCTTCCCCTACCACCAACCTCTCGGAAGGACTTTCGGACCCACATGTTTAACGTGATCGTACTCCGCATGAACACGGCGGCAGTTTTGGCAGTGGCTGGAATCGAACCCGGGCCTACCGAGTGCAACTCCAGCGCGCTAACCAATGGGCTACCGCGCCCCTGATGGTGGGTACGTATTGGAACTAAAGAATATATCAATTCCCGTGAAGGATTGCAAAATTATGGAACAAAGCAAGTTGTTTTGTTGCCGTTGCACAAGGTTCTTTAAGGTTGGGCAAAAAACCCGGCAACCAATCAAAAAGTTATCAGCCTGACGTCGACGAGTTTAGCATTTCGCCATTCGTGACACGACGGACCAGGAAGGACTTAGAGAGTCGTTGCCAAAACACAGCAAATTTTCCCATTATTACAATTAAAAATTGTTTGCTAATTTTGAAGTGGCAATATTCAGACGTAAACAACCTGTGCAAAGATTTTTAATTGCACTGTGCACACCTTCCTCAAAGACATCCAAAAAGATTATAGATCTCTTCAGAGAGCCCGAGAACAAAATGCATTTGCTATTCCCGTGACATCACATGCGCAGAGCTACGTAAAAAAATGCAGTCAGCCATGTCCGGGATAAGAATCCCCTAGCCGTTGCATATATAAGAAATTCCATGATGTTGGGCACTTTAATCGGTCAAAAGATGGTATTATCTGCAATGGCAGCACGATCTCAGTTTTGAGTGCTTCCTATTGGTGGATTTTGTGAATATGTAAATCAAAATTTTGAAAAAATGCTGGTAAGTTACATTTTTTTAACGATTAACGTTTTTCGATATTTTTAAAATTAAAATAAATATGTTGGAATCGTAGTTACATGGTTTCTTTTTAATTGTTAAACTGCATGAGCGAAAACGATTTTAATGGAAACATTTTTCAATGAAGAGTAACTGAAAATCTCTTCCAAAAACTTAAAATTAGAGAATGCAAACTTCAGTTGCCATCTGCTAAAACACGTTTCGCGTAATATATATATATATATATATATATATATATATATATACAGAACTTTATTTTTAAAGTTTTTCAATATGATCATTGGATTGGTGTATGGAAGCATTCTGTTTGATCATATCTTGTCCCACTTTTTCTTCCTATGTTAGGAAATAGTGGGGCAAAAGATTTATGGCTAGCCGTAGATAGATTCCTTGGAAGTAAAACCAATTAAAGAAGCGATACATAGCTGTATTAGATCGCGATATATTCGTGATGTCTCATCTTTATTGCTGTTGACCTTATATAGAATCTAATATTACTGCACATGAGACTTAATTTGAATTAACACTCGATTAAAAACTGCAATCGAATTATAAGAAAATTAATCGAAATTTGTATGATACTATGTATACTTAGCAAGTCTAACTTAAAGTTTAAAATTATTGAAAATCACCTTCAAACATTATCAGTGAAAACAAACAAATTAAAGAATGCCATACTGGTGGAAACGAAACCGGATTTATAGAATGTTATCCCTACCCGCAACTCCTGCCTAATACTGACAACTAATCACCTTTATTTGACGCCATGAGAATGTTCTGTATAAGGAAGTAATAAGCACTTGGCAATAATTATTTTAAATTCTCCCTTTGAAAAAAAGTTTTTACCCGAAAATGTATACATCGGGGAGGGGGGGGGGGGGGGTTACCATTGAAGGTTTTCGCTGGAATATGTTTGCTATTCTTTCTTGGTGTTGCAATTTTCACAAAACAGTAGTGTAAAAATGAATGTGTCTCTTTCTGTAGGTCCTCTGGCCAACATACTTCTAAATGCCAGTGAGTCGATGCGAGTGATCAGCTGCACGACTTCTCTCAACCTCAATCACTCGGTGGAAAGGTTCAACCTCATGTTCCAGCCGGTCAAGGAGATTGTCCTCGATTTCGTGGTAAGTGTTGTAGGCATCCACTCTTTCAGCAGTCACTGAAGGTTTATAATGTTGAGTATTTTTTACTTTCTCTGCAATATATAAAAATCTGACGTGGGCAACACATGGCTTTCCTTATATAATGCAGTAAATTTACTACTTTTACAGTAAAAAAATAGGTTTTTCTTATAGTAGATACTTATGTTCTTTCCAAGATATTGAATGTTCGTCAATGAGTCGTCATTTTCATTGATTTAGCGTCATTTTTATCCATTTGGCAAGATTTTCGTTAATTTGGCAGCATTTAAAATAGTCGCCAAGTTGGCGACATCCCGCCAAATTCGTCGCCAAATCTCGCCAAGCGTTATAAACGGAGAAATAAGTTATTCTTATAGCAGATAAATGACTATAGGTGTTCAAATGCAAAAGTATTACTCAAAGTATCTTTTCTCATGAATGGAACGAGCTAGATCCACGAGAATGATGTCACCCAATTTATCTCATGATATTACATATGAAAAGTGAAAAGGTTTCTCAATAGTTAATATATATATTTTTCAATTTATGGGATTTTTTTGATAAATGTATTTAAAAAATGAGCAATATCTCGAGAACGGTTCATGCTATCGTTCTAAAGTTTATGTCAATCGTTTTCTAAGGAAAAATTACATAAGAAATGTCTATTTGCGTAACTTCAATAAAGGTTTTGATATTTTGATGATTTTTCAAAATTTCACTTGAAAATTTAGGGGGGTTCTGAACATTCGATAACGTTTAAGAACAATAGGCTTCCAGTATTCACGGATTGTGTGATTTTTGTCCCAAATTTCATTCGAATCGCTCTATTCGTTCGTGAGATTTCGTCTCCACAGACTCACTGACACACACACACACAGACATCACCTCGAAAATGTTTGATTCGTGATCAGGGATGCTTGAAACGTGCTCTCCCGTCGAAAACTCGAATTCGAATTTTCGACCCCGTCACAATACTTTCCTTATACATTATATATAAGGAAAGTAATAAGGAAAGATAGTCGATATATTTTTGTATCTTAATTATGATAAAAACTTTAAAAATAAAGACAACCAAAGTTGGCCAATTAAAACTTCTTTAATAAAAACATCATTAAAATGACGTACATAAAATTGCACAACTAGAGCGCTTTCGGGCGTTATTACGTCCTTCATCAGTGGCAAAGTAAATTGTAGATGATGAACATGAGCTCTAATATACCACGAGACACGCAACCACGAGACAATATTAGCATAGTGATTATTTTAAATGTGCAGATCTTCTCTCGTGTTTGTGGCCTGTATATTAGAGCTCATGTTTGTCGCCTACAATCTACTTTGCCACTGATGAAGGACGTAATAATGTCCAAAAGCGCTCTGGTTGTGTAACTTTATGTACGTCATTAATGGCGTTTTTATTAAAGACGTTTTAATTGGTCTACTTTGGTTGTCTTTATTTTTAAAGTTTTTGATAAATTGACGCGTTTTCCATGCAATTTTAATCTCAATTATGATACCCATTAAACCAGTATCGGATTTACCAGGAAGCCAATAAAAAAATTGTTCTAAGTCTCGATTCTTAAAAGACCCCCTGCATTTCCTTACATCTCTTATTACTTTCCTTATATATATATTGTATAAGGAAAGTATTGTGACGGGGTCGAAAACTCTAATTCGAGTTTTCGACGGGAGAGCACGTTTCAAGCATCCCTGATCACGAATCAAACATTTTTGAAGTGATGTGTGTGTGTGTGTGTGTCAGTGGAGACTTTAACTGACGAACGAATGGACCGATTCGAACGAAATTTGGTACAAAAATCACAATCCGTAAACACTGGAAGCCTATTCTTTTTAAACTTAATCGAATGTCCAAAACTCCCCTAAATTTTCGAGTGAAATTTTGAAAAAATCGTCAAAAAATCAAAACCGCTAATAAAGTTACGCAAAAGGACATTTCTTGTGTAATGTTTCGTTAGAAAACGATTAACATAAATTTTAGAACGTTAACATGAACCGTTCTCGAGATATTGTATATTTTTCAAAATTATTATTTGCTAAAAAAAAAAATTTTCCTTTCAAAATTATTTATTTGCTGTAAGAATAACTTATTTCTCCGTCCATAACGCTCGGCGAGATTTTGGTGACGAATTTAGCGGAATGTCGCCAACTTGGCGACATTTTTAAATGTTGCCAAATTACCGAAAATCTCGCTAAATGAATAAAAAATGACGCTAAATCAATAAAAATAACGACTAATTGAAGAAAATTCAATATCTTGGAAAGAATATAAGTATCTTCTATAAGAATAACATTTTTTTAACTGTAAAAGTGGTAAATTCATTGCATTATATAAGGAAAGTCATGTGTTGCCCACATCAGATTTTCTTTTTTTAAGCATTAGTAGACAATTGTAATCCACTTAATTTAAATTCAAAACACCTGTTAGAGAAGCTATAGCAATAAAATGGGATGTTTAACACCGTTTCGAATCCAGTGGCGACTCTTGAGGTGACGCAGGATAAGTGCTGCTTCACTTAAAGTTATCGGCTGAATGGGTTATTACTATTATTTAGCGACCTTTTCAGACTCGTTCGGCTACTTTTTGATAATATTTGACAACACTTCTTTCTGCCAGTAGCGTGATTTGTTTGGATGATGTTCGTTGAGGGGAAAACCCGCCAATGAATCTGCTTCACCCATTCCTGAAGTCACGAGCCGCGACTGTTCAAATCTGCTGAAAATTCGAACTTCTTTCAAGATATCAACTTTACCTCAGCCAGAAATTTTGTAGAAAGTTACTGTTTAAAGAGGGGCATTGACAAATGCATTTACCAATGCGTACCAAATATGCCGAAGTTAATCTGCAAGTTAAATTTTTTTTTTTTTTAATTTTTCATTTATGTTCCTAAAATTATCCATGCAATATGACGATGTTTCTGCCTTTTCAGGGCGCTGGAGACAAAGTTCAAAAAGACACTCAACAATTAGAAGGCGCCTTCGACGAGATCGAGAAAGAGGTTATATATTTTTCTTTAAATTTATATCAAATCTAAAGTCAGTTGCACAGTCAACTTCGACGATAAGAGCTTGCGCGGCGGGATGGCCTAGTGGTTAGAGCAAGGGGTGCTGCCCAAACTATCCCGTATCTATGCGTAGTACGGGCACGTTAAATCTGTGGAATCGAAAATCCTTCCAACAGATTGGTAGCAGGAGAAGAAGGGGAAGTCGCTGAGGATGAGACCCTCACTGGGTTTCGGTACAAATTTGTTGACACTGTCCTGATCTTTCAAACAAATGGATTACACCCTCTGGTAAACCAGAAGAGCAAAATAACAAAAACTGAAAAAACGACTGGTTTACTTTTAATGTTTAAATAATGAAAGTCTATACTACAGGCTCGGGCTTAATCCATGGGTATATATTTATATTGGATGGTTCCAATCTGACCTAGAAACAAGCTTAGATTAAAAAAAAAATAGTAATAGATGTATTCAAAATTTGAAAATTTATTAATTAAATTTAATAGAGTAAATAACATTTTTGTTGATTTCAGCTATATTAAGCTGAATATTTAAGGACCAACAGTTAACTAACAACCAAAAATATCTTGGTCAGGCGGTCTGGGTCGAAAGAAAGAAAGAAAAATAAGAGCATGCAATTCCGTCCCAGTAGCTCAACGGTAGAGCCGATTTGAGGCAGCAATGATCTTTGCAAGGACGCCTGAATATATCAACCCTGTAGGTTAGTGTAAAGCTGTCGGAGGTTCGAAAGTGGCTCTAGTAAGACTAGCACGGATTCAGTGAACTCTGGTATATTAAGCACAGATTTCAAATGGAGATGTTAACGACTACGCAGGAGATTAACCTGGTGGGTAATAGTAGCAGTGGGAAGCTAATCTGGGGTAAAAATAGCAGGAGGTGGTCGGTCAGATTATCAGTTGCACGCCAATCTGACATTAGGTAGTGGAGAATGCAGAGTTTACTTCGACATTAAGAGCATGAAATTTCGTCCCTGTAACTGAACGGTAGCGCGTCGACTGCAGCATCCGTGGCTCAATTTCCGGTTGAAGCAGCATGGCTCTTTACACATCTATTCAATTTGATTTTCTTCACATACATTAATATTTCCTATTGTTCAGAATACGAGATCATTATAATGTACGACCAAGGCATGATACGTATAAACATTAAAGAAATCGATTTTTCATTCAGTGACTTAAAAGGTGAAATAAGCACTGCTGATTGCAAAACTATACAATTTATGTACTTTTTATTTCAGGAAATTAAACATTTTAAACTTAAAGATGCGAACAACAAGCCCCACGTCTATTCTAAAGGCTGTTCAAACAGCTTTTTCTCAAAATATGTTTTTTCCTGCTCTGGTGCATTTTATGTAAATTCTATAGCATCTACACTGATGAGATTTTGCAAGATTATAAAATTTACAATTGTGTATCTAGTGAACCTACTTAAATTGCTTGGTATTTTTAAAAAGTATATAAGGGTGTGAAAATTATTAACTAATACTAATAGGCATATTTTACAAATTCTTTTCAAAAATATCTAGCTATTTAAGAAAAAAAGTTTAGATTCGCTAAATAAGCAATCATTCTATTTATATTCATACCAAATTTTATGAATGTAGATGTAATAGAATTTACATAAAGAGTACTAAAAGTGTACCATGTTTTTTTCCGATTTTGTAATTTGCTTTTTTTCGTGTATCTCGCTTTGTTGTTGAGTTTATTTTTCTAACTTCTTCCGCTAAGGGCGCTGCAGGTCATCCGGGTCCAGTGATCACAAAATATTGTAATTGATAAAGGGCAAGATAATAACAAAGTATCTTGACAAAGTACTTTGAAGCATTCTGGCAATAGCTTAAGATCATCTAACTGGAGTACATAAAAAAGTTCAAAGAGTACTTGGCAAATTGTTTAATTTATTATATTATTATGAAAAAGTTATTTATAATTAGATAAATTTAATAATTGTTTCAAATTAAATAAATAATTCAACTAGCACGAATATTCGATGTTGTCTTGGATTTAAGAATGCAAACTTCTAAATAAACAAGCACTTGCTGCGCAAATAATTCTTGTGATATCACTCAACTAAATAAAATATTCCGATGACGAAGTTGCTATTTAATTGGTTTTATTGTTGTGATTTAATTTATCTTTAAAAATCGGCACAAAAATATCTTTTTGTAACACTTTTCAGCATAGTTGAAAAGTGTTTACAACTTTGGTTATTTTCTCTACCTGTCTACCTGTCTGTCTGTCTGTCTGTTCTCACGATAACAGCCGCAAAAACGACTTTATCAAAATGAGATTTTAGCATTTTGTTCAGATGGTATGTGGGACCTATGGGAATGTAAATTAATAACATCACCCAATTCGCTTTGGATTGAACCCGGGTGGAAAAATGCATTGAACTCATGGGACCTAATTTTTCAAATATTTTTCAAGCAAAGTAAAAATTCACAAATTACTTTGAAATTTTTAGAAAATATTCAAATTATCCCACAAAATATATAAACAAGAATTTGAGCAAAATATGTTCGGTAGATTTTTAAATAAAAATTAAAATAATAATTACACCCATATTATATGACGAGATCACGTAACCTATTTCAAAATAAAATATAACATCCATATTTTTTCCAGTGTCAAAATCACGATTTTTAAAGTTCTTTTAAATTTATATTTAGTGTTGCATCCGTCCTAAAACCGCTCTATGTTTGCGCATTTTCTGTGCATCTGTATTCTGCGCCAACGCAATTACAATATTTTTTAGTTTAAATGATCATCAAACTTTGATTATTTCTACAATGAAGTCTAATTTTAACGTATGCAGAATGTAAACAAATCAAGCTGTGAGATGAGATGCATAAGAATTGCTGATTTTTTTAACACAAAATTATTTAGCTCTGGAGTCTGCAATATATGTGATACGGATGAAATATATTCATTGATTTTACATAGAGAAGCAGACGATTTTATGGCATTGTCTTTTTCGATGAAGTTTTAAGCATGGAATTAGAAAGTACTTTTACCTCTATAGTTTTAAGTTTTAAGTAAAATAAATTATTGTAGTGCTGTGATAATTTTTAAAATATCACCTCTGAATGTATCGCATTTTAGAGATTTTTAAATAAAATTGCATTGCAGTTGAAAAGTGTTTCATAATCAATGCTTTATGCATGATTGATCATTTTTCGTTTTTCTTGATTGCAAAATGTAATTTTTCACACATTTAATCTTTCATTATAAAAGAGAAAAAAAATGGGATTCTAGGTTAAAAACTATAAGGGGGAGTAATGTTTTGGGGCATGTGTAGTTTCTGATGACTTGGAAACTTTATTCAGGATTTTTAGGAGAAGTTGCATAGATTTAAAAATCCACTTGATTTTTCTAAAGTTTTGCGCAATTCCTCGAATTCTTAGTTAAATTCAAAAAAAGAAAAGCGAGGTTTTAAGCCAAGTATTAGTTTTGGAATAAGAGGGATTAACTACGTAGTCACAAAGAAACACGATTGGCCAGAAATGAATATATAAGATAAGAAATCTGATGTGGGCAGCACATGACTTTCCTTATATAACGCAGTAAATTTACTACTGTTACAGTAAAACAAAAATAGGTTATTCTTATATTAGATACTTATATTCTTTCCAAGACATTGAATTCTTGTCAATTAGTCGTCATTTTCATTGATTTAGCGTCATTTTTATCCATTTAGCGAGATTTTCGTTAATTTGTCAACATTTAAAAAGTCGCCAAGTTGGCGACATTCCGCCAAATTCGTTGCCAAAATCTCGCCAAGCGTTATGGACGGAGAAATAAGTTATTCTTATAGCAGAAAAATGGCTATTGGCGTTGAAATACAAATGTATTACTCAAAGTATCTTTATTCATGAATGGAAAGAGCTAGATCCACGAGAGTGGCGTCACTCAATTTATCGCATGATATTACATATGAAAAGTGAACATGTTTCTCAAAAGTTAATATTTTTTTTAATTTATGGGATTTTTTGATAAATTTATTTGAAAAATGTGCAATGTCTCGAGAACGGTACATGCTAGCGTTCTAAAATATATGTCAATCGTTTTCTAATGAAAAATTACATAAGAAATGACTATTTAGGTAACTTTATTAAAGGTAATTTTAATCTTTTTATGATTTTTTCAATATTTCACTCGGAAATTTAGGGGAGTTATAAACATCCGATTGCGTATAAAAACAATAGGCTTACAGAACTGTAATTTTTGTACCAAATGCTGTTCGAATCGCTCCATTCGTTCGTCAGTTATCGTCTCCACAGACACACACACACACACATACTTTCACACACACACACTTTCACACACACACACACACACACATACTTTCACACACACACACACACATACTTTCACACACACACACACACTTTCACGCACACACACACTTTCACGCACACACACATTTTCACACACACACACACAGCCATCATCTCAAAAACGCCTCTTTCCATTCATGAGAAAAGATACTTTAAGTAATATTTTGTATTTGAATAAAAATAGTCATTTATCTGCTATAAGAATAACTTATTTCTCCATCCATAACACTTGACGATATTTTGGTGACGAATTTGGCGGAATGTCGCCAACTTGGCGACTTTTTAAATGTTGCCAAATTAACGAAAATCTGACTAAATGGATAAAAATGACACTAAATTAATGAAAATGACGACTCATTGACGAAAATTCAATATCTTGGAAAGAATATAAGTATCTACTATAAGAATAACCTATTGTTTTTGCTGCAAAAGTAGTAAATTCATTGCATTATATAAGGAAAGTCATGTGCTGCCCACATCAGATTTTTTTCTGTGAACTTTCAAACAAACGCATAAAAATTTGTATTTTAGATTCCGCTAATGAAGGGCGTGAAGTTCTCCCGTTCCCTATGGAATGGGCTGGGCATTGGTACGAAATGAAAATCTTGTGCTTATGCGTGGCGATTTGGTTTGAAACGAATGGGTAAAATGATTTTGTTTCACAGCGAACGATTTAGAAATTGAGAGTGGTGTTATCTCTAAATGTATAAAAATGTAACGGACGTTTATTTAGAATCCGGGCAACGGCGGTTTATTCGCCCTAGTACATCAGTAAAACAATCTACTAATCTACAATCCACACATAATAAAGAATTTTAATATTAAAACTTCCTTCGAACTTTTCGACGGTACGACGATGAGATTGAATCACAAAAGGGATACACGATCGTTGTAAGTTTGGGAAATACTGCTATAGCTCAACATGTCGGCATAATTTCATATAATTTGTCAGTTCCTCAGCTCTTTGTCGTTCCCGAAGGTTCGAGACGTGAACGAAGTGAAAGAAAATTTCGCGGATACGGAAGAGCTGGATAACGAGATCGGAAAAGAGTCGAGGGCGGACGTCGTCAAGAGGAAGTTTAGACTCAAGAGCAAGAATCCCAAATTTGGAGAGGTGTCCGACAAGAAATATGGCTTGAAATCGGAGTCTCGATGCGAAGGTATACTACCTCTCCGCCTCTTAGTTCCCGTGTTTCAGTGTGCGTAGTTCTTTTATAGCACGCATAGTTAGCACATTTAAGGTTTTATTACGCAGGGCAATTTTTACTTTCCCTGCAATACATGGTAATGTATAGGGAAAGTATTGGAATCATGGCGAAAATCGCAACTCGAGTTTTCGACGGATCTACACGTTTCGAGACCTCTAGAATACGGAAAAACCATTTTTAGCGTGACGTCTGTGTGTGTGTGTATGTGTGTGTGTCTGTCTGTCTGTCTGTCTGTACGTGCAGATTTTGGATCCACTCTAACTAAAAAACTAATGGACCGAATTTCACAAAATTTGGTAGGTAAGTCACTTGTGAACGAGTCTGGTGCTGATTAGTTTTGGGTACGATTTGGGATAAAAGAACCCGCCTTTTTCTTTTGCGAAATGGCCCGCAAAAGCTTGTATCCATTCTAACTGAAAAACTAATGTACCGAATTTCACAAAATTCGGTAGATGAATCACTTTTGGGTTACCCTGGTGCTGATTAGATTTTGGTACTATTCGGAAAAAAATAACCTGCCTTTGTTTGCAAAATGGCCCTCAAAAATCGTCCAAATCTAAACTAAGGAACTAGGCATACTCAAATATATCCATTAAATGCTCGTTTAATACGTAATTTTTAACGACGAAAAGAATAAGACCAACCCCATTACACTAGGACTAGCCGTTCTCGAGATATTTTAGTTTTTCGTACTTTCCCTACGCCACCTTTGAAAATAAGCCCGGTTACCGAATGAGAACGAAAATTGAATTAAAAGTGAAATAAATTTAATTAAAATAAAGAGAACGTTAGTATAAGTCTGCAGGGAAAGTCATGTGCTGCCCACATCAGATTTTTATTGCCAATCCCTCCCATCAATCCTGTTTTAGGACCGTCTTCTCGAACTCGTGAGGTACTTTGGCACTTTCCGTTGCATTTAGAACGTTTAAAGGCAGGCAATATACATGCTAGTCTCGCTAATTTCCACCCACGAAGCATTTCCATAGTATAATTGCGATCTTTAATGTACCGCATATTCATGCAATCAGATGTTTCGTGTTCATGGAATTATCATTCTATATCCGCTGTTCACCGTAGTGGCCGCATTCATAGCCGCCATGTTTGAAGGCGAAGCCGTGTGACGCCACATTTCGTCGTCCTCTGATTGGATCGCGCTCAGGAATTGATCAATATTTATTGCTGTGCACGGAAAAATTGTGGCAATTCGAGGGCAAGTTTTCTTCCCATTGAAATATATGGTGTTTCTGAAAGATTGAAGGAAAAAATTGTTACGTGTGATAGAACCTTTGGAAAAGTGATTATCTCAATGTCAAAAAAACGTCTTATGTCGGTTTCTGATATCCACTGCGGAATGTTTATGAGGGCGTGGCTTGAAAACTACAATAGCCTACCCATGGACCTTTATATGAGTAAATTATTATATTCAAACTCTATATAGAATGATGAACTTCACGTAACTGTGCCTAGTGTCGTGGGGCTTTGGATGAATGCTCCACCCCAATCCAGAAAGAAAAAGAAGACCTGCACAGAAGGCGCGATTCTTTTGGAAAAGGGGGTGAACTATTGGATCTTTCGCAAGATAGATCCACCATGAGGTGTTTTTCTTGTTAGCATACATAGTGGTAGCCGAAATACTCGCCAACTCAAGACATGGGAAGGATAACTGGTTGTTGGACAATGTTGCGGTGGTTGAACTCTTGTAGTTCCTTTATTCAAACTACGTGTCAAGTACTCTAGTGTTCTGTAGCCAGTACTTCAATAGTGTAGCAATTGATCATTTTCATGTGACGTCACAACAGGTAAATCAACTTCCTGTTAGCCTTGTTGGATCCATATGTCGTTCCATGTTAGAGTATGCTTTTCTTACGGTTCGAAGTTTCTACTAGTATAAAATTGCGTGTTTTTTCGACGGATACAATCGTTATAATTTGTTGCGGGGTACAATGCCGACAATATGCAGTTTAATTCCTCAATATACTTTTCTCGAAAGCGTTACACTTATATTTTTGTCTTATCTCATAATGATATCATAGCTGGAATCATTACCATATCAGCATTTATTCCGTCCAACATGGCAAAGTAAACAACCGTGATTTCTCATTATAACGTACATGTAAATGATCAGTAGCAAGACCCGCCTAATAGCGGATCTTGTTCTTGAAAGGTCTATATAAACATTTGAATAAGGAACTAATACAGAAGGTCGTTCGCACTTTATGGAAAAGATTTTGGATTTATGTTTTTCGTTAGCATTTTGAGATAAAGATTTGGCATTTTCAATATAATCGTCTGCTACTGTTTTGTTTTAATTGGAATGTAGTTAAAAATTTAGTTTGAAAATGGCTTCTGAAATTGATAGATGGCTCGAAGGTTACGTAAATGCGCTTTCCTAAGAAAAATATTCGTGTCAACAAATTGTACAGCAGTGTAAAAACCGATGTTATTGCATTTCAAAGAAAGGTATTATTAATATATTAAATTTAAAGGGGGAAAAGCGTTTAGTTGAAAGTAAAAATGAAAAGATGGCTGCAAAATCGCATCTTAAGACTGTTCGAACGCGGGTAAATATCAAGAAAGTGAAGTCTCTGATCCTAAAAGAAAATCCACCTACTCAAAGATCAATTGCATCGAGACTGGGAATGTCGTCTGGCACTGTAAGTAAAGTCATTCATAAAGATTTAAAGTTAAAAAAGATGTTTAAATCTAAAGTTTATCTGCTTTTGCCAAAGCATATTGCGGAAAGAAAAGCAAATTGCAAAAAATTATATGAAAAACACCTAGCTGCTGATAAATGGAAATTTGTGGTAACACTCGATGAGGCATGGGTGTATTTAAGTGATTGTAATAAAAAAGAGCAATTTTCTATTGCTCAACTGACGAAAATGACCGTACGAAATGGCTTCGTCAATGTACAGAAAAGTTCCCAAAGGGATTCATGATAGTTTCAGGATTTTGTTACAACGGTAAATTAAAACTCAACAATTATTAACGGTTAATTAATCGAAAAAGTCTCAAGTCAAGTTAAAATTAATTCACTCCACTATCAGAAGAATGTTTTAGAACCAATTTTTGAAGAAAAAATTCCAGCCTTATATGGAACGGACATCAATAAAGTTGAGCTTCATATAGGCGAAGCCTCTAGCCACACGTCTAAGTCAACTGCCGCATATTTAACAAAGAAAGAATCAGAAACAGAATAATCTCATTTAATGAAATACCTGTAAAATCACCTGACGCTTCTCCTATTAACTTTTGCACTTTCTATTTGTTCTAACGAGCCTTAGGAAAACGACATCCAAGAACACTGAATGGACTTTGGAAAACGATCCAAGAGAAGTGGGATAAAATTGACATGAAGGTGCTAAGAAAAAGTTTACTTTCATGGAAAATTCGAGCTAGAGCTATAGTCAAGAATCAAGATTATCAGATAGACACAAATCGCCGCAAGAAATACGCCCTTTATGCATTAAAATGAATTATCACAATCGTTTCCATAAAGTGCAAACGATCTTCTGTAGACCAGCTGGCCAACACTCAATATCACCAGTGTCAGGGATTCAACCTCCTTCAACTCAAGAAGAACAGAATGACAGATGAAAATACTATTGAAAACAAAGGCTAATTAATCACACTCCATTATCAGGATCACACAAATAATGGCATAAAATTGTGATATCACACGCTTACACCAAGGCTGAAAGTCACTAGCCTAGGATTCTCTATCAAAACCCGATGCAAGAGATGAAAATGTATACTTGTATAAGGTTTGGGCCTACTCATAAAGATTGTATTGGCACACCCTAAATTTTTTATTCATATAAATAATTTCTAAATGTTTTGCATTTAAATAAACATTCTCATAGTCTCCAAACACGAACTTTTGTAGATTTAAATTTAATTTAATCGTATGTTTATATATTTAGCAATTACTTTCCCTGCAATACATGGTAATGTATAGGGAAAGTATAGGAATCGTATCGAAACTCGAGTTTTCAACTGATCTAGACGTTTTGGGACCGCTAAAACACGAAAAATCTATTTTTAGCGTGACGTCTGTGTGTGTGTGTGTGTGTGTGTGTGTGTGTGTGTGTGTGTGTGTGTGTGTATGTGTGTGTGTGTGTGTGTGTGCGTGTGTGTGTGTGTGTGTGTGCGTGTGTGTGCGTGTGTGTATGTGTGGTGTGTGTCTGTCTGTGCAATGTGTGTATCCACTCTAACTCAAAACCTAATGGACCAAATTTCATTCAATTTTATAGTTAAGTCACTTATGAGTGACCCTAGTACTAATTAAATTTTGGTACGATTCGGCATAAAAGAACCCGCCTATTTTTGCGAAATGGCACGCAAAAATGTCATGCATCCACTCTAGCTAAAAAACTAATTGACCCAATTTCACAAATTTAGTAGTTAAGTCACTTGTAAGACACTCTGGTGCTGGTTAGATTTTGGTACGATTCGGAAAAGAAAATTTCGTCCTTTTTTTACGAAATGGCCCGCAAAATTCACTGAAATCTGACGTAAAAGACTACGTATGCTCAAATATATCATTTAAATGCTTGTTTTATACGCAATTTTTGACGAGGAAAAGAATAAGACCAACTCCATTACTCTAGGATTAGCCGTTATCGAGGTATTTTAGTTGTGTCGCATTTTTATTACGCCGTCTTTGAAAAAATGTCCAGTTACCAAATAAAAATGGAACGAAAAGGGCAAACCCAGTGTTATTTTATGCAGTTAAACTCAATTTAATGAATTATTAAAGTAAAAAAGAGAAAATGAATTTGAGTCTGCAGGAAAAGTCATGTGCTGCTAACATCAGATTTTTTTTAACAAGAAGTTTATTACGTCTTCAGGAAAATTACTTTTTAATTACTCAACGACAATCCTACTGTACTTAATTATTCACCAAAAGATATCATACCAGCTCCAATGAACAAGTATACAGGATGTCCCAAAAAGATTGAAACGCGTTTTAATTCTTTACCTGTTGGAGATAAGTGGGCAATGTAAATTGCAAAAATGTTTAAAATAAGGTAGGAAATAAGACTACGGTAATGAAATAGTCCTCTCATTCATTTTCAAAAAGTTACACTTTTTAAATTTTTGTACAACCTCTTAGACAAATTGGGTCAATCAGAAAATTTTTATTTTTAATGCAACAAGATTATTAAAAAAAAACCCGCATATCTGTATCTTTAAAATTGAGCGAGTTATATTTAATTGAAAATTGAACATTATGAATGGGGACCCTATATCAAATTGGAAATGTAAATTTGCGACATATCACAAAAAAGATAAAACTGGATGATAATACATAGGATACCCAACCGCGTAGTGAGTACCACTGCTTTATAAGATCTTTATCTGTGTAATGTTTTATTTAGATACATTTGTGATAAAAATTTTTGACACATATTAACGTATTTTTGATCTAAACAATTTCCATCGTCAATTTGTTTATGATCTCTATTTTCACTGATGAAACAGTCTTTCACATGGTAAGGAAAAGTGGCATAAGTCAGATTCTCTCCTTTAATTCAGTTGATTTTAAAGATACAGATATGCGATTTTTTATTTAATGATATTGTTGCATTAAAAATAAAAAATTTCTGATTGACCCAATTTGTCTAAGAGGGTCGTATAAAAACTTAAAAAGTTTAAATTTTTGAAAATGCAAAGTAGGACTATTTCATTAACGTAGTCATATTTCCTACCTTACTTTCAACATTTTTGCGATTTACATTGCCAACTTATTTCCAACAGGTAAAGAATTAAAGCGCGTTTTAATCTTTTTGGGACACCCTGTATTCACCACCTATGCGTTCTGCATGCATAGAAATTCATCATAAATCATGAAATTATTCGGAAATATAAAAGAAGTTATTTAAAACAACTTTCGATTTTCATAAATCCGTTTCATTTCTGAGGATAATGCCATTGATTGAACCATAATTATGAAATAATATAAATCTATGCATATGACATCTATCGATTCTATATGATAAATATTAATTATCGCGCATAATTAAAAATTAATACTTAAAGGTGTGAAAAAACAGCACTTTATGACAATTTTTATTCCAGGGGTGTTCACTAAAGGAGTTCGTGGCTGCTACGACAGTTTCCAGAAGGCCTACGATCGATGCTTCAGCTATCTCTCTGTTGTTGGATACCTTCTGTGCTGGCCCATGAAACTCACTTTCATATGTGACTTAGCAAGCTGTACGTATCCTCTCATTTTATTAAAAGTGTATGGTCCCAGTTACACAGTAACTAAAACGTAACATAATATATACAAGGTAAGATCAAAAAGTTCGGAGCCTGTGCTGATATCTCCAACCCTGATTGGAGGAGAGGTGAGTTATTTCACCGTGGTGTAGAGACATATGTGACGCAAGATGTGAAAAGGAAGAAGAATGTGTTTTTCCAGACAGTGCGTGTCAGTGAACTGTAGTCGCTCGCGTTCGTCGAAAATGGAAATGGCGTTTGAAGAACAACGTGCGAATATCAAATTCTGCCAGCGTTTGGGGAAATCGCCTACAGAAACATTGCACCTGCTGCAGCAGGTGCAATGTTTCTGTCGGGAATAAAAATAGGAGTTTAGATAATGAGCATAAAGACGTGTCGTATAATACAGAACGTATAATAAAATTTTACGTTCAAAATAAAATATAATAATACTTTACATTCATTGACAATGTCAGCTAGATTTTACATTATAACTTTTCAGTGCATTTTATATAAATATGTATGATCTGAAATATAAGCATGATCCCATTTCTAGTTGAGGGTAAATTGTACTTAATAAGTATTACTAGTTAGCATGGAAGCCCATAGGGGAAGACAAGGAGACACTTCAAAACCACAAAGGCGGACATCAAGCTAATCGATGTTGTTAACTTTGTCGTTGAGTCCCCCCCCCCCGAAACAAAATACTATAAAAGCCGATGAAGGTTTGAATTAATTTCGTATAAACATCTTGATCAAAAATATATATTTCCCCTTTTAACAAATTAAATGTCAATGTATGTATCATCAAACTCCCAATGTTTTCAAGAGGTATATTGGGGTATTACACTCTTGTTTAGTTTACGAAAAAGAAATATGCCTTACCCAAAGAAGTGTTTGAATCACCGACTGCTTGATCATGCGTTATCAAGCTATTAAATGAGCAACAAACAAATGAGCATTAACACAAAATTTGCTCTATTTAAAGGTCATTAAAATTTAAAATTCTGCACATAGCTTTAATTATAATTTTGGTCCTAATGCTTTAGTTGTTTTAAAAAAAATTTAAAATAACTTTGGATAGATTGTCTGCAATTTTTGCTATAAGAATTTAATCTTTAATATAATTGTTCAACATTTGATATTTTTATGCCACATTGAGTTATCCCACTGCAATTGTGCTTATGGTCTTTTTAATTCTGGATGCAAATTTCACAATATTTATTTAAAGCATTTTTCAAACAAATTATTAGCATGCAAATCTCTGAAACTATTATAATGAAATGCAATTTCTGTATTTTATGCCATAATATGGTACAATTTTATTTAATTCCTATATTTCATAGAAAAATATTTTCATAAAGCTTTCCATATCCTACATCGACTAAACATGCAAATACCGTCCGAACGCGTTTTGACAGTTTAGAAATCATGGCTGTTTTTATATCTGAGCCCATATTTATGAATTTAGAAATAATTTTGTTTTGAAACGTAATTTTATAAACAAAACAAAAAGTGCAAATAAAGTTAAAAATGTTATTCTTACAAATATTACATTTTTTTTATATTTGACGGTACGCATACAATATATTAAAATAAATTAGATGTAAACAATAATGACCAATCATGCATAAAGACGTCATGCATAAAGACGTGTGATTATGAAACACTTTCCAACTGAAATGCAATTTTATTGACACTTTAAGCTGCTTTAAAAATGGCTATCGACAAAATTAATCTTAAAACTTCATCAAAAATGACAATACTAGTTACACAAAATGAACTTTATTCAAATGACGCAATTGAAAGTATAATTTGCGAAGTGTTTACGATGGTTTTGCAGTTAATATTTCGTCACAATTATAAAATTTCATTATTATAAAAAGTTCATCGTTTTCTTATCTCATGTAAAATTAGTTTTTTTTTTTTTCAAATTGTTGTAACTATGACAAACACTTTCATTTTATAAATCGTCTACGTCTCTATGTAAATCAATTTCATTCATATCACATATATTCCGACTCCAGAGCTAAATAATCTTGAGTGAAATAGATTCATCAATTTTTGTACAACTCATCTTACAATCACTTGATTTGTTTACATTCTACATGCTATAGAAATTAGGCTTCATTGTAGAAATAATCAAAGTTTAGTGATCATTTGAAATAAAAAAAAATCTGATGTGGGCAACACATGACTTTCCTTATATAATGAAATGAATTTACTACTTTCACAGTAAAATAAATAGGTTTTTCTTCTAGTAGATACTAATATCCTTTCCAAGATATTGAATTTTCGACAATTAGTCGTCATTTTCATTGATTTATCGCCATTTTTATCCATTTGGCGAGATTTTCGTTAATTTGGCAACATTTCAAAAAGTCGCCAAGTTGGCGACATTCCGCCAATTTCGTCGCCAAAATCTCGCCAAGCGTTATGGACGAAGAAATAAGTTATTCTTACAGCAGATAAATTGGCGTTCAAATGCAAAAATTTTACTCAAAGTATCTTTTTTCATGAATGGAACGAGCTAGATCCACGAGAATGATGTCACCCAATTTATCGCATGATATTATATATGAAAAGTGAACATGTTTCTCAATAGGAAATATTTTTTTTTCTATTTTATATGACTTTTTGATAATTTTTTTGAAAAATGTGCAATATCTCGAGAACGGTTCATGTTAGCGTTCTAAAATTTATGTCAATCGTTTTGTAATGAAAAAATTACATAAGAAATGTCTATTTACGTAACTTTATTATTGGTTTTGATTTTCTGACGATTTTTTCAAAATTTCATTCGAAAATTTAGGGGGGTTCTTAACATTCGATTTCGTATAAAAGCAATAGGCTTCCAGTGTTTACGGATTGTGATTTTTGTACCAAATTTGGTTCGAATCGGTCCATTCGTTCGTCAGTTATCGTCTCCACAGACTCACTGACACACACACATACTTTCACACACACACACACACACACACACACACACACAGACATCACTTCAAAAATGTTTGATTCGTGATCAGGGATGCTTGAAACGTGCTCTCCCGTCGAAAACTCGAATTCGAATTTTCGACCCCGTCACAATACTTTCCTTATACATTATGTATATAAGGAAAGTAAATTTTGCAATTGCGTTGACACAGAATTTAAATCTACAAATAATGCGCAAAATTAAAACGTTTTTATAACAGATGCAACACTAAATATAAATATAAACGACGATGTTTAAAAATCACTCAGCGGAATAAAATAGAAGCAATATTTCCTTTTGCAATGTGTCACGTGATCTCTTCATATAACATGAGTGTAATTATTATTTCAACTTTCATTTAAAAATCTACCCAACATATTTTGCTGAAATTTTTTTTACACACTTTATATAATAATTTGATTACTTTCGGAAATTTTCGAAGCAATCTGTGAATTTTAACACCGCTTAAAAAAGTTTGAACAATTAAGTCCCATGGGGTTCAATGTATTTCATTGTTTCAACCAGTGTTAAATCCGAAACTAATTGGGTGATATTATTCATTTTCATTCCTAAACATCCCGCTGGCGTCATACCAAAATGCCATTTCAATAATGTCATTTTTACGACAGTTATCGTGCGAACTGACTGACTGACAGACAGACAGACAGATAGAATTACCAAAGTCATAAACACTTTTCAACTATGTTGGAAAGTGTTAAAAATGGCTCAGAGACAATATTATTTGGGGATTCACGAATGTTTGTCTGCGTTTATAATCAATAGGATTCCAATAGTTACAAATTGGGTAATCCCTATGTAAGTACCAAAAATCATTCTAAGTTACTTATGTATTCCCTCAAGATATCTCACGAACACACACAAACACACTGTCACTTCAAAAACATTCTATTAGAGTACAGTGATGATTAAAACGTGTAAATTGTTGAAAACTAGAATTCGACTTACAGTACAAATTCTTGTATACATTAAGGCAGTTGCACATGTATGGACGAAGATTCTTTGACTTAAGATTTATCAACTTAAGTATGTTTCTGTTATTGAGGCGGTTTCTCAGCGACTATGAGCACAAAATTTGGAGGAAGAAACTTTTGTTGAGCAAGAAACTTTTTGATTACGAGCCTAGGTCTGCAATGCTTAATGTTGAATAACAACTAGTTATTGTATCTAAAAACATAATTAAAACTATAGAACTTAGTATGGAAATATTTTAGGAATTATGATGAAGCAATTAAATTTCCCATATTTTTACTTTCCTTATATACATAATGTATAAGGAAAGTATTGTGACGGGGTCGAAAATTCGAATTCGAGTTTTCGACGGGAGAGCACGTTTCAAGTATCCCTGATCACGAATCAAACATTTTTGAAGTGATGTCTGTGTGTGTGTGTGTGTGTGTGTGTGTGTGTGTGTGTGTGTGTGTGTGTGTGTGTGTGTGTGTCAGTGAGTCTGTGGAGACGATAACTGACGAACGAATGGACCGATTCGAACCAAATTTGGTACAAAAATCACAATCCGTAAACACTGGAAGCCTATTGTTTTTATACGTAATCGAATGTTCAGAACCCCCCTAAATTTTCGAATGAAATTTTGAAAAAATCGTCAAAAAATCAAAACCGCTAATAAAGTTACGCAAATAGACATTTCGTATGTAATTTTTCATTAGAAAACGATTGGCATAAATTTTAGAACGATAATATGAACCGTTCTCGAGATATTGTACATTTTTCAAAAAAATTATGAAAAAGTCGCATAAAAAAAAATTCCTATTGAGAAACATGTTCACTTTTCATATGTAATACCATGCGATAAATAGAGTGACATCATTCTCGTGGATCTAGCTCGTTCCATTCATGAAAAAATATACTTTGAATAATACTTTTGTATTTGAACGCCAATAGTCATTTATCTGTTGTAAGAATAACTTTTTTCTTAGTGCATAACGCTTGGCGAGATTTTGGCGACGAATTTGGCGGAATGTCGCCAAATTGGCGTCTTTTTTGAAATGTTGCCAAATTAATGAAAATCTCGCCAAATGGATAAAAATGATGCTAAATCAATGAAAATGACGACTAATTGTCGAAAATTCAATATCTTGGAAAGAATATTAGTATCTACTATAAGAAAATCCTATTTTTTTACTGTAAAAGTAGTAAATTCATTACATCATATAAGGAAAGTCATGTGTTGCCCACATCAGATTTTTTTCAATGTTATTTTACAGTTGCGCAACTCTCGTCAAATGTTATGCATTTGTTAAAATTAGCAATTTTCTCATTTCATTTCAATACAAAACATAAGTTTCGGCATAAATAATTCTATATAAAGAAAGTTCTTTATGTTTGTTTGTGACGCTTGGCAATAAATTTTGCGACAAATTTTACGACCTTGGCGACTTTTCGAAAAAATTTTAAAATGAAAATTATTGCCAAATTGACATAAATATCACCCAATTTACAAAAATGTCTCTAAATTCGGGAAAATTCAATATCACGGAAAATTAAGTAGACTTGGGACATTTTGATAACTGACTTCAAACTTTTCTCTCAACCTGTTGTCGAATATTAAGCAATTTACAAAATGCTATTCAATAAAGAAATATTTTAAAACATTTTTATATAAGCTTCGCGTCTGCGGTTCAGTTTAGGAATGGGTAGACTCAGTCTAGAACTATGCATGTAGGGGAAGTAATGTTATTAGAATTTTAAGTTACATGATTACAGTAATATCTGGACAACGCATGAAATATTTAATGAAACTGTAGGTTTGAATTTTGATAATGCCACAAGAAAAAATGTTTAGAACTTATTATAGAATGCAGCAGCTATATTTATTATTTAATTAGTTAATATGTAAAATGTCAGTAGAGGTTGAGGTGATTTACTGTCTATGTGAATGTTTTATAATATGGTCACCCCACACCCTTGCTATAAGGTGTATTAGAAGGGTAGGAGGGAAGAATTAAAATGATTAAACGGAACCCAAATGCTGAAATTTTGGAAATCATTAATTAAAAAATTTCATGTCAGAGTCTTTACCACCAAAGGTGGGAGCCAAACTCCCAATTCAACATAGGAACTACCAAGACGAGACAGAAAGGGTATAATTCTTTTCTTGAACCGGAGACCTGTGAACTATTTACACAGTCACCTTGAGATTGACTGCTAATGGACCTCCCACCTACACCCCTTGCCGTGGTATGACTACGATGCTGCAATGGCATTGATGTCATAACGATGGATCATTAAGACACCATGGTGAGCGAAGGCTTTCCCTTTCAAGATTCGTCAAGATAGGCAATTTTTTCTCGAATGTCCGTGAACCACACTCAATACTTTTGATTTTTATGCGGTATATCTGAATATGCGGTATATCTGAATATGCGGTATATCTGATATCTGAACATAGTCAATGCTGCTATACTTCGAATATGTTGCTTTACTTCAACGTTGCACCTATTCTCACGCACCAATCCTAATTCGGAATTGCATCCTTTAAGTCTTGTTTCAGGACATTCACTTCGAATTACTTTTATGATCGATATTTCAAAAGCCACTCCACAATTGTCGGATGACCACACTGGCAACTTTTCTTTCACAAAAGTAAAAAATCTCATGTGGGCAACACATGACTTTCCTTATATAATGCAATGAATTTACTACTTTTACAGTTTAAAAAAATGTTATTCTTATAGTAGATACTTATATTTTTTCCAAGATATTGAATTTTCTTCAAATAGTCGTCATTTTCATTGATTTGGCGTCGTTTTTATCAATTTGGCGAGATTTTTGTTAATTTGGCAACAATTAAAAATGTCGCCAAGTTGGCGACATTCCGCCAGATTCGTCGCCAAAATCTCGCCAAGCGTTATAGACGAAGAAATAAGTTATTCTTACAGCAGATAAATGACTATTGGCGTTCAAATACAAAAGTATTACTCAAAGTATCTTTTTTCATGAATGGAACGAGCTAGATCCACGAGAATGATGTCACCCAATTTATCGCATGGTATTACATATGAAAAGTGAATATGTTTCTCAATAGGAAATATTTTTTTTTATTTTATATAACTTTCTGATAATTTTTTTGAAAAATGTGCAATATCTCGAGAAAGGTTCATGTTAGCGTTCTAAAATTTATGTCAATCGTTTTCTAATGAAAAATTACATAAGAAATGTCTATTTGCGTAACTTTATTGGCGGTTTTGATTTTTTGACGATGTTTTTAAAATTTCACTCGAAAATTTAGGGGGGTTCTGAACATTCGATTGCGTATAAAAACAATAGACTTCTAGTGTTTACGGATTGTGATTTTTGTACCAAATTTCGTTCGAATCAGTCCATTCGTTCGTCAGTTATCATCTCCACAGTCTCACTGACACACACACACACACACACACGCACACACACACAGACATCGCTTCAAAAATGTTTAATTCGTGATCAGGGATGCTTGAAACGTGATCTCCCATCGAAAACTCGAATTCAAATTTTCGACCCCCGTCACAATACTTTCCTTATACATTATGTATATAAGGAAAGTAATAGTTTGACACAGGTATTCTCAGTTTTACCAGGAAGAAGCAGTGCAGATAAGACTAGAACTACATAGTTGTAAACTCTCTTGCGCTTCCGATATCCACTATAAAGTTGCTTAAATAGTTGACAACAACTTTTAAATGTTCTATCGCCAAAACAGTTCTTGCTTTTTTCTAAAGATTGCTTGGAATTATCTGTTGTGAATGCTAAAATACTGTCACACCCTCCGTCATCAAAGAAAATGAAATTATCAGCATAATTAGTTGGTGAAACTATTTCTTCTTTCCGATAAAGACAATATTACAGAAGCCTTTTTCCGCTCTCTATCCCTATAAAATGACTAGGGGTAGTAACGCTTAATATTTTCCTGTGAAGGAGTTGGTATACCCCACTATCATGTACTATAGTACATAAAGCTTTGGAAACACTGTATATAGCTAGCCAGAAAGCTGCATCATAATATCAGTTATGTCGAAACTTCGATTTTCCAGTGTAATTATAAAAAGATTAATCTTGTCACCTTCCTAAACATGTGTTCTTTTACAGCTTTGATGGGTAAACGGTCGTGCGACTCCGATGATGCCATGAATCCAGGATTCGGTGCCAGCGTGGACACAGCTGATGGTGTCCAGTCTGAGTTCGAGAAAGATTTCGCTGTTCAACTCCAATACAAGGTAACGTGTTATTCGTCTCATCTTTTCCTACAGTGCATATTAATGCACAAGGTAGGATCAAAAAGTTCGGAGCCTGTGCTGATATCTCCAACCCTGAATGGAGGAGACGGGAGCTGTTTTACCGTGGCGTAGAGGTACATGAGACGCGAGATGTGAAAAGGAAGAAACAGGTATTTTTCCAGACAATACGCGTCAGCGAACTGTCGTCGTTCGCGTTCGTCGAAAACGGAAATGGTGTTTGAAGAATAACGTGCCAATGTCAAATTCTACCAACGTTTGAGGATATCTCAGACAGAAACGTTGCACTTGCTGCAGCAGGTGCAATGTTTCTGTCGGCGATTTCCTCAAACCCTGACAGAATCTGATATTCTCACGTTGTTCTTCAAACGCCATTTCCGTTTTCAACGAACGTGACTGACTCCAGTTCACTTACACGCATTGTCTGGAAAAACTCTGCACTGCGGAACTGCTTCTTCCTTTTTACATCTCGCGTCACATGTGCCTCTACGCCACGGTAAAATAGTTCCCCTCTCCTCCAATCAGGGTTGGAGATATCAGCACAGGCTCCGAACTTTTTGATCCTACCTTGTATAGGGAAAGTATTGAAATCGTGTTGGAAGTCGCAATTCGAGATTAACACGGATCTACATGTTTAGAGTAGAACACACACACCAAAAAAAAAAATCTATTTTTAGCGTGACGACTGGTTATGTGTATGTGCAATGTATGTATTCACTCTAGCTCAAAACATAATGAACCGAATTTTACAAAATTTGGTAGGCAAGTCACTTGGTTACTCTGGTGCTGATTAGATTTTGTCACGATTCGGAAAAATAGAGACGGCCTTTCTTTACGGAATGACCAGCAAAAATCGTCAGAATCAGAAATAAAATGCTTAAATGTATTAATTATATTATTTTTTTTATTAATTAAATGTATCATATATATATATATATATAATGTTTGTTTCATACGGAATTTTAAGCGACAAAACAAATAAGACCACATCCAGTACTTTGTCTTCTTATCTGTTTTGTCGGCAAGACTAAAGAGACAAGACGATTTATTTGTCGTCGAAGATTGACCATTATCATGATATTTAATCTATCTGGAAATTTGAGGAACTACGAAATTGTTTTTCATTGCAGTTAAAAAATTATTCAATAAAATTTCTCGTGTGTAATTCTGGGGATTATTATATTTTAGTACGATTCGAAAAAAAAATAGAACCCGCTTTTTTGTCTTATATAAATAACTAAAATTGCTGAAATATGTGAATTCATTACTTGTTCGTCATGTAACTTTTAACAAAAAAGCGAAGATCATTTATCTGGGATAAGTCATTCTTGGTATATTTAAATTTAATTTCATGGAATTTTGAGAGGCTGTGGACACTCTACACTGTAGTTTAAGAATTATTCCATGAAATTTCTTAAAATTTGGCAGTCGCGTTACTTGTGGGTTTCTCTAATGCCGATTAAATTTTGATTTTGGAACAATTTGAAAAAAAAAATCTGATGTGACTTTCCTTATATAATGCAATGAATTTACTACTTTTACAGTAAAAAAATAGGTTTTTCTTATAGTAGATACTTATATTCTTTCCAAGACATTGAATATTCGTCAATTAGTCTTCATTTTCATTGATTTAGCGTCATTTTTATCCATTTGGCGAGATTTTCGTTAATTTGGCTGCATTTTAAAAAGTCGTCAAGTCAGCAACATTCCGCCAAATTCGTCGGCAAAATCTCACCAAGCGTTATAAACGGAGAAATAAGTTATTCTTATAGCAGATAAATGACTATTGATGTTCAAATACAAAAGTTTTACTCAAAGTATATTTTCTCATGAATGGAAAGAGCTAGATCCACGAGAATGATGTCACCCAATTTATCGCATGATATTACATCTGAAAAGTGAAAAGGTTTCTCAACAGTTAATATATTTTTTTTTAATTTATGGGATTTTTTGATAAATTTATTTGAAAAATGTGCAATATCTCGAGAACGGTTCATGCTAGTGTTCTAAAGTTTATGTCAATCGTTTTCTAAGGAAAAATTACATAAGACATGTCTATTTGCACAACTTTATTAAAGCTTTTGATTTTTTGATGATTTTTTCAAAATTTCACTCGAAAATGTAGGAGGGATATGAACATTCGATAACGTTTAAAAACAACAGGCTTTCAGTATTCACGGATTGTGATTTTTGTACTAAATTTCATTCGAATCGCTCCATTCGTTCGCGAGATATGGTCTCCACAAACTGTCTGACACACACACACACACACACATACACACACACACACACACACACATACTTTCACACACACACGCACACACATACTTTCACACACACACACACACAGGCATCACCTCAAAAATGTTTGATTCGTGATCAGGGATGTTTGAAACGTGCTCTTCCGTCGAAAACTCGAATTCGAATTTTCGACCCCGTCACAGTACTTTCCTTATACATTATGTATATAAGGAAAGTAATAAAACCCGCCTTTCTTTTTAAATAACAAACAAATATTGACAAAATCTGAAATAAAAGACTTCATATATTTCAATGTAATACATTAAATGCATATTTTATAAGTAATTTTTGACAGTGAATTTAATAAGATTACTCTAGAATGAACCGTTCTCGAGATATTTAAGATTTCTTAAATTTTAAAGAGCTGTCGATGTCTTAAAATGCATGAAGTTTCCAAATGAAAAAAGAAAATGTATCAAAACTGCGAAATTGGATATAATATCAAGTAGGTATCCATGTAAGTTTGCGCAAAGATTATAGTTATTTTATTTATTTTTTATTTTTATTTTATTTTATTTTTTGCCACACTGCTGTTTTAAAATTCCAAGTCATAAAAAGGTCATAAAAAGAAAAAGAATTAAGACTGAAAATTCGATGTTATTTGAAATAAATATCCTTTTATGTCCTAGGAATTTGTGACTCACACCAAATATAAAGAGAAGGGTATCTCAATTTTATAATAAGTAAAAGCAAAAACAGTAGTTTTTTTAATATCCTTTTTCATTATTTATATGTAACTTAAACGTATGTAAAATGTTCTTATTAAAATGTATGTCATTTATATATATGCAAGATAAGGATATGCCAAGCTACTTCGGTTTTCGAGTTATTACCAAAAGGTGGGTACATTCCTTTAGCGAGTCCAGGACGGACTGGGCCGGTAAAGTTCAAAATCCAAAAAATTAAAATATAACACGAAAATCAGAGGGATATGCCAAATGTATATCTAGATACTCCGTATTTCGAGTTATTCCCAAAAAACCAGCGCAATCATATAGCGGGTCCAGGACGGGCTATCCCGATATGGTTTAAAATCCAAAGAATTAAAACAAAAATCAACGACATACCAATTTTGGACTTTCTAGTTGCTGCTGTTCTCGAGTTATTCCACAAACGCTAGTCCGTTCTAATAGCGAACCTAAGACGGTCTAACCTGATAAGGTTTAAAATCCAAAGAAATAAAATATACAACAAAAGACAGCAACATAATTTCTAACTACTTCGGTTCTTGTCTTTTACTTGGGCCATTACTGCTTCTCAATCTGTAAGATGCAATTAATGCAACCGAACTTCATACTACAAGACATGGGTTCCAAGGTCTTTTTCGAAAGGGATATTATGTGTTGGGCATGGTGTTAAATAGCAATAATTTGCCGTGCTACTATTTCATAGTAATCTACGAACTTCTGCGTAAGTGCTTTCATTAATCCGATAATAATGCTTGCATTATTGTAGGATTAGTGAGATGCTTTAGCATATTTCATGTCCTTCATTAGCATTGTTTCTAATCTTCATAACCATGTTTTCAATCTTCTATTGATGTTGTGTTCATTCTCTTCCGCAGCTGACGATACCTGTGGAAAACGTGAACCAGTTGGTGCCTGAAGACGTGTCTGGAGCCATGAAGTACTCTTTCGAACGTCGTAAGAAGAATTTGGACTTCTTCACCCAGATCATCAACAGGATTCTGGCCGTAATGTGCCTCATGGTCCTCAATGCGTAAGTACTACGCGCGCTTTTGAATTTTCATCTTGTTGACCAAAGATATCCTCAAGGAAATAAATGCTAAATGAACCATATTTCGTCCTATTTGGACCTTTTTGACCTATAGAGAAGCTAGAAATGAGAAACTTGGCAGTGCCAGGGTTTGATCCCATGGCCAAAACGTCGTAATCCCACATTATAGCTTTGAGCTAAAGACGTCACCAGCTCAATGTAATTAATATTGCCTTATAAACGTTATCTGTACTTCCTATATTTGTTCTATAGTATTCACCATGCCCCTTTGTGTAAGTCGGTCAATTCTTATATTTGTGGAAGCTGTCTCACGAACGATATAAATATGGTAAAGTTGCACAATTTTCCCAAGAATCTTCCTTTAAGGGTGAGCCTCAGTAAATCTTCTGCCCCATCCGCGCTTTGTTAACTTTCGCGGCACACGTTTTTCGCCGAAATTCTGCTCAAATAGTTGCGAAATATTTTCTGATAGATAAAATGCAATGCTTAGATTATATTAAAACTAAATTTAATACCCAATAAAACATAGAATATATTTTTTATTTTAATTCAAAATATTTTTGGAGCTGCCATCTGTTGTAATTTAATTCATACCGATTATTTTTATTTTGTAATGAACATTTTTAAATGTCTATTCCTTCTAATACGCTATTAAATACAACAGATCATATATAATAATGCCACAATCACAGAAACGTAATTGAACTTGGACTTGAAGACAAAGGAACTTGAAAACAAAACTGCAGTCTTCAGTGATGTACATTCAGATCCCCTTATTAAATTTATATAATGAGAAATTGCCTTTCCATGATTGTGGCATTATTATATATGATCTGTTGTTGTATTTAATACTTTATTAGAAGGAATAGATATTTTTAAATGTTCATTAAAAAATAAAAACAATCGGTATGGATTAAATTACGACAACAGATGCCAGCACCAAAAATATTTTGGATTAAAATAAAAAATATATTCTATATTTTATTGGATATTAAATTCAGTTTTAATATAATCTAAGCATTGCATTTTATCTTTCAGAAAATATTTCGCAACTGTTTGAGCAGAATTTCGGCGAAAAATGTGTGCCGTGAAAGTTAACAAAGCGCGGATGGGGCAGAAGATTTACTGACGCTCACCCTTAATTGTCATTGAGTGCGTGGTATCAATCCTTGTTGAATTTGACGCCCTCTGTCGAAAAATCCCAGAACTTGTTAGTACACTCTCTTATAACCAAACAGTTACCTTACACCTTTCTGGTAGGACGGACCAGTGGCGGATTTCAGGAGGGGCGATCGAGGCGATCGCCCCCCCCCCCCCCCCAAACGCCTGACGAATGTCGACGTTTTATCAAATAAATTATAAAATAAAAAATATATATATGTAATTAGGGAGATACTTTTTCCTTGCTCTCCCTCCCTCAGTTTATCCACGAAATCTCGCTCCCATAATAAATGTAAAAAGAAAGCTCGAGATGCTGTCTCTGATGCAATTACGATAATAAGTGAATTTAAGAAAAATATGGAATCCAATTTCGGGAATATATGCAGAGAGGTTGAGGGAATGTGTAATGATCTTGGAATTGAAATTAAAATACCACGTACTACTGGACGTCAAGTTCATAGATCAAATGCTCCTAACATAACTCCTAAAGATTATTGCGGAATAAATGTTTACTTGCCTTTGTTAAACTCCGTCCAAGAAGACTTAAAAGACCGATTCGCACAGGAAAATCTGGATGTCTTATATTTACAAGATTTAGTACCATCGACTCTTTTAGCGAAAATCAACACGGACGAAGAGTCAGTCACTCCTCACCTCTTGGACAGAGAAGTATCACAGAATAACTGAACTGGGAGTGGAAGAAATAAACAGTACACATCAAGTTGAGGTGATTAACTGGAGAACCAAATGGATGCGAGAAAATACCGATACCGGCAGAGTACATAAGTCTGCTTTTGAAGCACTACAAAACTGTGATCCTGCAGTGTACTATGTGATCTACATGTGACTGAAATTTCTTGTAACATTACCAATTACTGTAGCAACTGCCGAGGGTAGCTTCTCAGCACTAAAACGATTGAAGACATGGCTTCGAAACACAATTAGAGAAGATCTGCTAGTGGGATTGATTTTGTTGCATGTGCATTATGATATCGCAATTTCACCAGTAACAATTTTAGATCGATTTGCTAAAGTAAAAGCAAGAAGACTTGAGTTCCTATTATAATGATGATCCTTCCTGGGAGGTTAACGGCGCCAGGGTTTTTGCGATGGACTCCGTAAGGCTGTTAGGGATAATGATCGACTATAAGCTGAATTGGCAATTACATTTGAATAGTGTTATAGGTACTACCCCTGGCAAAAATTATGGAATCACTTCCATGTTATTTCAATGCGATACGAAGTTCAATACCCTAAAACTTTTGATGCACAGATACCCTGAAAAACCCTTTTTGAGCGAAATTGAAGAACTTTAAACGATTAACAAAACAAAAAATATTTGAAAAATTTTGCACTTTTCATTATTTAATAATTCACGATCAAAAAATAGGGAAAAAGCTAGAGATTGAAAGAAAAAACTCGTAAAAACTAATTTAGAATAATAAATTTGATCATGGAAAATCATTAAGATATAGCTCCTCATGTTTATATGATCAAATTTATTATTCTAAATTAGTTTTTACGAGTTTTTTCTTTCAGCCTACAGCTCTTTTCCCATTTTTTGGTTGTGAATTATTAAATAATGAAAAGTGCAAAATTTTTCAAGCATTTTTTATTTTGTTAAGTTTTTAAAGTTCTTCAATTTCGCTCAAAAAAGGTTTTTTAGGGTCTCTTGTGCATCAAAAGTTGTAGAGCATTGAACTTCGTATCCCATTGAAATAACATGGAAGTGATTCCATAATTTTTGCCAGGGGTAATAAACTCGATCAAACCATTGGTCTTTTCTTTTAATGTTTTTGCGTGATGTTTATACGTGATGTTTTTCGCGTAAAAATTATTTGATTCCTGTGCAGCTAAAAATGTAAAAAAATGGGAAAATGTAAATCAATGTTCAGTGCTTATTAATACCTATATTAACTGCATTTACTCATGTTCATCCTCCTTTTCTACCACAGTCCAAGAAAAATAAAATTTATTTGTATTGTATTGTATGATAACCATATTTAGTGAATGGAATACAAATGTGTGTTTATTTAGTTAATATTCAGTATTAATCTTCTCACATGGAAATCTCTTACTTGTGTATATTTAATACAGAATATAATTTCGGTTACCTTACACCTTTCTGGTAGGTCGGACGATCTGGGTCTCAACAACAACAACAATATAATATAATTTAGTTTCCTGTTTCGACTTCAATAAGTTTGTTTTAATTTTTTTTCTTCCATTCTTCATTGTTTTGCTTTGGTCTTAAAAAAATGATAGGCCGTATTTTATAAGCTGCAAAGAACTTACTATAAACTTTCGAATTTGTTTAGTTATTTAAAAAATGTCAAATATCCGTATATAGGAAGCCGTTAAGAAAATCCTAAGTGAACAAACCTCCGAGAACATTTCGATATACAGATCGCCCCCCCCCCCCCCAAACAAGAGGCCAAAATCCGCCACTGGGTCGGACGGTCTGGGTCTCAACAACAACAACTCTCTTATAAATGACTCCCCGTGGGAAGCTAGGGAGGCTGTGCTGTGGACAAAGTTGAACGGCTTAGACGAATATTTTGTTCTTTAACAACAACATTCTTCAAGTCACCTTAATAAGTTTAGCACCATCAATTTGTCAAAATGCAATCCAGGCAAATCTATTTTAAAATGATTTTCAAAATCTTATCTAGAACTAAAATAATTAAGAAACATTTATTTATAAATCCGAGTGGTGTGTTGTTATATTTTGACTTTATTTCCAAATAATGCTACTAAAGAATAACAATCTGCGGAAAAGTGCATTGCAAATGATCAATCCATATTTTTTGTATACACCCTTAGGTCTAGAAAGTACTGCAACTCGTACTTGCGGATAATTCAGTTCGACAATAAGTATGTGACGTCTTACTTTAGACACATTGATGCTCGAAGACGTAAGAAGGTATGTGGCGCAGATTAATTTTTCACTATAATGTGTGTGTGTGTGTGTGCGTGCGTGTCAGTGGGTCTGTGGAGACGATATCTCACGAACGAATGGAGCGATTCGAATGAAATTTGGTACAAAAATCTCAATCCATGAATACTGGAAGCCTATTGCTTTAAAACACAAACGAATGTTCAGAACTCCCCTAAATGTTCGAGTGAAATTCTGAAAAAATCATCAAAAAATCAAAACCTTTATTAAAGTTCTCCAAATAGACATTTCTTATGTAATTTTTCCTTAGAAAACGATTGACATAAACTTTAAAACTCTAGCATGAACCGTTCTCGAGATATTGCACATTTTTCAAATAAATTTATAAAAATAATCTCATAAATTAAAAAAAAATTTAACTGTTGAGAAACATGCTCACTTTTCATATGTAATATCATGCGATAAATTGGGTGACATCATTCTCGTGGATCTAGCTCATTCCACTCACGAGAAAACATATTTTGAGTAATACTTTTGTATTTGAACGGCAATCAGCTATAAGAATAGCTTATTTCTTCGTCCATAACGCTTGGCGAGATTTGGGCGACGAGTTTGGCGGCATGTCGCCAACTTGGCGACATTTTTAAAAGTTGCCAAATTAACGAATATCTCGCCAAATGGATAAAAATGTCTCTAAATCAATGAAAATGACGACTAATTGAAGAAAATTCAATATCTTGGAAGGAATATAAGTATCTGCTATAAGAAAAACATTTTTTAAACTGTAAAAGTAGTAAATTCATTGCATTATATGAGGAAATTCATGTGCTGCCCACATCAGATTTTTTTAATTGTTTTTAAATTAAAGGTTCCCCAATTATGAGTATAATTAACTAGTATTTTTTCATAGTTGTAGGACAGAGTACAGAATATAGGGAGGTAAAAAAAATTGAAAGGTAAAATAATTTTGAATAAGTAGGAATATTTTTTATTGTTTCAGTTCTACTTTGAGTTGCGCTAATAAATTATTTTTACAAAATTGACAGTTTAAATGGATATTTTTTATAGAAATACATAAAATGCAGAACTACTTATATTTTCTCAGCGCCACCCAAATGATTGTCTGAAACGATGTTGGCGTTTTCTTAATGTGAAGTTTTAACTCCTTACTTTTACCTCCATGCTCAAAACTGTTATGTCAAATTAAGGATAACAGCGGTATTTTCATTATATTGGTAGCCCTTAAGGGGACTATGGACGCTGAAATGAGCAAAAATTGATTAAAAAAAGTGTTTATATATAACATTATTTTACACATTTAACATTTGCTTAAGGGGGGGGGGGTCGAACTGTTTGGGATAGGGTATGCCAAATACCTGAATTTCTGAGGGGATCTTCGTTTGGGATGGACGCTGTCCCACCCGTAAGCAAAAGGTTGAATGCATTTTTTTTTTTTTTTTCGAAATGGAATTTTCAAAGGTTTTACATTTTTAAAGTGTTCCATGCGTCTTAATTTTTTGTCTGAGATGCATGAAATTTGGCACGAAGCCGCCTCTCATACATTTTAATGAAACTGGGTATGCATTTCATAATTGGACTTTATTAAGGTGATTAAAAGAGAATAAGAACCTAATTAAATGATGAAAATTAAGTTTCAATGTAAAAAAATATTTTTAAAAAATTAACTTTCTAAGGAATTTAAAAATGAATACCCAAATTTATTCATAATATGTTTTTGAGTGATCATAATGTAAAATTAATCAAAAATGTGGACAAATGGCACGCAAGGAGCAGCTTCAAATTTTGTTAAAAAAAATTAAATTAAAAAAAATTCAAAATTATAACAAAATTGAAAAAAAATGTAATGGTATTGTACATAGTAATGTTAAGAGGAATATGTATACAAATTTTCACGTTTTTAAGTCAATAAATAAATTAAAAAAAATTCAACGGCCACTGTCCCCGTAAGTACAGTTTGAAACTTAAAAGTGAATCGAAATTATCATTAAAAGACATTTTCAGTTGTTATTTCAAGTTATATTGGATACTAAAAGAAGTTAGCGAATTATATTACCCTGATATTGACCATACAAACTGATTGAATTCGAGAATGAGAGTGCTGTCAATAGTCTTTACGCTACGAATCTCTTTGGTCTGGATTAACACAATAAATTTGGAATATACTCTTACACAACAAAAACCTGGGCGCGGTAGCCCATTGGTTAGCGCGCTGGAGTTGCACGCTGTAGGCCCGGGTTCGATTCCAGCCGCTGCCAAAACTGCCGCCGTGTTCACGCGGAGTACGATCACGTTAAACATGTGGGTCCGTAAGTCCTTCCGAGAGGTTGGTAGTAGGGGAAGGAGGGTACGGTCGCTGTGGATGCCTCCCCCACTGGGTTCCGGTCTAAATTGGGTGGCACTTCCTGGCCGTCCAAACAGTTACCTTACACCTTTCTGGTAGGTCGGACGGTCTGAGTCTCAACAAAAACCTACCCCGGTAGCCCGGTGGTTTGCGCGCTGGATTTGCACGCTGCCACAACTGCCGCCGTGTTCATGCGGAGTACGATCACGTTAAACATGTGGGTCCGTAAGTCCTTTCGAGAGGTTGATGGTAGGGGAAGGAGGGTACGGTCCCTGTGGATGCCTCCCCCACTGGGTTTCAGTCTAAATTGGGTGGCACTTCCCGGCTGTCCAAACAGTTACCTTACACCTTTCTGGTAGGTCGGACGGTCTGGGTCTCAACAACAACAACAACAACAGCAAAAACCTACCCCGCAAATTTAGGGTTAGGTATGAAGTGATTATTAATTGATCAGTATTGATGTTTAATGATATTTTCAAAAATTCATTTGAAAATTGGGGAGGGGGGGTCTTTCGAACATTCTTTTGTTTTTAATATAAATAGAGTTCCAGTATTCACAGATTGTAGCAATCGTACTAACTTATTTTCGAAGCGCTCCATTCGTTCGTAAGATACCAAGTACACACACACACACGCACATATACACACACACACATACACATACACGTTACTTTTAAAACCTTAGATTGAAGTTCAGGTATGATTAAAACGTGCTCTTCCTTCGAAAACTCTAATTCTAATTTTCGACCTCGTCACAATATATTTCCTATACATTATACTACTCATATATGTGTTGTTGTTGTTGAGACCCAGACCGTCCGACCTACCAGAAAGGTGTAAAGTAACTGTTTGGACGGCCGGGAAGTGCCACCCAATTTAGACCGGAACCCAGTGGGGGAGGCATCCACAGGGACCGTACCCTCCTTCCCCTACCACCAACCTCTCGGAAGGACTTACGGACCCACATGTTTAACGTGATCGTACTCCGCGTGAACACGGCGGCAGTTTTGGCAGTGGCTGGAATCGAACCCGGGCCTACCGAGTGCAACTCCAGCGCGCTAACCAATGGGCTACCGCGCCCACTCATATATGTGTGTAAAGAAAGTAAAACTACGAACGATAAATATAAAAAAAAATTGAAAATGGTCATTGAATTACTTTATTTTAAGTTGGGTGATTTTTATATGGAATGAATGGCCGAAAAGTGTCAAACTTGGTATCAAAAGAGAGATTCTTTCAAGCACTCTAAAATGAACGATAACATGCTATAATTGTGATCATTTAAACTAATGATACAGATCTTTCAAATGTTTTCTTGCTACATTTGCAAAAGTAAATAAATAAATAAAAAATAAATAAATATCAAGCTACTTGAAAATGAATTCTGGCATGAGAATGTTGAGTTGAGCCACAGTCCAACTGCTTCCGGCCGTCCAAATAGTTGCTCAAGTCCTCAGGACGAGTCGGACGGTCTAGGTCTTCAGCAGTTCAGCTGCTTCGTAAGGAAAGGTCTGGGACACATGTTAAGTTTATCTCTAATAAAGTGACCATGCCCGATCGAATGAGGGAGAATGCAGTTCCCCCTAGCTGGAAATTAAAAAAGTTAAGACAGCGAAGTCGACAACAAAACTTGATAAACTAAACTAAGCTAATTACAAAATTGTAGAGAATTCTCAAATGAGCAGGAATCGACACCAGGAACGAAATGCGTATATGGAAGGCAATAAACATCTGTCAAAAAATCGTATCATTAAGGATTGTAACACGGTGACACCTGCTATGCTTGTCAATGTACGCGGTCATATTCTTTCTCGAATTCAAATTTATATTGTTCTGTTGCTGATGGAGAGCATGTTGAACAGCCTGTGCATGGAAGTGCCGTTTGTTTAGTATTTCTGAATAGGTCAGCTATTCGCCAATAACCCTACTGTGTCAAATAAATGTTTTTTGCAACAGTTTTATTACCGATTCTTACCCATTAGACAATAATCTACCACTTTGTAATTTTTTTTGTCTATTTTGTTTTATTGCAGAGTTCGTTGTTCTAACTTTTTAATTCTCCGTTAGGGGCTCTACAATCCCATTTATTCGATCGGGTATGGGCCCTTTACTATATATTGAACTAACAGGTACACGCATGAACCTTTCCTTACAAAGTTATTGGAATGCAAGTAGTTATCGGACTTTCCTGTATTAGACCCTGTATGAAAATATTCTGAGAACAAAATTAAGAACTTTTATTTTTATTCTCATAGAAAATATCTTTATGTCATACATTAAGATTCTGAAAGAAAAGTTATGCTAAATTTTAAATGCAGTAAGTTTTAAAGTTTCCCTACAACAGTACATACAAGCGGAAAATATTTTGCTGATGTCGAAATTCCGATTCGCATTTCAAATGTTCTACACCAGGGTTGGCCCACCTGTGGCGCATACGCCAAACGTGGAACGTTGGATGATTACAAGTGGCGCATTGCATCCTTGCGCCTACTTATTCTTTTGAAGTAGGCGCCATAACTGAATCCATCTTCATAATTTAACACCAGAGTGCTTGCTCTCAGTTCAATTACTCATCAGTTCGTCGCAATTTTTTGACAGTTAACGCATGGTATGCGAAAGGTTGGCCACCCCTGTTCCACACGGTTTTGGCATGCCTAAATACAAATATCTTTATTAATCTGGCTTTTTATCAATCGGTCAGTTTTGTTGCGCATTATTTTACAGATTTCATTATTCGGTGTCTAGTTTCCCGCAATTCCTCAATAATGCCATAAATATCTAAAATGCTCTCACGGCCTTTTGCCGAGAAAACAGCATTTACGGGCAACCATTGTAATTATATGAAGCCCGGATCGGTTGATTTGGGCCAAAAAAATGCGTCAGAATTTAGCGAAATACCGCCAAATTGGCAACTTTTTGCGAGTTCTGGAAACTTCCCGGATTTTGTATTTTGATTAAGAATTTCCCAACGTACAGCGATTTCTTTCTTTTTTTGTTTAATTCAACGGATAATATATAAGCTAGTAATCGTTCAGTTAAAAGTTGGCGTGACACAAATGAAAATCTGATGTGGACAGCATATGACTTTTGCTACAGACTCAAATTCATTTTCTTATTTCTTTTATTTCATGATGCATTAAATTAAGTTTAAATTCAAAATGAATTGCAACATGAATATTTTTTTATGTTATAACCAATTTGCATTTTTAATGCATCTTCGTTTCATTTGGCAGCTTAATGCACTTTAAAGATTTTACCTCCCCAAAATTAAAAATATATATACATATATATCTCAAGAACGGTTCATCCTAGTCATGGAGTCAGACTTGTTCACTTTGCCGTCAAAGATTAAGTGAAAAACAAGTACTTAATTATATTTCAGGAATTTTAGTCATTTATTTCATATATTCACTACTTTTCTGGGCCGTTTCTCAAAAAAGGGTCGGTTATATTTTTCCGAATCATGCCAAAATCTAACCAGTAGCAGAATAACCCTCAAGGGACATAACTACTAAATTAAACTAAAAATTCATTAAATAGTTTATTTATTAATAGTTTTTTCATTAAATAGTTACTCGTACAGTGAAGAACGTCTTCAGTTCCTCAAAATAAAAAAAAAACTTAAATATCTCGGGAATGGTCCATCTTAGAGAAACGAGGTTGGTATTATTTTTTTTGTCGTTAAAAATGACGTATAAAACAAGCATTTAATTGATACATTTGTAGTATTTTATTTTAGATCTTGACGATTTTTGCAGGACATATCGCAAAAAAAAAAAAAAAAAGTCAGATTGTTTTTTTAATAGTACTAAAATCTGACCAGCACCACGGTAAACCACAAGCAACTTATCTACCCCATTTTGCGAAATTCGTCAATTTGTTTCTCAACTGGAGTAAGATACGTGCAAATTTGGTGTACCATTTCGCAAAAAATGGCAAATTCCTTTTTCTCTAATCGTACCAAAATCTAATCAACACCAGGATAACTCACGTGACCTATCTGCCAAATTTTGTTAAATTTGGCCACGCTAGTTTTTCAGCTAGTACGGATACAAACACTGGTAGACACACACACACAAACGTCACATTAAAAATTGATTTTTGGGTTCTAGAGTGCTCGAGAGGTGAATTGTGAGGTGCGTTAGTGTCTTGAAAATATACTCATTTGTTTTGTGAATTAGTTGAGCATTTAATTGTTGTTTTATTGTACCTGACATTTATTTTGTTGTCTTGTAAGATAGCTAAATAATTATTAACTGTACATTTAATCCTTGCCGGTGCTTTTATAAAGCGTTAGTTATCCTGAAAACTTATATATATATATAATCGGTGATTATCTCTTGGGGTCATACCTTCTGCCCGAATACCTGAACGGTGCAACGTACCATGTTTTCTTTCAACATGTCGTCCCGGAATTGCTACAGTGTGCCGGCCGCAGTGCAGCAAGGCATGTGGTTCATGCATGACAGTGTGCCAGCACATTTTTTCCGCGTGGTGTGTAACCACTTCGATGTTACATACCTAGGGAGGTGGATTGGACGTGCTGGACCCGTTGCTTAGCCTCCACGTTGGCCTAATTTTAATCCGCCTGACTTCTTCCGCTGGGTTTACCTTAAATCATTCGTTTATAAGACATTTGTGAACACACCGGAGGATCTCGTAGAGCAGATCGTTGTCGCTGAGGCAGACATCAATAGCACAACCGGTATCTTCGAGCGCATCCAGGAATCGTTTTTACTTCGTTGTACACTGTGCAATGACGTCCGCAGCCGCCACTTCGAACAACACCTGCAATAATTACGTTCCCATCATTCTTATCGTTCCCTTTCCAGAATTGTAGTGTGCACCATAAGCTGTGTTATAATCATGCTGTCAAATAAATATTTTTGTTGTTATTACTGTACTTTTTGTCGTCCCCGCATGACATCAGAACCTCCATACGTATTTTCGCGATTTTCACCGATTAAACGTGTAATATATATATCCATTTGATTCATGATTTGCTGTATTATATTTTATTCTGTGGGTGTTTTTAAAAAGTTAGGTTTATCGTGTTACATCTTCTTACTTTTCGTTCATTGGATTTTCAAACTACTATTATTTTATATATATATATATATATATATATATATGTGTGTGTGTGTGTGTGTGTGTGTATATATATATATATATGTATATATATATATATATATATATATATATATATATATATATATATATATATATATATATATATAAAATTATTTTGTGTCTTGAGAGTGCACCCACAATTCGGATGCGTTCTGACTATGATGTGTTTTTATATGCAGGATAAAATAGTACTTTTACCACTGAAGAAAGCTGAGAAAGTGGAACTTTCGCGGCCTTTTGCCGTCAAGTTTAATGCGGAAGAGAAAGTGATGTTGGTGAGTAGTTACCGTTTCATGTATATCTCATCTCTCTGAAACGAGCATGTAACACTTTTCATTTTTAAATGAATGTGTAGATACTTCTAAGGGAACAGTAAACTTTCAAATAAGCAAAAATTGACTGCGTCACGTAATATTTGATATGAAACATCTAAGGGAACTGGTTAGTCCGAAGAGAAAACCAACCCACACGAAGGTATATGTTACATGAAAAGTCCTTGGTACGACAACAACCCCGCTCAGGACAGCCGGACTCCCAGACTGGATCCCCACCAACCACAGCAACCACACAGCCCATGACAAGCGGCCAAGCATAGAACCAAGAACAAAACCCGACGCGAACCACCCTGCTAGTTCTGACGGGACTCATCCCTTCGTAACCAGTTTATTAAGACTGAACTTACAAACTGCTGGCCAACTTAGGACACGGGGCAAAAAAGGAAGTCAGGTAAGAAATGTGACAATGATGAAACGAAAGTAGGTAACGGAAATGACATCATATTATTATGAATACGTTACAGAAAACTGTTAATAATTATTGTCAGTATTAGGCAAGAAATCTGGGTAGGTATAAATATTGCATAAACCAGATTTTCGTTTCCATAAGCATGGCATTCTTTAATTTGCTTGTTTCCACCATTAAATTTTGAAGGTAATTTTCAATAATTTTAACCTTTAAGTTAGACTTTCTACGAAGATAGTATCATACAACTTTCGATTAATTTTCCTGTAATCCAATTACAGATTTAACCGAATGTCATTTCAAATTAAGTTTCATGTGCACTAAAAGGAGCATATGGTCAATAACGTAAAGATGGGACGTCTCGAATATACCGTGTTCTATTCATCCGATCTACGTACTGCTCCACTCAATTATTTTAATATACAATATATATATATATATATATATATATATATATATATATATATATATATATATATATATATTGGAACTCATTTAAACTACACTGTCTGACCAAAAAGAAAGCCGCGCTGGAGTTGAAAGATGTAAATATTGAGGAGGGAGGAACTGGTGATGCATTTCGAAAATTTACATAATTCTGCGGGCAATTCAACCTTTAAATGTAACTAAATTATTGTGAAGCTGATCAGTTCATAGCGATCACGGCTGACTACGTTATACACGGTCGCGGAAAAGTTGTCACAGAGTTCGAAACAGGCCACACTCTTGACCTGTGTCGATTCCGACGCGCAAGGAGATCGCTTCCTCTGTCCGTTGGGCTTGGGTTGCCCGTTGGCTTTCCTATTTGCTGGGGGTCTCACTTTTTCTCGGCCCGAGATTTAAGATGCTCTGCCCTTCGGGCGAGCCCTCGGGTTTGGGCCGTGGTAAGGAGATTGCTAAAATCACTGGCACTGGATTACGAACTGTCCAGTGCATTATTAAATCTTGGAAAGATGGTAGTGAACTATCAATTTCGCGGAAAATGTGTGGTCGAAAAACGGTCCTAAATAATCATGACAGGAGATCATTAAAACGCTTACTGAAATCGAATCGCAAAAAATCGAGCCTAGAACTCACAACCCTGTTCAACAGTGGAAGCAAGACCATTTCCACTTGCACGACGAGAACTCAAAGGACTAAGATTAAACAGCTCTTGTTAAAAAAAGAAACCACTGATTACTGCGTGCAATCGGAAAAAAAGACTCCAATTCACCAATAAACATAAAGAATGGACTACTGAGCAATGGGGGGGGGGGGAATCATGTGGTCCGATGAGTCCAGATTGACTCTCTTCCAACATTATGGGCACATCAGGATTAGAAGGGAACCGCATGAAGCATTGGGCCCTTTCTGTAGTGTACCCACTGTACAGGCCTCAGGAGGAAGTGTTACGATCTGGGGTTGCTTCTGTCCGGCTGGTCAGCAACACTATGCAGCAATAAAATGAAGTCAACTGAATATCTGAGCATACTGAATAACCATCTTATTCCATCAATGATATTTTTCTTCCCGGGGGGCAATGGCTTATTCCAGGATGACAACACCACGATTCATCGCTCTAAAATTGTGAAAGATTGGTTCGAAAGAGCACGAGGCCTCATTCGCACACTTTAATTGAACACCACAAAGTCCTGACTTCAACCCCACTGAAGATATGTGGGATATAACGAAGAAGCCGCTAAGTAGTAATTTCACTCTTCCTTCGTCAACCAAGAAACTTGACAAAATGTTACAGCAAATCTGGACACAAATAAGTGAGGACATTACATGAACTCATAGACACAATACAATGACGAATGCATGCCGTAATTTGCGCTAAAGGTGGTCCAACGAAATACTAACATGTACGACTTTTTTTTTGGTCAGGCAGTGTATCTTAAATATAACTATCTTAGCTTGGACTCATTTTTAACTATCCTACAACAGTGGGATTAAATATTTCTATAGAAGCGGAAGGAGATTTTTCGCGGGCCATGTCGCAAAAAAAATGCCGGTTCTATTTTTTGAGGATCCGCCAAATTTTAATAGATTAAAATGCGCTACTGGTTTAAGCTGTGCATCAAATTTCAGATCTTTAGGACGTAGATAAATATGTTTAAAATGCCCTCAAAGACGGTGAAGCAGATAAACATCTAGATAGACAACCATCTATCATGACGAATTCAATAAAATACTTTAATAAAAGGAATTTTCTATAGTACCACATTTTTCTTCAACGGCAAGAACACATTATTGATATAAGGATTTATTAATAGTGTGCTATTACAACTACGCAACAGGAAAAATGTAAGACTGCAGTACTAAAATCGGGGTTTCACTATATTTCTTTTTCACATTCTTCTTCAACCGCAGGAACGACATTATTAATATAAGAAATTATTAATAATGTGCTATTACAGCTACGCAACAGGAAAAACGTAAGACTGGAGCACGTAAAATAGGGGTTTCACTATATTTCTTTTTTACTCGCAATTTTATAATTTTATTATATTGTGATATTGCAACTACATTTGTTAACTGTATGCTATTGACAATTTTCATGTGTTGGAGTGATTACTGAATGATTTATATTTCCTGCCAGATTGTGAATAGCATCCGACTAATTAGTGAAGTGCTATCAGTGTCCATTCTCCTGCTGTTCGACCGGGTCTTCTACGAATTTTTGGGCTTGATCAGAAGGCACGCACATGTGACCTACAAGCAAACAGGTATAATATGTAACGTTTAACAGCAACGGTTTTACAAACTAAAAATATATTTCGTGAAAGTATTGAAAAATCAATTATTGAAATGAAAAGCATATTTTGCTTTTTTAGATTTAATTCCGGCAGATACGTCTGGCGTTGCTCGCGGTTTTCTGTTCTAATTCTAAATGCATTCCAAATTATATTTGATTTTAAAAGTATTTTTCCCTATGAAATCTGCTAAAGGAAATATTATGCCAACATTTTTCTATATATATATACCAATAAACCAGACCATTACTACCCTGACTGTCATTATGATGACCACCTTCTTAATATGCTCTTGTTCTTCCGTGACATCCAAAACAGTTCTGATTCGCAGAGACATGAACGCTATAAGACCATTGCAGGTGTCCTCTGGTGTATGATATCTAGAAGCTACCAACATATCCTTTAATTCCCGTAAATTGCGTGGTGAATCCGCCACGAATCGACTTATTCCAACATATACTCCATATACTCGATTTCATGGATGGCTGAGAAAATTGAGGCCAAGGAAATACCCTCAAGTCTTCCTCATGTTCCTCATGCCATTCTCGAATAATTCGTGCAGCGTGACAGGGAGCGTTATCTTGCTGGGAAGAGAAAGCTTTCTTCGGAAAATACTGTTTCAGAGATGTAACCTGATCCGCAACGATGTTCAAGTGGGTGGTAGATGTGTGAAAATATAGTCCATTTGAATGACCTGTCCAGGGTTTCCCAACAGGACGCTGGCCTATGTATCGCTCTTCCTTCGGCTTATTTTATTGTCACAGTGCATCCTGGTCCTACCATTTATCCAGCTAAACAACGCAGAAGTACCCTGTCGTGTACATCGGGCAACAGAAAACGGGGTTCATTGGAGTACACGACATTATTTGTTCGTTTCAATTCCTACTCTCTCGTGCACTTTGGCTTTGACTGTAGACTGACATTAGCATAGGGTACTCAGGCTGTCTTGCGGATATGATGTCGTATTCATATTGATTTCATATATGTCGTGACACATTACTCCCATCGCACCAATTAAATCAGCTGTTATTTGTGCCACGTTAGCTGTTCTGTTGGTTCGTGCTATAAATCCTCGTTTACCTAGTTCATTGATGAGTCATAACCGCTCAACACCGCCGACGGTTTAGGATTTTGTAGGACGGTTTAGGTCAGTAAAGTGAGTGCTCATCACGGCTGACCGTGAGCACCAATGAGCAGTGGCGTTTCTGAAATGTCTAAATTGATTATATCCATTGTCTTTCCCATTTGACGAACAAGTATAACACTGATTATCAGACTATGTACCAGATATTATTTGACCCCTTGAATACTTAAACACGAACCGCCATTTACCTGCAATTGCTTCCATTTGCGTACAACTAAGAGGTGTTTGTAACATTTCGATTCATAAGTGAGCAATCCCCTTAGAAAATGAAGTTCATGTACGCATGTGTAAAAATAAAAAGTAAAGCATTATGGTCCTTATTTACTTAAGCATTTTGGCTCCCTTATTTAGTTAAGCATTTAGAATCACCCTGTAGATACAGAAAACAGGGGATTGAAAGGCAACATTTTCACTAAGCATAGACATTTAAGCATTTCAAAACTGTATAGTCGAAAAAATTAGTTACGTGATTGTACTCAAGTTAATTCGCAAATTTTAGCCTTTGCCAGACATACTGATTTGTAGGGTATGTGTGATTACTGTCCTGAAGACGATTTCTACTGTTTGGCTACGCTTCGACCGCTACAAACTGTACTTGAAAGTATTATAAAATATAGTATGATAACTATTGCATTGAATCCTCGATATAAATTCTATCCAATTATCTATCTCAGATTGCAGATGATACCATTACTCAGAATAAGTCAAAGTATGATATAATCTCTGTGTATAAAAAAGTGATTTGTGAAGTCTGTGCCTTTTACGTTCCAGGAATGCACAAAATCAGCATGACTATATACGGCGATGGTTTTGTGGGTAACATGGTCCGCGGCATCCTCAAAGGTTTCGACAAGAAACACACGGCGGATCAGGTGACCACTACCGAAGGTGAGTTCGTATTGCTGCCGCTTTTTATCATAACTATGGAAAATACACTCTGGATTTACACGGTAGATACGTTCTTTCCATTGTAAAAGCAAACTCAAGTCTAATAGGGAAAATATTGACACCCCTATTTGTCACAAAATAGACAAACAAGATGAGAAAACGAAAAAATACCGTGTATTTTAAAAAGTAGAAGATCGGCTCCAGAACTCAAAAAATCGGATGTGAGTGCATATGACTTTCACTACAGATTCAAAATTAGTTTTCTGTTTCTTTTATAATTCATTAAATGAAGTTTAATTGCACAAAATAACGCGGGCAATTATTTCAAATGACACTGAATTTACAATTTTGTTTCAGTTTTCGTTTTCATTGGATGATTGGACGCATTTTCAAAGGCGATATGATAGAAACACGAAAAACTAAAATATCTCAAGGTCGGTTAGTCCTAGAGTTATGGGGTTGGTCTTATTCTTTTCGTCTTAAAAAATTATGTATAAAACAAGCATTTAATCGATACATTTAAGCATGCTTAATCTTTTTTAGATTTTGGCAACTTTTGAGATCCATTGCGCAAAAAAAAAAAAAAAAGGAAAAAAAGCAGGTCCTTTCTTAACCAATGGTACCAAAACCCACAAATGACTTAAATTTTGATTGACATTACATTTTAATGACTTAAAATGACCCAAATTTTGTGAAATTTGATAAATTAGTTTTTCAACTAGAGTGTATATATACATTGCACAGACAGACAAAAGGCACGCTAAATATATATTTTTCGGGCTCTAAAATGCTCGAAAAGAGTAAATCCGTCAAAAACTCGAGTTGCCATTTTCGACATGATTCCGACACTTTCCCTATACATTGCCATGTATTGAAGGGAAAGTAAAAACCAGTAAAAATCCGGCTGAAAGTAAACTTGAATCTATTCTGAGCATGTTATATCGAAAGGAATCATGCAAAAAGAGAACTGAATTTATTCATAGACCATGCGCAATCGAAATCATGTAAAGCCAATTCGTTTGAAAACAGCCTTGAGTATATATACATTTTATTATGGAGAGTGTTCGAAAAGTCGTGCACATCACATTTTATGATCATATAATGTACCGAGAAATTACAGTAAACTCCCGTTATACAGTATATACAGTATACTCCCCGTCTCCCTAATATTATGATTATGCTTCGCACTCAATTAACCGCCGCCCCTCGCTCCAATTTTTTTCTCCCATTACATGGCAAACGTCAGTTTTTTTCTTTCTTGTATTCTCCTATCCTATTTTGCCTCAAACAGATTTTTTTTTTCTCCTGAAGGTAGTTTGGAAGATTATACAAGATAAGATCAAAAAGTTCGGAAACTGTGCTGCTATCTCCAACCCTGATTGGAGGAGAGGGGGACTATTTTACTGTGGTGTAGAATCACATATGACGCGAGATGTGAAAAAGAAGAAGCAGGTCCACAGTGCAGGGTTTTTCCAGACAATACGTGTCAGTGAACTGTAGTCGTTCGCGTTCGTCGAAAAAGAAAATGGCGTTTGAAGAAAACGTGCGAATATCAAATTCTGCCAGCGTTTGGGGAAACCGTCAACAAAAACATTGCACCCGCTGCAGCAGGTGCAATGTTTCTGTTCACTTTAAATTGTGTCATATGCTGCCATGTTATAAAAATATAAAATTTCAAATAAATTTCGTTGTGATCCCATGAATTTCGCTCGAATTTTGAAAAAATACTATCTAGCTCTGTATTTTTTTATAACAAAGCTGGACAAAGTTTCGTAAAAATCTATCAATATTTGTGGCCGCTATAATGTACACAAGAAATGGACCACAGACATGCATACAGATACAGACTGGCAGACAGACGGACATCACTCCAAAAGTAGTGAAAACGTGTTCAGGAGGTCTTAAAACATATATTGGCAACAAAATCTAGACATCAAAAATGTTCGTGAAAACAATACTTTCTCAATGCTACGTATTAGAAAGTAAAAATCGGCGATCATATAGCAAAGTTTCAGAAGACGGTCGAAGAGAATGAAATGCTTGTGAAATGTATATCAGGATTATTTTTTTTTCCTTCTTTTGTAACATGCTAAATTTATCTCATTAAATTGTTTTCTTTCTTCCAACAGTGTTTTTTTTTTAATATTTCAAAAAAAAAAGTTTATATTTGTATATACGTATAATTTTATAAATAACAGTTTGCTTGTCTTTCGCTTATCCGGCTATTTCGCTTTTCCGTCACACCTCCCTTGAATGTCAGATAAACGAGAGTTTACTGTAGGAAAACTTTTTCTCAATTAAATGGCATTAATATACCCCCAACAAAGTATCAGAAATATCGTCTGCTGTTTGCAATATGTCATACGATCATAACAAACCCATTTTCTATCAATCGAAGAACATAGCGTTTTACCAGAGAAGGAAAGAATAATTTTAGAATAATATTTCGCTAACCATTCTCATGAGAGTACCATTGAAGAGTTTCAGAAGAAATGCTCTGGCTCTGAATTCCTTAATTCATCAATTACGGTGCTCCTATATACAGTTTATCCTGAAAGCCTCCCTGTTCTTGCTTTATCGGCAACATATCCAGTTTCTCGAAAATTCTTCACTAACCTCGGAATTGTTGAAGTGTTAAGTGTTTTACAGCATGGATATTTTTTCTGAAACTCTTCAAAGACACATTGACTGATGAAATATTGCTCTAAAATAAAAAATTATTTACGTACAGCTTAAACTGCTACTGAAGAACAGAATCAAATTAACTTCGTTAACAGCAGTATATACAACAAAATTAAACGTATCGATCGGTTTCGAAGACAAAACAACCTTCTTCTCCTTGACACACAACAAGTGCAACCTTCACTCGTCAGAGAAAGGTCGGCGACTGATGCTTGAACCGCAAACGTGGCAGAAACAGGAATTGGGTGTTGTCCACGTCGCGAAAAGGAAAAAGTGTTAAAAGAAACCCAGGATGAAAGAACAAGAGGTAGGACATAATGAATGAAAGATAAAATAATATAGAGAACGTCCAACAAAAAATTCAAATTACTTGTTCAGTTGTTGATAAAAGTCCAATTAAATGTGAACTACCAGAAAAAATATAAAAATTTCTAATATAAAAGAAAAGCAAACCGTAATCCGAAAAATTAAACCCACAATTTCCAAACAAAAAAGAAGAAAGTGTAATTATCATTAATAGTGGGTTTTGACTGAGAAACTAGAATTAGCTAAGATCGCTTTCTCTCTTAATTCCATTTTTGAAAGAGTCTTTCTCGAAAGCTTCTCAATTATTTCTCAGGCAATATCCAATATTAATGATAATCATCTTTTCTTCTCTTCTGATTGGAAATCTCAGGTTTAATTTTATCGATTCTGTTTAATTTAATTTTAATTTCCTGTTAACTGTAATTTCTATATTTTCAACTCATAAACGGGATTTGATTATTTATCGCTTGTATTGAATTTATATCCAGCATGCCTTCCCCTCCCCACGAAGATCAGCAGGGACCTGATAATCCGCATCTACATCGTTTTCTTGCTGATTCTGGTGCTGATCATCCTCGAGTCTTACGCCCTGAGGCTGAGGAGGGTTATATGCTCCTTCTTTTATCCCAAGGTGAGATTTTGCTGCTTTATTCTAGTATTTAATTGACTTCCTGGGCAGTGAAAAAGGTCCCTAATTATTACTATATTTTATAATTAAAAATCTATATATTTTTTCGGAATTTTTGACGAGTGTGTTCAACTCTACTGATCTGTAACTTCTTTTTAATACAAAAATAAATTTGCTAGTCGAAGTATTCAAAAAGAAAGCGCCATACATACTTAGCTATGCTTAAAGATTTTAATAGTATAGATTTCTCATTTCTCTATTTTCAAATCGATAATATTTTGTCGATAATATTTTGTGAAAACGTTTCTATTATTATTATTATTATTATTATTATTATTTAAGTATTATTATTCGCGCAACAATATTATATGGTGGCAAGCTTAACCCTGTAATTCCCATGGTATCATATTTGCTACCACACCTTTACTATAGCTATATCTTAGCATGAATATAGTAAATTAAGTATTTTTCTTATATTTGTAACATAGATGTCATTAGAGTTATTGTGCATAAGATTTCATTAAAAAACAACAATTCCAATTTATTGTGCTTTAGAATAAAGCAACAGTTTTTTTCATCACATAATATTACCCTGGTGGAATTTTCAAGTTTAATTATACGTTACATTGTGAGGTCCATATAACTTTTGGTTATGATTTCACTCAGTTTACGTTCTAAATTGTGATTTATTTTGAATTAACAATTTATTACTGGTTTGCTCATGCAGACCAATCCGGAGCCGGCTAACAACTTTCTGCGATACCGCGGTAGAACAGGATAAGTGTCGGTCCGTGAGATGGCCAATGCAATAATTATAACTTAGCGAATAATGCCAAACAAGAGCAATGAAGAGAAGAGAAAAATTATATGTGTCCAGGAGAAGGTTCAAGAATTTCACATATGGAAGGCCTAAATAGGATTAAGACCGCACTGCAATATATAAATCATCAGAATGAGAGTACATAGAGTATATACTAAGTACATAAAAACACAATTATGTATTTATTTTGTATATTACTTTTCTTACTGTATATATTTCCTAAATGGCAGGAATGAGAGTGAGAGAGAGATCTTAGAGGGGGAGAAGATATCGTTAATAAATTGGACATTGCAGATGCAAAGCTTTGGCCGTGTTAACCGAGTTTGATCGCATCCGTGCTGTTCTTGATCCGCATTAGCTCGGATAATTTAGACTCTGCTGTATGTGTTTGTTTAAAATCTGAAATTTTCAGAGCCGATAGAACACAAGTTCGCATAGGATCATCTTACGCTGAAGGTTAGGATTGGAATCACAATTTTACCGCGCAATCACCAAGATATGCGATATTAGGCGATACACTTAAAATACCTGTAGAAAAAGCTTTAAGTGTTGATTAAAATGACAATATGGTTATGTAAGAGGCCAGACAAAATATAACTTCTCTTTCTCTTAATGTTAGCATACGTTTCATTAAATTTCTTATGGGCAAACAATTTTTTTTTTCATTCTTCTGTTGTTTTAATTAAAAGCCTTTTTTGAAATATCTATATCTCAAGATCTACTATAGATAGAGCTTTAGATGATTACTGATATGGATTCAGCATCAAATTCTAGAGGAAGTAGGTAGTTTACTAAGAATAGTTTTTTTCCAATTTCCAGATCAAAAATTTTCATTTTACTTAAAACATCTATTTCTCACGATTAACTATAGATAAGGCTTCGATAATAACTGATATGTACTCAACATCAAATTATAAAGGCGGTAGTGTGGTTTACTAAAGATTTTTATTTTTGGTTCCTTTTTCACTTCCTGTTCAAAAAAATTCCTTGAAACGTTTATCTGCCAAAATTGACTATAGATAAAGCTGATGAAAGTAGACGAAGACTGATATGAATTCAACATCAAATTCTGAAGAAGATTGGGAGTTCACTATATGAATTTCCATTTCTGGTTCAAATGTTTTTTTTTCTTGAAAAGTCCATTTCTCAGAATTGGCTCTGGATAAAGCCTAGATGATTATTGATATGGATTCAGCATAGTGGTGTATAAGGGATACACATAGTGGTGTATAAGAGGTGTATAAGGGATATACATAGTGGTGTATAAGTGGTATATAAGTAATTTTAGTGGAAGTATAAGGGATTCATTCAGAGGGAGTATAAGGAGGTTCCAGTTCCGGTTCTGGTAATGGCACACTTCCGTTTTATTCCAAAAATTCGTATGACTGCACTAAACAAGTGTACAAAAGAGTATAAAAATACTTAGTAGTTCCGTTGGAAATGAAATATACACACCACTTGCTACTATATAAAGGCATAAATTTCTGACTTTCTTTTGTGTCTGTGTGTTTTAATTCATTTGTTAAAGAATACTGCACCTGAACTGCACCTATTACAATTTTTGATTGCTTTTTTCCCCTCTTTGTTAGCTAAAAATTGGTACATATTGGGAGTGAATAAAGTCTATCAAAATGCAATATGACGGCATATAATGTCGGCTCCTAAATGCTTGTGTACGCATAGAATTTATCCACAGATAATATAAATACACATAGAATTTATTTCATCTTGCCGTAATTTACGAAAAAATTATATATATATATATCAAAATAATAAATTAATTCGCTAATTTATTTACTAATAATAAATAGTATGTAATAAATATAAATATTTTTTACTAGCAATTTGAAATAATAATTCGGGATATTCGAAATAGGGTTAATATTTGAATTCACTATTCGAATTCGGTAAAAGTGATATACATCCACCTCTAATTTATGGAATAATTTAAAGTATCCTTGACTGTGCATCCGGCCCTGGTGCTCCAGAAAACATGCTCGTGTACAGAATTGTTTCAGTTCCAAAATAGAATTACGGAATTCAGATTTGCTCTGCAGTGATTAAATGTGCCCTAACACATTCATCTGGTTTCTTGTGTTTCAGCGAGAGAAAAAAAGAATCATCTTTCTGTACAACGATCGGCTGAAGAAGAGGAGATCCTTCCTTCAACATATGAGACACCAAGTGAGAAAGCAAGCCAGGGAGCAAGCCATCGCGGTTCGTAATTAGATCATTAAACCGAGTAATTACACTTACAAAAGTAATTCCCAACCAAGTGGCGGATGGATAGTTTTGAGATCCTTACGATAAATCTTGCTCGGAGGCCTTCCATTGTTTACATCCTCAACTTCTAGCTGATCCGTGATAAGACAGTCAGTCTTTCAGGATTTTTTGGCCGGGGGGAGGGGGGGGGGGGGGAGGGGCGAATGAAATGTTAGGGGGGACAAGTTTTTTATTTGTCCTATATAAATATATCTAAATGCTGTCACATAAATAGAAACTAAGTTAATATAAAATGTCTCTGGGAGGAGGCGAATTAGAGTCTCTGGGGAGACTTCTCCCCTCCCGGATGTATGTCTGAAAGAAACATTGTCCCTGGATCTATTTATCAATTTTGTAGTAAGACCCCTTACTACAAAAGTCGCTTCCGTTCAAGTTTCTCAAAGACAGAAGCCATTTTTCTAGTTATGATTTCCAATAGATTTATGATTAGAGCCTTTTTCAGCCCAAATGTGACATGAATTAATTTTAATTCTATCATCCTTGTGTCTTTGTTCATGCATTAGATTGTAAATGATTACACACTATTTAATCTAACATATTACAGTAAATTTAAAATTGTAGACTTGTTAAAATTACTTGATTAAACACTCTCTATCTTAACATCAATGGTTTCCGTGATTGACTAGCATATGATTTTATTAAAGTCCTGATTAGAATATACAACTTGAATTTTCAAATAACTTAAATATCATGAATATACAATTTGAATCATCAAAGAATAGAGTATATATAACTTGAATCAATCATATTGAATAATGAACAATTAACTTGTATAAAACTGGATCAATACTTTTCATCATCACGAATATACAATGTGCATCATAAATTCCACTTGAATTATGAGCAAAGATATCAGGTCTTGTAATTCAACATGTCCAACAAGACATTTTGCTTTCACTGCCGTTCTCACTGGTGACTCCTTAAGCTCAGACATCACGACCCCAAATACGAATTTGATAGATAACGGTGACCTAGGTTTTATTGTTTGACGGCTTTGGTCGCACGTTGTTAAATAGCATATCAGACGAAAAAATACTCATTGGATTAAAGAACAAATCCCTTATTAACAATAATTATACTACGTACAGCCGTTTGCTATGACAAATAGCGGCAACACCAACGGCAACCCTTAAAGGCTCATTTGTTCTGCCGGATATTATTAGACCATGGAGTAAGCGCACCAACCAGCACGTCGCTGCATATTGGCGTTAGGCGGTCATGATTCCTTACTGGCGCGGCATTTGCAAAAGAGAAATTCGCACAAGCAAGATTCCTTTTATACCAGCTCATTGCCACAAATGTGCATAAAGTTAATTGTGATTTCAGTTCAACACCAGCTTTCAGAAATACTCATCACCCCTCACCTCTCGGATGGATTTTTGGACCTATAGAATTAACGTACCCATACTCCGAGTAGACAGAGATAGTTTTGATCAAATCCAGGTCTACCGTATGCGATACCAACCCCTTAACCACTGGGCTATACCCGCCATGCGACCTGCACATTAAAAGAACCACACAGCCGTCGCCTTCTAGCTTTTACATCCATAGGAGTCTGGTACGAAATCCAAGTAAGCATGCGCACCCTGAGCATGTGTACATGCAGCCGTTAGTATTAATGCATGGTTAGTAGCATTTATTGTTAATCATGTGTAGCTTTAACTACATGCGTTTTCAAGGTCCAGGCATTTGTCTTGAAATAATGTTTTAAACTGAAGAAGGCATTCTTTCGATATTTTGTTACATTTTGTAATGCATATTTTAAGTTATAATTAGTTTTTCGCCTATTTTAACATATCACGTTTTGTTTCGAAGAAAACGCTTGATAAAATACGTGCTAACTTACATAGTGCCTAATATTTTGTACAGAAAAGCATTATCATTTCTGATAAAATAGCAATGGCCACAAAAACTGTAACGGCTTTTGTTTCAGTTCTTTGCATGTGCAAACGCCTATTTTTTAGGTCGTCTAAGATAAGGTGACCAATCGTCCTCCTTAAGGGAGGACAGTCCTTCTTTTGTAGTTTCTGTCCTTCCTGGAAAAGTGTCCTCCTACCTGTCCTCCTTTTCGATATTTTAGAACTAATCTGTTAATCTCTGTATTCAGAGATGCCGCGCTGAACTGTTACACGTCATGTGACGGTACAGTTCGGACAGACGCGAGTATGAAACGCATGCGCAGTGCATAGAACTTCACGTGTCTCGCACCATTGCTCACTTCACTTTGTTTACTTTAACTCTATATTATACTTTGTGTAATCAAGATTGAATGTTGATACTCTAGCTGCAGCACTTACCGTAAAATTCAATATGAAGGATATTTCTTGCTCCGAAATTTCCAATATATTGTTACTGTTAGAAAATGATATATTGACAAGAAATATTCATTCAATGGAAAAATGCTCGTTTAAGTAAATAATTAAAAGGGATGTAAGCATAATTAGTGTATTTTTGTTTGAATTAATAAAATGTTTCATTTATTTACGTTGTACTTTTTCCTTAAGTTTTTTCGTCCTCCTTTTCATTGTAAAAAAAATGGTCACCTTATCTAAGAGGTCTATTATTAACTTATATTTAAAGAGCAAAAGTTAGGTTTTTCAAATCAGCCAGGACCGAAGATTGTTCGAAGTACCCGTAAAATTTCAGATTTTCAGTTTGTACCGAGTTTTCGTTTTGCATTCAACCAATCCCTATTTTTTCATGCTGACCGATTATACTTGAGGGAGGTGACGATAACACTTCTGATGGTTAAAATTATCTGCACTTATGCAACATCTAATTTGGGTCAAAATTTCACATTTGACATCTTTTCCCCTTAAAATGGTATTTTAGAAACGCGTTCCGCCCCGCCCTGTTGTGTTCGAATGCTTAGATGAAAAGTTATTATACTTGACAATCCCAATTTCTAGGCGTTTGTAGCTCAGCCTCCAAGAAAGTTAAATGGTTAATTATATTTTTTTTCTGTAAAGCCGTCTTAAAGCTAATAGAAACAAAACAAAAAACAATTTTAATTGGGGAGGTAGCATCCGAGAAACAATCACTTTAAAATGACGCATTTGCGATTATCATTCCACCCTTTTTCTTCTTCAGTGTTGACTGACCTACAGCCTTAACTACTGAACCGATTTTTATGAATGATGATGGTGTGTGTTCTGGTCTCTAAAAAAATAAACGGTAAATTTGATTCAAAATTTAAAAAATTGAAAAACAAATAAATGGTGCTTGGTTTTAAAGTGCAATTTGCAATGCCAACTATATTTACTTTCTCGTACTAATATGTATTATAATATAGAGAAAAAGTATTGTTTCCACATAAATTTTCGAATTCGAGATTTTGATGCCAATATATGTTTTAGGACCTCCTGAACACATTTTGATAATTTTTGGAGTGATATCCGTCTGTCTTTCTGTATGTATGTCTGTAGTCATTTTTTTTGTGTGTGTACACGGTCGCAAATATTAACGGATTTTCATGAAATTTTATATATGGCTTTGTTATCAAAAAATCTAGAACTAGATAGAGTTCTTTTAAATTCGTTAGAACAGTTCAAAGTTTATTTGAAATTTTACATTTTTTTAACACGGCAGCTTAGGACATAATAATCGAATAAATTTCGAAGTTCTCGCTCGAATTTAAAAATTATTATTTGTAGCTGCTATTGTGTATACAAGAAATCGACCACAGACTGGCAGACATCACTCCAAAAATAGTCAAAACATATTCAGGAAATTTTAAAACATATTGACGTCAAAATCTCGAATTCGAAAATCTGCGTCATAATTTGACATAATCATGCATTAAAGGTACTTAAAATTAAAGACAACCAAAAGTTGACCATAAATTAAAAGTATTTTATGAAAATCTCCGTTTACAACGTATTACAATTATACAGCCATAGCACTTTCGGGCATTACTATGCCCTTTATCAGTGATGAAGAGAAAATAAGTGGCCCCTTTTAATCCTTTTTTAATCCTATGAATCCTTTTTTATTTATCTTCACCGTGAATCTATTTGCAATTTTGATCCAGTTCAGACCCTTAGTTGTGCTTGGCATCTCGTTCTCGGCTCACTGCGTGTTAAACTTTTCTATGATTTTCTGAATATTTAATAGATGCTTTAGTTTGTTTTTGACGACATTTTTATTGGTTACCATTTAATTTATGAACCTATTTCCTTTTTGTTGTATTTTTGTATTTTATGGTTAAACTATATTTTAAATGCTTCGTATTTAAAAATTTAAAATGATTAATATGTATATTTTGTGTGGGGGGTTATGGTCCGTATTTAAGCACATGTTCGCCACTTATTTTCACTTCGCCACTGATGAAGGGCATAGTAATACCCGAAAACACTATTGCTGTATCATTTTAGTACGCCGTAAATGAAAATTTTAATAAAAGACTTTTAATTATGGCCAACTTTTTGGTTGTCTTTATTTTTAAAGTTTTGATTATTTTGACGTGTTTTCATGCACTTGTATGCATAAAAGGGCTTATTTATGACTCAATGATCACAAGACTTAATAGTTTCAATCATTGTTGTGAAAACAACCGCAATACAAATTTTGTGTTTGGGACGTCATTAGCCCCCCCCCCCCCCCCCACGCGGGGCGGGGGGAGTTACCCTCTGCGGGTACATGGTTAAGTATGGTATCAAATGGAAGATTTTTTTTCAAGCCCTTAAAGGGAAGTGTAACATGTTATAATTTTGATCATTTGGACAAAGAATACAGATTTTTCAAATTTTTTCTTGTAAAAAAAAAATAAAAGCTACTTAAAACTTACTTTAAGAACCCATTTCTCTATCCGTCCGTCTCTGTAACATTTGGTGACAAATTTGGCAGAATATCGCCAACATAGCGACTTTCTAAATGTCGCTAAATCGATAACAATGACGCTAAACCAATTAAATTAAATGTGTTTTGTTAGGAGATAGTACTCTAATGATGTTTCGGCAGCATTTGTCTGCCAATCCAACCGCCATTTGGCAACAAATTGGGCGACTATTTTATTGTTGCCAAATGAAGCAAAATATAGCCAAATAAACGAAAATGTCTCCAAATTGATAAAATGTCCCTAACTTGATAAAAATGGCGCATAATTGATAAAAAATTCAATACTTTGCGAAATATTAAGTTCAATTTCCTTGATAATAAAAGTTGCTTTGTGGGAATTATTAATTTCATATTTTAATAACATTTCTCTATCCTTCCGCCCATAACGCTTGGCGAAAAATTTGGCGGGATATGAGTTTTTTTTTAAATATTGCAAATTGACAAAAAATATCTCCAAATCAATGAAAAATATCGCGAAATTGATAAACATAACGCTAAATCAATGAAATTAATAATATTTTTATTAAGGGATAGTATTGTAATGATGTATCTGTAGTGTTTGTCTGTCGGTCTAACCGTATCTGGAAAAGTCTTTGTTCCAAATGATCACACTTATAGCATATTACCTGGTACGGTTGTAAAATTTGAAAAATAAAAAAAAAATCACAAAATGGGTTCTGGTATGAGAAAATCGAGTTGAGTTCCACTTTAGTTAATTGTGTTACATAATCCTGTTATTATATCATTTTGTTTTTGGCTCATGGCAAAAAAATAAAAATGCGTAATTGATGAAACAAATTATTAAGAAATCTTTAGAAAATCTTTCTTTGCCGTGGGTCGAAGTTAAATTCTCGGACTCGGTGGGAATGATTGAAGCTTTAAAAGTTATTTTAGTCTCGAACCAGGTTTCCGTAATTTCATCCAAAATAGGAAACAATAAGTCAATCTCAAAATGGGGCTTAAAATTTCGCACGTAATAATACTTCATTTTTAATTTAGTAGTTAATTATGTATCGATAATTTTTTAATAATGTATCTTACATAAAATAATGTTTTCGTTTAATAGAAGTCTATATAATAAATAATATTGTCTTTACTTTCAAGAACACTGGGGCACCGAATGGAAGATGCAGTTAATTAAAATAAACAGAAAAACATACTCGAATTTAATACGCAAAAACTTGAAACAACTTAATGAAGCACAAATAAAGTAAAAATACAACATGAAGCTGTCTGTGTTGGATCGCGTTTATTTATTTATTTTTTTTTCTAATCTTTGTAAATGATAAAATTAATTTTTCAGTAGAAAACGGGTTAATATTTTTTTTACAAAGCTGCTATAGTTTTAGAGAAATCGGCTTGTCATGCTGAAAAAGATTGAAAATTTTCTTCTCTTAAGGATTGTAATGCTTATCTATCAAAAACTTAAAGCTCTATCTATGATCAGTAAATAGTAATTTATAGCCCTTTCAAAGACCCACAAGGATAACTTGATTTCAGTTCTTAGTTTTTGAACTATAGGGTAATTTCCATATTTCGATATTTTTACCTAATAAAATTATCCATTGGGAGAGAAAGCTGTAACATTTAAATACCACCAGTGTTGCAGCTCAATAAGTTTCAATGTAGTCAATGTGAGAAATTAAGAAGTGAAGTGAACTTCGGGATTCTAAAGAAGTTTAATAACAGATGAGCTTTGTAAAAAAGAAATTGAAGTGTGAAATTTTAGTGCATATTTATGTCTAGCCAAGCTGCCAGGCAATTTATAGATTCAACTGAATCTTGAATCTCGTCCAGAGATAGTTTATGCAGTCAGTAGTTCATGCCGATAGTTTATTCTCACAAGTTTAATTTATGCCATCAAACATGTCAGTAAAGTATTTGATATTGTCACGTGAAGTCTGTGGTCATGCTATCCTGCTGAAATCAGAGTAGAAACTGAAAGCTAATGACAACCCTCCACCACCACGCACACGCAGAGAAAGTTGTTATTTTTAAGACATATCCTCTGGAATCGTGGGTGTATTCTCCAGATGCAAGAATGAGTCGAAATTTCTAGATAGCTAACACTTTTATTTAGAAGCACTAAAAAATGCAAACAGGAACAATATACAGCGAATAGCTCGATAACTATTTTACAAAATCGCTAAACAACTGTCAGATGCAATACAATAACAATTAAATAAATGCTCAGCGAATCCACAAAATACACGATACTATTCTCAAAACACTGGCGTATCTCACAATTCAATTCAGCTCTATCATGGCAACTGCTCTCAATCTGAGCAATGACTCCTTTTATATACTCTTCGTAGAAATTTCAAAGAAGTGCTCGTATCTCCAAGAATATTCGATAACTTGATAAAATTCTAGTATATTCGAAAAGTCGCCAAATTAGCGATTAATCGCCAACTTGGAGTAGTTCGAGTTTTGCCCATTCCGAGTAGTTTGCACAGTTCCGTGAATATGCCAGAGTTAAAATTCGTTCCTTGGTCAAAATGGATGAGAGAGGGAATCCCGTAATGACTTATCCAGTTCCGGATTAGAATTTCTCTGATGGTTGTAGACTCTTAGTCATGGATTGAGTAAGCTTCTGGTCACTTTGTGAAGTAGTCCATGTCTACTAGGATATATTTTTTATTGTCTAAAAATCCGTGGTAGTGGCCCCAAAATATCGAGTGCAATTCTCTCGAAAGGAGTTTCGACATTGCAACGCTAAAGAGACCCACGTGTTTTCTTCTACTAGCACCGCATTTCTTGCATTCTTTACACCAGCGCTCAACATCAGAACTGGCATTGCACCAGAAGAAACGTTCACGATCATTGTTCAGCGCCTTGGTAATTCAAAAATGTCCTCCAGTGGGGCTGTCATATATCTCTTTTAATACGTTGGGCACTCTGGAACGAGGGAGCAACAACTGCCAGCTGATGTTCTTTCTATCGTCACTCCCCCATTTACCATATGTATATACTACTCCATTCCTCAAGTGCAGAGAATCCCACAGTGTCCAGTGTCGTTTCGCTTCAAGAGAGAAACAAGAAATATCTTGCCAAGTTGGCCTCTCATTAGCTTTTTCTTGGTGGATCATGATTGTCTGGATATCTCTGTCTTCAGTATCGGCACAGTTCTCCATCATGCCGCCGTGTTCATGCGGAGTACGATCACGTTAAACATGTGGGTCCGTAAGTCCTTCCGAGGTTGATGGTAGAGGAAGAAGGGTACGGTCCCTATGGATGCCACCCCCCACTGGGTTCCGGTCTAAATTGGGTGGCACTTCCCGGCCGTCCATACGGTTACCTTACACCTTTCTGGACGGTCTGGGTCTCAACAACAACAACAGTTCTCCATCACTCCAAAAATCTGGTGGTAAATTTGAACTATGGTCGGTGAACACTTGCCGGATGGTCGCTGGAATTTAGCTTCTAAACTTTATTTCAACACGAAAGCAATGTGCAGTTCAAAAGACAAAGCCTTTTCAAGAGTGCATCCGCTTTTACAAGAGAGTTTCCCTTTCGGTGTGGAATCTCCATGTCGTATTCTTGAAGTCGCTGAATCCATCTTGCGACCTGCCCTTCAGGGTTCTTAAAGCTCCTTCGCGGCCGTTCATTCAACTGCTCCATACCCTCGAGTGAGATGGACGGTCTGGGTTCTCAAGGTTCTTAAAACTGAGGAGTCAGCTCAGAGCTGCGTGATCAGTCCGCTACAGGAATTTTCATCCGTATACTAAATCGTGGAAGTGATCTACGGATTTAACAATTACCAGCAGTTCTTTCCTTGTTACGGAGTAATTTTTTTCGGACTTCGACAAGCACTTGCTACAGTTATATGATGACACATTTCAACCTTCCTATTTCCTGGGAGAGAACTGCCCCTATTCCTTCTTAACTAGCATCAGTATCTATTATAAAGCTCTCTGTTGGTTGAGTATATGCTAGAATGGGAACTGAAACTAGCATTTCCTTAAGCCGATTGAAGGCGTCCTCACATTCCGCCGTTCATTCAAATTTTTTTATGTTTGCTATATTCTATAGTTTGTAATGCTTATATCTTAACTATAAGTAATAGCTATAAACAATAAGCAATAATTTATAGCTCTTTGACGGCTCTATAAGTGTATATAATCAGATTCTGGATCGAGTAATGGATTTTTAACCATGCTCAAAAACCCGTAGCAATGCAACAACTACGAGGGTGGAAAAGCGTCCTGGATCTGTTGCAGATAAAATGCAAACAAGCAGGTCTTACTTTTTAACTCAGGATGAACTATAATTGTTGCATTGTTAGGGGATTTTGGAGCATGCGTTGGGTATTTTTTCTGGAATTCTTCAATGATAGCCATATAAGAATGACTAGAGAAATTATGCTCTAAAATAAACATTGTTTCTCTCTGAGAAAACACTTTCTTATTCGATATAAAGAAAATATATCTGTAATTATCGTCTAGAGCATTAAAAACATTAGATGATATTCCTGATAATAATATCAGGGTATATTAGTGCAACACCTAACTGAAAAAATGTCACTACTTTATTTTCTCTGTATATAATTTTAAAATTTGATATCAGCGCTTTTTCAATTACTTTACAGTAACATCCTCAACAAATTTTTAGCTTCATAGTCAATCCGCTACCCTTCACACCGCAACATTCAGAATCATGATGCGGGAAGCCATTCCTTACGTCACCTCCGATTGCTGACATTAATGAAGCACGTAGAAACTATGTTGCGATCTGTTTTGAAACAGTATTTGGGTAGATTTCAGAACCCCATTTTCCAACAGGATAATACACGGCCGCGTACTGCCCCTCTCCTCGCAATGTATGAATCATGTTGTTCTTCCTTAACAATCCTATTCACCGGAGCTATTTCCCATTGAACAACCGTACATGCATGTCTTTTTGTGGAGCAATTGCAATTGAGAGAAACCATTAGCATGAGCAAATTGCCCAAATTTGGTGTAATTATGCCCCATCGATTTTAAATTAGCCGTTGCCTTTTTAATATTTTTCTCTGTTGATTTTTTTTAACCAAGAAGTAAGTAGGGAGAAGTTTTGTGCGGGCATTTTATTTAGCTGAAGTGCTTGTTTAAGGTGGCGGATATATGTACTTCTCAAAAAAGAAAAAAAAGAATAGAAACCGTTTGATAAACCATTAACGGTTTCGTGTATACTAGTTACCTCAGAGAAATTAAAGAAATAGTAAAATACTGTTTTTTATTCATCACACTGAACGGCCAGATCCGACTGAAACCAATATTGTATCAAGTTTTATACTGTTTGTATTGTTAGGAATGAGTAATATTCACTCATTGGCGTATTTTCTTTCATCTCTTTCGAAGACGCTGACGGAGAAATAAAGGCTTTCCCATGACGTGAACGTAGGCTTACCAGAATTTCGAAGTTCGGAGAAGGGTTTCCCAGATTTGGCGATTTATCGCCAATTTGGCGACTTTTAGAAGATTCGAGAAAGACCGCGAAGTAACCAATATTGTATGAGATATGGAGAATTCCAGAAGTTTCTATAGAGGAATAATATAAAAGGAGTCATCACTCCGTTGGAGTGAGTTGACTTGATACAAACTACATTGCGATTTTTGTTAATGTTTTGAAAATAGTAGCGACTGTTTTGTAAAATGACTTTTGTCAACGTTTTGAGGATATCAATTATTTTGTGAAATGAGGGGAGCATGTAAGTGCTGCTTCATTGCATATTGTTGCTGTTTACATTGTGCTTGTGAATAAACCTGTTTAATTATTTTCTTCCTTGTATCCTGCGTGGACGCCCGCGATTCCAGAGGATGCGCTGTAACAGTATAAAACTTCTGAAACTCATAAGCAGACATATTTGCAAATGAAAACATGTATCTTTACAGCTGGACAGCGGTGTGTTCTTCTCTCTGCGCAAGTTTTATCCCAAATACTTCAACTGGGTGTCCAAGCTGGGGCTTGGCCTGAGACAGTGCCTCATCTGCACCGAGAAGGAATCCAGGAAATGCTTCCTGGTCGACTGCCCTGACCCCGAGTGCCCCTTCAGTTACTGCTCAGAGTGTCTGCAAGATACGGAGGTGTGATATTCAAAGAATGTTATACTGGGTATCAGGGTTGTAGCCAGGAGGGTATCGGAGACCTGGCTGCCCCCCAGCACCCGAAATTTAAGTCTTTTATACATTTCTTATGCCATTTCCTGAGAGATTTTGCAATTTTATATATTTACTTTCTCGTACTATAATATAGTATAGAGAGAGAGTTTTCACGAAAATTTTCGAATTACAGATTTTGCTACCAATATATGCTTTTTTAAGACCTCCTGAACACGTTTTGACTATTTTTGGAGTACTGCGTGTGGTCAATTTTTCGTGTACGCGATTGCGGCCACAAATATTAATGGATTTTCACGTTCTTTTTAATTAACACATTACAACAAAGTTGAAAAGTGTTTATGACTTTGTTCATTCTGTCTGTCTGTCTGTCTGTCCGTTAGCACGTTAAATTCCGTAAAAATGACTTTATCAAAATGAAATTTTAGTATGTTGTTCAGACGGTCTGTGGGACCTATGGAAATATAAATGAATGATATCACTCAATTAGTTTTGGATTGAACCCGGGTTGAAAAAATGAAATGCATTGAACCCTATGGGACCTAATTTTTCGAACATTTTTTAAGCGGATTTAAAATTCGCAAATTGCTTCGAAAGTTTTAGGAAATATTCAAATTATCCCATAAAATATATAAAAAAAAATTCAGCAAAATATATTCAGTAATTTTTTAAATAAAAATTAAAATTATAATTACATCCTTTATATGAAGACATCACGTGATCATTATATGAAGAGATCCAGTGACCCACTTTAAAATAAAACATAACATCCATCTTGTGTCGAAATCGTGATTTTTAAAGTTATATTTAACACTTTACAACAAAGTTGAAAAGTGTTTATGACTTTGTTCATTCTGTCTGTCTGTCTGTCTGTCTGTGTGTCCGTTAGCACGATAACTGCCGTAAAAATGACTTAATCAAAATGAAATTTTAGTATTTTGTTCAGACGGTCTGTAGGACCTATAAGAATATAAATGAATAATATCACCCAATTAGTTTTGGATTGAACCCGAGTTGAAAAAAAGAAATACATTGAGCCCTATGGGACCTAATTTTTCAAACACTTTTTAAGCGGATTTAAAATTTTACAAATTACTTCGAAAATTTTAGGTAATATTCAAATTGTTCCATAAAATATATAAAAAAAATTCAGCGAAATATATATTCAGTAGTTTTTTAGATAAAAATCAAACTAGTAATTACACCTCTTATATAAAGGGATCACGTGACCATGAGATGAAAAGATCACGTGACCCACTTCAAAATGATATATGGCATCCATCTTGTCTCAAAACGGTGATTTTTAAAGTTATTTTTAATTCATATTGAGTGTTGTATCCGTCCTAAAACCACTTTATTTTTGCTTAAATTCTGTGCATTTACATACTGAAACAACGCAATTACAATATATTTGAGTTTAAATGATCATCTAAATTTGATTATTTCTACAACGAAGCCTATTTTTCACTTATGTAAAATGTAAACAGCAAAATATGTAGAATGAGTTGTATTAGAATTGCTGTATTTCTTTAACACAAAATTATTAAGCTCATGGAGTCTGCGTAGCTGATGTGAATGAAATATTCATTGATTTTACAAAGAGAAGGACGATTTTTTTCGATGAAGTTTTAAGCATAGAGTGTAATTACTTGTAGCTCCATGGTCTTAATTTTTAAATAAAATAAATTATTATAGTATTGTGATGAATGAAATGAATGGGAAATTGTTTATGAATGAAATGCTGCTTTTACAAAGAGAGCAGGGCGTGTTATTTTTTCTATGACGTCATTTTAATGAATTTCAGTTGTTTTCGATGAAGTTTTCAAATATAATAAATTATCGTAGTATTATGATAATTCTAAAATTATTACCGATGAATGTATCGCATTTTAGAGATGTTTAAACCAGGCAATTTATATTTCAATGCTGTCATTTGATTGAAGTTCATTTTTTTCGATGAAGGTTTAAGTTTTCAAATATAATAAATTAATGTAGTATTGTGATAAGTTTTAAAATATTGCCGAGGAATGTATTGCATTTTAGACATGTTTAAATAAAATTGCATTGAAGTTGGAAAGTGTTTCATAATCAATGCTTTAAGCATGATTGATCTTTCTTGTTAATTCATATTTAGTGTTATATCCGTCCTAAAATCGCTTTATCTTTGCTTAAATTCTGTGCATCTACATACTGAAACAACGCAAATACAATACATTTGAGTTTAAATGATCATCCAACTTTGATTATTTCTACAACGAAGCCTACTTTTCACTTATGGAGGATATAAATACCAAAAGATGTAGAATGAGTTGTATAAGATTTGCTGCATTTCTTTAACGCAAAATTATTTAGCCCATGGTGTCTGTAATATAGATTATATGAATGAAACATGATTTTACAGAGAAGCAAACGATTTTTTTAAGAAACGATTTTTTGAGCATAGAGTTAAATTACTTTTACCTCCATGATTTTAAGTTTTAAATAAAATTAATTATTAGAGTACAGTGATGAATGAAATTAATGAAATGCTGCTTTTATAGAGAGTCAGGTGTGTTGTATTTCGATGACGTCATTTTAATAAATTTTATGTGTTTTCGGTGACATTTTCAAATATAGTAAATTATTGTAATATTATGATAATTTTAAAAATATCACCAAGGAATGTATCGAATTTTAGAGATGTTTAAATAAAATTACATTGAAGTTGGAAAGTGTTTCATAATCAATGCTTTATGCATGATTGATCTTTCTTGTTTATTTGAAGCAATTAAAATAAATAAGTAAACAAATGCAAGTATGTATTTGATTTTGAAATTTAACATAATTTTTCAAAACGAAGAATAAAACTCACAGAAGATTTTTCTTTCTTTTAACTCCAATTTAACTGTTTCAAATATTTATAGCAAAATAATTTAGGACAAGTAAGATCTATCATGCTTAAAGCATTGATTATGAAACACTTTCCAACTTCAATGCAATTTTATTTAAACAAGTCTAAAATGCAATACATTCCTCGGTAATATTTTAATTCTTATCAATACTACATTAATTTATTAAATTTGAAAACTTAAACCTTCATCGAAAAAAATGAAATTCATTCAAATGACGGCATTGAAATATAAATTGTCTGGTTTAAACATCTCAAACGCGATACATTCCTCCGTAATATTTTTAAAACTATCATAGTACTGCGATAATTTATTATATTTGAAAACATCATCGAAAACAACTGAAATTCATTCAAATGACGTCATAAAAAAAATAACACGCCTGAATCTCTCTATAAAAACAGCATTTCATTCATAACATTTTCCCATTCATTTTATTCATCACAATACTGTAATAATTTATTTTATTTAAAAATTAAGACCATGGAGCTACAAGTAATTAAACTGTATGCTTAAAACTTCATCGAAAAAAATCGTCCTTCTCTTTGTAAAATCAATGAATATTTCATTCATATCAGCTATTCAGACTCCATGGGCTAAATAATTTTGTGTTAAAGAAATATAGCAATTCTAATACAACTCATTCTACATATTTTGCTGTTTATATTTTACGTAAGTGAAAAATAGGCTGCAGAAATAATCAAATTTGGATGATCATTTAAACTCAAATATATTGTAATTGCGTTGTTTCATTATGTAGATGCACAGAATTTAAGCAAAAATAAAGTGGTTTTAGGACGGATACAACACTCAATATGAATTAAAAAGAACTTAAAAAATCACGATTTTGAGACAAGCTGAATGGCATATTTTATTTTGAAGCGGGTCATGTGATCTTTTCATATCATGGTCACGTGATCGCTTCATATAAGATGTTGTTGTTGAAACCCAGACCGTCCGACCTACCAGAAAGGCGTAAGGTAACTGTTTGGACGGTCGGGAAGTGCCACCCAATTTAGACCGGAACCCAGTGGGGGAGGCATCCACAGGGACCGTACCCTCCTTCCCCTACCACCAGCCTCTCGGAAGGACTTTCGGACCCACATGTTTAACGTGATCGTACTCCACATGAACACGGCGGCAGTTTTTTGGCAGTGGCTGGAATCGAACCCGGGCCTACCGAGTGCAACTCCAGCGCGCTAACCAATGGGCTACCGCGCCCAGCTTCATATAAGATGTGTAATTATTATTTTAATTTTTATTTTAAAACTACTGAATATATTTCGGTGATTTTTTTTTATATATTTTATGGAACAATTTAAATATTACCTAAAATTTTCGAAGCAATTTGTGAATTTTAAATCCTCTTAAAAAATGTTTGAAAAGTAGGTGCCATAGGGCTCAATGTATATCATTTTTGCAACCCGGGTTCAATCCAAAACTAATTGGGTGATATTATTCATTTATATTCCCATAGGTCCTACAGACCGTCTGAACAACATACTAAAATTTCATTTTGATTAAGTCATTTTACTGCAGTTATCGTGCTTACGGACAGACAGACAGAATGAACAAAGTCATAAACGCTTTCAACTTTATTGTAAAGTGTTAAAAACTGAAGAATGAAATGCAGACGATTTATTTTTTAATTTACGTATTAATTCCCAGTATTATGTCTATTCAATACAACTAAACATTTTTTTAACACTTTACAACATAGTTGAAAAGTGTTTATGACTTTGTTCATTCTGTCTGTCTGTCTGTCCGTTAGCATGATAACTGTCGTAAAAATGACTTTATCAAAATGAAATTTTAGTATGTTTTTCAGACGGTCTGTGGGACCAATGGGAATATAAATAAATAATATCACCCAATTAGTTTTTTATTGAACCCGGGTTGAAAAAATTAAATACATTGAACCCTATGGGACCTAATTTTTCAAACATTTTTTAAGCAAATTTAAAATTCACAAATTGCTTTGAAATTTTTAGGAAATATTCACATTATCCCATAAAATATATGTATAAAATTTCAGTAAAATATGGTAAGTAGTTTTTTAATTAAAAATTATTTAATATAGGGAAAAAAACAAATTCAATAAATTCTGACTTTTGGGATATCCTCCAGAAAGAAAATAGAGATTTATTGTATAATATATATCTTTCCAAGAGTTTAATCATTTTGTATGTAGGAAAGGTTTTGCATTTTAAAGTAAATTTGGTAGATAACAATTTTTCAATTTTTTTTTTTTAATTTTATATAACTCTTCATGATATACTTATTTGATGGCATTTTTAATGCACTTTCCTACGTCCTAGATAGTTAAAATTTGGTACACAGCTTAAATTTGTTGAACATTTTATTCTACAAAAATTTGGTGGATCTTTAAATATAGATCATACATTTTTTTCGAAATGGCCTGCAAATAATCCCCGTTCACTTCTATAAATCATTGTTGTAATATTGTTAAAAATTCTGACGTGGGCAGCACATGTCTTTCAGTGCAGACTCATATTCACGTTCTCTTTATTTCTTCAATAATAATTTGAGTTTATCTACACAAAATAACAGCCATAAGTATTTTAAATGACATTGAATTTGCAAGTTAAACTTAAATTTGGTTCTCATTTGATAGCTGGATTTATTGTCAAAGGTGGCGTAGCGAAAACGCGAAAAAACTAGAATATCTCAAGAACGGCAAGTCTTAGAGTAATGGGGTTAATCTAATTCTTTTTGTTGTCAAAAACCACGTTATAAAATAGGAATTTAATTGATATAATTGCGCACATGTAGTCCTTTATTTTTATATTTAACGATTTTTGCGGGCCATTTCGCAAAAATAGCCCGTTCCTTTTTCCTGAATCGTACTAGAATAACCTACAAATGATTTATGTACCAAATTTTGTTAAATTTGGTATATAAATCACTTGTAGGTCATTGAAATATTATACACCAAATTTTGTTAAATTTGTTCCATTAGTTTTTAGCTAGAGTGGATAAAGGCAATTTCTGCCGGCCATTTCGCAAAGAAGGCAGATTCTTTTCTTACGAATCGTACTATAATCTAATGAACATCAGGATTTCCCACAAAAAACATACCTACCAAATTTTATGAAATTCGGTCCATTAGTTTTCCAATTAGAGTGGATGTAATATCCTCACAGACACACAGAAACATACACAGATATACTCTTACACACACACACGTCTTCCTAAAAATAGTTTTTTCGTGTTTTAGAAGTCCCAAAACGTGTAGAACCTTCGAAACTTCGAGTTCCGATCTTTGGCACGATTCCAATACTTTGAATACATACACACACACTCACACATATATTATCTGTGTATTATCTGTGTATCTAAATTCCGTGCCTATTCAATTACAATAGTTGTGATTTTAAATGATCCCTAAACTTTTATTATTTCTTCGACGAAGCCTAATTTTTACTTATGCAGAATGCAAATATCTGAAGCGATTGTAAGGTGAGTTACATAAGAATTGTTGAATTTTTTTCACACAAAATTTTTTAGCTCTGGAGTCTGGAATACAAGTTATGTGAATGAAATATTCATTGATTTTGCATAGAGAATCAGATGATTTATATTTCGATACAGTTTTAAATATTTAAGTATAATAAATTACTGTAGTACTGTGATAATGTAAAAGATATCACCACTGAATGTATCACATTTTAAAAATTTTTAAATGAAATTGCGTTTCATTTGAAAAGTGTTTCATAATCAATGCTTATGCATGATTGATCTTTCTTGTTTTAATATTATACCAAAATAAAAAATCTGATGTGGGCAACACATGACTTTCCTTATATAATGCAATGAATTTACTACTTTTACAGTTAAAAAAATGTTATTCTTACAGTAGATACTTATATTCTGTCCAAGACATTGAATTTTCTTGAATTAGTCGTCATTTTCATTGATTTAGCGTCATTTTTAACACTTTACAACAAAGTTGAAAAGTTTTTATGACTTTGTTCATTCTCTCTGTTTCTCTGTCTGTCTGTCCGTTATCACGATAACTGTTGTAAAACTGACTTAATCAAAATGAAAGTTTAGTATGTTGTTCAGGCGGTCTGTGGGACCTATGGGAATATAAATGAATAATATCACCCGATTAGTTTTAGATTGAACCCGAGTTGAAAAAATGAGATACATTGAATCCTATGGGACCTAATTTTTCAAACATTTTTTAAGCGGATTTAAAATTTACAAATTGCTTCGAAAATTTTAGGTAATATTCAAATTATCCCATAAAATATATAAAAAAAATTTCAGCAAAATATATTCAGTAGTTTTTTAAATTAAAATTAAAATAATAATTACACCCTTTATATGAAGAGATCACGTGGCCATTATATGAAGAGATCACGTGACCCACTTCAAAATAAAATGTGGCATCCATCTTCTGTAAAAATCGTGATTTTTAAAGTTCTTTTTAATTAATATTTAGTGCTGTATCCGCCCTAAAAAAACCCGCTTTATTTTTGCTTAAATTCTGTGCATCTACATACTAAAACAACGCAATTACAATATATTTGAGTTTAAATGATCATCCAACTTTGATTATTTCTACATCGAAGTCTAATTTTCACTTATGGAGAATGTAAACAGCAAAATATGTAGAATGAGTTGTATAAGAATTGCTGCATTTCTTTAACACTAAATTATTTAGCTCATGGAGTCTGGAATATAGCTGATATGAATGTAGAATTGAAATGAATGAAATGATGAACAATATGATACATTCATTAATTTTACAGAGAACCAGACGATTTTTTCAATAAAGTTTTAAGCATAGAGTTAAAATACTTGTACCTCCATGGTTTTAAGTTTTTAAACAAAATAAATTATTATAGTATTGTGATGAATGAAAGGTATGAAAAAAAGTTTATGAATGAAATGCTGCTTTTATAGAGAGAGCCAGTCGATTTATATTTCGATGACGTCATTTGAATAAAGTTCATTTGTTTTCGATGAAGTTTTCAAATATAATAAATTATTGTAGTATTATGATAATTTTAAAAATATTTCCGAGGAATGTTTCGCATTTTAAAGATGTTTAAACCAGACAATTTATATTTCAACGCCGTCATTTGAATGAAGTTCATTTTTTTTTTCGATGAAGTTTTAAGTCTTCAAATATAATAAATTAATGTAATTTTGTGATAATTTTAAAAATATTTCCGAAGAATGTATCGCATTTTAGAGATGTTTAAACAAAATTGCAGTGAAGTTGGAAAGTGTTTCATAATCAATGCTTTATGCATGATTGATCTTTCTTGTTTATCTTCACCGTGAATCTATTTGCAGAATATGATCCCGTTCAGACCCTTAATTGTGCTTGGCGTCTCGTTCTGGATCCACTACGTGTGAAACCTTTATATGATTTTACATGAAGTTGGAAAGTGTTTCATAATCAATGCTTTATGCATGATTGATCTTTCTTGTTTATCTTCCCCGTGAATCTATTTGCAGAATATGATCCCGTTCAGACCCTTAATTGTGCTTGGCGTCTCGTTCTGGATCCACTACGTGTGAAACCTTTATATGATTTTACATGAAGTTGGAAAGTGTTTCATAATCAATGCTTTATGCATGATTGATCTTTCTTGTTTATCTTCACCGTGAATCTATTTGCAGAATATGATCCCGTTCAGACCCTTAATTGTGCTTGGCGTCTCGTTCTGGATCCACTACGTGTGAAACCTTTATATGATTTTACATGAAGTTGGAAAGTGTTTCATAATCAATGCTTTATGCATGATTGATCTTTCTTGTTTATCTTCACCGTGAATCTATTTGCAGAATATGATCCCGTTCAGACCCTTAATTGTGCTTGGCGTCTCGTTCTGGATCCACTACGTGTGAAACCTTTATATGATTTTACATGAAGTTGGAAAGTGTTTCATAATCAATGCTTTATGCATGATTGATCTTTCTTGTTTATCTTCACCGTGAATCTATTTGCAGAATATGATCCCGTTCAGACCCTTAATTGTGCTTGGCGTCTCGTTCTGGATCCACTACGTGTGAAACCTTTATATGATTTTACATGAAGTTGGAAAGTGTTTCATAATCAATGCTTTATGCATGATTGATCTTTCTTGTTTTAGTGATCTTGTTGCATTAAAAATAAAAATTTTCTGACTGACCCAATTTGTCTAAAGGGGTTGTATAAAAATTTAAAAAGTGTAACTTTTTGAAAATGAATGGGAGGACTATTTCATTAACGTAGTCTTATTTCCTACCTTACTTTCAACATTTTTGCAATTTACATTGCCCACTTATCTCCAACAGGTAAAGAATTAAAGCGTGTTTCAATCTTTTTGGGACACCCTGTATAATTCCATTGTTGAGCAAAAACCTGAAGAAAATAAGTATTTGAGATATCCCTATGGAGGTAGGTGGATTCGCTAGCTACATGGATACTTTTGATGAAGTTTGTAAACCATGGAGTAAGAGTTTCCTTTACATTTTAAACAATGTATAGACTACTCGTTGCCATTCGGCAAACAATAATTAGGTCTTTTACCGCTACGTACTAAAGTATTTTACATATAAGGTAATGTAGTATGTTTTTTTTTCCCCAATGGCTAGGCACTAGACTCTACGTTGACTTACGTCGTTTGCCCTATGTACGGCCGAAATCATGAACCATTTTGCCGTCCTTGGACGTTGCCCCAGGCGCACCAGAGGGGGGCCGAACACACTGCGCCCACAACACACAACATCCATGTCTTACGTGGGACTCGAACCCACAACGTGGCGGCCGATCGATCACTGGAAACGCTCGCCTTGACTGTTCGGCCACCACGTCGACTTAAATGAGCCAACAGCACACGGCGTTCCCAGGTGGTCACCCACCCAAGTACTATCCGCGCCCGATGCTGCTTAACTTCGGTGATCAACGGGAACCGGTGTTTTAAGCACGGTAAAGACGTTGGCTCGGTAATGTAGTATGTAAAAGTTGATATTTTTTCCTAAATAAATAATTTCATTAGAAAAATCTGTATTTCTCTGTCTGACTTATAATGTTTTTATTCTCATAATGTGAGTCAATAAAGAAAAAGAAAGTGGCAAATTATATAAATTGATTTCAATGTTTTTACTTTCCCTACAATACATGTTGATGTATAATAAGCAAAGTATGGGTATTTTGTCGAAAATCGCAACTCGAGTTTTCGACGGATTTTCACGCTTTGAGACTCCTAGAACATGAAAAACTATTTTTAGAGTAATGTCTGCCCGTGCAATGTATGTATCCACTCTGACTCAAAAAACTAATGGACCAAATTTCATAAACTTTTACAGTTATATCATTTGTGAGCGAACTTGTGCTGATTAAATTTTGGTACGATTCGGGATAAAAGAACCCGCTTCTTTTTGCGAAATTGCCCGCAAAAATCTATGTATCCACTCTAGCTAAAAAAATAACTGACCAATTTCCCAAAATTTGAAAGATGAGTCGCTTATATGTTACTCTGGTGCTGATTAGATTTTGGTACGATTCAGGAAAAAACATCAACCCCATTACTCTGGGACTAGCCGTTCTCGAGATATTTAAATTTTTTCACATGTTTACCACGCAGTCTTTGAAAATAAGTCCAGTTACCAAATTAAAAAAATCAGATGTGGGCAGCACATGACTTTCCTTATATAATGCAATGAATTTACTACTTTTACAGTAAAAAAAATAGGTTATTCTTTTTAATAGATACTTATATTCTTTCCAAGATATTGAATTTGTGTCAGTTCGTCGTCATTTTCATTCATTTACCGGCATTTTTATCCGTTTGGCGAGATTTTCGTTAATTTGTCAACATATTAAAAAGTCGCCCAGTTGGCTACATTCCACCAAATTCGTCGCCAAAATCTCGCCAAGCGTTATGGACGGAGATATAAGTTATTCTTATAGCAGATAAATGACTATTGGCGTTCAAATACAAAAGTATTACCCAAAGTACCTTTTCTCATAAATGAATGGAACGAGCTAGAGAGTGATGTCACCCAATTTATCGCATGATATTACATATGAAAAGTGAACATGTTTCTCAACAGTTAACATTTTTTTTTTAATTATGGGATATTTTGATACATTTATTTGAAAAATGCGCAATATCTCGAGAACGGTTCGTACTAGCGTTCTAAAGTTTATATTAATCGTTTTCTAAAGGAAACATTACATAAGAAATATCTATTTGCGTAACTTTGTTAAAGGTTTTGATTTTTTGATGATTTTTTCAAAATTTCAGTCGAATATTTAGTAGGGGAGGGGGGTTCTGAACATTCGATTGTGTTTAGAAACAACAGGCTTCCACTATTTACGGATTGTAATTTTGTACCAAATTTCATTCGATCGCTCCATTCGTTCGTGAGTTATCGTCTCCACCGACCCACTGGCACACACACACTCGCACACATCACCTAAAATATGTTCGATTCGTAAATCAGGGATGCTTGAAACGTGCTCTCTCGTCGAAAACTCGAATTCGAATTTTCGACCCCGTCACAATACATTATATACATTATACATTCCATATACATTATACTATGTATATAAGGAAAGTAATTGAATTAAAAGTTCAAATTCAATGTCAATTTCAAATAATATGAGTGTTATTTTGTGCCATTAAAATCAATTTAATGAAATGTTAAAGAAATAAAGAGAAAGAGATTTTTAGTCTGTAGGGAAAGTCACGTGCTACCCACATCAGGCTTTTTTTATATTCTATAAATTATATCTTTAAAAAAAAATAGTAATTTTCTATTTCTTCTGATAATAATCATTTTTCTAGGGTAAATGCTATGCTTGTCTTCCGGACGATGACTCTGAGCCTTCAGCCGACTCTATCAGCGACGACGAGCCGGAAAAGTTGTTCTAAAAAATCCCGTTTCCTTATCCGATTTCTCACGGACTGTGAAGTGCAATATCTGAATACCACGAGTAAATTCAAGAAACTCTTCAAAAAAACTACTATACCTGATGCGCTTGCAAGTCAAATTGTTGCACTGCAAGTCTTATTTGCAAGTCAAATCGAAATGCTTTAAGATGGCAATTATGAAATAAAGTGTCTAGTATATACTTCTGCAAGTTAAGAAATTCAACTGCTATATCACGTTTGATTTCGCAACGGGCACCAGATGAGCTTCATCAAGCTACTACAATGAATTGTGAATGTGTGCAAAGTAAACTTAATTCTGCAATATTTTTATACAAAATGAAAAATAAAATCGATTTTATACTATGGTGACAATTATTTTGATTTAGACATATACTAGGCCAATTTCAGGGGAACACATTTCATGATTCATTCTCTAATGTCTCTTTGTCTCTCTGCAGTGGCGAAGTGTGGAGGAAATCTGGATAGACAGTGCCTATCCAAACATGTGAGTTCTAAGCAACAGCATCCCCAACGATTTTTTACATTTAAATTAATGTTATACACTGCAACTGAAATTATAAGACATTAATGGAATTTAGCACCCCCAAACTTATCCTAGCTCCGCCTATGCTTTAATTATACATTATTCAACATATATTTTATGCACTTATTTCGAACACCGTACAACTAAGATAAAAGTTACTTGGTAGCACGTTGTTTTGATAGACACTGTTTAACCAGATTCCCTTTACGTTGCGCCACTAGTGGGTTTTTTTTAACACTTTACAACATAGTTGAAAAGTGTTTATGACTTTGTTCATTCTGTCTGTCTGTCTGTCTGTCCGTTAGCACGATAACTGCCGTAAAAATGACTTTATCAAAATGAAATTTTAGTATGTTTTTCAGACGGTCTGTGAGACCTATGGGAATATAAATCAATAATATCACCCAATTAGTTTTTTCTTGAACCCGGGTTGAAAAAATGAAATACATTGAACCCTATGGGACCTAATATTTCAAACATTTTTTAAGCAAATGTAAAATTCCCAAATTGCTTCGACATTTTTAGGAAATATTCACATTATCCCATAAAATATATAAAAAAAAATTTGTAAAATATGTTAAGTAGTTTTTTAATTAAAAATTATTTAATATAGGAAAAAAAAAAAACAAATTCAATTAAATTCTGACTTTTGGGATATCCTCCAGAAAGAAAAAAGAGATATATTATATAATAAATATCTTTCCAAAAGTTTAATCATTTCGTTGTCATAAAGTTTAATCATTTCACCCCTATGTCTCAGTAATGCACAGACAGCTACAACAACACTTAGACATACTCCAAACTTGGCTGGAAAAATGGAGAATAAAATTAAACCCCAATAAATGTCATTGGATTTATTTCTCTAGAAAACGTAAACCTCCGCCGCCTCTGTACATAAACAACCATGCCCTAAAAGCGGAAAAATCTACTAAATACCTAGGTGTAACGATAGATTCCCACCTAACTTGGAAACAGCACGTAACGAACTTAATCAAAAAAGCGTATATGGCCACAGGAGCCTTATACCCAATGATAGGAAGCGGAAATCTAAGTTATCAAAATAAACTCCTAATTTATAAATCGGTCATCCGCCCGGGAATGCTGTATGCAGCACCCGTATGGGGATATGCCTGTAAAACTACAATAAACCTCCTAGAGACAAAACAAAACAAAATCCTACGGATTATCAGGAAAGCTCCCAGGTACTTAAGAAACTCGGTAATTAGGAATGACTTCAAAATAAAAACTGTTAGAGCCCAAATTAAAAAGCTAGCGCTTAAATTTTACAAAAATTTGCCATCCGTTCCAAACGAACTGTTATTCAATCTGCATGACTATGATCATCGCAAGGCCAAATCTCGTAAGAGACCCCGCGCTGTTCTAAACATCGATAATCGGAAGATCCCACCTCAAACATCTGATTTTTAAATAAAACTCGCGACTATTATTTTATAAAAAAAAATATTCTAAACTCTAAACTGCCAAAACGCTAGGTAACCCTTAGATCTGCATCAACCCCCCAAACTGCTTAAACTCTAAATGTGCAACAAACTGCCACACTAGGAGCTAGGACAAATAATAACAAGAAAGATCAATCATACATAAGCATTGATTATGAAACACTTTCCAACTGAAATGTAATTTCATTTAAAAATTAAAATGTGATTCATTCAGTGGTAATATCTTTTACATTATCACAGTACTACAGTATACTTAAATATTTAAAACTGTATCGAAATATAAATCATCTGATTCTTTATGCAAAATCAATGAATATTTCATTCATATAACTTGTATTCCAGACTCCAGAGCTAAATAATTTTGTGTGAAAAAAATTCAGCAATTCTTATGTAATTCATCTTACAATCGCTTGAGATATTTGCATTCTGCATATGTTAAAATTAGGCTTCCTTGAAGAAATAATAAAAGTTTAGGGATCATTTAAAATCACAACTATTGTAATTGCATAGGCACGGAATTTAGATACACAGATAATACACAGATAATATATATGTGTATGTGTATGTACTCAAAGTATTGGAATCGTGCCGAAGATCGGAACTCGAATTTTCAAAGGATCTACACGTTTTGGGACTTCTAGAACACGAAAAAACTACTTTTAGGAAGACGTCTGTGTGTGTAAGGGTGTATCTGTGTATGTTTCTGTGTGTCTGTGTGGATATTACATCCACTCTAATTGAAAAACTAATGGACCGAATTTCATACAATTTGGTAGGTATGTTTTTTGTGGGAAATCCTGATGTTCATTAGATTATAGTACGATTCGTAATAAAAGAATCTGCCTTCTTTGCGAAATGGCCGCAGAAATTGCCTTTATCCACTCTAGCTAAAAACTAATGAACCAAATTTAACAAAATTTGGAGTATAATATTTCAATAACCTACAAGTGATTTATATACCAAATTTAACAAAATTTTGTATATAAATCATTTGTAGGTTATTCTACTACGATTCGGGAAAAAGGAACGGGCTATTTTTGCGAAATGGCCAGCAAAAATCGTTATATATAAAAATAAAAGACTACGTGTGCTCAATTATATCAATTAAATTCCTATTTTATATGTGATTTTTGACAACAAAAAGAATAAGACTAACCCCATTACTCTAGGACTAGCCGTTCTTGAGATATTCTAGTTTTTTCGCGTTTTCGCTACGCCACCTTTGACAATATGTCCAGCTATCAAATGAGAACCAAATTTAAGTTTAACGTGTAAATTCAATGTCATTTAAAATACTTATGTTGTACAGATAAACTCAAATTATCATTGAATAAATAAAGAGAACGAATATGAGTCTGCAGAGAAAGACATGTGCTGTCCACATCAGAATTTTTAACAATATTACACCAATGATTTATAGAAGTGAACGGGGATTATTTTCAGGCCATTTCGAAAAAAATGTATGATCTATATTTAAAGATCCATCAAATTTTTGTCGAATAAAATGTTCAACAAATTTAAGCTGTGTACCAAATTTTAACTCTCTAGGACGTAGGAAAGTGCATTTAAAATGCCATCAATTAAATTTATCATGAAGAGTTATATAAAATTTAAAAAAAATGAAAAATTGTTATCTACCAAATTTATTTTAAAATATGAAACCACTCCCATATGCAAAACGTTTAAATAAGTGGAGAGATATTTATTATATAATATCTCTCTCTTTTCTTTCTGGAAGATATCCCAAAGTCAGAATTTAATTGAATTTGTTTTTTTCCCTATATAAAATAATTTTTTTAATTAAAAAACTACTTAACATATTTTACTGAATTTTTTTTTATATATTCTATGGGATAATGTGAATATTTCCTAAAAATTTCGAAGCAATTCGTGAATTTTAAATTTACTTAAAAAATGTTTGAAAAATTAGGTCCCATAGGGTTCAATGTATTTCATTTTTTCAACCCGGGTTCAATAAAAAACTAATTGGGTGATATTATTTATTTATATTCCCATAGGTCCTACAGACCGTCTGAACAACATACTAAAATTTCATTTTGATAAACTAATTTTTACGGCAGTTATCGTGCTAACGGACAGACAGACAGACAGACAGAATAAACACTTTTCAACTTTGTTGTAAAGTGTTAAAGACAGAATGAACAAAGTCATAAACACTTTTCAACTTTGTTGTAAAGTGTTAAAAAGTAGTAAATAAAAACCTCGAACCTCCAATTAGGGTCACTGAATTAATGTCACAGTTTGACGATAAGAACCACATATTGAAACTGGAGATTAAAGGCGCTTCGCGCCTGGTACTCTGTCTTGTACGACGACACTACGTATTTAATCATTTTGTATATGAGAGAGGCTGCACATTTTAAGATAAATTTGGTAGATAACAATTTTTCAATTTTTTTTTTAATTGATGGCATTATTAATACACTTTCCTACGTCCTGGAGAGTTAAAATTTGGTACACAGTTTAAATTTGTTGAACATTTTATTCTACAAAAATTTGGTGGATCTTTAAATACAGGTCATACATTTTTTTCGAAATGACCTGCAAATAATCCCCGTTCACTTCTATAAATCATTGTTGTAATATTGTTAAAAATTCTGATGTGGGCAGCACATGTCTTTCCCTGCAGACTCATATTGACGTTCTCTTTATTTCTTCAATAATAATTTGAGTTTATCTGCACAAAAGAACAGCCATAAGTATTTTAAATGACATTGAATGTGCACGTTAAACTTAAATTTGGTTCTCATTTGATAGCTGGACTTATTGTCAAAGGTGGCGTAGCGAAAATGCGAAAAAACTAGAATATCTCAAGAACGGCTAGTCCTAGAGTAATGGGGTTAGTCTTATTCTTTTTGTTGTCAAAAATCACGTATATAAAATTGGAATTTAATTGATATAATTGAGCACACGTAGTCTTTTATTTTTATATTTAACGATTTTTGCGGGCCATTTCGCAAAAATAGCCCGTTCCTTTTTCCCGAATCGTACTAGAATAACCTACAAATGATTTATACACTAAATTTTGTTAAATTTGGTATATGAATCGCTTGTAGGTTATTGAAATATTATACACCAAATTTTGTTAAATTTGTTCCATTAGTTTTTAGCTAGAGTGGATAAAGGCAATTTTTGCCGGCCATTTCGCAAAGAAGGCAGATTCTGTTATTACGAATCGTACTATAATCTAATGAACATTAGAATTTCCCACAAAAAACATACCTACCAAATTTTATGAAATTCGGTCCATTAGTTTTTCAATTAGAGTGGATGTAATATCCTCATAGAAACATCACAGATACACCCTTACACACACAGACGCCTTCTTAAAATAGGTGAAACGCCATATAAACGTATATAAATAAGCATTTTTGTGAAAATGTTTTCTAGCATATTTCACATTCAAATAGCTTTTCAACTGTTTGCACAACAATTTTATATTTAAGGGTGAGAATCAGTAAATCTTCTGCCCTATCCGAGCTTTGTTAACTTTCGCAGATCACGTTTTCGCCGAAATTCTGCTCAAATAGTGGAATATTTTCTGAAAAATAAATGCGATGCTTAGATTATATTAAATCTAAATTTAATACTCAATAAAATATAGAATATATTTTCTATTTTAATCCAAAATATTTTTAGTGCTGCCATCTGTTGTCATAATTTAATTCATATCGACGATTTTTATTTTTAATGAACATTTTTAAATATCTATTCCTTCTAATACAGTGTTAAATACAACAGATCATATATAATAATGCCACAATCACGGAAAGGTAATTTCTCATTCTATAAATTTGATAAGGGGACCTGAATGTACATCATAGAGGAACTGACGGCAGCTTCGTCTTCAAATCCAAGTTCAATTATCTTTCTATGATTGTGGTATTATTATATATGATCTGTTGTATTTAATAGCGTATTAGAAGAAATAGACATTTAAAAATGTTCATTAAAAAATAAAAATAGTCGGTATGAATTAAATTACAACAGATGACAGCACCAAAAATATTTTGGATTAAAATAAAAATATATTCTATATTTTATTGAGCATTAAATTTAGTTTTAATATAATCTAAGAATTGCATTATATTTTTCAGAAAATATTTCGCAACTGTTTGAGCAGAATTTCGCCGAAAAACGTGATCTGCGTAAATTAACAAAGCGCAAATAGGTTAGAAGATTTACCGACGCTCACCCGTAATTGATGGATATTCCTGTTCCCATGCTTTTAAACACATTTCACATTCAAAAAGCTTTCCTCCTCTGTGCACATCATGTTTGTGGCTATTTAACGGACATTTACGCGCAAATACTTTTCGACATATTTCACAATAAAAGTTTTACATGTGTACACAAATATGTGTCTAACTCATCTTTATGAGCAAGTGCCTTCTGAAATAATAAAAACACACCAATGGCTTTTCACCTATGTGCACAAGTTTGTAATTTTTAGCTGATCTTAGCCGAAAATTATTTCTGACATATTTGTTCACATACAATTGGTGTTTCACCTTTGTGCTTACTTAAATTAGCGTTTCTGGAAATGCTTTTTAATGCATTTTGCATTGAAATGTATTTTCACCTGTGTGCCCATAATTTTTGTGGTTATTTAACGGTTATTCACATGCAAATGTTTTGACGCATTTTACAAAACAGTGTTTAACATGCATGTACAAATAAGTTTGTCAATTTAACTCACATGCAAATGGTTTTTCACCTATGTGCACTTGTATGTGGTTATTTATCAGATATTTACTTGTAAATGCTTCAACACATTTCACATACAAATTGCGTTTCACATGTGTGCAGCTAATTAACTCATCTGTATATGCAGATACCTTCTGGCATAATTCACTTTCAAATAGTTTTTTACCAGTCTACCCATGTTTGTGGTTATTTCATAGAAATTTAGGTCGCATTTCACAAACAAATCGTTTTTCACATGTATGCACAAATTGATATAACTAATCTTTGCATGCAGATGCCTTATGTTATGACATAATTCACATACAAATGGCTTTTCACGTGTGTGCATGTTTGAAATTTTTAACTCGTCATTAAATTTTTAACTCGTTTTTAGCTTGTTAACACTTTACAACAAAGTTGAAAAGTGTTTATGACTTTGTTCATTCTGTCTGTCCGTCAGCACGATAACTGCCGTAAAAATGACTTAATCAAAATGAAATTTTAGTATATTGTTCAGACGGTCTGTAGAACCTATGGGAATATAAATGAATAATATCACCCAATTAGTTTTGGATTGAACCCGGGTCGAAAAAATGAAATACATTGAGCCCTAATTTTTCAATCATTTTTTAAGCGGATTTAAAATTCACAAATTGCTTCGAAAATTTTAGGTAATATTCAAATTGTTCCATAAAATATATAAAAAAAATTCAGCGAAATATATTCAGTAGTTATTTAAATAAAAATTGAAATAATTACACCTCTTATATGAAACGATCACGTGACCATGATATGAAACGATCACATGACCCACTTCAAAATGATATATGGCATCCATCTTGTTTCAAAATCGTGATTTTTTTAAGTTCTTTTTAATTCATATTGAGTGTTGTATCCGTCCTAAAACTACTTTATTTTTGCTTAAATTCTGTGCATCTACATACTGAAACAACGCAATGACAATATATTTGAGTTTAAATGCTCATCTAAATTTGATTATTTCTACAACTAAGCCTATTTTTCACCTATGTAAAATGTAAACAGCAAAATATATAGAATGAGTTGTATTAGAATTCCTGTATTTTTTTAACACAAAATAATTTAGTGCATGGAGTCTGCATGGCTGATATGAATGAAATATTAATTGATTTCATAAAGAGAAGGACGATTTTTTTCGATGAAGTTTCAAGCATAAAATTTAATTTTTTGTAGCTCCATGGTCTTAAACAAAATGTTTAAATAAAATAAATTATTATAGTATTGTGATGAATGAAATGAATGGGAGAAAGTTACGAATGAAATCCTGTTTTTATAGAGAGATCCAGGCGTGTTATTTTTTCTATGACGTCATTTGAATGGATTTCAGTTGTTTTCGATGAAGTTTTCAAATATAATAAATTATCGTAGTATTATGATAATAGCATTTTTATAATGAAATTTGACTGGTTTCAAAATCGACATTTGTACGCAATATGTCCCGCTTGATGTCATACCATTTGAGGTTTAAGAATCTGTTCTCGCTATATAAAATTCTTAAGAGGTAAATCTGATATGTAAAACATTGTGATCCCTTTTCTAAACAAATTTACAGAAAATATTAAATTGAATCAATATATATGCCAAAATAAAAGTGTTAAAATTTTATTAAAAGATATACCTGTACTATGTTATGTTCTCGTGGATTAGAAGATTTACCTGTAATATTTATATTTTCAGTATATTAGAAGACATACACATACTCTTTATATTTCCACCGGTGTATTAGAAAACATATCCATACAATATATAGCTTTTGAAAATGTTTCACCAAAATAAAACAGATATCCGAGTTTGAAAAATATCATTAATCCCTGTGATCTTTAAACCCAAAGGACATGATGGATATAATTCAATCAGAAATGTAATTCTGATAAAATTTATTTATATACATTTCTATATTATTTTAAACAAAAGATTTATCTCTGTTTTAACTCATTGGGTTTAATCCCATTGCTTAGCAATAAATATATACATATATATATATATAATTTTTTTTTTTAATTTGGTTTAATTCTGTTTAGCAACTTATCATTTTTTTTTCCAAATAACTTGGTACAGTAAATATTGTCTGCATAATGCTATCTCAATGGGAGGTTTAATAATGTATTTTTTATTTATTTCTCCCCCAGTCCTATAAACTCGAAACATGCGGACTAAATTTTAAGTGCTATTCCAAGTCTACCCCCAAAATTTTATCAAATTCAGTGCAGCCATTTGCTCTCTTGTTATGGTGAAACAATTAAGTCAGATTTTCACTTTTATTTATATAGATATATTTTTCCTATTATATTTTAATAGCAGAAATCTAAAAAAAAATTTAAACTACATTTGAATAGGTTTTGGCATTTAGCTAATATTTTATAGCATCTAAACTTGTGTTGAAGGAGTGTTGAAGGCCCAGACCACACGACCAACCCAGGGGTTTATGGTAACAAGTTGTGTGGCCGGGATCTAAACTTGTGTTGTAATTTTAACAAGTATTGGATACTACAATATATCAAAATACAGTTTGTTGCATGGTGAGATCGATTATGACCACAGAATGAAAATATAGTGGTTTATAGCTAGTGTACATGTTAATAGTCCAGAGATTAGATATTCTGTACTGAAGAGTGCTGAGAAACTCAAAATAAGTTTACAGATGCTGGTAACTGCACTAATGATGGATTCCTATCTTTTGGAAACTCGCCTTTTGCAGTAATTTCAGTGAGGGTGAACTTAGCTATTGTACCGTTCGAACTTCATGAATTTTGAAGACTTACTTTGTCAGTACTTACAGAATTTGTATATTGTTGTATTGCATTATTTCAAATTTATTCTGTTTTCTGTTGAATTGCTGATCGATTTGGATTTATGGTGTAATACAAATGATAATGCTGTATTGGGGTTTGTTGAAGATATTTCAGATTTTGAATTTCTTAAAAGCTTTCTTTTCTTTTGTTGCATGAAATGTTTGTTCTGGAATTATGTTTTTATTTGCTGGCGAGTTATTTAGTTGTGGGGGGAATGCAGGTTTTGCTAACTGCATTAATGGCAGTGATGGAAGGTACAAAAGATTTATATCCTTTTTTCATAAAGTCAACACGTTCAGGATTAGTGAATGACATGATTAAATTTGAATATTTTATTTTTGGGTACTCTTTCTGTCTTCAAGTGTTACAGATTGTGACTTTTTAAAAGTTCTTTAATTATAACTTCAGACTCATTTATTGTGTCAATATATAAAGGATAATTATCTGGTTCATGTGTTAATTTCTATGAACATTTGATTTTAATGTTTGGTAAAGATGAAGAATGTTTACACTCACGGTCGTAGCCAGGATTTAATTTCGACGGGGGGAGGCATTTTTTTGGTTGCCTGAAAATTAAAATTTTCAGCAGTGAAAATTAATTATATGCATTTTTGCTGCCCAGTAGCTGGAAAAAAAATAGATAATTATTACTTGTAGTTTAATTACGGAAAATTGATTGGGATTGATTTCAAAGGGGACAGTCCCTAAGACCCCCCCCCCCCCACTACACCCTTGTTCCATGTAATGAAAGAATCTATAAATGTATGCGTGTATTTATGTATACATACTTTACAATGTGAACACACTAGCTGGCAGCTACAATCAATACCAGTTTTTTGAATTTCATAATTCTCTGAAGTAATAGCAGAACTAGATGCATCATACTGAATTTCATTAGACATATTTAAGTTGGTATAAACTAGATCAAGCATCTAATATAAACAAAGCATAAACAATGTGACTGACAATGATTCTGCAGTTCTCCGTCAAAATCTGCGCTTCTGTGCGATTGGTCAGAGCAGAGCGTGATGTTGACGTATGCGCACAAGAATATGCGCGTTGAGTGATGTTAAAAATTTGCCCTTTACCGACTAGACGCTTGTAAAATCGATCTCTCCTTTCGCGGTTTGGCTGAGAAATTGAAAATCTCCCTTAAGGAATTACTCCCTTAAAATCCGGATCGTGCAGCTACTTTTTATTATTTCTTTCCAGATTGTGCTTGTAAGAAAGCCTGATCTTTGAGCTTTCTAAAAATGTAAATTATTAGTCGAAATTGTCTGTACTTTTCCCGACGTGAGGATTTAAAAACAAAAGTTCGGTTTTTTTTTTAGCCGAAAGTGACTTTTGTTTTAAAATCTTTAAAAAATATTAGAATTTATCCCCGAGATTTGAAATTGATATTTTTACTCACAATTGTCTGCTCTTTTTGGTCGTGTGATTTGTTTTTTTCTACGACGTCTGGATGGAGAAAAAGGAGGAAAAAACGGTCGAAATCGCATTGAACAACAAAAAAAATAATTCAAATTTTAAAAATCGGTTTTCACATGTCACCTTACTATTAATTGCTACTATTAATTTCGTGCAATGCTCACAGCTGTTAAAATAAGGAACTAAATACATCATAAAAATTCAATAAATTCAAAGATGTAATTATACATATGTCCATAACTGATTTTCAGCCACAAATCAATGCGATCTTCACCATCACAAAATTTAAGCATTTTCTTTTTCATCTACCAGAAGAGCACGTGAATAATCAAATTTTAAATTGAAACTTCAGCCTTGCATCTAGAAACCATTCTACACATTGTATTGCAGAATGCTGTAAATTTGCAGAACATTTTCAACCTTGCCTTTTCAAGCACTTAACCAAGAAAATGGGAATTTAAGTACTTTCAAGGTCTTGAAAATGTTAATCGAAAATTCAAGTACTTTCCCAATTTTTAAGCACACGTATGCACCCTGAATTAAAGCACCAAACTTGATGCAACAAAAGTAAAAGTTTCAAATTGAAACTTCAGCCTTGCATCTAGAAACCATTCTACACATCGCATTTTTGCCACAACTAATTATTGAAGATTAATGCCAGTTATGAAGAACTGCTAAAAGTTTTTACTTGATCAGTCACACTAGCCATGCCAATGTTAACCAACTTTCGGCCATAAATATCTATGCCTTTATTACAAAATTTGCGATCTATAACGAAAAATTCCTCAGCCATGTAAAATAAGCATTTGTTTGCAATTTTCTCAGACTAAAAACATCATAAATTGTAAATTTTTGCCATAGTAGCCAAAGCAGCCATTTACATTTGCCGAAACGAAACTGCTCACTTGTTGCTAGGAGCAACTTGACATCAGCGAATACTCTCTATACGTAATCATTTATATTAAAATAATATCGTATAAAATAAATAAAACTTTCCATTTAAAATGTTTAACAATGAATTGGTATGATAACATGAAGGCTAAGTGGAAGGGAAAGGTGTAAAAGGGGGGCAAAACCAAACAGAGTACCACCAATGAATGTACTGCAAACTCATTCTAAAACCAAAACTCCAGATACTACAGTGTTTAATGTAGCAGTTCTTAGTGTATAACTTTAGTTGCATTTTTTCAATCTCAACTGGAATTCATATTTCTGAAAGAAACCCTTTTCAAACCTCTAATGAGTCTGAAAACTTAAAAAATTTGCTTGCATATAATGTAGTTTGAAAATGTATTTTCTGCACCCCTCTGCTTTTATTACAGGAAGTTTGATGAACCACACTAATTAACCGGGAGAGTACACTTTTCTTAAATTTCAAGGACTTTCAAGTACCATGCAATTATTTTTCAAGGACATCATTTCTTCAATATTATGAAGCTGTATGCTTTTATGGGGGAAAAATCATAGCAAACTAACATTGTTTAATGTTGTCAATGTGGAAATTTGAGAAAAAACAATGTTAAAATTTCAGCGACAGTAACTGCAGCAGAAATTTACAGAGAAAGCAGAACTTCTAAGAAAACACAATGCTGTAAATTTGCAGAACATTTTCAACCTTGCCTTTTCAAGCACTTAACCAAGAAAATGGGAATTTAAGTACTTTCAAGGTCTTGAAAATGTTAATCGAAAATTCAAGTACTTTCCCAATTTTTAAGCACACGTATGCACCCTGAATTAAAGCACCAAACTTGATGCAACAAAAGTAAAAGTTTCAAATTGAAACTTCAGCCTTGCATCTAGAAACCATTCTACACATTGTATAATTCGTTTGATTTCAGATTATTTTCAAGGCCAATTACAGAAGACTAGAAATTGCAAAGAAAAATTCTGAACACAAGGATTTTATAAATATCCACTTTTATAAACACCTGAAAAACACTTGAAACCATTGGCAATAATTTTGTTTGCCAACAATTGTCAAAATCTAATGAAATTTATTTCAGATTTTATTTTTATTATTTAAATTTTATTTTTTAGAATTCTCACAATTGTTTTTTGGCTGATCAATAAAATTGCCACAAATGTAGTTGAAAATGTATTTTTTGTAGCAGTTTGTAACATGCATATGTAATTGGCACAGGCACACGGACCCTGTTCCCATAGCAACAGATACAAGTGAAGTCAGTTTCAATACTCCGTGCAATGAACGAAGCTTTTCGGCGAATTACCAATATTTAAGCTGGTTTGAAAATTCACAGAAAATAAAAAAATTAAGAATAAATTCATATCCTGGACAACTGATCTTGTACTGAATTTTGCAGCTGTCCAAAGCTTCTATTTTTCACTAAATTCACATCTATTATTAAGTTCTGCAATTCTAGCCGACATCGGAATAATAATGCAATAGCTTGCAAAGCAAATTCCATGAATTAGATGTGTAAATTAAAATCTAACTACAAGGAAATGCCCAGCTAGCCTACATAATGAAAACAGCTCAACAGGCAGGAACAGTTATTAAATTGATAGCTATTCATAGTGCAGGACTCTGGCATAAAGTAGACATCCATGGATGGCATCACTACCACACACCACTAGTTGAAGCCTGCTAACACTTGATTCTAGCTCCTCACATTCTGGAAAGATAAAAGTTTGAATATTATAAAGCAAAATTTTTGTCAGCTGAGCAACATAAATTCATAAAAATCCATATTAAATAGCCCTATTGTATATTTTCAGGTTCCAAAAAAATACTTTAAGCTTGTTTGGAACGAGTTTTTGAAAAGTTCAGGTTTTTAATGGATAATGATTAATGGAATTTTTTTGTTATTTTCCCAAGTCAAGTGAACACAACAGGAATGACTTGACTCGATTCCTGTTGCTGTGCTTACAGGAACTGTCATTTCTGATGGCTTCTTAAAATCTACCTTTATCAAAGAAGCTGTCAGAAAAAAACATCTTGAATATCAAATAGATTTTGAAAAACAAAATTTAACTGGATCGGAAAGCAGTCTTTATAATCATTTAATTCTTGATTTTTTGGCAAATCATGAAGAACTATCATAAGCAATGACGGATCCAGACTCAAAATTCTAAAAGTTGAAACTTTATACACTATAGATTCATAAAACTGGAAGAATATAGCTTCATTTACTCTGATTTTGTTATTTAATGGCTGCATGAATCTTCCAAGCAACTGGATAAGATTTAAATAGATGCCAAAAATGAACATTACTAGTTATAAAAATGATGTTAGTTATAAAAATGATTTTCATGAATGCCATTAGGAGCAAAATCGGGCATTTTTTGGAAACCAAAAAATGCCCAATGCCAAATTTTTCAAGAAAACAAAGTCCAGACACCTGGCTGAATTGACTTGGAATAACTCACCATAGGATTTTGTTCACGCAGAAATTAAAACAAAAATTGGGAAACAAAGTATGCATAATTTACTATGCACTAAGAGACATGTCTAAAAATTTTTATTTATAATTAAAGTGTCGGGAAAGATTGCTCATCCAAAATATGATGTATCACCCAAATGTCCACTTTGGGGCAAACATGCATCAGGAATTATTAAATTTTTTATAAAATAAGTATTCTGTACAAGCTAAAATTGTCATTCAAGTTTCACACATTTATTTCCATTATTAAATGGGTCTTTACCTACATCATTAGAAAACAACCCATAACAAAACTGGGAGTGTCAAAAATGTATTTAATATTATAGAAAAATTATGCAGTATTCAAAACAAATGCTACAAAAAAAAAATACCTTTTTCTAAGCTCAAGGGACGCATAATTGACAATTATCAAATATTTAGCTGTATATGTATGGCCCTCTTAGTGCAAGAAGTATATTGAAATAAGACTTCTTACACTTAGTGTAAGAAGTATATTGGAAAAGCCAGTTGTATAGCAACTTCAAATAGTAAGTTTATATAAACATGTTATTTCTAATTAGAAGAGTGTAGCTAGAAAATTTACAAAATGGAATTAAAACAATTGCGATAAGAGCATTGTATTTCACTGAACACTCAAGAGCTTTTACTAAACCAGAGAATACTTTAATGGTGCAAAAACTATTAAACTGGAAGGTATTCATATTTAATGTTGATAATGTATAACCCTGTTAGTGAAAGAAGCATATTAAGATACAACTTATGTGGAAAAACGATTTTAATTACCAACTTTAACAGAAAGCATATATATAAAACTTTTTTACACAAGTGCACATGATAGGTAACTATAATGAGTAGTAGTATGCAGAATCTCATGCTAATACTTGCAATGCATAATAGCTTCAAATCATGTTGATATTTTATTTAACTTTCAACACTGCTTCAGAGAATTTAATTCTTCACCTTAATTCAGAAGCAGAACTGACTAAAGGGTTCTCATCACAGGCAGTATTGAACAAGCTTCGAAATTTTCTATAACATTTATCCAACTAAGACAGAAGAATCACCAAGAACTAAGCCAATATGTTCATTTAAAGGTTAACTTCAGACTTGTTTAAATTCTGCTCAGAGTTAAAAAGCTCTTTTAGCTCCACAGTAAGTCAGCATGATATATTAACTCATCATAGCAAATTCAAATTCTACCAAACCAAAAATGTATTTTAAATGCATCCGCTTAACAAGAGTCACATAATTTATGAACCTGCTAAGTTAGCCATTAGTCACTATTTAAATTGCATATTTAGATTAAAATCATCCAGAACAACTTCAGCACTTGCTAGATCTGACATTTTTTGGCGACCAAAAATGTCACCAAAGAACAATATCACCATGTTAAGACTTAGCAGGAAAAGAAAGGGAAAAACTTAGTATTTTAAAAAGTTAAAATTGATTAGGAAAACAAAAATACCATACTAAAAACTTAATATGTGCCAACACTAAAAAGAGAAAATGTAGAAATTGAAAATTTCCGTTTCAAGTTTTTGACATGGATTCTGCTCTGCCCAATCAATGTTTCCAACAACTTCAAAAACTAAAACAACAAATTCCTTTCTCTGCATTTGTCTGCCATAACTCTGTCAAAAAAGTATTTATACTGAAGTTATGCTAATCATTCTTCATATTAACTAAGGAGTAGAACCAACAATCTCAGCATGACACCCAGAAAGTCTTTGCACAAGAGAAAATAACCAACTGACATGTCTTATTCTAGTTAAAATAAATTGCTTCAGACAAGTGGTATTTTCTTATCACATCTATTCAAGAGTAGCAAATAAAGTCATCATAAGTAATTTTTGTATATAAATTTAAATAGCATGTCATAAATTGCTTAACTGCATACGATACAGTTAACAGTAAATGCACATCTAAGCTAGTTTGCATTAAATAAGTAAAAATAAAATTCTGAATATCTTAAAACCAAATAAATTGTAATGCTGGAACGAGCATGAAAATATGCATTTGAAGCTGCCGTTTTTTCAATACATGTGACGTGACATACAAACCCACTTCCTGAGCCTGACTTTGTACCTAACAATAGATTTCTCCCCCTTCAGCAGGGGAAAAGGGAGATTCATGTAAATGGAAGGGAAGATGGAAAGCTAAACATTTTACATCCTTCGAAGTTTTAAAAAATGATATTAGAAAAAATCTTTAAAAAAATATAAATTTTAGAAAAAACAAAAAAAAGAATTAAATGTCAATTTCATAAGAAATCCCTGAAAGTGGCAAGTTAAAATCTCCAGAACACAATCATCTCTGTTTATGGTAGATTTATCTGGATTTAGTCACAAGATAATTACTGCCCTAGCCATAATTAACAAAATCATACAAAACATGATTTTGTAATAAATTATATGCAATTCAGATAAAAACCATTCTTCACATCAGTTCAGTAGCAGAACTGGCTAAAATTTCTCATCATAAAAGCAGAGACTCAAAGAATCTGTACGTTTGCTACAAGTGAAGTTTAAGAAAATCCACAGAATAAAACTTATTTTTATTTTAAATAAAGTGTTAACTATCATTGAACAGCATTCTCGCGTGGAAACCAAGAATGATAAAATGAATATCATTTACACTCATCCAGCATAGAAACACAATAAAAGCATATAACCCCAGACATATTGTCAATTATTGATCAAATATAAAAAATTCTTATTTTAAAACAGGTGCTCAGACAATCATAACTATCATTGAACAGAATTCTCAAGTGGAAACCGCGAATGATAAAAATGAATATAGTTTACACTCATTCAGCAAAACATGATAAAGGCCTATACCCCAAAAATAAATATAAAATTATTGATTCAATATAAAAACAAATTCTTATTTTAAAGCAAGTGCTCAGACAATCATAACTATCATTGAACAGAATTCTCAAGTAGAACCAGTGAATGGTAAAAACAAATATCATTTACTCTCATTCAGCAAAAAACATGATAAAAAAAGCTTATACCCCAGAAAGTTATAAAACTGATTCAATATAAAAGATTTTTATTTTAAAGGAAGTGTTCAGACAATCATAACTGCCATTGAACAGAATTCTCAAGTGGAAACTGCGAATGATAAAAATGAATATCATTTACTCATTCAGAATAGAAACAAGATAAAAAAGCCTATACGCCAGAAATATTGTTATAACATTGATTCAATATAAAAACAAAATGCATAATTAAATATCATTTACATTTGAATAAATATAAAACTAAAAACATGCAAAATAAATGTAAACTAATAAATATCCTACATTAACCGACAAAAACAGTCAAATGGGATTACTGCTACAGATGAAAATTCCTCACCTTAATTCAGAAGCAGAACCGGCAAAAATTTCTCCTCATAAAAGCAGATTAAGATTTATTTTACTATGTGGCTGACTAAAACTAATTATCAAGCTACTGTCATAGAAACTAAATAAAAGCTTTAAACTACTTAAACCTTCAGTTAGGAGCGAAAGACATGCATGTTAATCAGCATCATTACTCAGCTGAACTATGGCTTCATCATTAGGTTTACTAAATATGTAGCTTTGTATATCCTTAATATAAGATTTTATATAAAGTACTCTACAATCAGAATAGCATAAACATCAATAGATCAGAAACACGGACCAATGCATAATTCATCATTTTAAATTTTGTTAATATGTTCCCAGTGCTGTTTTCTATTGAAAAACAAATGCTTTGGATAAAAATTGTCCCTCAAACATATGCTTGTCATAATTTCATTATGAGCACATGTCAAATAAGATTTTGCTGTAATATGCAAGTCATTTACAAGACTTCAGACAACGAAATATCAACTCATTGTATCATCAGCAGACCGTCGTTTGTTGTCATCATTAGCAGCTTGTATCTATTTAGTTTACCGAGTACACAACAAAATTTGTGAAAATCCAGAACAGCTATTATATAACCCAAATATTGCACTAAAGCTTCAGATAGTACAAACTGGTGGTTAGTTGTCTCATCAGATCTAATCAAGAGTAGCAAATAATCATCATTAGCTTAAGTATTTAAAAGTATATTCCACAGAACCCAAGGGTTTCCTTACAATTCCAGGGATTCAGCAACTAGTTATGTAAATTCCTTTAAATAGATCCTTGTAAAATTTTTAATGCATAATTTGGATCACAATGGACATTTTCATTTTGAGGTTCCACCATAAAAACTGAATTTCAAATGGGTTGCACCACCATTTGAAATCTATTTTTGCAATTGCATGTTTTGTACACAATCCAAAGCCGACAATGTTGGTGCATCCCAGATAGGATATATTCACCAGCTAGCTCTAGTTTTAATCAAAAATATTTTTAAATTTAACATTTAACTTAATCTTGCTCAGAATAATCAAATGTCATATTTATCTTCAAAAACTAATCAGATGAAGAAATTCATGTTATTGAACATCATAGCAAGATTTAGTACCAAAGAAATTAAAATTAAGCAAAATTAAGACCTACCTGTTTAACAAATCGAATGCAATTTTGAAAATATGAATACATGCAAAAGTTACATGATCATGATTTGCATCTACTAATACAGAACAGTAAAAGTTTGAATTAAGCAATAACATTTGGCAAGGCTGACTTCTATACGCAAATATAGCAAAGCACAAAATATTTAGCTTTAAAGTAGCACTACAAAATGGCAACAGTGAGCAAGTCATGTGGTAACCACATATAAGACTTTTAAAAGATCAAAATACCATAGTCAATTCTAATTCTAACCTAGTTCAAACAATTTTCTAATCAAAATATTCATAATAAACTGACTTGAGCTTTCTTTTAATTAGGAACAACTTATTGCATTGTTAAAAATTAAAAAGTGAAAAAAATGACTTGCTCCCCACCCTGCTACACTTACCAAAATGTGCAACAAAATTGCATTTTCTACATGCTTGTTATAGCCAAGTTCCAAAAAATCTAACGGTTTAGAACAAATAAATATTGCTTACTATTAAATTGAAATCACTGCTGTCACCATCTGAAGAAATTTTTTTTTTAAAAGTTAAAATCATAATTTCTTAAATAATGTAAATAAATGGCTGAAATAATGTAAATAAAAGTATTTTACAGGTATAATTAGATTAAATCTCAACTCATTACTGAAGAGACAGACAGAAATGAAAAATGTCACTGCTTCTCATAGTTGCCCAGAATGAATGACTTATTCAGTGAATTATTCATTATTTCTTGCTTAAAAAATCAGAATATTTTTTTCTTTAGAGTGAAAGATGTATACCGATATTTAGTTCCATCACTGTATAGAATTGGCAAAATAATGTCAAGCAGTACCCTTCAGCAGCCCCTGTACTGAATTTTGCAGCTATCCAAAGCGTCATTTTCCAAATACACATCTATTTATTATTAAGGACTGTAATTCTAGCTGACATCAGAATAATGCAATAGCTTGCAAGGCAAATTCCATGAATTAGATAGAACTTAAAATCCAACTACAAGGAAATGCCCAGCTAGCCTACATAAGGAAAACCACTCAACAGGCAGAAAGTTGGATAAAATAGCTGTTCATACTACAGTACTGGCATAAAGTAAACATCCATGGCATCTACAGTACACACCATAGCTCAGTACACACTACAGTACACATGATAGCTGAAGTCTGCTATCCCTTTAGTTTGACACCTCGGATTCTGAAAAGATAAATTTGAATACAAAGAAATTTGTTATTTTTATTGCACCATAAAATGACAAAAATTTATATTTAATAGATAGTTGATTATCCCTATTGTCAATTTTCAGGTTCCAAAAAAATGTTTGAAACTTGTTTGGAAAAAAACTCTTGAACTCTTCAGTTCTAATGGATAATAGCCATTTAAAATGATTAAAGCCAAGTACCAAATAAATATTCCCAGAAATGTCCATGGCAGGAATGACATAGTCCCTGCTGCTGTGCTACAAGGAACTACCATTCCCGATGGTTTTGAATTTAAACCATAAGCAAAACATGATAAAAGCAGATACTCCAGAAATTGTTATACACTCCAGAAAATTATTGATTCAATATAAAAAACAAATTCTTATTTTAAAGCACGTGCTCAAACAATCATAGAACAAAATTCTCAAGTGGAAACCGCGAATGATACATATGAATATCATAATTTACACTCATTCAGCAAAACATTATAAAAGTCTATACCCCAGAAATTGTTATAAAATTGATTCAATATAAAAACAAATTCTTATTTTAAAGCAAGTGCTCAGACAATCATAACTATCATTGAACAGAATTCTCAAGTGGAAACCGCGAATGATACATATCAATATCATCATTTACACTCATTCAGCAAATCATGATAAAGGCCTATACCCCAGAAATAAATATAAAATTATTGACTCAATATAAGAACAAATTCTTATTTTAAAGCAAGTGCTCAGACAATCATATCATTGAACAGAATTCTCAAGTGGAAACCGCGAATGATAAATATGAATATAATCATTTACACTCATTCAGCAAAGCATGATAAGTCTATACCCCAGAAATTGTTATAAAATTGATTCAATATAAAAACAAATTCTTATTTTAAAGCAAGTGCTCAGACAATCATAACTATCATTGAATAGAATTCTCAAGTGGAAACCGCGAATGATAAATATGAATATCATCATTTACACTCATTCAACAAAACAAGATAAAAGTCTATACCCCAGAAATTGTTATAATATTGATTCAGTAAAAACATTTTAAAGCAAGTGCTCAGACAATCATAACTATCATTGAACAGAATTCTCAAGTGGAAACCGCGAATGATACATATGATTATCATTTACACTCATTCAGCAAATCATGATAAAGGCCTATACCCCAGAAATAAATATAAAATTATTGACTCAATATAAGAACAAATTCTTATTTTAAAGCAAGTGCTCAGACAATCATAACTATCATTGAACAGAATTCTCAAGTGGAAACCGCGAATGATAAATATGAATATCATCATTTACACTCATTCAACAAAACAAGATAAAAGTCTATACCCCAGAAATTGTTATAATATTATTGATTCAGTATAAAAACATTATTTTAAAGCAAGTGCTCAGACAATCATAACTATCATTGAACAGAATTCTCAAGTGGAAACCGCGAATGATAAATATGAATATCATCATTTACACTCATTCAACAAAACATGCTAAAAGTCTATACCCCAGAAATTGTTATAATATTATTGATTCAGTATAAAAACATTTTAAAGCAAGTGCTCAGACAATCATAACTATCATTGAACAGAATTCTCAAGTGGAAACCGCGAATGATAAATATGAATATCATCATTTACACTCATTCAACAAAACATGATAAAAGTCTATACCCCAGAAATTGTTATAAAATTGATTCAATATAAAAACAAATTCTTATTTTAAAGCAAGTGCTCAGACAATCATAACTATCATTGAATAGAATTCTCAAGTGGAAACCGCGAATGATACATATGAATATCATCATTTACACTCATTCAGCAAATCATGATAAAGGCCTATACCCCAGAAAAATTTATTGACTCAATATAAGAACAAATTCTTATTTTAAAGCAAGTGCTCAGACAATCATAACTATCATTGAACAGTATTCTCAAGTGGAAACCGCGAATGATAAACATAAATATTTACTCTCATTCAGCAAAAAAACATGGATAAAAAAAAGCTTATACCCCAGAAAGTTATAAAATTGATTCAATATAAAAGATTTTTATTTTAAAGCAAGTGTTCAATCATAACTATCATTGAACAGAACAATTCTCAAGTGGAAACTGCGAATGATAAAAATTAATATCATTTACACTCATTCAGAATAGAAACAAGATAAAAGCCTATACACCAGAAATATTGTTATATTGATTCAATATAAAAACAAAATGCATAATTAAATATCATTTACATTTGAATAAATATAAAACTAAAAACATGCAAAATAAATGTAAACTAATAAATATCCTACATTAACCGACAAAAACAGTCAAATGGGATTACTGCTACAGATGAAAATTCCTCACCTTAATTCAGAAGCAGAACCGGCAAAAATTTCTCCTCATAAAAGCAGATTAAGATTTATTTTACTATGTGGCTGACTAAAACTAATTATCAAGCTACTGTCATAGAAACTAAATAAAAGCTTTAAACTACTTAAACCTTCAGTTAGGAGCGAAAGACATGCATGTTAATCAGCATCATTACTCAGCTGAACTATGGCTTCATCATTAGGTTTACTAAATATGTAGCTTTGTATATCCTTAACATAAGATTTTATATAAAGTACTCTACAATCAGAATAGCATAAACATCAATAGATCAGAAACACGGACCAATGCATAATTCATCATTTTAAATTTTGTTAATATGTTCCCAGTGCTGTTTTCTATTGAAAAACAAATGCTTTGGATAAAAATTGTCCCTCAAACATATGCTTGTCATAATTTCATTATGAGCACATGTCAAATAAGATTTTGCTGTAATATGCAAGTCATTTACAAGACTTCAGACAACGAAATATCAACTCATTGTATCATCAGCAGACCGTCGTTTGTTGTCATCATTAGCAGCTTGTATCTATTTAGTTTACTGAGTACACAACAAAATTTGTGAAAATCCAGAACAGCTATTATATAACCCAAATATTGCACTAAAGCTTCAGATAGTACAAACTGGTGGTTAGTTGTCTCATCAGATCTAATCAAGAGTAGCAAATAATCATCATTAGCTTAAGTATTTAAAAGTATATTCCACAGAACCCAAGGGTTTCCTAACAATTCCAGGGATTCAGCAACTAGTTATGTAAATTCCTTTAAATAGATCCTTGTAAAATTTTTAATGCATAATTTGGATCACAATGGACATTTTCATTTTGAGGTTCCACCATAAAAACTGAATTTCAAATGGGTTGCACTACCATTTGAAATCTATTTATTTTTGCGATTGCATGTTTTGTACACAATCCAAAGGAGCCGACAATGTTGGTGCATCCCAGATAGGATATATTCACCAGCTAGCTCTAGTTTTAAACAAAAATATTTTTAAATTTAACATTTAACTTAATCTTGCTCAGAATAATCAAATGTCGTATTTATCTTCAAAAACTAATCAGATGAAGAAATTCATGTTATTGAACATCATAATTTAGTACCAAAGAAATTAAAATTAGCAAAATTTAAGTTAAAATTAAGCAAAATTAAGACCTGTTTAACAAATTGAATGCAATTTTGAAAATATGAATACATGCAAAAGTTAGAGAACAGTAAAAGTTTGAATTAAGCAATAACATTTGGCAAGGCTGACTTCTATACGCAAATATAGCAAAGCACAAAATATTTAGCTTTAAAGTAACACTACAAAATGGCAACAGTGAGCAAGTCATGTGGTAACCACATATAAGACTTTTAAAAGATCAAAATACCATAGTCAATTCTAATTCTAACCTAGTTCAAACAATTTTCTAATCAAAATATTCATAATAAACTGACTTGAGCTTTCTTTTAATTAAGAACAACTAATTGCATTGTTAAAAATTAAAAAAGTGAAAAAAATGACTTTCTCCCCACCCTGCTACACTTACCAAAATGTGCAACAAAATTGCATTTTTTACATGCTTGTTATAGCAAAGTTCCAAAACATCTAACGGATTTAGAACAAATAAATATTGCTTACTATTAACTTAAAATCACTGCTGTCACCATCTGGAGCATAATTTTTTTTTCAAGTTAAAATCATAATTTCCTAAATAATGTAAATAAATGGCTGAAGCCTAAGTATTTTACAGGTATAATTAGATTAAATCTTAACTCATTACTGAAGAGACAAATGAAAAATGTCACTGCTTCTCATAGTTGCCCAGAATGAATGACTTATTCAGTGAATTATTCATTATTTCTTGCTTAAAAAATCAGAATATTTTTTTCTTTAGAGTGAAAGATTTATACCCATATTTAGTTCCAACACTGTATAGAATTGGCAAAATAATGTTAAGTGGTATCCTTCTGCAGCCCCTGTACTGAATTTTGCAGCTATCCAAAGCGTCATTTTCCAAATACACATCCATTTATTATTAAGGAGTGTAATTCTAGCTGACATCAGAATAATGCAATAGCTTGCAAGGCAAATTCCATGAATTAGATGTGTAACTTAAAATCCAACTACAAGGAAATGCCCAGCTAGCCTACATAAGGAAATTGGTCAACAGGCAGAAAGCTGGATTAAAATAGCTGTTCATACTGCAATACTGGCATAAAGTAAAGATCTACAGTACACACCACTAGCTGAAGCCTGCTATCCCTTTAGTTTGACACCTTGGATTCTGAAAAGATAAATTTTAATACAAAGAATTTTTTGTCAGTTATTTTTATTACAACATAAAATCATAAAAATTTATATTTAATAGATAGTTAATTATACCTATTGTCAATTTTCAGGTTCCAAAAAAAATGTTTGAAACTTGTTTGGAAAAAGCTTTTGAACTCTTCAGTTCTAATGGATAATAGCCATTTAAAATGATTAAAGCAGAGTACCAAATAAATATTCCCAGAAATGTCCATGGCAGGAATGACATTAGTCCCTGTTGCTGTGCTACAGGGAACTACCATTCCGGATGGTTTTGAATTTAAACCATCTGAAGAAACTTCATGAACATCAGACAGATGTTTAGAAAAACAAAGTGATGGAACTAGATCTGAAAGCCACCTTTTGTAATAATCATTTACTTCTTGATTTTTTTGCCAGATCACCAAGAACTATCATACACAGTGACAGCGTCAGACTAAGATTCTTTATATTTTTTTACAAACTGGACCAGGTTTTTTTTAAACTGATGTGTTACAGATATCAAATTAAAGTCCATAGAGCTTTAATTAAAAATGAGCCCTGTATCATTACTGGTAACAAAAAAAATTATTTTTCATGAGGGGTAAGTGCAAAATTAGGCATTTTTTTAAAAATCAAACCACTAAGCCAAAAATCAGTTTTCATATAAATTAAAATTAGCCAAAAACCTGAAGTCCAAACACCTAGTTTGTATGATCTTGAATAATCCCACAGGGTTTGGTTCAGCAACAAAATAAAAATAAAAATTAGGAAACGGTATGAACAAATACACTTTTATTCATAATTAGTGTCAGGATTGAATACTCACAAAATGTGCAATAAAACATTTTCGCTTAATATAATAGTATGTATCAAAATGTCAACTGGGATGTGCATCAACAAATTAAATTTTTATAAATATTTTTGAAAGCTAAAATAGAAATAAATGGGCGATTTTAAAATTACAACTATTAAATGGTTTTTACCTACATAATTAGAAGGCAACTCACCACAACACAGGGAGTGTCAGAAATGACAAACTTGCATTTAATATATTATAGAAAGTTATGTAGAATGGTTGATTGTAATCAAAACAAATACTGCACAAAAAATCTTCCTGAAAGCTCAAGGGACACAAAATTGACAATTATCAAATATCTAGCTGTATATGTATGGCTCTCTTAGTGTAAGAAGTATATTGAAATACAACTTATGTGGAAAAGCCACAGTTATATAGCAACTTCATTTCAATAGCAAGTTTATATAAACTTGTTATTTGTAATTAGAAGTGCAAGTAGCTAGAAAATCTGCAAAATGCAATTAAAACAATTGTGAAAATCGTGATCTCAATATGTAATTTCATTAAACATTTAATGAGGATGCTACTTCACATGGTTTCATTAATATATATATTTTTTTTCCAATGGCAAAGCAATACAGAAGTACAAAAATACAAGTAAACAAATGTTAACCGAAGTCATTGCCTTAAAAGTTCTCTAGCACACCAATACAATGCCGTCTGAGAGTCGCCATGAAGTGCGGAGCAACAATGGAGGTGGGCACAGTTCATTGGTTCTGCCATATTACAAAGAGGGCAGTTTGGATGGTCAAAAATCCGGATGCGATGGAGATGTTCTCCTAAACAGTCGTGACCTGTCAAGACGTGAACTGGGCCACAGCCTCAAGGCGTGGGCCGTTGGGAATAGTGAGGAGATCCTCAACTTTCCACCGCTTTGTCTTGTAAATGGTGAAGAAGCTGCAATTTATAATTTTGACAGTCTGCTTAATATAGTTGAAAATAAGGGAACAGTTGCTGTATAAAGAATTTGGCGAAATCCGTCATTTTTTTCTTGCATCAAAGAAGACTTTTGAAAGTCCTAACGAATGCCATGTTAGGCTTTGTGTGAAACAAATAAAATTAAAAATGCTTACAAATGTAATACATGAATAAGTATAAATAATGCATAACATAAGTATAAAGACTATACTTAGTAGAGATTAATAACGATCCTTAAACAAAATTTCAAAAACTATACGTCTCGCATAGCAATGGCTGTTCGTGCGACAACTACTAAGGCTAAAAAGGTTTGCCAGGAAAACACTTCCAGATATTTTGTACCAACTGCAATTTATTTTCATGATTTATCGCTCCAAACAAAAAGCATCAAAAACCCTATTCTTATATCGAATTTGCACCAAAATAAGAGCACATTAAATTACTAAACCGGGGAATAATTTGGTGGAAAATCTATTAAACTGGGAAGTATTTATATTTAATGTAAATAATGTATGGCCCTCTTAGTGTAAGAAGCATTAGGATACAACTTATGTGGAAAAGCCAATGTTTATGTTGCAACTTCAATATAACAGAAAGCATATAAAAGCTTTTGCACAAAAGCAGAAGTGCACAACACATAGCACTTTAAAAAAGGGCAGCAGTATACAGAATTTTCATGCAAAACTTGTAATGCACACAATAGCTTAATTCTAATCATGTTTATTTGTCTTCCCATTAAGGCTGCATTCCATTGCAAAATGATAACTTTCAACAATGCTTTAGAATTACATTCTTCACTTTAATTCAGAAGCAGAAGTGGCTTAAAGGTTGTCTTGAACATTAATGTTTCCCTAGAATAAACTTATGATAACATTTATCCAACTAAGATAGGGTTCTCAACACCGGCAGTATTGAACATTTGTTTCTCTAGAAAAAACTTGTGATAACATTTATCCAACTAAGATAACAAGGAAAAATTATATGGAACTAAGCTAATTTTTTGTTAATGGTTAATTATCTATATTTTAGAATCGCTTAAAATTAACTTCTCGAAATCCTGCTCAGAGTTAAAAAGCTCTTTTAGCTCCACAGTAAGTCAGCATAATATATTAACTCATCATAGCAAATTCAACTTCTACCAAACCAAAAATAAATCTTCTACCAAACCAAGAATAAATCTTAAATGTGTCAGCTTAACAAGAGTAACTCAATGAGCCGGCTAAGTAGGCCATTAGTCTATTTAAATTGCATATTAAGATTAAAATCATTCAGAACAGCTTCAACTTTTGTACCATATTTTCTTGTGACCAACAATCCATCAATGTGGCATCCACACTGTGGGTATTGTGGGTGATGGCAACTGTAGCAAAATACCAGTACTACTATTTTAGAAATTGCAAACTTCAGTACATTCAGTGTTGCTGTTTGGATTAAAATTCAATTGTTCGAGTTGTAATACTTGTAACAAACTCATTTAGTGAGAAATGCACAATGCATTTTGTGCATATGAATTAATGATTCATCTAAAAAAAGAAACATCTGATGTGGGCACCACCTGACTTTCCCTAGACTCATTCATTTTCTTTCAAAATAACACTTATTTTAAATTACACTGAATATATATTTTTTGCAGGAAATTTTACAAAATTACTGAAAAAGCCATATTTATGCATTTTTGAATTTTACTTATATATTTTAATTATTTATAACTTACATATTTTTAATTATTAACATGTTAAGCTTAACATGACGTTCATAATCACTTTTCAAACACCATTTTGCTTAGCAATAGTTTAGGCAAAACTCTCAAAAATGGCAGATTATACCAACATTCTTTGTGCTAAAGCCATTCTAAAATTGGGCAATAAGAACCAAATCTTAAATTTGCAAATATATTTGATATTTGCAAAATTCCAGAAAAATTGGAGGTACAGCTTCAATGTAAAGAATTTGAATATATTTCTGAGCAATAAATTACATAATGTGGTAATCCCTTGGGAGCTTTTCTGGCAACCCCTTCTAGCTTTCAAGTGTTTATTATATGTTGTAGAGCATGTTTAATTAACATATGGATGTTCTGATCATTAACTGGGTTGTATTTGATTTTTTATATTGATCAGGAATGATAGTCTGATATGGTATGTACTAAATTGAGAGATTGATTGGGAAAACCATAAAATAAAGCACATGAAAAGCCCATTTTTAAAGTGTTGACATGTGCTTTCCCGTTATTGTATCAATTTTCTATTTATACATTATATACTTATTGATTTTTTAATTATATATTTTTAAATTTCGAAACAATATTTACAATACTTTTCCCAAGTTTTTTTTTAAATTTCATTAACTTGCAATCTTTTTTGAAACTTCAAAAAGTAGTTTTTTAATTTTATTAAAAGTACAATATTTCCCCCCCCCCAAGTATTTTATTTTATTTTAAAAGTAGTTATTTTGAAATTTTGTCATTCTTCTAAATATCTTTTTTTGCTACTTGCGTATTATTTTATACATTTTGATTTTTTATTATATATTTGTTATGCACAAATCCTAACAGGTGTTCATTAGGACTTTTCACCATCTTCCTTGGCACAAAAAAAAATTGCAGATTGCATAGATTTATATCGAAGCTGTTTCAAATTGGTAATTCATGCCATAGAATTACCACTCTCACCAAAATAAAATCATGAAGTTACTTCACAAAAGCCCAAACCAATAATTTTACAATTAAGTAAATTTAATATCTGCAATTCAGATTAAAAAATTCTTCACTTCAATTCAGTAGCAGAACTGACTAAGATTTCTCATCATAAAAGCAGACCCAAAGAATTTGTAGAGTTTACAAGTGAAGCATAAAAAATTCCACAGCCCTATTATTAATTTAATATAATAAAATTAAACTTTATTTTAAACAGTGTTCAATCATCAAGTTTGTTTACCAAAATGTGAAACAAACTGTGGAAACTACGAAATGATAGCAATGAATATCATTTACTCATTCAACATAGAAAAGATAAGTCTACATACAGAGCAAGTCTAAAATAAATTTTCATTAGCAAAGAGCTCACTCAATGGGCAGAATTCTAAGCACAATGATAATAACCAATCTACAAATTGTATGGCAGCAGGTGAAAACTGCTAATGCATAATTTCATATTTACATTTGAATAAATAAATATAATACTATAAACCTGTAAAATAAATGTAAACTAATAAATATGCTACAGTAATCTGCAAAATAAGCTAAATGTTATTCTATAAATGCAATTCAGAGGAAAATTCTTCACGAAGGAAAATTCTTCAGAAGCAGAACCGGCAAAAATTTCTCATCATAAAAGCAAATAAAGATTTAGTTTATATGGTTGACTAAAACTACTGTATTACCAAACTATGGTCTTAAAAAGCATTAAACTACTTTGTTTCAGTTAGGAGGAAAGACATGTTACTCAGCTGAACTATGACTTCATCATTAGGTTCCTACTATATATATATTTTATAAAATACTCTACAATCAGAATAGCATAGACATCAATTGATCAGAAACACGGACCAATGCATAATTCATCATTTTGAATTTTAACATATTCTCTGTACTATTTTTTGTTGGGCAATGAATGCTTCAGATAAAAACTGTCCACACAGAGTTTCAGACATATGCTTGTCTACATTTCATCATGAGCAAACATGTCAATAAATATGGTTTTACTGTAGTATGCAAGCCAATAAACAAGACTTCAGACAACGAAATGTCAACTCATTGTATCATCAGCAGACCGTCGTTTGTTGTCATCATTGGCAGCTTGTATTTCTATTTTTATGAAAAGAAAGGTCAGAACAGCTCTTGTATACTAAATATTGCACTGAAAAGCTTCAGATAGTACAAACTGGTGGTTAGTTGTCATCAGATCTAATCAAGAGTAGCAAATAATCATCATTAGCTTTAAAACATAGTTATTCAAAGTGGGTTCAACAGAACCCAAGAGTTTGGCATTAAGAATTTTATTTTCATTCTTTTATCAAGAAAATTTACTAACATTTTGAATGCATAATTTGGACCACAATGGATTTTTTTTTAATTTTTATTTTGGGGTTCATACATTCTGGAATGCATAAACATTGTTTGGATTTATTCAGAAACTGGCTTTAGTTTTAATCAAAAATGTTTCAATTTAATTTTGCTCAGAATAAAGTCATATTTGTCTTCAGAAACTAATCAGGTGAAGAAATTCATTTTATTCAACATCATAGCAAGATTTAATGCCAGAGAAATTGAAAATGGCAACACTTAAGCATATGATTTGTTTTAACAAACTGAATGAAATTTTGAAAACAAAATGAATAACATATGAAAGGAAAAGTTGCATGATCATGCAACAAGTCACTGTCAAGTTCAAATTAAACAAAATATTTGGCAGAGCTGGAGTCAAATACAGCAAAGCACAACTTGAAAGCAACACTACAAAATAGTAACAATGAGCAAGCCATGTGGTATTATAAAAGACCTTTTTTATAAGATCGCAATACCATAATCAGAATTTCAAATAATTTTCTAATCATAATATTCATAACACAAACTTACTAGTTATTGTTAAAAACTAAAAAATATCGCATGGAAATTTTTTCTCAAAATATCAAGAATCCATCAAACACCATAGTCAATTAGAATTTAGATCACAATTTTTTAATATAAATATCCTTACAAACGAGGTTTATTACAAATTGATTTGCATTATTTTCAATTGTTAACGTAACGAATTGTCACCCAATAACTATTCCCCACTATCCTTAGTTATAGCTGGAAAGGAATTTTGTCAAACTTGCTGGAAAGGAAAATATGTCAATAAGTAGAACTAAAAATCATGCACATGAAACTTCTAGATTCTTGGCAAAACTGTTTGAACACGAGTATGAATCAATCATAAGCTCATTTTAAGATGTCTCATCTTTACTATTACCTGGCATTGTTATTCAAACCCATTACAGAAGAAAGTTCAGCAAAAACTGCACTTCTAAGGAAGTACAGCAAAGCAATAAGTTGGAATGTTTCTACACCCCTAGATAGAAAGAAGATTCTTTCGACTAATGTAGCAGCAACTGTAACGATTTTTACATGATCATTGTATCACAAATCAAATCAAACACTCACGAAAAATCCGATGTAGCTCAGAAATAAGTTTTTAATCAAAATATTCATGCGAACGAGACTTTTACTTCATCATAGCCACGTGTATTTTTACAAAAGAATAAAATTGATGACTTTCTGACATTTATGTCCAAAACCATGGCATTACTGAAAAGTTCAGCAAAAACTGCGCTTCTAAGCAAATATATTAAGGCAAGAAGTTGAAATGTTTCTAAACGCCTAGATGGAAAGAAGATTCTTTCGACTAATGTAGCAACAGCTTTAAGGAAAGATTTTTCACAAGATCATCGTATCACAAATCAAATCAAACATTCACGAAATATCCGATGTAGCTCAGATATAAGTTTTGAATCAAAATATTCATGCGAACGAGACTATTACTGCATCATAGCCACATGCATTTTTACAAAAGGATGAAGGAGATAATTATAACCTAGAAATACGATAACCACGCGGAAGACAAAAAAATAAAACTGAAATAAACAAAAGTGGCTTATTAACATTTCAGTAGAAATAATATTAAAGGATTCCGTACATGTAAAAACTACTCAGAAGAGAAGATTGAAAGAGATTGAAATACGACGGCAATTGATGAGCTATAAAATAGCGTAGCTAATGTACACATAAGCAAAACGGAAATACATTCAAAACATGGGTTTCGAATACAAGATAAAAAATAGAAAAAAATTATACTCAACACTAAAAATTATACTTGAATATTACATAAATGGAACCTTTCGGACTCTAAATTGACCATCGGCGAACAACCTGATGTAGCAACAAACAAAACATCTAACCATCAACACAGCAGTACAAAAATGGCCTCTTTCTTTTCCGGTTCACTCTTTTATACTAGTCGAGTTAAGTTGAGAAAAATTGACAATGCCGGAAGTACTGTCCCTCAAGGGGGAGAAGCCGGAACTAGACAGGGATTCAGTTGTAACAGTGGCATATATTGAAATAGGGATCAACGAACAGTATGGGCGGGGCCAACGTGAAACAGGGCACGTCAGTCAAGAATACGTATATTGAGACGGGGTGTCCAAATTACTACTTACTAAGGCTCCGCCTCCGTCCAGCCCATACTGGGCATTACTGAAGGTGGAGCTAATGGGACGTAACACATATACGTAGCAAGAGGATTTTCATCGTCACCTTCGAGATCTATCTTATTCACGATGGTGACGATTTTCATTTGCCATTTATGTTCTAAAACACAGAGATTTAATTTTTATGTTTTCATCGTATTACGGAAGGATATCTTTTTCTATTTACGTATGTATAATTAACGAAATTCATTCAAACTACGATTCATATTGCAGCACATTATGTAATTTTTGAAATATTTCAGCGAGCTGGGTATTTTTCTTTGGATCAGGTGAGTTTTAAATCATCTGATTCATTGTAAATTTATCTTGCTCGCATTTTTAAAACCATTTTAATCATCAGTATTATTTTGTGCTGAATTCGAGTTCCTCTTACTCTCAAGTTTTCTACAGCATATTTAATTGCTTGCAAACATAAATATTAAATATTTTATTCTATTTTAAATGTTTTCTTGCCACAATTGCAAATGACAATTAGTAAATAGTATTGCATGATTCATGTATGTGGTTACAATATTTCATAATTATCTAATATTTCATCCACTGCATTCTAATAAGCAATGGCCCACACTTCAAAATATTTAGTATAATATACCATTAAAGCATTGGTAAATATATCACTTAAAGCAATCATAATCTAAATTACTTCATAGGAATGCTGTTGTGAATCTGAGATTTGATTTAAACTTTTATATCAGCGTTATATGTTCATGGTTGCAGTTATCTTATCTGCAATGAGAGCAGGGTGCAAAAAAAGCGGTATCACATCGCAAATTGCGTTAGAAAATTTGTGTTTTGCTATGTAAAAATAAATTTGAATCGCATTTTGAGACTTTATTTCAAAAATCACAACAAATGATTCATAACGGTAAAAAAATAAATCTTTCCGTATATGTGCATAGCTCCTTTAATATTGATGGCTTTTTCTTTTATATTTCAAACCCGGCATCTCGATATGTTTATAGGTACATTTTTTAAGAACTAGTGAAATAATTGTTATGAACTGCAAGTCAAAATATCGAAACTGCTATAGAAATAAAATTTTGATTAGCAGTTTGCTAATCAAAAATATTCCCTTATTTTGCACACCCTTATTTTCCTCTTCAACGCAGATCGTCCGACCTACCAATAAGGTATAAGATATCGATTTGGACGACCAGAAAGTGTCACCCAATTTAGACCGGAACCCATTGGGGGAGGCATCCACAGGGAACGTACCCTCCTTCCTCTACCACCAACCTCTCGGATGGCCTTACGGATCCACATGTTTAATATGATTGTACTCTGCATGAACACGGCGGAAGTTTTGGCAGTGACAGGTATCGAACCCGGGCCGTCCAAGTGCAATTCCCACGAGCTAACCACTGGGCTGTCGCACCCCTTATTTTGCACCCAGAATGAGAGCCTGATTCGAACTTTGGGAATATTTTTATAGGCAAAGTTCTCTCAAGAGTTTAATTTTTAATAAATTGGAAGCCGACTGTATGGTAGCACTTAATATATCAGTCCCCATGGAAATTCACATTATTGTAGCATATAGAAAAGCAAGTTTTCTTGCTTCCATTGCGGGTATTAATTACTCCATGTTGATAACACGTTTCTTTAAAACAAAATATAAATATCCCTTACTTCATATTACGTTAAACAAATGAGTACTTAAAATGTTAACGATATTGTACACAAATATTTGTACAGAAATTATTTTAAAATTGTGCTTTGTGTACAGGGATAACTAAAATGTGTAAATCGATGAAAGTAAGAATGTCAAATGTTTTTTTTTTTAAATACACTAAAAATTTACGTGCACAATGATTTAAAAAAAATTATATGCATCCGGAGATTGCTATTTAAAACATCATATCAATTTCATACTAAATCTTTTCAAATATAGTTAGAGATGTGTATCAGTAAATTTTCCATTTTTATTTCATTTTAATAGATTTGAAAATTAATTCTTTTTACACTGCTTTTTAAAAAGCAAGTAACTTTACAAGTATTTGATTATTTAGTTTTTTAATTTTGAAGAAGATGGTTTAGTCATGATAACAGTCATGTAAAAATAATTTGCGGAGACTGAAAAACGGAGTCCAAATTTGCAAATATGAAGTTTCATGATATATATTTTAGCTAGGTTAGCATTTAGTTAGCAAGCATTTAGTCTATTACAATAAATATACCTTAGTGCAGCTGAATGGACCTGAACATAGCCGCCGTCAAATATTTTGGGCATATACAACAAATGTGCACCCCTCCGTATTTTACAAGTTATAAATCTATTTTTACAAATGATTTAGGCAAAAAGGGGTCCGGTTTGTGGAACAGTCCAGTTGTTAGTTCACGAGGATTGCACTAGAATCATCCAAGTTTGATTCCCAGCTCTGCCCAAACTGTCTATGTGTTCATGCGGAGTACGGAATGTTAAATATGTGGGCCTGTAAGTTCTTCCAAACGATACAGTCCCTGTGGATGCTGCCCCCACTGGTTTCTGGTCTAAATTGGATGACACTTCTCGGTCATTAAAACAGATTCTTACGGTCATTAAAACAGAACCTTACACCTTCGGGTAGTTCAGATAGTGTGGGTAAAAAAAATAAAGCTTCCCAAGCCCCTATGCAAAGAATTCTTATGCCTTACCTATCAGTGCCTCTATACTAGACTGCGGTTTGAGAGGTATGGAATACTATTTTAAGTAATGTTTTAGTAGTAACTGAATTACAATTAAAATAAATTAATGACATTAACAAATTTATTGAAGTGAAACCCCGGTTTTGTAATACAAACATTATATGCAGGAAAACAAAACACAAGAAAAACTCCATTTTAATAAAAATATAAAAATCAAGGAAAATATTTAAGAAAATAAATAGACCACTTATCAAGCTTTACTCTTTCATTTGATAAAAATTTAATCAAGAACAATTCCAAATATATACTCGTATATTTCATTCAAGATTGATTTGGTTTCCATAAGAATATTTTACCTTGACCTTAATGCATAGACTTGTAAATTTCTTAATTGTAAACAACTATGCTACTTCAAATTTATACAAAACAATTGAAGCAAAAAATAAATAATTATCAAAAAATGTAAGGTGAAATTGAATAAATTAAAACATCAGGATATTTGAAGTCAAATTTCCTATTAACTATTAAGAAAACAGCCACTTCCTTATAGCTTAGACATGTCTATCAAAGACTTGCTGTAGCTCGAGTATAAATTGTGTGCATATTTTCTTTAAGTTCCATTTCCAATGGAATATTGTCTGATATGGGTAGACAGAGAGAGATTCGTTACTCCTGAAAATCCCGCTTGACACTTAGCTTCACTAGACAAAGTAAATATACTTTGTTTATTTTACAAATTATTTGGATAGACGCTATCTCCCTTGTCAGTCATAAAACCAAAATAAATAAAATATTTCTACAAAATTAACTCTTTATAAAAACTTAAAACAAAATTGCAACATGTTACATATACAGGGTGGCCATAATTAAACTGACAGTGCTCAGAGTGTTCTGTAGCTTGATCTAATTGCGAGAATAGCACCAAACTTTGTAGGAAGATTAAACAAGACGGGGGACGAAGGAGTCCGCGAAAAAAAATTTGTTCCAAAAGTCACCGCTAGGGGAATATGTGGCGATGTGTAATAGAAAAGAGAGTTTTAAAAAATAAAATTAGCTTTTATCTAGCACATTTAACAATTTAATTCATGCTCAATATGGCAACAATTTTAAAAAAGCGAAAAATTTACATAAACACTGATAAAGTCTTTTTATCTGCAATTTCACTGAGTCCCAAAGAAAGCAGTAACAGAAGAAGTTATTTATTAAGTTTCCTGCAGACATGTTACTTTCTGCTGTTGTGAATGCTGTGCACAGAATGCAGTGGCGGCTCGCGTATTGACAGTGTGGCACTGCGGGAGCGACAGTGCTCTCTCTCCCTCGCAACCTCGCGTGTAGCTTCCTATGCGCGCATGTGCACAACAGTCAAATGCCACGCCGCTGAAACTGTGAAGCGTGGTGTTTGACTGTTGTGCACATGCGCACATAGGAAGCTGCACGCGAGGCTGCGAGGAAGAGAGAGCACTGTCGCTCCCGCAGTGCCACGCTGCCAATACGCGAGCCGCCACTGACAGAATGCAATATGTGGTCCACAAAAACGGCGGCCACATTGAACCTGATTTGAATGAGCTAAATAAAAACTAATTTTATTTCAGTATTTATTCAGCATTTTTGAAACTCTCTTTTCTCTTACACAGCGCCACATATTCCCCTAGCGGTGACTTTTGGAACTAATTTTTTCGTGGGCTCCTTCGTCCCCCGTTTTGTTTAATATTTCTACACAATTTGGCGCCACTCTCGCAATTAGATCGTGCTACAGAACACTCTGAGCACTGTCAGTTTAATTATGGCCACCCTGTATAAACGTACAAGGTTAACGAATTGATTTTTAAATGAAATGATAAAATCAGTGGTGAGCAGCGATATTTTGGTTTAGGCAAGCACAACATTTAATTCTGGTGTATAAAAACAATAGAAAAAATATATTGCAGTCAATCCTTCTACATCCTGGTACTCTCATAATGCAGATTCTATATAATGTGGAGCAAAAATTGCAACAGCCCTGTCATAAGGCAATATTCTTAAAACGCGATAGTCTTATAAAGCGGTTTCTTTATAATACCCATCAATTTAAACAGTCTCCCTATAGCATGATTACACTTTTACGGTTCGAAATTAGTGGGGAATTCCCCTGTTTTTTCATCCACGTACATCACCATATTTCAATTTCATGACCAGGGAAATCCTCTGTAAAATAAATTCATACATTCACTTCAAATGCATTTGTAGATGAAAATATGGGTAAAGAATGGGTTTCAAATTTCAATTTAAGTGATGTGAAAAGTGGACTGGGTTTGGGTAAACAATTAGAAAATTACTTTATTGAAAATGATCCTTCATCAGTATGAAGTGCAAATTTTAAAAGATAATTACAAAATTGTTTAGCTCCTTTCAGAGAGATTTTGATAGAGTTACAAATTAAAACTACATTTGAAAACGAAAATGAAGATATGCAAAATGAAGAGAATATTAAAAGAATTAGACCACTAACTAATATTTAACAGAGGTGATGAATATTAATAGAATTTTTGTTGGAAAAAAGTTATTAAGTTTATATTTCACGTTGTTTTTAATTTTCTTATAAAGTCTTAAAATAATTCGAAATATGTAAAATATTTTTGCCTTACTTTTGTATCTATAAACTTATATTTCATAACCATATAAACCATAACATGGTACTCTAAAAATACAATTTTATATAGTATAGAATGAATCAGTCTGATTTATATGTTCTGAGTTCCACTTACTTTGGAAGGAAATTTGCATTGTTATACATATTAAAATATAACACTTACTTGATTGATACTTCGTTAAAATATTATATCCAGCATAATAACCATAATAGCATTACAGGCCTATATTGAGACAAGAAAGAAAATAGGATGTACGGGAAATTAAGTGACGTTTGGGTTTTATGTCACAACGCCCGCCCCCAGTATGGGTGGGACTAAGGCTCCTCTATATACGAGCTGACTCATCAAGCATATTGAAGCCCACCGTAGCTGGAAGCGCAGTCCATTAGCATTAACTCTATTCGTATTTTAACTTTAAGAAGTATAATTGAAATAATTATGGATGGTTGTTCTGCACCGAACTGCTCTAATCATTCTAGAAATGGTTTTAGGCTATTTCGCTTTCCTAGGCACGAAGAAAGAAGAAAACAATGGCTAATTAATAATTGGATACACGGTAATGGAGAATACTTGTGCGAGCTAAATTCTACAATATTCTAATTGAAACTTCTTTTTTCATATAAAGTATGCATTTTAAACACTTATTTTATAATTTCTGTAACTTTAGTATAGAACCCTATGGGCTTCAATATGCTTGATAAGTCAGCCTGTAGTAGAGGAGCTCTAGGTGGGACGGAAGCGGAGCCGTAGAAAGTAGTAATTTGGACACTTCGTTTCAATATATGGTTCCACGTCAGTCAAAAATCTGTTACTTTCTCTTCGCTACACTCAACGCTTATACACTGCATCCATTTACTATTTTCAATTATTGCAGCATGCGATAAATTATTTACCGATTACTTTATTAATGTAAACAAGGGGATTTTCATATGTTTGCTATTTATGTGTTTAACTCACGAAAATTCGATTTTCATGGTATTTCGGAAATGTTACTATATAAGTAAAGCATCTTTTTCTATTTACATATGTATAACAATTTAACTTATTCAAACTATCATTCATATTTGAACACATAATTTAATTTTTCAGATATTTCAGCGAGCTAAATATTTTTCTTTGGATTAAGTGGATGTTAAACATCTGATTCATTGTGAATTTATCTTGCAGGCATTTTACTTATCAATATTATTTTGTGTTAAATTCGAATTCCTTTTACTTTTACGTTTTCTCCAAAGTATTTAATACATGCAAACATGAATTTCAGCTATTTTGATTCTGTTTAATGCTTTATTGCTACGATTACAGATAGTAATTAGTAAATAGTATTGCACAACTCATGTGTATAGTTACAATGTGTTACAACTTTACCTAATATATCTTTGAAACTACAGTAACAAAAAATATGTTCTGACTTAGACGCAGCAAAATAAATATACGATGCCTTTGTATCAAATGTCATGTTTCCTAACATCATGGGGGTATTGAACACCCTATGTACCCCTTAAACACAGCCCTGGAGTTTTACCACTCTTCCCTCAAGTACTGCTTTTCTTGAGAGCGGTTTCAGCTGATTTAATCATGTAAAAACATTTAGAGAAATAGATTGAAAACTATCAAAATAAGTAAACTTTCAGTATATCTATTAAAAGTCTACATTTGGATAGTATTAATCCAGAATCAGCCATTGATAAATGACATGTTTCAGCTGATGAAGGGATATATGTGAATATAGAAGAATAAATTTTTATCCACTCTGAGTATGTATTTTTGTTATTTTCTTACATATCGTCATCAGTTTATGTAGGAATGAAGTAAAATTTGTGTATACATAAGACTTTACAGTTATGTGCATATTTATGTTATTTTTTTTTGACACAACAATCACGTAATTGCATATAAATTTTAAAGTAATTTTTTATGATAAAAATGACAAATATGTTATGCAATGTTGTTATTTATATTATATTTGCGGATGAAACAGTTTTTTACGAGTAAACTATGAGCTGAAATTTCTTTCCCTGGACTAATTAATATCAAAATAATTGACAAAGCTGTACCTTCAAATACAGCCATAAAGAAAGAGAGAAGGCCAGACACTGGTTGAGAAAGCTAGACAGTAATGTATGTTATTTCTGCAGGTATTAACATTTTGCATACCCATAATAACCGGCAGATACAGCAAAACTTTGCACAAAATGAACTTAACATGCTTTGTTTGGAACATTAGTATTAAAATATGTAACATATTAAATTTTGCAAAAGGTACATAAAAAGATACGAACTGTCACATATCCCAAATAATGTAATCCTTTTCACTAAATTTATTATAAATTACTTTATTTCTGTAATTTATCACTTTCCTTATATACATAATGTATAAGGAAAGTATTGTGACGGGGTCAAAAATTCGAATTCGAGTTTTCGACGGGATAGCACGTTTCAAGCATCCCTGATCACGAATCAAACATTTTTGAAGTGATGCCTGTGTGTGTGTGTATGTGTGTGAAAGTATGTGTGTGTGTGTGTGTGTGTGTGTCAGTGAGCCTGTGGAGACGATAACTGACGAACGAATAGACCAATTCGAACGAAATTTGGTACAAAAATCACAATCCGTAAACACTGTAAGCCTATTGTTTTTATACGCAATCGAATGTCCAGAACCTCCCTAAATTTTCGAATGAAATTTTGAAAAAATAGTCAAAAAATCAAAACCGATAATAAAGTTACGCAAATAGACATTTCTTATGTAATTTTTCATTAGAAAACGATTGGCATAAATTTTAGAACGCTAACATGAACCGTTCTTGAGATATTGCATATTTTTCAAAAAAATTATGAAAAAGTCATATAAAATAAAAAAAAATATATATTTCCATTGAGAAACATGTTCACTTTTCATATGTAATACCATGCGATAAATTGGGTGACATCATTCTCGTGGATCTAGCTCGTTCCATTCATGAAAAAAGATGATTTGAGTAATAGTTTTTTATTTGAACGCCAATAGTCATTTATATGCTGTAAGTATAACTTATTTCTCCGTTCATAACGCTTGGGGAGATTTTTGGCGACGAATTTGACGGAATGTCGCCAACTTGGCGACATTTTTAATTGTTGCCAAATTAACAAAAATTTCGCCAAATTGATAAAAATGACGTTAAATCAATGAAAATGACGTCTAATTGAAGAAAATTCAATATCATGGAAAGAATATAAGTATTTACTGTAAGAATAACGTTTTTTTTTTAGTTTTAAAAGTAGTAAATTCATTGCATTATATAAGGAAAGTCATGTGTTGCCCACATCAGATTTTTTAAAATATGTATAATTTTCTACAATTAAAAAATACTTTTATGTTTATTGTGAATAATTTATTACTCTATGTATTATTGTTATTAAGTATATTGTGTTATTACTGTGAATTAAAATGCTCTAATTTCTTCTTAGTTTATAATCAATATATTAAAACAAATCAATATCTGAAAGGATAAAAATGTTTCAAGTAGGAGACGTACAACATATACGTAATTTAAATTTTAGTAGCTACCATTTTTATAAAGTTTGACGTCCATCGATCTAGATCATGTAAAAAAACTATTCATTTAGTACGATGAACATGTTAATATAAATTACAATTTTATATAAATTTTAATACAAGATCTCGTTATCGTATCATTAGTTTTATGACATTTTATTGATTCCGAAAGATCGGTATGACATCGATCTTCACTTTCATGTAACAGAAAATAAATTTAAGATAATAGTACAAGGTTTCACTTCTATGAAAATTACTAACTGTAAGATTAAAAAATTTTCAATCTTTATGAGACATAATTTGAAAAATGGAATTGTACTAAAAAATGTATCAAAAATAATACTTACCCTTATGTAGAAAGAAAAGCATTGAAGATTAAACGTTCGTGCTTTTTAACACTTTACAACAAAGTTGAAAAGTGTTTATGACTTTGTTCATTCTGTCTGTCTGTCTGTCTGTCCGTTAGCACGATAACTGCAGTAAAAATGACTTAATCAAAATGAAATTTTAGTATGTTGTTCAGACGGTCTATAGGACCTATGGGAATATAAATGAATAATATCACCCAATTAGTTTTGGATTGAACCCGGGTTGAAAAAATGGAATGCATTGAGCCCTATCGGACCTAATTTTTCAAGCCTTTTTTAAGCGGATTTAAAATTCACAAATTGCTTCGAAAATTTTAGGCAATATTCAAATTGTTCCATAAAATATATAAAAAAAAATTCAGCGAAATATATTCAGTTGTTTTTTAAATAAAAATTAAAATAATAATAACACATCTTATATGAAGCGATCACGTGTCCATGATATGAAACGATCACATGACCCACTTCAAAATTATGTATGGCATCCATCTTGTGTCAAAATCGTGATTTTTAAAGTTCTTTTTAATTCATATTGAGTGTTGTATCCGTCCTAAAACTACTTTATTTTTGCCTTGCATCTACATACTGAAACAACGCAATGACAATATATTTCAGTTTAAATGCTCTTCCAAATTTGATTATTTCTACTATCAAGCCTATTTTTCACCTATGTAGAATGTAAACAGCAAAATATGTAGAATGAGTTGTATTAGAATCGCTGTAATTCTTTAACACAAAATCATTTAGTCCATGGAGTCTGCTTAGCTGATGTGAATGAAATATTCATTGATTTTAGAAAGAGACGGACGATATTTTTCGATGAAGTTTTACGCATAGAGTTTACTTACTTGTAGCTCAATGGTCTTAATTTTTAAATAAAATAAATTATTATAGTATTGTGATGAATGACATGAATGGGGGAATTATTTATGAATGAAATGTTGCTTTTATAGAGAGAGCCAGGCGTGTTATTTTTTTATGACGTCATTTGAATGAATTTCAGTTGTTTTCGATGAAGTTTTCAAATATAATAAATTATCGTAGTATTATGATAATTCTAAAATTATTACCGAGGAATGTATCACATTTTAGAGATGTTTAAACCAGGCAATTTATACTTTAATGCCGCCATTTGAATGAAGTTAATTTTTTTCGATGAAGGTTTAAGGTTTCAAATATAATAAATTAATGTAGTATTGTGATAAGTTTTAAAATATTACCGAGGAATGTATTGCATTTTAGACATGTTTAAATAAAATTGCATTGAAGTTGGAAAGTGTTTCATAATCAATGCTTTAAGCATGATTGATCTTTCTTGTTCTTTCTGCGCTAGGGTTGCAGTGCTACTGGTTTTATGCCAATTTTAACAAGCATTGGCTGCAATAATGGCCGACCGTTGAAAATTGAAGGAACACATATGCGAGTTAATTAATGTACAAATTGTTAAAAAGTTATGTATAAAGGATAAAGCCTTAGTATTTTAATCTTTTGGCAAAGGAAAATTCAAAATATTCAGCCTAGGAAACCAACAAACAGTTAGCAAAGCATCTCGATAGCTATGAGACGGCACTATAGGACGCCATCTATTGAATAATTGAAAAACTACAACTTATTTAGATTGTTTAATTATTTAATTTATAGTTTATTATTTCATTAATCTTACTCGTATTTTCTGTGTCCAAAAGATGCTTCATATTCCATTCCATCGCCCCTAACATATTCCAAAAAGATTTGAACACGCATTATTGCGCTGTTGTGTTCAAGAGAATACAATACCCTATAACATGAATGGGGAAAAGTCTAAATCAGCCTTAAAGATGTGGGTCGGAAAATTTTCAGTTTTTTTTTTTCATTTTAATAGATCAGAAATTGAACGCTTTCCACACACCTTTTCAGGGGCCGCGGTAGCCCTGTGGTTAGCGCGCGGGAGTTGCACTTGGTAGGCCCGGGTTCGATTCCCGCCACCGCCCAAACTGCCGCCGTGTTCACGCGGAGTACGATCACGTTAAACATGTGGGTCCGTAAGTCCTTCTACGAGGTTGGTGGTAGGGGAAGGAGGGTACGATCCCTGTGGATGCCTGCCCCACTGGGTTCCGGTCTAAATTGGGTGGCACCTCCCGGCCATCCAAACAGATGCCTTACACCTTTCTGGTAGGTCGGACGGTCTGGGTCTCAACAACAACAACACACCGTTTTCAAAAAGGAAATAACTTTACAAGTCTTTGATCATCTAGTTTTTTATTTTTCAGGAGGACGGGAACAGGTGGTGAAGCGTAATAAAATAATTTGACGTGACCGAAAACCAAGGTCCAGAATTTGTAAATATAAAGTTTCATGCTATATATTTTAGCTAGGTTACATTTAGGACTTCAGCGGTGGGTGCCGGATTATCAGATGTCGAACTAAAATGGGGTAAAAAATGAAAATAATGAATTTAAAATAAAATATTGAACAATAAATGTGATATTATTTCCAAAAGCATTACACAGACTGGATTACACTATACAGTACGTGAAAAACATTTAAACTAATTTAAATAATATAAGGAAAACTTCAATGAACAGATATTTGCATACAATAGCATTTAGCCTATTACAATAAATGTACCTTAGCATAGCTGAATGGACTTGAACATAGCCGCCAACAGAAAATATAGCCCCAATGCAACATATAGGTCCACCTTCATATTTTACAAATTATTTACCTTTTTCTCTGCTTCCCGGGCCCCTATGCAAAGTACCCTTTCTCCTTACCTATCAGCGCCTCTGTATCCGATTGCGGTTTTAGAGACATGCCAGGTTGTTTATGAGGTAAGTTTTCTGTAATAACTGAATTACAATTAAGAAAATCTGATGTCGGCAACACATGATTTTCCTTATATAATGTAATGAATTTACTACTTTTACAGTAAAAAAAATAGGTTTTTCTTATAGTAGATACGAATATTCTTTCCAAGATGTTTAATTTTCGACAATTAGTCGTCATTTTCATTGATTTAGCGTCATTTTTATCCATTTGGCGAGATTTTCGTTAATTTGGCAATATTTCAAAAAGTCGCCAAGTTGGCGACATTCCGCCAAATTCGTCGCTAAAATCTCGCCAAGCGTTATGGACAAAGAAATAAGTTGTTCTTACAGCTGATAAATGACTATTGGCGTTCAAATACAAAAGTATTACTCAAAGTATCTTTTTTCATGAATGGAACGAGCTAGATCCACGAGAATAATGTCACCCAATTTATCGCATGGTATTACATATGAAAAGTGAACATGTTTCTCAATAGGAAATATTTTTTTAAATTTTATATGACTTTTTAATAATTTTTTTGAAAAATGTGCAATAACTCAAGAACGGTTCATGTTAGCGTTCCAAAATTTATGCCAATCATTTTCTAATGAAAAATTACATAAGAAATGTCTATTTCCGTAACTTTATTAGCGGTTTTGATTTTTTGACGATTTTTTCAAAATTTTACTCAAAAATTTAGGGGGGTTCTGAACATTCAATTGCGTATAAAAACAATAGGCTTCCAGTGTTTATGGATTGTGATTTTTGTACCAAATTTCGTTCGAATCGGTCCATTCGTTCGTCAGTTATCGTCTCCACAGACTCACTGACACACACACACACACACACATACACACTTTCACACACTTTCACACACACACACATACACACACACATACACACACACACACAGATATCACTTCAAAATTGTTCGATTCGTGATCAGGGATGCTTGAAACGTGGTCTCCCGTCGAAAACTCGAATTCGAATTTTCGACCCCGTCACAATACTTTCCTTATACATTCATTATGTATAAGGAAAGTAATAAATTAATGACATTTACAATTTTAATACAGTGAACTCCGGTTTTGCGTTTAAAATATTATATGCGGGACCAATTAAAAACATCATATACTGGAAAACTCTTTTAATTGGAATATATAAATCAAGGAAAATATATAAGAAAATAAATATACCACTTACCAAGCTTTACTATTTCACTTGATAAAAATTTAATTAATAAAAATTCCAGGTGCATTGAAAATGTGCATTCGTATAATACATTCACTATAGATTCTGTTTGCATAAGAATTTTTTGCTTCCCTTAATACACAGACTTTTTCAATTTCTTTGTTACAGACAACTATACCACTTCTAGTTTATATAAAAAAAATCTGATGTGGACAGCACATGACTTTCCTTATATAACACAATGAATTTACTACTTTTACAGCAAAAAAATCGGTTATTCTTATAGTAGATACTTATATTCTTTCCAAGATATTGAATTTTCGTCAATGAGTCGTCATTTTCATTGATTTAGCGTCATTTTTATCCATTTGGCGAGATTTTCGTTAATTTGGCAACATTTCAAAAAAGTCGCCAAGCTGGTGACATTCCGCAAAATTTTTCGCCAAAATCTCGCCAAGCGTTTTGAACGGAGAAATAAGTTATTCTTATAACAGATAAATGATTATTAGCGTTCAAATACAAAAGTGTTACTCAAAGTATCTTTTCTCATGAATGGAACGAGGTAGATCCACAAGAATGATTTCACCATATTTATCGCACGATATTACATATGAAAAGTGAACATGTTTCTGAACAGTTAATATATATTTTTTAATTTATGGGATTATTTGATAAATTTATTTGAAAAATGTGCAATATCTTGAGAACAGTTCATGCTAGCGTTGTAAAGTTTATGTCAATCGTTTTCTAAGGAAAAATTACATACGAAATGTCTATTTGCGTAATTTTATTATATGTTTTGATTTTTTGATGATTTTTTCAAAATTTCACTCGAAAATTTAGGGAGGTTCTGAACATTCGATTGCGTTTAAAAACAACAGGCTTCCAGTATTCACGCATTGTGATTTTTGTACCAAATTTCGTTCGAATCGGTCCATTCGTTCGTCAGTTATCGTCTCCACAGACTCGCACTGACACACACACACACACACTTTCACACACACACACACAGATATCACTTCAAAATTGTTCGATTCGTGATCAGGGATGCTTGAAACGTGTTCTCCCGTCGAAAACTCGAATTCGAATTTTCGACCCCGTCACAATACTTTTCTTATACATTATGTATTATATAAGGAAAGTAAAACTTAAAGCAAATAATAAATGAAAATCAAAGAATGTGTGTTGCAATCGGCCAAATTAAAACATCTGGATATTTGAGATGAATGTCTCACATTTTTTGAAAAATATTAATTTAATACGTTAAGTTTTTAACTCTGAAAAATATTGAAAAAACCCTCTAATATCAAAATGTGTATAATTTAGCGATTTTCCGGGTCAAACAGCCTCTTCCTTGTAGCTTAGACATGTCTATCAAAGATCTGCCATAGCTCGAGTAGAAATTGTGTGCATATTTTCTTTCAATTATATTCCCAATGGAATATTGTTTGACACGGCTAGATGTCTCTCCTGAAAATCCTGATGCTTAAAGGAAATAAGAATGGTACCTGCATTGAACTCTTCGCCAGACGGAGTAAAAATACTTTGTTTATTTACACAGAAACTGTTTTATCCATTTATTCCGGATTCCCGGCCGTCCAAACAGTTACCTTACACCTTTCTGGTAGGTCGGACGGTCTGGGTCTCAACAACAACACTACCCGACATAGATAATGCTACACCATGAGGAAAAGCAGCACGGAAAACGGATTTCCGTAGGCGACAAACAGTAATATATAATTATGCGAATTGCGAGACAAACGCAGATGGCCGATGTATGCGAATAATATGAAGTGCAAGTAGGTCACGTGATTAGAGCGCGGGATAAAAGAGACTGAAACGCCAGATAAGCCAACAGTTGTTACTGTTTGTCGCCTACGGAAATCCGTTTTCCGTACTGTTTTTCGTTTCAGAAGACACGTGTTGCTGAAGAGATACCTGGCCGAAGTCTGTTTCAGCATTTGGACCATCGTGCCAGGAGAGGCTTACGTACAGTTGGGTGGTCGTATCGGCGTATCGTCCCTGAAACACGTGTAGATGCCTCCACTGTTGTTGTTGTTGAGACCCAGACCGTCCGACCTACCAGAAAGGTGTAAGGTAACAGATGCCTCCACTGTGTAAAGAATTTGGAGAATATGGATTGAAGATGAGCATGCGAATCGTCGCAGTGGTACAGGTCCATCCAGACGTAGGTTAGCACGAGTTGATCGATGCATTCGAAGGCATGCGGTGGCGGCTCCACAAACGAGGACTATCGACATTCTGCAGAATTTGCAGGGTACGTTGGATGTTCCAATATCAGTTAGAACAGTTTCTCGATGATTGGCTTGCACTCAAACCGTCCTTTACGAAGACTGCCATTAACGACAAGCCACCGACGTGAGAGATTGCAATGGTGTCTGACTCGAGCCACTTGGAGAACTGAATGGAACAGGGTAGTGATCAGCGACAATTCTCGGTCCTGTTTATCGAATGGCAGTCGTCGTGAGAGAGTCTGGAGGCAACTTGGAAACAGATCCAATCCTGCTGCGACTGTTGAACGCCATACTGCTCGACAACGCGGCATCATGGTTTTGCGGTGCCATCGGCTTTTAATAGCTGGTCACTTCTGGTTCGTATCAGAGACACAATGACGGCACGGCGATATATGGATGAGGTGCTGCGGCCGGTTGCACTGCCTTACCTTCAGCGGTTGCAAAATGATGTATTCCAGCAAGATAACGCAACCATCAAAGCCTTGCAAGGTATCCAGGTGCTTCCTTGGCCTCCGCTGTCTTCAGATCTCTCACCCATCGAGTATGCATGGGACCTTATTGGTCGTCGTTTGACTGCCCTTCTCCCGCCTCAAACAGAGAACGACCTGTGAAGGATGGTTGGAAGCATATGGTCATCCATCCCTCAGGAAACTCTCCTCACTCCCATTGCATCTGTTACTCGAAGGGTTGATGCCTGTATCACCGCAAGAGGTGCTGCTACTGCCTACTGATCACCTTGTCTATGCCATTACTGTATTGCATTATCCTTCCGGAATTAACGTCACTTATTTATATATGCCATCTCTGTCTATGTGCCTTTTATCATCACACTCTATTCGCTCTTTCGTGGTGTTGCATTTTCTGTGTCGGGTAGTATATAATTAAAATGAAAGTTTCTTAATCGCAAGTTATTTGGAAAGATGCTGTCTCCCTAATCAGCCGTAAAACCAAAGTAAATAAAAAATTTCTACTAAAATAACACTTTATAAAAACATAAAACGAAATGCTGACATGTTACATATATAAACGTACAAAGTTACCGAAATGAATTTTAAATGAACTGATAAAACCAGTGGTGTGCAGCGACATTTTGCTTTAGGCAAGCACATTTAATTCTGGTATATAAAAACAATAGGGAAAATGTATTATAAAGATCATATAAAAGATTCGTATTATAAAAGATTCTAATCTCAAAGTTCCTTTAGAAATTCCTAATAGTTGGGGCATTTACAGTATTTCTTGCCAGTGCGGTGTAGTGTTTCTTATATCTGCCAAACTAAACGTGCTTTAAAATTTCGTATGAAGGAACATGAAAACTATGTCAAAAAACAGGATTTTAATAAATCTTCAATTGCTCAGCATTGCTATCAATTTGATCACCGCTTTGTGTTTTCTTCAGCAAGGCTTATACAGAAATGTACGTCGATCTAGGATCTTGATTTCTTTGAAGATTTCCATATCCATAAAAATTCCAGTAATTTAGTTAATCACTTGTCCAGTATTCCATTTTTGTCCGCGGTCTGGCAGAACGCCCTATAATATCCCTCCCTCTTCTTTCGTCGTTTTATTCCTTTGGGGTTCTTATGTGTCAGTTTTAGCTTTTTTCGCCATTCTTTTGTGTTACTTGTCGTTTCGGATTAGCTGGGCGGTTCTTCATGCTGCTTTCTGACTGGTCTCTCCAAATCCAGGTTTTGGGTATATAATTTGAGCATATACTGTTTTTAATTCGGTTCCACAGAGAAATACAAAACCATGGTTTTACTGTAATAAAATTATAAAATGTCAGTAACACTAGAACGACGGAAGCAGTCACTTTGACCGCATAACTATTTTGACCGCTGCCGTCGTTCTAGGAAGATCGTCGATTTGTTCTTTTATTATAAAACCTGGAATAATTTTCTTCTGTGTTTGTAATAATAAGACACTAAGAAAAGTTATAAAATTTCAATTGACTGGGATTAGCCGTTTTGGAGCAATCGTTTCTCAAAGTAGTTGTGCGGTCAAAATGACCGCTTCCGTCGTTTTACTGTTAATATATTTTAATTGTAATTCATTTATTACAGAAAACTTATCGAATAAACAGTCCAGCACGTTTTTTGAACCGCTTTCAGGTCCAGAGCCATAGATAGGTAGGGCAAAAGGATACTTTGCATATTTTTTTTTCATTTTTTTTTCATTTTTTACCCCATTTTAGTTCAACATCTAATAATCGAACACAGAGGAAGTCTTAAACGTAACCTAGCTAAAATATGTATATAGCAGCATATTTACAAATTTTGGACCCAGTTTTCGGTCTCCCCCAAATTATTTTATCACGCTTCGTCACTGTTCCAGTCTTCCTGAAAATTAAAAACACTAAACGATCAAAGACTTGTAAAGTTACTTGCTTTTCAAAAAGCAGTGTGGAAAGAGTTCATTTTCAAATATATTAAAATGAAAAAAACAATAATAATAATAATAATGCGAAAAATTTTCCGACCCGCATTTCTAACTTATCTCAAAACAAGAAAGATAAATCATGCTTAAAGCATTGATTATGAAACACTTTCCAACTTCAATGCAATTATATTTAAAAAAGTCGAAAATGCAATACATTCCTCGGTAATATTTTAAAACTTATCAAAATACTACATTGATTTATTATATTTGAAAACTTAAACCTTCATTGAAAAAAATGAAATTCATTCAAATGGCGGCATTGAAATATAAATTGCCTGGTTTAAATATATCTAAAATGCAATACATTCCACGGTGATATTTTTAAAACTATCATAATACTACGATAATTTAATATATTTGAAAACTTCATCGAAAACAACTGAAATAAATTCAAATGACGTCATAGAAAAAATAACACGGCTGGATCTCTCTATAAAAGCAGGATTTCATTCATAACTTTCTCCCACTCATTTCATTCATCACAATACTATAATAATTTTTTTTATTTAAAAATTAAGACCATGGAGCTACAATTCATAAACTCTATGCTTAAAACTTCATCGAAAAAAATCGTCCTTCTGTTTATAAAATCAATTAATATTTCATTCATATCAGCCATGCAGACTCCATGGACTGAATTATTTTGTGTTAAAGAAATACAGTAATTCTAATACAACTCATTCTACATATTTTGCTGTTTACATTTTACATAGGTGAAAAATAGGCTTAGTTATAGAAATAATCAAATTTGAATGAGAATTTAAACTCAAATATATTGTCATTGTGCTGTTTTAGTATGTAGATGCACAGAATTTAAGCAAAAATAAAGTAGTTTTAGGACGGATACAACACTCAATATGAATTAAAAAGAACTTAAAAAATCACGATTTTGAAACAAGATGGATGCCATATATCATTTTGAAGCGGGTTATGTGATCGTTTCATATCATGGTCACGTGATCGTTTCATATATGATGTGTAATTATTATTTTAATTTTTATTTAAAAAACTACTGAATATATTTCGCTGAAATTTTTTTTATATATTTTATGGAACAATTTGAATATTACCTAAAATTTTCGAAGCAATTTGTGAATTTTAAATCCGCTTAAAAAATGTTTGAAAAATTAGGTCCCATAGGGCTCAATGTATTTCATTTTTTCAACCCGGGTTCAATCCAAAAACTAATTGGGTGATATTATTCATTTATATTCCCATAGGTCCTACAGACCGTCTGAACAACATACTAAAATTTCATTTTGATTAAGTCATATTTACGGCAGTTATCGTGCTAACAGACAGAATGAACAAAGCCATAAACACTTTTCAACTTTGTTGTAAAGTGTTAAAAATTGGGATGGAATTTATATGCTTTTTACATTCCCTGCAATACATGGTAATGTATAGGGAAACTATGGGAATCATGTCGAAAATCGCAACTCGAGTTTTCGACGGATCTACACGTTTCGAGACCTCTAGAATACGAAAAAACTATTTTTAGCGTGACGTGTGTGTGTGTGTGTGTGCGTGTGTGTGTGTGTGTGTGTGTGTGTGTGTGTGTGTGTGAGTGCGTGTGTGTGTATCTGTCTGTCTGTCTGTGCAATGTATGTATCCACTCTAACTCAAAAACTAATGAACCGAATTTCATAAAATTTGGCAGGTAAGTCACTTGGGTGTGACCTTGGTGCTGATTAGTTTTTAGTGCAATTCGGGATAAAAGAACCAGCCTTTTTTTGCGAAATGGTCCTCAAAAATTGCCTGTATCCACTGTAGCTGAAGACTAATGGACCGAATTTCATAACATTCGGTCGATAATAGACGATGTCGAAAATCGCAACTCGAGTTTTTGATGGATCTACACGTTTTGAACACAAAAAAACTATTTTTAGCTTGAAGTGAGCTTGTGTGTGTGTGTGTGTGTGTCTGTGTCTGTCTGTGCAATATATGTATCTCCTCTAACTGAAAAACTGACCGAATTTCATAAAATTTGGTAAGCAAGTCTTTTGTGGGTGACCCTGATGCTGATTAGATTTTGGTACTATTCGGGATAAAAGAACCTGCTTGTTTTGCGAAATTGCCCCTAAAAAAATGTCTGTATATACTCTAGCTAAAAATTAATTAACCAAATTTCTCAAAATTTGGTGGAAAAGTCACTTCAGAGTTACCCTGCCACAAATTAAATTTTAGTAAGATTTGAAAAAACGGAACCTGCCTTTATTTTTGCAAAATGGCCTGCAAAAATCGTCAATATCTAAAATAAAATATTACATATGCTCAAATATATCAATATATATATATATATCGCATTTTCGCTACGCCACCTTTGAAATTAAGTCCAGTTACCCAATAAAAACGAAAATTGAATTAAAAGTGCAAATTCAGCGTAATTTGAAATAATTATGGGTGTTATTTTGTGCGATTAAACTCAATTTAATGAATTATTGAAGAAATAAATAGAACGTGAATATGAGTCTGCAGGGAAAGTCATGTGCTGTCCACATCAGATTTTTAAAAATAGCTTTCTCAAAATGCATATATTAATTTTCAGCAAGATTAAATCATAAGAATCTATTTGTTGTTTCCATACAAAATATTAATTTGTTATGAAACACAAAATTTTTATATCTCAATTAAATGTCTCAAAAATTATTTTTTTTGTTTATCATCATGCATGTAAATGTTTAGCGTAGTTTTAAAATAATCTGATATGGGCAACACATGACTTTCCTTATATAATGCAATGAATTTACTAGTTTTGCAGTAAAAAATAATCTATAAGATCCACGGCACTGTGTTTTTATCGTTGAATTGTACATTTGGCGATTTTTACAACATGATGACAACATGTAAAACTATTTCAAAATGCTCAATTACCTTATACTTCGCGCAACTCTAAATAAACAGTCATCAATAATTATAGCATCATCATAAAGCGATATAGTCCATATATTAAAATACCTTAATAATTACGTCATCAATTAGGCGTAATTTTCATTAATTTAACGTCATTTTTGCAATTTTAACGATATTTTTGTCAATCTGGGGGCGAACTATCGCCAAGTTGGAAATACTTTGCTAAATTATTTGCTGAGTTTGCCAAATGCATCACCAAGTGTTACAGACAAACGGAGAAAAGAGTATTTCTTATATACTAGAAGGTATGCCCATCATACGACGGAAATCAGAATTTGGGAGACATTACTTCCCATTTGGCATCATTTTTATCACTTTGGCGATATTTTTATCATTTTAGCAACATTTTAAATGCTCGCCAAGTTGGCGACATTCCGCCAAATTTCTCGCCAAACGTTACAGACGGACGGAGAAATGTGTCATTCTTATAATCTACGTTTATGGTCTTTCCAAGATATTGACCTTTCATCATCTAGTCGTCATTTTCATTGATTTAGTGTCCTTTTTATTAATTTGGCGACATTTTCGTTAATTTAGCAACATTTAAAAAAGTCGCCAAGTTGGCGACATTCCGCCAAAATCTCGCCAAGCGTTATGGACTGAGATATAAGTTATTCTTGTAGCAGATAAATGACTATTAGCGTCCAAATACAAAAGTATTACCTAAAGTATCTTTTCACATGAATGGAACTAGCTAGATACATGAAAATGATGTCACCAAATTTATCGCATGATATTACTTATGTAAAGTGAACATATTTCACAATAGGTAATATTTTTTTTTTATTTTATATGATTTTTTGACAATATTTTTGAAAAATGTGCAATATCTCGAGAATGGTTCATGCTAGCGTTCTAAAATTTATGCCAATCGTTTTCTAATGAAAAATTACGTAAGAAATGACTATTTGCGTAACTTTATGAAATGTTTTAATTTTTTGATGATTTTTTCAAAATTTCACTCGGAAATTTAGGGGGCTCTGAACATTCGATTGAGTATAAAAACAATAGGCTTCCAGTATTCATGGATTGTTATTTTCGTACCAAATTTCGTTCGGTATTTGTTCGTCAGTTATCGCCTCCACAGACTCACTGACACACACACACACACACATACACACAGACATCATCTCAAAAACGTCTGATTCGTGTTCAGGGATGCTTGAAACGTGCTCTCCAGTCGAAAACTCAAATTTGAATTTTCAACCCCGTCACAATACTTTCCTTATACATTATAGGTATATAAGGAAAGTAAAAACATTTAACTTTCTTACTTTTTTTCGAATCACGCTTATTAGTTATCCCTGTACACGAATCACAGTTTATAAATAATTTCTGAACAAATATTTGGGTGCAACGTCTTTAACATTCTAGGTATTCATTCGTATAACATAATATGAAGTGATGGGTATTTTTATTTTATTTAAAAGAAAATGTTATGCACTTATACATTATGTATATAAGGAAAGAAAAATTTGAAATTGCGTACACTTGTAGAGAAAGGTTTGGGAAATACGCTGAAATAAACCGTTTTTTACTTTCCTTTTACACATAATGCATAAGGAAAGTATTGTGACGGGGTCGAAAATTCGAATTCGAGTTTTCGACGAGAGAGCACGTTTCAAGCATCCCTGATCATGAATCGAACATTTTTGAGGTGATGTCCGTGTATGTGTGTGTGTGTGTGTGTGTGTTAGTGAGTCTGTGGAGACGATATCTGACGAACGAATGGAGCGATTCGAATGAAATTTAGTGCAAAAATTACAATCCGTGAATACTGGAAGTCTATTGTTTTTAAACGCAATCGAATGTTCAGAATCCCCTAAATTTTCGGGTGAAATTTAAAAAAAATCATCAAAAAATCAAAACTTCAAATAAAGGTACACAAAGAGACATTTCTTATGTAATTTTTCATTAGAAAACGATTAACATAAATTTTAAAACGCTAGCATGAACCGTTCTCGAAATATTGCACATTTTTCAAAAAAATTATCAAAAAATTATATAAAATGAAAAAAAAAATATTTCCCATTGAGAAACATGTTCACTTTTCATATGTAATATCATGTGATAAATTTGGTGACATGATTCTCGTGGATCTAGCTCGTTCCATTCATGAAAAAGATACTTTGAGTAATACTTTTGTATTTGAACGCCAATATAGTCATTTATCTATTATTAAGAATAAATTATTTCTCCGTCCATAGCGCTTGGCGAGATTTTGGCGACGAAATTGGTGAAATATCGCCAACTTGGCGACATTTTAAAATATTACCAAATTAAAAAAAATTTAGCCAAGTGGGTAAAAATGACTCTAAATCAATGAAAATAACGACTATTTGACGAAAATTCAATATCTTGGAAAAAATATAAGTATCTACTACAAGAATAACATATTTTGTTTTTACAGTAAAAGTAGTAAATACATTGCATTATATAAAGAAAATCATGTGCTGCCCACATCAGATTTTTTTTACTGTAAAAGTAGTAAATTCATTGCATTATATAAGGAAAGTCATGTGCAGCCCACATCAGATTTTTTTTTATTGCAATGAAGTTAACGACATTACTTCTGAAGTGAAAAGCGTTTTTTCGTATCGACACGTCCGTCGATTTTCTCTGTCTCGAACATCAAAAACTATACCAGATACAAAGATATGAAATTTGGCACATTTATAGAGAAATAATAGCGTAACACGATGAAGAAGAACCGTTTACCAAAGAGAAACCGTTTACCGATTTAAACTTTAGTTTGACTTGAAATAGCTCGCCAAAGTAGCTCTGCGAGCGCAAGCAGCCTTCCGTGGGTTGGCGAAGCGTGGCGAGCAGGGGGCAGAGCCCCTTAGTTTCTATAAATTATAGTTGCATCAAAATGGTAGTATAACCCATTTCTACCCGATAATTTATTTTTTCGTTAAGAATCTCCTGTGTAAAAGAAAAGACATTGATGACTGTTACACTCATTTTTTTCTTCAAAAAAACATTCATGTAGAACTCGGGATCAAATTTGGGCCTTTTGAATTGAATAAATTATGATTTATTTCCGCTTAGAAGATTTATTTACGGCATATGCGGATTTTCTTATTTAGAGCAAAAAAAAAATTAAGCATTGAATAATATTCACTTTTAGAAGATTCTGTGGGACGCAAACATCATTTATGATTCCTTTTTAAGCATTTTTCCTATTTACACAGGTTTCCGTACAACTTAAGATAATTTGAAAAACTGTTTATAATATTAATATTTACCAGACTATAACTTTCATTCTTGAGCAAATTCTTCGAAGACTGGTTTCCTCTTTACTTCTCTCACGAAAAAATTTCAAAAGGAACGCTAAAAGTAACGTGAGCGTCACGTCAAAATCTTCAAATTTTAGAACTTAATTCCGCTCAAATCCGAACTTAAATCTGACACAACACTGCTCGAAACCTACAGGCAAGTTCTTACAGTCTACGTTCTTTAGGAGACCCACAGCACCGGATGGCTGTAACTAGCACTAGCAAATATAATAACAATATATAACAGTCATAACAAGTATAATATTGAAATTAAATTAAATACTCATATTGATTACTAACAGATTAATTTTTAGTATAAAATACATATTTTATAACAAAAAATTAAGAACACATCTCTGGTATATCTTTGGACAAAATATAACAAAAAAAAATATATATATATATGACAATAAACTAAAATTTAAAATTCACAAAAGAAGCAACTAGGAAAATATGTATTTATTCAAATTTTGTGCGACGCCCAGTTTAAGACTGACTGCTCTAGAGAACAGAAAAATCTCACCATCCTCAATTTTTGCAACACAAATGACATATCACGTTCTCCAAATGCTCCTAAAAACTCTCATCGGTGAAGGTTTTGCTCTACAAATGGGTCAAGGCCCTAAAATAGGGCCTCTGTTCTTCACCTCTCATCAGTCACGTGAGCATCGCGGGAAGTGCTCTTTCTCTCTCTCTCTTCTGTTCAAATAATTTTGGAATTTATTTCCTTCCTGTCCTTCATCTTCTTCATTTCATTTCTTTCGTCTCTTGCAGATGGTTTTTCCAATTCGAAAATATAGCTTGTGTCTTCCTACTCAACTGCCTCCTCTCGTTTCTGTTGCCACCTTCCGCCAAGTGAACAAATAAAAAATATATGGGATGTATTCAACACATGACTTTCTCTCTCAAATTTCAATATTAAGGGGAAAAAAAAACTCTACTTTGGGCAGCACATGACTTACTTCCCTTACAGGCTGAAATTAATTTTCTCTTTCAAAATTCGTTAAATTGAGTTCTATTGACACAAATAACATAGATACTTAGTTGATATTGTTTACAATTTACAGTTGTAATACATTTTCATTTCTATCTGGCAACTGGCAACTTAACGCATTTTATAAACGTCGACACAGAAAAAAAAAACAAAAAAAAACTGAAATATCTCAACGGTTCATCCTAGAGTAATAAGATCGATCTTATTCGTTTCATTATCAAATATCCTGTAAAAAAAAAATAATAATACGCTTCAGCATATTTAGTGTTTTGACGATTTTGGGGAGTTTTACGGGCCATTTCACACACACAAAAAAGCTGGTTTTATTATTTAGAATTGTACCAATATTTAACCAGCACCAGGGTAATCTCCAAGTGCTTTACCTACCAAATGCTGTAAAATTTTGTTCAACAGTTTTTGAGCTAGAAGGGGTAGATACATTGCACAGACACACAAACCACATACACACACAGAGACGTCACATAAGCCCCGTTCACATGCAAGGCCGTATTTTCCGGCCATGAAACATTGGGGTGAAAAAGGGGGTATTTTCCGGGATCCATTCCGGGAAAACAGAATTGTAAAAAAAGTCGGCTTTAATTTAAAAAAGTCGCACAAGTGGTGTTTAATAGTTTTAACCTGCTTTTATTGACTTTTCTTTACTTTATTGGCTTTTTGCTTGTTTGTTTTGTTACAATTACAATATTTTTGAGTTTAAATGATCACCAAACTTTGATTATTTCTACAACGATGTTTAAAGATGATTTTAAAGTATGCAGAATGTAAACAAATCAAGCTGAGTTGTATAAGAATTGCTGAATTATTTAGCTCTGGAGTCTGAAATACAGGTGATATGAATGAAATATTCATTGATTTTACATAGAGAAGCAGACGATTTTATAGCGTTGCCTTTTTCGATGAAGTTTTAAGCATGGAGTTAGAAAGTACTTTTACCTCCATGGTTTTAAGTAAAATAAATTATTATAGGACTGTGATTAAAAAATATCTTCGCTGAATGTATTGCATTTTAGAGATGCTTAAATAAAATTGCATTGCAGTTGGAAAGTGTTTAATAATCAATGCTTTATGCATGATCGATCTTTCTTGTTACTCCTAATTTTACTTTTGAATTGAACTTTATTGAAAGTTTATCAATTGTTTCTCAGTCAAGCTCCCGTATTAATGATAACTGCTTTTTCTTCTCTTCCGCTTGGAAATATCTGGTTTAATTTTTCGATTTCGTTCGCTTCCATCTTATATTGGTAATTGTCTTCCTATTTCCTGAATTTCTGGTTATGATTCCCTGAATTTCTGGTATTTGACGACGATGACTTTTTGATCACCTTTTTAGAAACCAGTTTATTCTTTTATTTTATTTTCTACTTACTTTTTGTATTTGTTTAGAAACTACACTTTTTCCGCCGGTTTTGATGACTCAGGTAGCCTCCGAAACCGATTAGTTGCATTTACAAATTTTTTATCGGATACTTATGTTTGTAGTTTTACTCACTGAACACGTTCTTCTTTTGATGAACGTCCACTTTGATATTTTATTGTTCTTTCTATATGTTATCGCATATTTGATATCGTCGATATGTTATTGTATCTTTCATAATTTATCGTTCTTTCCAAGTGTCCTATCTGTTGTATCTTCATCCTTGTTTTTCCCTATTTTTTTCTTTAGTCTCTTTTTTTCCCTATTTTTTTCTTAAGTCTATTTTTCCCTGAATCAGCCACGTTTGCTCTAACATCACTTGCCGGTCTAGCTCTCATGAATGAAGGTTACGCTTCTTGTTTGTCATGACGCTAAAAGGCTGTTTCCTATAACTTTTTAATGCTTCGTAAAAGAAAGAAGGTTGTAAAGAACCTCTCTGTCCCGACTGGTGAATCGAACCCTGAATTTTCGAACTGGTCAGCCAACTCTCTACCGTTGAGCTACTGGGACGAAATTACAAGCTCTTATTATCGAAGTGGATTCTGCAAAGTATAGGAAAATTAAGTGACTACAATTGTTTAGTGGGCGTTTTTAGTCATCTTCCACATGTTCAGAGCCTGATTAACCAACCAATTTAGGGGAAGTACGACCCTATTCAGGGGACCCTACTTTGATTTTGTGAGCATGGCACAAGAAATTCCCCATGCACTCATCAGTGCTTGAAAAATTCTATTACTGCATTGCCCTGGTCAACTAACAATTCTCATCGACAAATTGATTATTACTTTCCTTATATACATAATGTGTAAGGAAAGTATTGTGACGGGGTCGAAAATTCGAATTCGAGTTTTCGACGGGAGAGCACGTTTCAAGCATCCGTGATCACGAATCAAACATTTTTGAAGTGATGTCTGTGTGTGTGTGAAAGTATGTGTGTGTGTATGTGTGTGTCAGTGAGTCTGTGGAGACGATAACTGACGAACGAATGGACCGATTCGAACGAAATTTGGTACAAAAATCATAATCCGTAAACACTGGAAGCCTATTGTTTTTATACGCAATCGAATGTTCAAAACCCCCTAAATTCTCAAGTGAAATTTTGAAAAAATTGTCAAAAAATCAAAACCGCTAATAAAGTTACGTAAATAGACATTTCTTATGTAATTTTTCATTAGAAAGCGATTGACATAAATTTTAGAACGCTAACATGAACCGTTCTCGAGATATTGCACATTTTTCAAAAAAATTTCAAAAAGTCATATAAAATAAAAATAAAAAATATTTCCTATTGAGAAACATGTTCACTTTTCATATGTAATACCATGCGATAAATTGGGTGACATCATTCTCGAGGATCTAGCTCATTCCATTCATGAAAAAATATACTTTGAGTAATACTTTTGTATTTGAACTCCAATAACCATTTATCTGCTGTAAGAATAACTTATTTCTTCGTCCATAAAGCTTGGCGAGATTTTGGCAACGAATTTGGTGGAATGTCGCCAACTTGGCAACTTTTTAAAATGTTGCTAAATTAACGAACATCTCGCCAAATGGATAAAAATGACGCTAAATCAATGAGGACTCATTGATGACGACATGGAAAATGACGACTCATTGACAAAAAAATCAATACTATAAATAACTACTATAAAAATAATCTACTTTTTTTTACTGTAAAAGTAGTACATTCATTGCATTATATAAGGAAAGTCATGTGCTGCCCACATCAGATTTCTTTATTATTTAATCACTGGTGGTCCATGTTTAATTTTGCAATTAGTTCTACCTGAAATATTAACTGGCATACTAGCTTTTTTCGTTAACAGTTTAACATTTCAATGTAAAATAATAATAATAATAATAATAATAAAGAAAAAAAAATAATAATAATAAAAAAAGGGGGGACAATACAAATTTGGGCTCAGACAACCACAATATTTCTGTGTTTGCCAGTACGGGCAATATACTATTTAATTTAACTATTTGACAAATGACTTACATTAAAAAAAGCGTAAATCTTTTTCTTTATCCAATGGCCAGGCATTGACTCTTTCATCTTCGTCTATACATCGGCCTGAACACTGAACCTCTTACCGTCAAGACGTTGCCCCAGTGCACCAGTGGGGGTGGGAACACATTGCGCCCAACAACACGCCCATGTCTTACGTGGGACTCGAACCCATAACGTGGCGACCGATCAATCGCTGGAAACGCTCGCCTTGACAGTTCGGTCACCACGTCGACTGAAATGAGCCAACAGTACGCGCTGTTCCCAGGTGGTCATCCACCTAAGTACTAACCGCGCCCGATGCTGCTTAACTTCGGTGATCTAACGGTAACCGGTGTTTTCAGCACGGTACAGCCGTTGGCTCAGAGTAAATCTAACTATTTGGCAAATAACTTACATTTAAAAAAAGTGTAAATCGGGGATGCAATTTGGGGGGCCCCTTTGAATCTTTTAAGGGTGAGCGTCAGTAAATTTTCTGCCCTATCCGCGCTTTGTTAACTTTCGCGGCACACATATTTCGCCGAAATTCTGCTCAAACAGTTGCGAAATATTTTCTGAAAGATAAAATGCAATGCTTAGATTATATTAAAACTAAATTTAATGCCCCAAAAAACATAGAATACATTTTTTATTTTAATTCAAAATATTTTTGGTGCTGCCATCTATTGTCGTAATTTAATTCATACCGATTATTTTTATTTTTTAATGAACATTTTTAAATATCTATTCCTTCTAATACAGTGTTAAATACAACAACAGATCATATATAATAATGCCACAATCATGGAAAGGTAATTTATCATTCTATAAATTTGATAAGGGATCTGAATGTACACCACTGAGGACTGCAGTTTTGTCTTCAAGTTCCTTTGTCTTCAAGTCCAAGTTCAATTAAGTTTCCGTGATTATGGCATTATATATGATCTGTTGTTGTATTTAATAGCGTATTAGAAGGAATAGACATTTAAAAATGTTCATTAAAAAATAAAAACAGTCAGTATGAATTAAATTACAACAACAGATGGCAGCACCAAAATTATTTTAAATTAAAATAAAACATATATTCTATATTTTATTGGGTATTAAATTTAGTTTTAATATAATCTAAGCATAGCATTTTATCTATAAGAGAATATTTCGGAACTGTTTGAGCAGAATTTCAGTGAAATATGTGTGCCGCGAAACAAAGCGCGGATAGGGCAGAAAATTTACTGACGCTCACCCTTAAACTGAAGCATGTACATACCGTGCCTTTTCGGATATCAGGCCCTGCTCATGTCACAGTGTTTTCTATTAACAATCGCTAAGAAAGAACTACAAGGTGGTAGGTAAAGCGGTAATCGATTAGACAGATCTGAACTACCCAAAACGAGTATTCATAGTGGGGTAACGGACATTGAAATCAGGGCCACAACCGTAAAAATATCAACACAGGCTAATAGGACGGCCTCTCCTTAAGCCCACACATTACGTCAAGCAAAGGAAATGGAACAGGCAGACCACATTGATATGAGATTTAACATAAAACTGAGAGAGAGAGAAACCCTTTAACTAGCAAAAACAAGGAAATGGTGAGAAATTAGAAGGAGGAAGAAATCAACAAACCCAAAGAGATAAAGATAACAAAAATTGCGAAAATAGTAAATGAATAGGAGTGAAATATGATGAAAAGAGACATAAACATTGGGATAACCATATTCAAATTTTATGGAAATATGCAACAAATAACAAAATGAAGAAAACATACTGTTTAGGAGGGAGGGGTCATCAAAACACGAAATTAAAAAAAAATCCAGTGAATTAAAAGATAACTAAACAGACAACAACAATAAGGAAATAACAAAAATTAGTTAAAAGACAGTTTTGGAGTGCTACATTGGTCACAATATTTAAGTAACGTGCAATCAAACTACTTTATACCAAGGCATGAAACTAGAAATAAGACGAAAATGAACAAAAAATAAAGAAGGTGATCGGTTTCGGAAGTTATGTGAGCTAAATTTATTGTACATACTTGTACATTTCTTGTACATACATGGCTGTTGGCGAATTGTTAGACGTCAAAATACAAAACTCTTACACAGAGATTTGACGATTCTCTCCCCGGTCCCCACGATTTTATTTTTAGTCATATATATGACCAAGAATGTTGCGATAGCTAAAAATTATTTTTTTTTTTACTTTCTAATGTAAAATCGTGTAACTTAGAAAGTTTTCAAAAGTTTTCAGGGGACATAATATGCATTAAACTGGCAGACTGAGTGAGTGAGGGGGTGATGTATCAAAATTATCGAGCACTTCTACCATAGTTAGAATCTTGGTATGGGTGTCATTCGGTCCCCTCTCCAGGTCAACGAAAAAATCTAACATTTTGAAGATTCAAATTAGGGGGTGACAATGCAAAGAAAAAATTAAAACATTCAAACTCACTTTTCAAAATGTTCGAACACTTCCACGGAATCTCGATTTCTGTCACATTTGATCCGTCTTAGCTTCCAAATCAACTCTCCTTTTATAGGTATAAACCCCAAGGTTGCCGTGAAGGAATTCTCCTTACCTGTCTTCTTGGCCTTCTGACTGTTTTCTCACTTTAAGCATGATTCCAATCCATAAATGAGCCTCCAATTAAACGGGACCCAATCGTTATTTGAGCCTTCAAACGCGCGTGCGACCCAATCGTCTTTTTGATCCTCTTTACAATAAATGCAATTCAACAATTCAAAATCCGATAACGTGACCCGATTGTTGTTTGTGTCTCTATGTCTAAAATTACGGAATTTTTTTAAATTAACAAAATGAAAAACAGACTTTCAATCTCAAAGGCCATGAATGAATGCTACTATATATATTTGTCGCGTTTCAAATCTTTGAAACCCTAATGAACCAGGTTCCATTAGTCATAGTAATAAGAAATTTGGCAAGTCGTTGTCTTTTGTAGTTCATTTTGTTTCTTAGGATTTTTAGACTTACCGGTCTAGTCGGTCTTGGGTTAGCCATAATTCAAAGTTTGCATATCGTTTCTTTTCGTGGTATATTTTAATTTTTTGGAATTTGAACCTTATCAGTACAGCCCGCCCTGGGACCGTCATAGGAAGGTACACTTTTTTTGGGAATTATTCGAGAACCAGATCGGCTAGAAAGCTCAAATTAGGCATACCGTTGCCATTCGTAGTATATTTGAACCTTATCGGTCCTGTAAATATTCCTGCAACCTCTACGAGGGGTGTGAGGGATTCGTGGAATGGGCTAAAGTATTTATTAAAACATGATTCGTGGAATTAAATTCATAGAATGAGGTAAAGTATTTATGAGAGACTCGTAGAATGAATTAAAGTATTAAAATCTGATTTTGTAACTTTTTGTGAGCAATGTGCCTAATCTTTCGCCTATAACTGATGTAGCTCAAAACATAAGTAATATTTGAGTCACTAGGGGTGAAAAATATGATACAACAACAGAGAGTGTTTGGCAGCTGGAGTTGCGAATAAAAATTGAACATAGGATGGAAATCGCCTATCCCGTTTATGCAAATATCCATTTTAAAGTACAGGTTAACACATACGGATTTCACTAGATATTGGTCCAACACGGAAGGTCCAAACACAGAAAAACATGATAAAATTTATCAAAGGATTCGTATGCCAAATATATATTCTAAGAACTTTCATAGAAACATAAATCCACAATATCATTCGACAGAAAACTGCAAAATTGTAGTAAATTTGAAGAAATTGCAGTGATCCTATCCACTAACGCCACAATCCGAACATTAAGTGAAATAAAGATATAAAATGCAATAGAACACAGGTGCGCTTGTAAACAAAATATTTCCCTTTTTCAGTTGGGAAGCATAAAAGACCAGTCTTGCTAGTGCTGGTACTATTTTCAGCAAGTGTTGTGGATTTCATTTTTTAGTGTAATTCTGTTTCCCCTCACCCAATCCCCAGCTTGTGAATTGCATATACCCCTGACATTTAGTTTTGTCGTCTCACATAAAATTATTGAAGTTAATTGACAAGAAAAAAGTTGCTTTCTATAACAATGCTATATATAAGATGAAACTGTCGAAAACCCAGACCACTCGAATACTCGACTCACCCTAGGGTACGAGTAGCAGCTTGAGTGAAGATGAGACCGTTGAAGACCCAGGCCACCCGACTCACCTTAGGGTATGAGCAACAGGATGAGTGGTCGGAAGATGAGAACGGTGTAACTGAGAAGATGAGACTGTTGAAGACCCAGGTCACCCGACTCACCCTAGGGTACGAGCAACAGGATGAGTGGCCGAAAGATGAGACTGTTGCAAATTCGGACCACTCGACTGACCCAAAGCCAAAGGGTTTGTAGCAGCTGTTTGAGTCGCAGGGAAAGATGAGACTGTCTAAATTTTGAGGCATGTATTTGTTATCGATCAGATTCACTACAACAAAGACGTACTTGGCTTAATAAAACTCGGTTCCCCGGATTTCTGCTAAATAGTTTCGCAGAATAATATGTACTGTCTGTAAGTGACAACTTGGTCCGCCTATCGTGAATCTTTATGTGCGATTTCGAATCGAATCTTCGTATGTAATTAGTTTTAAAACTTTCAAGTCCCCTGATTTTTGTCAAATGGCCTTGGCGAATCTGATTTACTTTCGTAAGACCCTAAGCGACCGTTCGGGATTTCCTCTCGGAATATTTATATTAAAAGGTTTCGTTCCATCAAGTGCACTATCTTTAGAAAACTTTGATTTATCGCCCATTCCATATCCGCATGTGAGACTTTGAGCCGAACCGGACCGGATTTGTACTTAATTTAAAAAATCAGGTCTCCCGGATTTTAAAAGTTTTGGCAGCATCGAATTTACTGTTTTCGGGTCGAAAGCAGCAACTTAGTCCGCCTATCGTAATTTCATATGTGAAGTTTTTGTCCCAACTGGGTTGGATTCGAACTTAGGATGAAATAGTTATCCTAAATAAAGTCAATGTTTTGATGCTAGGTCAGTAAATAACCTTGACTACAACTGTCACCTCTAAACTGAAAGAAGTTGGCATTGGTGAACTTACGCAATGAAAGGAAAACTAATATGAGTAAAAAATGGTTTTTCTTATCTAATTCTTTTATGATAGAATGTCAGAGCGTATTGCTCTGTAATCAATGAAATGCCTGTTGTTCCTAAACCTATTCCAATGGCTGAGTGTTTAAATTTCGGCTTAGGCCTCGGTAAGTTTATTTACCTTTCGACTGCCATCTGAAAGATACATATTTTAAATATACTTGCGAATCGGTATTGTCTTTTGTATATTTGTATTCGAATATTACATAAAACTGCTTCACAAACTTGTTTTTATTGTAATCGTCATTTTGTGATTATAAAAATGTATATTGAAAGCGGTTTGTCATTACATTTACTGTGAATTTATGAGAAATTTCACGAATTCAAGAGACGTTCTTATTTTGAAACTTCTGATTATTTACATAAACAATAAAGTCAAACCTTGATCTAATGTTTTCTTATATTTTATCATCTGTTATATTTTACATTTAACGTAATGTAAAATTCTCAAATTTCTATCATTCAGAGGGTAGATACAATCTTGTGTTGCCCACCTTTTAACAAAAATTCGCAAAATAAGTTTTAATTTAATGCTATTATTTTAGTATTATTCTTTCATTAATCTATTCCACTATTAGGTACATCACAAAATTATGATGCCATGCTTAATGATGCACCCAGGATTTAATTGTGGTGGTGGTGGGGGGTTGGTGCTGAATTGGTCGTATAAAAATATTTTTAGTGAAAATTTAGTAGGTAATTATAAAAATTTATTTAAGGAATACAATCCAGTTTTCTTTTCATTTTATAAAGCTCTTGAATTACTATGGTTGTGGATACATTAATCTTTCTATGTACAGAGCAAATCTATTCCAATTTAGATTGTGTCATGGTAGATCTTTAATAGGTTTATAAAAGGTGTAAGGTTGAAACTGACCTTTCACTTATTCATGTTGTAAGCAGAAGCATTCCAAATATTTATAATCAATTGCATTGTTGCATGGAGTTATTGTGAACAAGTTTTCTAATTTTTTTATGCTACAACTTGAATTTGACACTCAAAACTGCTGCATTTGTAAAAGGCAAATCATGGTCATAAAATTCACACAACTGATGGAATTCTTGCTGTTGGAGCATTATTTCCATTTGGGAGAAGAGTGAAAAAATATTCAAAATGTTGCAGCATTGTGTTGAAACATTCATGAAGAACTCAATATTTTGTCAACAGTTGGTATAAAATATCATCATCATCACTCATCATACCGAGTGGCACATAAGGCCTTCAGCTTGCTTCGCCACCCTAGCCAATCCCGTGTCACAGTCCTTGCTTCAGACCAGCTCACCCATCCCATCAGATTTCTCTCTTGTTCTATTTGTCTCCTCCAAGTTTGCTTGGGACAACCCCGAAACAGCGCTGTAGCAAGAGACAAAATTCAAGAGGGGCTGAAATGAAATTCAGGAGGGGGGGGGGGGGGGAGCTCAATATTCTTGAAGGAGGGGCTCACCCAAAGCAGTTTGTTAGCATTTATTAACCATAATAGTTATTATTATATATTTTAATCCATATGAATTATTAACAAATAATTGCATAATTATATTTGTAAGCTAAAAGTTGTTTAAGAAAATCCATATAGTTAATATAAGTACGTCAATATTATAATATATAATAATTACAATGGGTTTTAATATAAGCATTATACTAGTAGCAAAGCTGTTAATTAATCAAAAAAATGTGAAAGTTAATATAAGTTAATGCTTAATATTAACTGTTAACTACCTATCAGTTGATTTTGACAATGTAAAACAGTGAAACCCGCAATAATATAAAAGTATCCAAATATTGTCTTAATTTTTAAAATTTTTAAATATTTTTAAATTAAATATGTAAATAAATTGATCATCAGTATGACCATAAATTCAGCTAAATTAAAAAAAATCTATAAAAGAAAGTAATTTATATAAAAAAAAAATCATAAATAATTTTTTTTATGCAAAATGTGGATGGCATGTTGGTTGAAGTTTCTTATCACTACTAAAATTTTAATATTTTTATGGAAGGGAGGGGGCTTAGCCCCCTGCCTGGCTACTGCCCTACCCCAAGATCTTTTTCTCTCTGACACCCAAGTAAGTGCCACACAGGGATGTTATGCTGTAGCATTCTTAATACATGTACTGTCCATTTCCATCTGCGGTTTTTTGTTTCCATCTGTATTGCTTTCTGTTCCATACTCTTATATAGTTCAATGTTAGCAATAACATAAGGCTAAAATACTCCCAACATTTTCCTCAGACATTTAGTCTGCCAGGCATTCAACTGCATTGGCCCTTTGTTAATTTCCATGTTTCGCCTCCATACAATAAAACATTGACTTTGGTTTTTAAATTAAGGTTAGTAGCTCTCCATACTTTATTTAGTTTTCTAAAACAATTTTGAGCTTTTGCAATTCTTATTTTGATTTCTTCATCTGTTCCACCCTACTTGTTCAGGTATTTTAATTATTATTTATATTTTAGGGATTTTAATTATTGTTGCTTCTTTACATTTTTCTAGTACTTTCTCAGTTTTCCACATAAGGTTAAAGAGATTTTTCAAATATCTAACAGTCTCTTCAACATTACCTAACTTTCTTCAGCTATTATATCGTTTCCACAGACTTTATTGGATTTTATCACCTACAAAGCATTTTTAATCTCAATCGATCAATGTGATTTCCTCTGTAGAAATGTTTAAGGTAGATAGCACATCAAATATGACCACAGGCTGCTCACTAGTGTCAATGTTGTAAGCATTTAGTGTTTTTTCAAAATGTCCTTGCAATCTTTCCTCAACCTCCACTTCAACAAATAAAAGTCTACCATTCCCATCTTTGACTCTACATTTATGTTTGTTAACTTCACTTATTTGTATGATTATTTGGTAAACAATTCTTGTGTGTTCAGTTTTAGCAGCATTTTGTGCTTCACTAGCTATCATAGGTTAATTTCACGTAAATGTCAACCTAGATACTATTTTTAAAATATAAGAAAAAATTATATGTTTTGGTTTTAATTTGTTTACAAATGTTTATATTTTATAAAAATGAAAGAAATTTCAATTTTTTAAAACAAAAAATTGATTTACCAGCTGTTTTTTTATGTTTTATCTTTTCAGCCGAAGTATGTGGCCTACTTAGCCCAAATTTCTACATGCTCCTGATATCCTAACTTTTACCACATCTTTTTCTTTTCTGTTTTGCATGAAATAATCACATTCTGCCTTCTTAATAAAAACAAATATTTATTTGCTTAAAGGATTTTCCTTTTTTTTTTTGCCACTAAACTAAAGCATGCTTGTATGTCATATCTGTCACATAAAACACAGTTTTTTTAATTTAAAGAAAAACTATTCATATAAAATGCCCAGGACTTCATTTTTTCTTTCAATATGTCAGAATAAAGTGTTTCTTTAAATTGGTAATAAAAGTTCATGAAAGAAATGACAAAGTTTTAATTTTGTCATGTCTGTCACATTAACCATGTCTGCCACTCCCCCCCCCCCCCAAAGAACTGTTAATTTTTAAATTAAATTTTTCCAGTAATATTATTAAAACAAACGTAGAAATAATTAAAAAATATTTATTTTAAAGGTAACTGTAACAATAATGGTTTAAAGCAGAAGTGTTCTGAACTAAAGTGCTCTAAACTAAAATTGTTTGAATATTTTTCTTATATATTTAAAAGCCGATTAATATCATTAGCTCTGAAATCAACTGTGATTTAATGTATTTTCATTTCTACAGAAGAAAATATTAAACTGGGATTTATAGATTTTTTTTAGTATTGCTAAAACAGTTTCAGTTCTCACAGCTAAGTCTAATTCTAAAATTTCATATATATTGAAACAAATGTATTGCTAGTTGATATGTTTGTAAGTTATTTCTGAGCAATTTATGCTAAATAGTATCAACTCTTTTTTACGGTTTTGATGTGGTAAAATGGCCAAAACAGCAGCTAAGAGGCAGAGAGAAAGACATGAAAAACTAAAAGTAATAGGGAAATATGAAGACTAGAAGAGAAATGAATCTGAAAGAAATATAATGCTTCTTAACGAAAAAAGTGATACAGAAACAGTGGATGAAAAAAAAAAAATCACCAGGAGAAAGATAAGCTGACCACAGGAAATTTAGACAAAGACAAAACATAAATTTGCTGAAATTAATTCCCCAACTAAGGCATTTGGAAGTCGACAAGCTTTCGGAAAAGCTGTTGCAAGAACAAAAACCTGTCACTGATGAGTTCCCACTCTATAAGGCTTTTTTCAGCTTTTTTACTCAAAATGAAATGAGGGCAATTCCTCTTTCGTGCTTGTCCTCCATTCCAGAATAAAGTATAGTCTTGTTGTCATTTGTTTTCATTTTCCTGAATTCAGTCCATCTTGCCTCGCTGACTCCCAATATGTCCAGCTTATAGTTTTCCGTCTCATCCGTAACTTGTCTTGACTTTTCAATTTGATACACTATTCTTACTTTCCATGTTTCTATCTTCAAAAAGTGTTTAGGTTTTGACAGCGACTCCTTCAGGACCAGAGGATCTCTAAGACTTGCGTAATAAACAGAGACTCCTTAATCCATTCAAGATAGCCATCATTTGGCTTCTCACAAATCGCAACACCATCAGCAGAAGTAGTTCATTCAAGCTTTGGGTTTCCGTAATCGAAGTCTTTTCACAGAAAAGGGTGATTGGCCCTTTGACCAACCCCCAAAAGGGGGAACCCAACTATAACCCTTGGGAACTGGGTACTCATTATAGTCACCTTTTATGACATGCATGAGCTACAGTGGTGCTATATTCTTACCAGCTTCATTGTCACCCAGACCAGAAAATATTCATTGTCACCTAGACCAGAAAATATGTACATGTTAGGAAAAAGAGAATAGTATATAGGCCTACATTTTAGGTGGCAAAAAGATGTTTTCTTCCAAAAATTTATTTCCAAGGAGCTATCCATTTTTTTTTTGCCAATGTAATAAAAATAACAATAAATTTATTCAAATCAATTAAATATACAAATGTACAAATAGAGTTGCTCTCTTTCAATTATTATATATTGTTTTATTGTATGTTTTATTAATTCCCTCTATCCTTAAAAATACAAGGGACCCAAAAGTAAAACCTTTCACAGAGCACATGAAAACTAGTTACGGTAGTGATTGAGGGTGACAGGATTTTGATTGGCAATATTGTTTGTTTTATTCTCACTTGACAGTTTTTGACACTTGAAAGTTTTTGACGTGATGGTTAAAACCGTGGATTAAACCGGATAAAACCGTCATGCGTCGAAAACCTGCCAACCCTGGTTTAAATAAAAGTAGAAATCTTAATTTTAGTTTAAATGAGTTCTGAGAATAATAAAAATTTAAGAAAATACAGGTTCAAAATTATTAGAGCATACTGAAAAAAAGCTAAATCAGCTAGAATTCTAACACTTAATAACAGTAATTAGATAAATTATTGTATCTCATTGAGTATGTGTTGAAAAAGCTCAATACACGTGAGTATCAGTTGCTTTACAATTTACGGTTTAAATGCATTAGATGCAGGATATTAGTGTGGCCAAAAATCTTCTCCTCACATAATGTGTTCTCTTTTACTAGTTCCTGGTAGGTTGACAACTATGGTTTTATCAATATTGTAACTAGGATGTCCTATTTTTAGGGGTTTTTTGAAAAAAGTATATATATACATACATTTTGTGTTCATTTTGGTCACATTTAAATACTTTATATTGGTCACATTTTGGTCACATTTAAATACTTTATATTTGTCACATTTAAATACTTTATATTTGTCACATTTAAATACTTGGACCTAGTGAAGAGTTATTTTTTTCAATGTCTTAAATTAGGCAAGTGGAAAATGCAATGCAATGTAATTACTCATTTTTGATGAGTATATTTATTACCTTCATTCCTGACACATATTTAATTATTAATATGAATGAAAATTTAAAAATACTGTATCTCCTGTTAGTGCATGAAAAGGAGTTATGCATAGTGCATATTTTGTTTCCAAATGTTAGTTTCCATTTCAGTGCAGAACAAAAACAAGCTCAAATGTCATTTCTGACAAGGAAACTTAATGAATAGGCATTAAAATTCCATAAATCTTATTAAACTGCGCTTCTCTATTAAAAGATCTTTCAAATAATGGTACTTACGTATTATCGCAACCATGACAAAACGTAATTGATGTATCGTCCAATAAAGGTCCCGATCGATTCCAAGGACAACATGCAATAAAGTGATCTGTATGAAGACCCACGTTCGAGCGGGCTCGAACTGGTCGGGGGACGTACGCACCGCTGGGACTGTGTCGTCAGACAGGCCGGCTTCGCCGGACCAAGTCACAGAGCATACTAGACTCGCTTCTGGGACCGTCGCACGGCGCAAGGATCGTGACAACATGCAGCCAAGTGATCTGTATGAGGACCCACGCTCGAGCGGGCTCGAACTGGTTGAGAAAAACCCAGAAGCGAGTCTAGTATGCTCTGTGACTTGGTCCGGCGAAGCCGGCCTGTCTGACGACACAGTCCCAGCGGTGCGTACGTCCCCCAACCAGTTCGAGCCTGCTCGAACGTGGGTCCTCATACAGATCACTTTGTTGCATGTTGTCCTTGGAATCGATCGGGACCTTTATTGGACGATACATCAATTACGTTTTGTCATGGTTGCGATAATAAGTAAGTACCCAAATAATTTGTTTCAAGCATATGTTTTTAGAAACTGTAAGGTTAAAAAAAAATATTTGGAACCTGAAAATTGACTATCAGATATTCAGCCATTATTTTTGGAAGTGTACTTACTAGTGAGTAATAAATATGCAGTATATTTACAGCTCTTGACCTATTAGTTCATTGCATGTGAAAATGTTAATAGCATCTGTTGTTAAAGTTCAGTGGAGATGCTGTTCTGTTTGTGTAAATTTCGATATTTTATGATTAGGTTCATTAAATTTATTCTTAGTGGTATTTCTATTTTCTTGTTATTTTCTTATCTGCTTTCATAAGACATTGTAATATAGTAGCATTTTTAATGAACTGTTAAATTGCCTATCATTTATAAACAATACACATGTAATACTACACGTAAATACTCAGGTTTTGATATTATTATCTAGTTGGTAATCAGCAAATAAAATGAGCTAATAATATAACCAAGACTTATGTTGCATGGTTTATTTATTATTAAAGTTCGGTATTAATAGTATCAGTTGTTTATCTAATATTGATAGTACCAAGTACAAGCTCCAGTTGTGTAAATTTTGGCACTTTGTGACTAGGTTTATTAAATTTATTCTAAGATATAATTTTATCTTTTCTTATCAGCTTTCATAAGACATTGTATATAGTGGACTTTTGGTACTTTCGTATTAACCGCATGCCAGCGATAGGGGTTCACCTGAAGGTCGAAATCTGTGGAACAAATGTACCAGTGGTTGGTGTAGCGGCAGGGGTTTGACCTAAAGGTCATTCTACACTAGGACAGGAGCCCCAGTGGTCTACAGTTTATTAGGAACTGTCGCTTGCGGCACTCAGACACAACTGATATACGGGTAATACGAAAGTACCAGACTTTTAAATTATCAAATTGTTCTATTTATACAAAACTATATATAAATACTTATGTTTTTATATTATATTTTAGCTGATAATGAGGAAATTAGACAAGCTATTATGCAACCAGGACCTATGCTCCATGAATATTTGCTTAAATATATGGATTTTAACTTGCCTTCTCAAAATGACAGAAAAGATGTTCTGTCTGTGAATCCTAAAAATATTGAATTCAATTCAGCAAAATCTTCAAATGATATGTCGAATTCTTTAAGTGAGTGTGAAGACAAACTTGCAGAGTGCAGTTTAGATGACTTCGATTCTGCTGATGACAATAAAATGAAACAGGACTATTTCGAGAAACCTGAAGTGCCTTGTAATGATAGTGCTTTGTATTTTCTACCAGTGAACTATAATAAAAGAAATCCTTGGCGTAGAACTACAGGTCTTCATATTTATGGGCATGTATGTCAAACTATTTTACTTTTTCTGATGAATGTGTAGCAATGTATTATTAATTTAATTTTTTTTCCCAGTTTTTCTTGGGGATCTCCAAACTTTTTAATATACGGGCAATATTAAAATTTTCAAACATTTTGCAGGCCAAAATAAATTAAAGAAAAATAATAATATTTGAAACTTATAAAATAAAACATAAAAATTAATATACAGTAGATCCCACATGTATAAAATAAAACATAAAAATTAATATACAGTAGATCCCACATGTAACAAACCTCCATTTAGTGAGATTCTTGATTTAATGAAGACATTATGAACTTTTAATTTGTACAATGTAAATTTATATACTTGATTTGTCTACTTTTAAGCAGAAAATTTTTTAGTTCTCTGTATTTATTGAGCACATAAAATAGTAATACTGAATAAAAGATTAAAAAAAATAATAATAACAATATTAGAGCTAAAGCAAAAAAACCTTGACTTTGTTTATAATTAAAAGTAGAAGTAAGAGGATGTAGATTAGAAATAAAATTGCATCAGGGAGATCTAAGTATTAGATGCTCTGGAAAAATATCTGCAACCTACTATTCCGACAGCACAAAAATAACAAAATTTAACAGTTATTGTATCTGCAGAATTGAAATAAAGATCTTGAATATAAAATTCCTACTATGGTCTTGTGAAAGGAAATTATAATCATGTTCCCATGCAAAGGAATATACCACCAAGAAAAATATAGAGTTCATAAAATGTGGTACTTAACTATTAGCATATAGTTGTAGGGTATATAAGTGGATTCTAGGATGGTTGGCAAAATATTGGTGTTAACTGTGTTGTTTCACATTAATAAGTTATCTCTATCCTGTATAAGTTGTTTCTATCCTGTTTTAAATATATTATCTAAATCAATTTTTTTCATGAAATATAACATTTAAAAATAATTAAAAAGTATCTAATTCTATATTGAATATTTTATTAATTTTCTCTATTTTGCTTATTTTTACTTAGTTATATATCTCTGTGTTAATAATAAGTTTCTTGCAGGAATTGAGGAGTGCAACGTATCCTGCTACATCAAGTGTAAAAAAGCTCAGATTTGCACAAGCCAAAAAGCCATTAAATTATTTATATTCATATTTTTCTGTTGAATTATTAGACTGTGATGATATAAGCAGTATTACAATTGGAGTATGCCGTAAGGTATTTAAAATTTCATTGTTTTTTCCACTGATTTAAATATCATTTGATCAATTTCAGAATCATAATTTAAACTATACTATCTGCTGCAAACAGTTATTCTTCTTATTAATTAGTTATAAGATATCAACCCTGTCTTTCCAGCTGCATAATTCAGTGATATAGGGGAATATTAATTTTAGTAAATTTCTTATCTGAAAATCTGCTTTACACTACTTAAAACAAACCCAGTGATGTGAACTTTGAGATACATTTATCTCTATTATTATCCCTGGAGGATGAGACTATCATGATGGAATTGTATATTTAATTTAGAAACTTTTAAATTCGATATATCTTTGTGTGATTAATTGTGGAAGAAATAAACCTCCACTGTTTAGGCAACATCCTGTATGCTTTTTTCCACAAAATCTGTTTTAAAATTTCTTAATTTCATATGTATAAATGTTATTAGTTTTATTATTATTATCTAGCATTGCTCATGATTTAAAATTCTAATAGCATTTAAAATAATATTATTCTTCAAAAAATTTCATTATAATATTAAATTTAATATTTCTATAAAAATTATGTGTAGGAAGTTCTGTCCTTGCCATAAAAATTATTTTCACAACCAAATAACGAATCTTGGTCCTGTGTGTAAACTAATTTAAAAAAAAAACATATATACGAACTGTTTCAAAATGAAAAATCTGAAATGTTGTGGTGTCTATTAAGGGTGTAGTGTGTTTCACCCCTTTCTCTGGTGCACCAGGGCAACATCATATGACGGCAAAATGGTTCATGATCCAGCCATTAAAAATGAGCAAATGATTGGACAGTTTAGTGCGTGGTCATTAAAAAACCCCTTTGGAATTGATAGCAAATATGCTTGACATTAAGTCATTAAACACTCTATTTTAGCTACATTTATCCTCTTTAGGAATTTCGATATGATCATTTTTGGACATATGTAGGTCACAATTGAGTAACAATAGAATGTCACAATATTGGCATTTTAGCCTTTAAAATGGAGGTTCTAAATGTACGTCCATGTATGCTATCAGGAACCTGTGAATAGTGATGTAATGTATAAATGAAATGTGTGCATGGCCGAAATTAAAAGTTAAGTATGATCTCCACAATTGGATTACACAATATGCAGTAGAAGTGCAAAAGTTTCTCGATTGTGGTAGATTTTTGGTTTCATTAACAGGTTTCTTTTGCATGATTCAAAGAGCGTATTTTGCTCTTTGTTTATTTTATAAAGGGGATTTGAAATTTTTATGCTCGTTTCATGCATGCTCCCACTATCGAGAACACTGAAGAAATAAAACCATAGCAATATGCAAGGTAAGTCATTTGCTGCCCCTATCAGATTTTTATTTAAATGTACTCATTATTGTATTTAAAATATATGTTTGTGTTGTAAATTGCTTGCATGCATGTATTACTAGCATTAATAAGAATAAAAGGTATAATTCCATAAAAATCCAGTTTATTAATATCAATATTATGTTTTTATATCTTTCATAATTCTATTCATTTTTTAATATACTGAAAATTTAAAAAGGTGAGGGAAGAGAATAGGAGAAAGTTTATATTTCTAAAATTTTAGCTTATTGGATAGCATTAATGAGTAGGGAAAATTTTCTACATGGTGGCTCATTAAAAGTTCTGAATTATCTAAGTTCTGCTGTGGTTTCATGCTGATAGTAAGCATGCAGTGTAGATCTAAGTATTTAGTTTGAAACTTAATTTGTTTTCAATCACTACAAGACTAAAAAATCTTGCTTTGAGGTATGTATATTTTGTAGATAAAGGACATTTTTGAGCTTTTTATTTAAGAATTGGCTTATTGTGGCTTCTTCAGGATAACTATGGGTTTATTGGGCTTATAGACCAAAGAATTAAAACTTATCCTTTTATAAAATATTTTAAAAATGTATTTTCTATTATTTAATGTTTTATTTCCAATCATTTTGTGCATCAACAAGTTCCATTATGTTGTCAATACAAATTCTTGTAACCCAAAGTTGATTCATGATCAGGGTTTAGAAACTAATAATCAAATTAAACAAATTATTTATATTCTACAGAACAAATCTGTATCCTGTATTGCTGTTTAACGGTATGGATATCCACATACAATTGTATTTTGTAACAATAAACAAAGATGCAAAAAGTATTTTAAATGGGATAATTCTAAATTTGTGCAAGAATAATGAGTTGGCTAATGTCCATATTGACTATTTGCATGTACATCACAATGTGACATCACAGTTGTTTGCATTCCCATCTTAGGCAAAATAAGATGGCAATATAGTAATGGATCCAGCTGTGATATTATATTTAAATATGATAAAAAATATGAAGTATGCCTTTAAGAAAGATGTGTTGAGAATTGTATCACATTATAAGCATTGTACCACACAACAATTTATAATTATTGTATCCTTAAGAAAAGTACACAATTGTACAAACAGAAATTTTGATCAGCAAAAAGATCATACTCTTAACATGGTATGGCAAAGAAATATTTCTGTCTAACAGGACCTGATAGACCCAGGGGCCTTATGCATTCAATTTTAAAAGTATGTAATGTACGTTCTATTTAAAAAGTTTGTGCATTTTATTTTAAAAGTATGTATATTCTACTATTTTGAAAGAATAATTAAATGTAACATGTTTTGCTATTCCTTTTGACACACTATTGATATATATTAATTTACAGCCTTATATGTAACGGTTTGATTTATTGTCATTAATTTTTGCAGGACTATCCTAGTAAAGTGGCTCCAGGGAAAAATTCTGGTTCCATTGGTTATGACTCAGGTATTATTTTGATTTTTTAAAGATGTTCATTTGCTTTGTTATTTTTTAGGGATGAACATTTTCTACAGATTATTATTTCTATTCCTCTTTTTTATTTGATTTTCTCCTCTGTTTTTGTTCCCTATAATATATAGTATATGTAAAGGAAAAATATTATGTGGGGTTGAAATCAGACTCATTTTTATAGATTTGTACATTTTGAGTAACTCTATGATTATCTATGAATATGAGTATACCTAAAAATATGACATCCATTTCACAATGATGTGTCACGTGTATGTTGGTAAACAAGATATTTGCCGAACAAATGGAGTGCTTCAAATGATTCAAATACAATTCAGTATGATTATTAAATCAGTAAAAGTAAGAGGGCTATCGATTTTTAGGAAAATGAAACCAAAAATAGCCAAAAAAATTTCAAACATTGTTGTATGAAAATCAAAAAGGCATAAATTACATTAAAAGTGTTATAGATCTAGCCCAAAACTCTCTCTTGGCTTGTACAATTGCAAGCCAGATTGACTCTTACATATCAAAAGTATAAGTCAAACGTTCAAGTTTGTGAGTCATCTTTTGCTACCTATTTAACATGTGGTAATTTTAATTTAAAAATGGCAAAAAAAAGTTTATATGTTTCACATACCACATACATTTATACAAAGTTTTAAAACAATGAACAATTATAACTTTTGATAAAGTTATTGTATTATAATTGTACTTTTTAAACATAGGTATAAAATTGGCAGCCATTTAATTAAAACTAGCAGAAAAGAAAAAAAATAATGGGTGTATTTTGTGAGTCATAGTTAACTATCAGTTTTTAAATAGCGAGTCAGTTTATTTAAAAAAGTGCTGATTGACGTTGCAGTTGTGAGTAAGTACAAGCTCTGTAACCGATGTCATTTCTAATTTAAAAATAAATAGGGATGTACAAGACCTTGTGAAAAATCGTTGACTGATGGTCAACAATGTAAAGTTTATAATTATAGGCCTTTTTTTTAAATCAAGTTATCAAAAGGTGTTACGATAAATTGGGTAATTTGAAAATAATTTTGAAAATTTTAATACCATGATCATTTGCTATGTATTTTTTACAAATTTTATTTTTTATCACCAATTTTTCAATTTATTTCCATTTAACAAGTTCATGAATTTTTGGCTTTGGCTTTGCTAACATATCCCATTCATGAAATCTTGTATTTTTTTTTTTTTTTTTAAATCAATAATGTAAAAAATCATAAATTGAATATGCTTACCATTATTAAATGAGTAAATGCTTTTTGTAAGTACACTTATTCCCCGATTTACACGGCACTTGTTTTACACGGTTTATAAATTAACAAGTTTCAAAAAATTGATAAAAATGTATATTCCGCTCCATATACGCCTATACAAAGATTTGATGACATTTTTAAATTTTATTCCTTTGGTAACACTGATGAAAACAACAGGGGATTCCCGGTGTTGTAAAATATATACATTTAGGAGAATCCCGTAATGGGGAATCCCCGTATAGGGAAATCCCCGTATGTATTTCACAACAGTAAAGCTATCTGGTTCATGCAAGTACATAGTGCAGAAACATTTTAGCAGCAAAGCTTATATTATTGTGAGTTTATCTTTTGAATTGGCAAGTTTTCAACATTTATAGTTTTTCTTGCATCTTTATAGTTTGCGTAAATTTGTTAAGGTTCTATAATGTCAAAGGATTTGAAGAAAAATCAAATGAAAAGAAAAGTTATTTCTTTAGAAACTAAAATTCAAATATTAGACTGTCTACGTAATAGAGAAAGAGTAACGGATGTTGCTAAATTTTACTCCATGAATGAAGCCACAATAAGATAAAATGAAGACTCCATTAGAAAAAGTGTAGCAGCTGGAACCTGCAGCAGTATGAGTACGACTTCATATGCTAAAGATGTTACAATGGAAAATATGGATAAAGCCGTAGTGATATGGATAGAAGGCCAAACTCAAAAGCGAATCCCGATCGATACCAATGCTGTTACAAATAAAGCTTTGAAGATTTATCAATCACTTAAGAATCAGTCGCTGTCAACTTCGTCCGATGAAAAGAAGGTATCTTTTTCTGCAAGCCATGGGTGGTTCGAAAGATTCAAACAAAGACATTCTTTATATAATCTGAGAATGAAAGGTGAAAGTGCATCTGCTGATTCGGATGCGTCACAACAATATCCGGCAAAACTTGCTGAAATCATTGCCGCTAACTCCTACACTTCTGATCAGGTTTTCAATGCTGACGAGTCCGGATTATTCTGAGAAAAAATGCTGGAAAGAACCTTTATAGCCAAAGCTCACAAATCAGCTAGTGGTCATAAAGTAGCGAAAAGTCGTATAACAGTTCTTTTCTGTTGCAGTGCTTCGATTATATGATGAAACCATTGGTGATTAACAAATCAGAATCACCACGATCATTCAAAGGAATAAATATCAAAAACCTTCCCGTCTATTGGATGGCTAATAGAAAAGCATGGGTCACTGCCATAGCTTTCAATGAATGGTTCCATAACTTCTTTGTTCCAGATGTCAAAAATTATTTAACTAAAAAGGGATTGCCTTTTATGCATTGCTCTTCTATTAATTGATAATGCACCATGTCATCCTCCAGATTTACAACACGAAAATGTAAAAGTTGTTTTTTTTACCAAAGAATACAACTTCCTTATTACAGCCGTTAGATCAAGGGATAATTTCGACTTTTAAAGCACTGTACATCAAGCAAACTTTCAGGTATATCTTAGAACAAATGGAGAATGATGAATTTCTTACTCTGATGGATGCTTGGAAGAAATTTACAATTTTAGATTGTGTTAAGCATGTTGGACTGTCATACACTCAGATCAAACAATCAACGATCAACGCCTGCTGGAAAGCAATATGGCCGGATGTTGTTGAAAGTGGAAATGATAAATCACCAATATAGCATGAATATTCTCAGATCACTGAGTTGGCCCATACTATAGGAGGTGAAGGTTTTGAAGATTTAGCTCAGGTAGATATTGAAGAAGTAATGGCTGATGAAGAATTGAATGAAGATGATTTAATTAACATGATTCGTGAAACAAACAAACATGATGAAGACAATGATTCTGATGAAGAGCAATCTGAACCAGTTGCGTTCACAGCAAGAATCATAAGCATAGAACTTGATTTGGGAAGAAAATTGAGCAACCATTTTCTTGCAATATGACACAAATGTTGATCGAACTCTCAGATTCCAGCGAAACCTTCGTAAATGCTTAAATCAATATGAAGAGGTCTATAAAGATTTAGCAAAAAAACCTACGCAATTGTTAATTACCGATTTCATGACAAAGTCTTGTCAACCTGAGATCTTGCCTAATTCGTCAACCATTGAGCCAGAATCGCATCAAGAAAGCTCAAGTGATGAAAGCGACATCATACCTATCAGAAAGAAAAGACTGATAGTACATGAAAGAGATGACAGTGATTAAACTTATAATTAATTTTTAAGGGTCTTTTTTTTTTTTTTTTTTTTTTTTTTTTTTGTTCCTAATGTAAAATAAATTAAATATGTTATATTACTACATTCATATGTTTGTTGTTTTGTAAACTAAGTATAATTTTAAGTTTTCTAAGATGTCTTACTTTTGTTTTACTTAAATAAATGACTGAATCATGCACATTTTGGGGTTATTTTCGTTTTACACGATTTTACTTAGCAAAATCCAAGATTTCAATTTACATGGTTTTGTGCAGAACCTATCTTTTGTGTAAATCGGGGGACAGGTGTACTTTTAACCAGAAATAAATGGACACCATTGTTTAGCCATTCTCAAGGTATTAGAAAGTTTACTTTTCTACTGGACAATTTTGATATCTTTTGACAAATTATGTAATTTCCATAAATTTTGATATATATATTTTTACTTTCCCTACAATGCATGGTAATGTGTAGGGAAAGTATTGGAATCATGTCGAAAATCGTAACTCGAGGTTTTGGTGAATCTACATGTTTTGAGCATTCTAGAACCCAAAGACATGATTTTTAGCATGATGTGTGTCTGTCTATCTATGTATTGTATGTAATAGGGATCTCAAAAGACCAAAAGTGATGCAATACCAAATAATCAATACTATCGGATTTCCCTACAATACATGGTAATGTGTAGGGAAAGTATTGGAATTGTGTCGAAAATGTTAAGGTTTTGGTGAATCTACATGTTTTGAGCATTATAGAACCCGAAAACATAATTTTTAGCATGATGTGTGTCTGTCTATGTATTGTATGTAATAGAGATGTCAAAAGACCAAAAGTGATGCAGTACCAAATAATCGATACTGTCGCATTATCAAAGAACTGATATGATCTGATACCTATTAAATTACTATTATAATGTGTAACAAATTTATAATTGTTGTATATTATGTATAAAACTTCAGCCATAATTCATAACTAGCTACCTTTGTAAGTATTGAAAAAGAAAAAATTATGATACAATTGTTAATGAATATTTTATATACTCTTCTGAAAATTAGAGTAAAAGAAAGCTTGTTTTATATATAAAATAATAAATAATTTACATTAATCTGCACAGAGTGAAAAAAATTGTCTATAGGGAATAGGAAAAAAATATATAAAATACAGAATTTCGGTTTGTAATCATGAATAAAAGAGAATAGAAATACATGAATAGAAAAACCATATCTTATTCAAAACATTTCTATCTATCATATTTCTAAAGTGATGCATTTGTGTATTGCTAGTTATTTCTGTGCTGGTGAATTATAATAAACATCAGTTAATAATCTTCTCTGCACTTTTGGCAGAAGGCATTTGTAGCAGGGAACATTCCTGTAACCTTTCAGAAAATTATTTACTACTGTGATTACGCAATGGTTTAATGAAAAATTGCTGTGTAGGCAGAAATTGGAAAAGAAAGGCCATGTACATCGATTGGTAAATAATATTTTTGAGTGCGAACATGTCGTGAGGAGAGCCACCGACAGGTAGAGGCAAAAGGATGCTTTGCATACAGGCCTGGGAGGCTTGGTGCACTGGGGCACATAAACAGTTTACAAAAGAGGGCCAATAACTTGTAATTAACTTGGTCAATAACTTGATAGTAGAGGGTGCATTTACTGCATAAGAGCCCAAAAATTTTATTGGTGGCACTGATCACAAGCTTATGTTTCCAATCCGATCCCAATAAAAAGTTGTAATTCATGCAATTAACTAAGCATACTGTGGTGCACTGCGAATGCACTATACCATTTGAAAAAATAGTTATTATGCACTGAAGAATTTAAGCATATAATGACATTTAAAAATAAAAGAATCACTGTTCCAGCATGGATACGAACTATGGATTACATATCTGCGAACTTGCCACTTTGCATCTAACACTCGATCATTTGGGCTATTTAGGGATCACATCTTTATTTTATGGGGAATGTGGCTAATGACATCATAAACATAAAAATTGCATTGCTGCAATTTTTCACAACAATGATTGAAATAAAAGGTTTCGGGAACGTTGATCCATAAATAATCCCTTTTATGTATGATTATGTTAAATGTTGTCCTATTCTGCCATGTTAAGAAAATATGAAATTTTGAATAAATTTTGATGGTTTCACTCGAATTAAAATAAATTGTATATAGTTTTAAATTATTTGTTAACAAAGCCGAATATAAAGTTTAGTGAAAATTCATTAGTTTAGCAGTCATTGTATACACAAGATATTGTATACACATGTCATTGTGTATACAAGGTTTCACAGCAGTTATTGTATACACAAGAAATAAACAGCAGATGCACATTACGTTAAAAATAGTCAAAATATGTTCAGGAATTCCCTAAAACATATATTGGCATCAAAATCTTGAATTTTGTTGACACAAAGGTAAAAATAATAACTGGGAATAGCAAGTTTTACATTTAGGTAAAAACATATTAACACCACACTTAACCTCCTTACCCCTCTCACGACTAGCGCCTGCTATATCCGGCATCCACTAAATGCATCGCAGTGGCTAGCGACATTAGCAGTAACAATATGCTAATTGGACACCACTCATTTAACTAATGCACAAGAAAATGTTCTTGACACGAGTAAAGTGTATTTGTTTTCTTCCTTTTCGTAGAGTATCATAGTTAAAAGTAAAGTAATTAACGTGTACAGTGTGTTCACTAATGGCACGACAACCCATTCATTGGTGGCATACTGATGGCTAGTTCTGCCATCACGAAAGGACTAATCCCAACATTACCACAAATATAAAATTAACTCTCTTCTGCTATGTTTTGTTTAGACTATTACTTAACATAAAATCTTGGTGAAAACAGTGTTTTCGCAAATGAGGAACATCAGGGAATCCGAATCCGAATAATTATATTTAAAGATATTGGTTTTAGAGAAAATATTCTTCAAGAGTTCAAACTTTCAAAACTTTTTAACCGAAAAGTGACACCAAATAAAGAATAATTGAGCAAAATTTTTGTAAAGAAAAAGTAAAATTGCAATTTATCTTCCAAATGGCACCATGAGGACACCATTCACAATCTTTCCTTCTTTCTGTCTACTTTATTTATTTATTTTATTATTTAAGAGAGCTTATAGGAGACGTTGCTCTTTTTTTTTTCTACTTTTGATTCAGCTAATCCAAAGTGAATTTTATATGAAAAGATGCAAGTAAAATAATTAAAGAAAATAGTAAGATCATGAGGCACCTAATTCCACCTTCTGCCAGTCATCTCCAAATAGTATCTTGATACAGTATGCATGGAAGATGGCAAATGCCTGTGAATGGCTTATAGTGGATGCCATTGGTGTAGATTCCTCTCCCGCCTGCATAATCCTTTGAGCAGTTGTCTGTCTGGGGCATTCTGAGCCTTTGCGACTGCTACATGTGCCTTCTCTGATCCACTGTTGCCAACACCAAGCAACTACCATATAGCTTCAACCAAGATGAGAACTGATATGTCTGATGGATCAACCAGCTTCCCTTTGGCCTTTTCTCTAAATCCGACAGTTATTCATAGTGCCTTCGAATATATCTCAAAGGCATCTTTGTACACAACTTGCGGTATCAAAACAGAATATTTAGTTCCAATTGTCCGTGAGTGAAAACACTGGGCGTTTTAAATGCTGCACGATGCATCATTTTCATGTGTGTTGCATGTGCGCTATAACATCATTGATTCTGACAGTTTGATCATTTGCATGACTTCTAAAAGATGTTTGCATGCATAGTTTCTCAGCTGTAGCTCAATTTTTTATGGGTGCATATATATGTTTTTGTAATATAGTGTATTTAACTATACATATTTAATTATTTAAATAACATAGTAAATGAACTTTCAATACTGTTTGTAGGGATGTCATAAATGTGAAACCTCATAAATCATATGAAACCTCGGTAAATCAGCATCTTCTTCAGTCTACGTGTTTTCTGTTCCCCTTAGGGTGTTGATTTATCAACTTTCCACTGTGTGCTGTATGCTACACATAACTGTCTGATCTTGCAAAAACTTTTTTTCCATTTTGTTATTTATTTAGAAAAGTCTCTTAATATACTTTGAAAAGTTCACCTTTTCTTACTTGCGATCATTCGCAAATAATATCATCAAAAGTTTGACAGTTTCTCGAAATTTTTGACATATATTATGTGAAACTTGATAAAATTTCATAATGCATTAAACCTACTTTATTCACAGTGCTTACATTTTTTTTTCTGTAGTCCTTCAAAGGTGTTTAAAAAGTATTTAATTTTTTTTAATGAAAAATGTGCAAGAACCTTGCAGAGCTTTTGAAAAAGTAGATTATTACTTACAGTTGTAGTGTACTTACAAAGTAGCTTATTAAGGTCCTATTATGCGACAGTAATTTGGGACAACAAACCGTTCATAAAACAGCTTTGGAACATTTGTGATGTCACTCCACGCAACACAGAACGAACCTGACGTCACTTCACTCAAGAAGTGGGGGAAGCTCTTTCTCCCTTGCATTCACTTCATAATTTCCTCATAGGAATACCGTTTTAGAGTTCTCATACTGTAAAGATCGCTTTTAACATCCCAAAGGTTCCATTTGGATTGAATAATGGTGTTATTATACAGGGCAATTTTTATTACCGAACTTTCACAATTCCGCCCTCAACCATACTTTAGGCTCCTCTAACAGGTCCATTCTCCCTAATGCCGGTGATTTCATTCCTGAAAACATTCTTCAGTATGTTTTTTGTATAATATAAATCTTTTATATCTCAAAAGTGTCTGTAATTTGGTAAAAATTATTTTCTTTTTTGCCATCTGCATTTCCAGACTTCAGCAATTCTGCCCAGCAATGATACTTTAGGTCCCCGCCTCTTTAATGCCGACGATTTCATTCCAAGAAACATTCTTTACTGTTTTTTGCATATAATTTGGATCTTCTATATTTCACAGATGTCTGTAATTTGGTAAAAGTTCTGTTATTATTTTTTCATCTCCAGACTTTAGCAATTCTGCCCGGCAATGATACTTTAGGTCCCCGCCTTTCTAACGCCCCCCTCCTCCTCTTTAATGTCGCCGATTTCATTCAAAGAAACATTCTTTAGTATTTTTTGCATATAATTTGGATCTTTTATATTTCACAGATGTCTGTAATTTGGTAAAAGTTCTATTATTATTTTTCCATCTCCAGACTTTAGCAATTCCGCCTGACAATGATACTTTAGGGCCCCACCTTTCTAACACCCCCCCTCCTCTTTAATGTCGCCGATTTCATTCAATGAAACATTCTTTAGTATTTTTTGCATATAACTTGGATCTTTTATATTTCACCGATGTCTGTAATTTGGTAAAAGTTCTATTATTATTTTTCCATCGCCAAACTTCAGCATTTCTGCTCAGCAAGGATACTTTAAGCCCCTCCTTTCTAACAGGTCCTTCCTGTGTAATGCCGCCGATTTCAGAAAGCATTCTTTAGTGTGTGTTTTTCATATAATTTGGCTCTTTTATATCCCACAGATGTCTGTAATGTAGTAGAAGTTCTATTATTTTTTCCATCTCGAGATTCTAACTCATTCCAAAGCAGTCTATCGGCCATCTTGGTCGCCATTAAAGTAAGAAATAAAATTACTAGAAAGCATGGCACCTGTGATGTTCGGATTTACTCACTTCTGATTGGTCGATTTTCGCACAACCATTTCCTCAACAACAACATTTCAGGTTTAAACCTAAAATGTTGAGGCTAAATTTGTTGAATGATCTGCTTTGCGAACGGTTTTGCTGTCCCAAATACTGTCGTGTAATAGGGCCTTTAGTTGAGAGCATGGGTAGAAATTTGGAACTGAAAGCCAGGCATCAATGGCAACTAACCGTCTTTCCTCAGTTACCAAAATGTTCTACTTGGGTGCAATTTCAAAATTATTCATTTTGTTTTTGTTATGCAGCTCTCAAAATAAATCGCCTTTTATTAGCGGCCTCTCCTTTGATCCATTGCATGGGTGTATGCAATCCATGACGTGGATTGATTAAATTGATTGGAAGAATAAATGATTGGTCAGTTGGAATTTGTGTTATACATGCAAAAAAAGTGGAAAAGTTAAATTATCAAAAATGATGACTAGGTCAAAAATCTCAGTTGTCTAAACGAAATTTATAGAGACAAAATACGACTAAGGACTGCTAATTTCAAACCCAGGTTGAGAGACTAAGAAACATAGGCCCATTTTCGACTTGATTCTATTTGAAAACGACAGATACTATGACTAGATTCCTATGTGTCATGACAAATTGTCCAGTATAAATTGTGCCATTTTGGCCTTTTTGAGATATTACTCGTTTTCAATCTTAAATGGTAAAGGTAATAAAAATATTCCTGCGATTAACAAACAAATCAATGTTTTATAAGTATTTTTAACTTCAAATTTGTTGGCAATATTACTTAGCAAGTACCACAGGTCTTTCTTGAAATTTTGTAAATTTTATTTTTCTCGAAATGAGTATAAAATTTCACAGAAAGAATCAAGCAATTGAGATACATTTTGTGTGAGGCTGTGATAACTCAATGGTTAAGGCGACAAGATTGCACTCAGTTGTTCTGTGTCCAATCCTCGACACTGCCTCAAACTATCTGTGTCTACATGGAGTGTGGGCGCGATAAATATATTTAGGTTCAAAAGTTCATCCACGGGGTGATGGGTTAGGGGAAAGATGATATGGTCCTTGTGGTTACTATCTTTATTGGGTTCCAACTTAAATTAGGTGGCATTTTCCCTTTTGTCCAAACATACTTTGCATGTACATGCAGGTCAGACTGTCTGGGTTGAAAGAAAGATGACTTTGATAGGACTATTTGAATTCACAATTACAAGTTATATCAAATTATAACATGACATACTATTTTTGTTAGTTTACTCTTGAAGCCAGAATTTTTTGGTTTGTGGAGATCATATGTTAGATGCATCATAGTTTCATTGTTTCATAAATTGTTCATTCTTATCTGTGATAAAAATCTTTTGAACCATTGTTTTTTCAGTTAATTAATGTATTTTGTAAGACTGCATTTCATTTTTTAGACACTGGTGCTGTATGCATTCGAGGTTCTGTACTACTTGATGGGCCCAGATTTTCAAAAGGTATAAGCTTATTTTTTTGTTCTATTTCTGAATAGTAATCAAATCATTTTATAGTTATTTGTTTTATTTTATTAAAATTTAAATTTTCAGTATGTACCATTTAAGCTAAGAAATAACTTATTAATTTGGTAAGGATTTAATGTCAATGCATGTTACGCAACCTGAAGGTGAATGAATCAATTTCTGCACAACATCAATCAAAAGATCTTAATGCTTAGATGTGCATAGTTATGAAGTGAACTTCATGCAGAAATAAGTTTGCACATGGTTAAACAAAAATACATGCTGTGATCTACAAATTGATGCACTCAAAAGAAAGCAGATGTAGTTCATTCACATCAGGGGCACACCTAGGATTAGGATCTGGGGGGGGGGGGGAGTTGACTCACCATGACCAACATCACCACATTTAGGGAAGGTTGTAATATATATACAAATATATATATATATATATATATATATATATACATTTTTGAAAAAAAAAAATGAAACACCATGATGGAAGTGACTGTTTTAATGTAATTAAATATGTGTACAGCTCATACACAGGTAATAAAATGATTACAAAATCAAGGCCTCATAACCCATCAATGGTTAGCAATTGCACATTGAATTTTCAAATCAGTAATTGGTGAAACTCCCTTTGGCAGAAATACATGCTTGTGTACATATAGATAAGGAGTGATAAAGTATTCTAATGTCATCCTGCAATACATTCTATCAGGCATTCCTCAATTGTTGCTCCAGATTTGCTACATTTCGGGGTGCCCGAATCTGGTGGCCTAGTATGTCCCATACATGCTCGATTGGCAAAATATCTGGTGATTTTGCTGGCCAAGGAACAGTATCAACAGCACGGAGACAGCCCACAGAGGTTTTAAAAATGTGTATATACATGTAATGGCAGATACAATAGTCCAGTGAAGAGATTTTCAGGTTACCAAAAATCAACTTTATTATAAGACACTTGACATATAGAATTTATTACATACGGCTGGCTGAACGTACATCGGCGACCAGCTCTCAAGAAATATCAATGTCGTCTGCATTGGTTCACACAATGTACAGTTATATCGGAGGGGGAGGAATATGACAATATATGGAAAACATGCTACCTTCATGTTCTTTATGCTTTAAAAATGTGATGGGGAAGCAGTTTCATATGAGAAAGTTTACGCAGAGGTTAAGATTAGTGGCCATATATGCTGTGGTCGAGGAAAAGTAGAAGTTCTGGCAGATTTTGTTAATATTAGTGGCATAGGACAGAATTTAATATAGTTGCAATACATGCTTGACATGAAATAAGAGTTTGGAATAATAATTATGAAATAAAAGGGCACATTATTGGGGAAAGCTTAAAATTTCTGTATTATATATATTTATATTCATATATATACATATATATATATATTTATTTATTTATTTATTTATAGGTTGTCTTCCTTTAGCTTGTGAGGAAAAAAAATATTAGTTCCTGTTTTGTTTTTTCAGCCCTTCTGGAGTTAGAGCCACCTGAAAATGGCAATTTTGCAATTCATATTTGCTGAATTTAAGTCTATTTTAATCTTGATTAATATAAATCTAAATGTAACTTAAATACCTATTTTGAAAACTCAAAATGTCTACTTTTAGGTGGGGGTGGGGGAGTTTATTTAGTTATCTTGGATAGTTATAGAGTTATAGTCATTTCCACAAATCCCAGAAAATCTGAATTTTGGCCTATCCTGGCAAGTAAAAACAGACCCAGATTGAAAATGGTGAGCAATAAAAGGAAAACTAAAAATTGTTTTGTATACACATAAATCAATGGTGCTAGCCATGGTAGTAATATAAATAATGAAAAAATTACACCTTCGCTTTCTAGGTATCGCTTGAATCATAAAGAATATTATATTTCATTGAAGTTGAGTTTTAGCTACTTTGTCCTTGGTAACTAGATTTGTGGAGCCCATTATGTCCTCATTGTGTCCTTCATGTGTTTTTGGTTTTCATGATTCCTTTTCTTTCAACATTTATCAGTTAGGGAACAGTCATAATGTCTTTGCTTCCGGGAAAAAATGTTTTGTTGGCTCATTCGGTTTGTCAGAACATTAGTTCCTGTTTTGTTTTTTCAGCCCTTCTGGAGTTAGAGCCACCAGAAAATGGCAATTTTGCAATTCATATTTGCTGAATTTAAGTCTATTTTAATCTTGATTAATATAAATCTAAATGTAACTTAAATACCTATTTTGAAAACTCAAAATGTCTACAGAATGCAGACAATAAAATTTCAAAATAAAGTGAGATGTTGAGATTATTTAGCATTTCAAATAATCGGGGTTCAAATATTCAGCATTCTACTGTAATTTTCATACTTTCATTGATGTTAAATTAGAAACTTTCAACTCTACTTTTTTACAAAGATCCAAGAAAATTGTGAAACATATAATTCTCATAGTATCTGGTATAAATATGAAAGAAAGCCAAACCTGTCCTACCCAAAGATGTAGAGAAAGAGACGATTCACATTGGTGTATGAATAAATATGTAAAACTGTTTAGTACTACTAAAAAATATTTTGCCATTATTGTATTTATGACACAAAGATAATCTCTGATCATTGTTATGTCCTTTGTTTTAAATTATATTGGATTTATAAAGGAAAATTATATTCAATGCTCTGCTTCATATTTATTATATTTAAAAAAAATATTTTTTTCATCTTTAAAGGTGATGTCATTGGTTGCGGTATCATTTATCCTTCTCATTATAAACGCTATGCTGATCTGTCAACTGATGATAATAGTGATGGAATGACTGATGTTGTGCTCTCATCACTAGTTAAAACAAATGCAAAATCAATGGAATTTGTATCTACTGTCTTAAATTTAAACAATCCCAACATAGAGTCCATGGTAGATGAAGAAATTTCATCTAGTGATCATGTTGCTGACTGCAAAACTTTTGATACTGTAGAAAATGATTATTACAATGAGAATTATGTTGAAAGTAGAACTCAAGTTGAGGTAAGTTATATCTGTTATATAATATATCATATTAAAATGTATCACAGCTTTCACCAAATTGTCTTTATTTCTTCATCGTGCTCCTCCAACCACTCTCGGACAGTTCTCGCTGTGTGTCGTCACATTGTCGTGCATTGCAGCAAAAAACTCCTTGTATATATCGCATAGAATCCAAAATCAATTAATTCAAACTTGTTGTAATGTATTCAAAGGCAAAATAATTGAAGAGGTGAAGCGTGCATCTGTTTTTTCGGTGTTGGCTGATGAGACAGCCAATATTTCTGGTACAGAGCCGATATTTCTGGTACAGAGCAGTTATCAATTGGTGTTCGATATCTGCGTTGTGATCAAGGAAACAAAAAGTCGATAATTTGTGAAGAATTCCTGGGATATGTACCGCTGCAAGAGCTAAATTCTGAATCCATTTCAGAAACCATTATTCAGTTTCTAAATAATTGCAATTTAGATTTAAACCTACTCGTTGGCCAAGGGTATGACGGCTGTACTACAATGGCTGATTACATTAGTGGTGTTCAGAAATTAATTAATAACAAATATCCAAAGGCGCTATTCTTCCACTGTGCCAGCCATATATTGAATCTTGTCATCAATGACCTGAACGATGTCAATGAAGTGAGAAATACTGCTGGGACGACAAAGGACATCATATGTTTTTTTTAGAGAGAGCGTTTTACGACGGAACAGATTCCCAATATCCCTCTGTTTTGTGAAACCCGCTGGTCATCAAAGTATAAGAGTATCAGAATATTTTCTGAGAACTATGACTATCGTACAAGCCTTGAAGGAACTTTCAGAGAACTCACAAACGAAGATCAAAGCCCATCAACTGTACACGACTTATAAACTCCTACCTACATTGTAACGCTCCTAGTGATTGCTATTTATTCCGCCAAACTTGAACCTATGTGCAACCAACTCCAGCAAATAAACATGAACATAAGGTCAATAAACGATCACGTAGCTAAATTAGCAAATGTGCTTCAATCTCACCGCAATAATGCCTTGACAGAGTTCACTGCTATCTTCGAAAAAGCTAAACAAATTTGCGAAGAGCTAGATATTGAATTCAAACGTCTTCGAGTGGCTGCAAGTACAAGACAGACTCATAGATCAAATCCACCTTCTGCAAATGTAGAAGATTTTTTCAGAAGATCTATCTTCATCCCGTATTTGGACTCCATTATTTCTTCTCTGGGTGATCGTTTCTCTTCTACGCACGAGAAAGCATTTTCGCTTATGCAGCTCCACCCACATGCTTTAAAAAATTTGGATAAAGCGTCATTTTTGGCTGTTGCAGAAGATATAAATAGTGTTTACGGAGCTATTTTACCTAACTTTATCACCGAGGCTGTAACATGGTATGAGATGTGGAAAAATGAAGCAACCCCAAATGAATCTCTTGAGTACGCAGATTTGATTCATCAAGCAACACCATTCTACACAGCTGTAGCTGAGGCAGTAAAGATTGGCCTGACTCTTCCAGTGACAACATGTAGTATTGAACGCTCATGTAGTATTGAATGCTCATTCAGTACATTACGGCGCGTCAAGACTTGGAATCGGTCTATGATGGGGGACGAAAGACTAAGTGGACTATGTATGCTCAGTGTTCATAAGAAAAGAGTGCAAGAAAACACTACTGAATTCATTGACAACGTGACGAACGAATTTGGACAGCAACCAAGACAACTCAAGTTTTTGTTATATAACAAATGTTATGTAACAAATATTAACCCCCCCTTCTTTCATAAGTTAGGGGGGGGGCACACCCTCCGGATGCCCATGGGAAGACCAGTACTTGCTACAGTACAATATGAAACATTATTTATCTTATTTATTCGGAATTAAAAAAAAAAAACGTGTACAGGAAAAAAGTAAATCTCAAAATATCATTGTCTCTGTTAACGAAAACAAAATTTATGAGGAATAATAGCCATTTTCTATACTTTTGGAACAGAAGAAATTAGGAAATAACAATTCTTACCCAGGAATAGGAAAAAAGTTTTTTTTTTTTGTTGCATAGTGTTATTTATGTTTATATCTTCTGAGTTGAATAAGACATTTGCTCAATTTTTATTGAACACATTACCTTTATTTGAAGATGTAAATATTGAATTGCAATCAAATATCCCAAAATTTCATGTTTTGAGTGATATATTATTGAATGTGTTCAAACACATTTTATCAAAATTTATAATTTCTGATGTAGTGAAATGTGGATGCCTTCTGTACCAGATGTTGATTTCCATCCCATTGTGTAAATTACAAGATTCATACGGAATTGGTAATTGGACAGACCACACTGAAAATTGTTGATAAACTGAATGAGAAAGATCAAAGCATTTTTTTATGATTCAATTAAAAGTATTTTGTAAAAGTATGTGATTATATGCATAATAAATTCCCATTTAAGAATAAAGTTATAATTCATTCTCATATAACTGATTTAGGAAAAAATAATACTTCTGCATTTTCTAGTGTGAATTTTTTCATAGATAGGTTTCCAGGACTGGTAAAAATTTTAGGAAGATAATTTAAGACTTAATTTTAGATAAAACCTCATTTTAGATTATTTGCAGTCCTAGTTCTGTAATTTGCAATTAGAAGAAATTCCAAAATCTATACAATTGGAGCAAAGGATAGATGTCAAATGGGCAGAATTGGAGAAAAAGCGTAACTCTAACTATTTCCTTCTATCAAAATTTATGCTTTCTATTTTAATTCTCTCACACAGCAATGCTGAGTGTGAGAGGAGTTTTCATGTAATAACAAAAACTCAAACCCAACTTACATCATCTCTTAAGGGGACTCATACCTCATAGCCCTTATGAGCTACTTCCATGTTAACCAATGGGAAAATTTGTTTAGAAGATTCCTCTGTGAATTTTGCCCGTAAATGTTAACTGTCTTTGCGATATTAAAGGATAAACACATATATTTAATCTAAGTACGATTTTTTTAAATATTTAAATTTAAAGTGTTTCAAAAATGAATTTAAAAGTTAACATCCCAACGGAAGTTTCCATTAAGGGCTTCTGTAACAAATTTGAAAGAAAATTTGGATATTTTGCGTAATTAAATAAAATAGTAATACATTTTTTTATTGATATCAGCAAATATTATAATTTTATCATTATAAGATCATTTTATAATAATCCATAAACTATTTTAAGTACAAATATGTGAAACAGAATGCAGTTAAGTTTATGGCAACCCTGTAAGTCGCGTGCTTGTGGATCGTACAACCCACAGAATACTATATTCAGAAGGTGCACTCCCATAGGACCCTATGGCAACATTTTTAACATGGGATGTCGCATAGACACTAGAGCTCGTGAGTTGGACCAACTGAACTACGATGCGTCTGCCAGATTTGGCGCGTTATCGCTCGCTTGGCGATTTTTTTTTAAACGGGAGGGGAACAAAATGTTGAGGACTGTACTTTTATAATTTTTGAAACTATAGAAAGGATCAGGATTTAAAAATACATTAATCTGTAACATAAATATTCATTAGTTTAAGAATATTTAAATAAACATAGTTATATATTTAATTCAAATAATCATAAAAAGATTAAAAAATAGACACATTGCATTGTCTCACTATAAAACATAATGCACAAAAAATTACAAGCTAACATACTCAAGAGACTGAAATATTATATAATATTTTCAGTCTAAAAAGTATACTAGCGTGTTGATCGTTAATTACTTGATCCTTAATTTATTCTGGGATACTGATAATAAACTTTTTTTTTAAATATAAAAATATTCATATAGTAAATATCAAATTTACATAAATGCACTATCGAAGTTGTGGAACTCAATCATTAATCACCCGAGGGGGGGGGGGGGAATTTTCCACCATAAGGCACTTAATAAAAATTTTACATAAATATATACACATACTATATCACATTCAACTAAGAAAAAGCTATCCAGATATCAATTATTTCACATTTTATAAAAATACGGAAAATATTTTTTAACTAATTATACCACTACCTCTTAAAATTTAGTCTAATCCGGCAGTAATAACAACACAGCACTAATTTCGTATGATGAACACATATATACTTATATGAACACGTGTATACTTATGAACACGTGTATACTTATAATGAACACGTATGTAGGATGGTGATAACTAAAATTATTTCAATTTTAATAAACATAAATTACATACCCTGTAACGCAACCAGTTTTCTTTTATCAATCCATTTCTATGAAATGATCTAAACACTTAACAAATAATCCTTTTTCACGTTACTCAAACCACGCTAGTCTGTTGTTCTAAGTTTTCGCCGAGCGAAATAGGGTTATAACGTTGAAAATCGGCTTGGACCCAAACCAGACCATCGCCAAGCGCTCGGACCAAACCAGACCATCGCCAAGAGCGCGCCAACCCTCTGTTTGGTCTATCTCTAATGGCCGCCGCGAAAACGAAACTATCGAGAGTGACAGGTCTGTATAATAGTCTGGTACAACCTCTGTCGGTCAGCAATAGATCTTTATATGCAGTCAACAACTAGGGGGAGAAAGTTATTGATTGACAGCTATTTATCAAGAAAGGCACTGCCCTCTATAGTTCCCCACTTCGGGGAGCAACAGCTCTTTGCTTTTGCGGTTCCAGAGGGGCTGTGACAATACAGTTTTTCCTAGAATTGGTAAAAGATTCCAACTAGTTTTGGACAGGATTCTAGCTTATTTTCGTTCATGGGCTTCTACTGCCGATGGGACGCGACCATAGAGAAGAAAATTTTTCACTTCAAAAGTGTTAACAAAGTGTTCAAAGTGTTTCAACGGTCTTGCAAAAATTCAATTACATGTCTTCAAGAATTGTCTTGCTATTGTTAGTCTGACAAGGACGCCAACTCGCAACTCAAATATTTTGTCTTTAAATATTTCTTAAACTAAAGTTTGAATCAAAAAGTGATTTATTTAAGAGTGTTCCGCTAACATTTCTCTACAAATGTACCAAATGTTATATTTTTGTATTTTATAATTTTTGTGGTAAGAGACAGAGAAATTAGAGAAATGCGAAATCTGTCAAACGGCGGTGTCAGCCAAAAGATAGTTTTGTATAGGTAACAAGATTTTTTTTTTTTTTTTTTTCAATTTAAAAATGTAACTGAATATTAAATTATAAATATATATATATATATATATATATATATATATATATATATATATACATATATATACATTGGTTAAAATATAAGTGTGCTGATGCATTTGCTAACAACGCATTCAATTGTAGCACTTTTATAACATTTGTCATTCTGTCTGTCTGTCTGTTCACACGATAATTGCCATAAAAATGACTTTGTCCAAATGAAATTTTATTAGTTTTTTATATTTAGTTGTTGAGACGGTCTATGTATGGAATGTCTGGGAATGAAAAATAATATCACCCAATTAGTTTAGGATACCGAGTTGAAAAAATGAAATACATTGAACCCTATCAGACTTTATTTTTCAAACATTTTTAAGCAAAGTTAAAATTCACAAATTGCTTCGAAAATTTTAGAGACTCTTCAAATTATCACATAAAATGCGGGAAAAAATTTCAGCAAAATATATGGGTATCTTTTTAAATAAAATTTGAAATAATAATTACACCCATGATATATGAAGGGATCACATAAATCATTGCAAAATAAATATGGCTTCCATTTTCCGCTGTTACCGTATATGTTTAAAGATAAATATTTAGAATATAAAGATTTATATTTAGCGTTGCATTCATCATAAAACCGCCTTTTTTTGTTCTTTGTGTATTATTTAGTTCATGGAGTCTGCAATATAGCGGACATGAATGAAACATTCATTGATTTTACACAGAGAAGAAGACAATTTTTTCGATGAAGTTTTAAGCATAGAGTTAAATTACTTGTACCTGCATGGTTTTAAGTTTTTAAATAAAATAAATTATTATAGTATTTTGATGAATGATAGGAATGGAAAAATGTTAAGGAATGAAATGCTGCTTTTGTATAGAGACGATTTATATTTCAATGACGTCATTTGAATAAATTTCATTTGTTTTCGATGAAGTTTTCAAATATAATAAATTATTGTAGTATTAAGATAATTTTAAAAATATTACCGAGAAATGTATCGCATTTTAGAGATGTTCAAACCAGGCAATTTATATTTCAATGCCGTGATTTGAATGAAGTTCATTTCTTTCGATGAAGTTTTAAGTTTTCAAATATAATAAATTAATGTTGTATTGTGATAATTTTAAAAATATTACCGAGGAATGTATCTCATTTTAGAGATGTTTAAATAAAATTGCATTGAAGTTGGAAAGTGTTTTATAATCAATGCTTTATGGATGATTGATCTTTCTTATTTATTTTTAGTTACATATGATTCCTAAATATTAGCAACTATTATCTGCTACTTAAAAAATAACATTACGTTTTTTGAAGTTTTGATTGTCAAACTGAAGGTTCGAATATTATTAGATTATTATAGTGACAAAAATATCTTGTAAGATTGAATAAATTATTGATATGTTCTTATAATCATTGATAAAATATTGTTTTCCCATTTACTTCATTGCAATCATGTTTACTTTCCCTACATACATAGTGTATAATGCATAGGGAAAGTACTGTGACATGGTTTAAAATTCGAATGTGAGTTTCCGACGTAAGAGCACGTTTCAAGCATCCCCGAACTCGAATCGAATGTTTTTGATGTGTGTGTATATTTCTGTATCCTTGAGCCTGTGGATGCGATATCTCATGAATGAATGAAGCGTTTTGGAAATAATTTTGGACGATTACCACACTCGGTGATTAGTTGAACCCCATTAATTTTCATCACGGTTAGGAAGACCCCCTCCCCCCGGATTTTTGTATGAATTTAAAAAAAACCAGGACCTGCAATAATTACAAACACATAATCATTTCTTATGTAATCTTTCATTAGAAATTGAATGAAGCAAATTTTAGAACGCTAGCATGAACAGTTCTCGAGATAATGACGATCTTTGAATAACTTTTTGAAAAACTATATTTAAAATATTAGGACCTTGAATAACTAATCATTCCATACGCTATTAATAGAAAGCGAATGACATAAACTTTAGAATTCAAGAATAAACCGTTCTTGAGATAGTGTATGCTTTTCAGATATATTTATAAGCAAATTGCATAAAAATAAAAAGTAGTAAATATCATCCAATAGCTTCATTTTCTGTATGCAATATTATTAAACAAATCTCTTAAAATCTTTCTGATGGACTTATTTTATGTCATTTACGAGGGAAGATACTTTTTATAATAGCTTTGTAATTAAATCCCATAGAATTCGCCAATAATATTTTATTTTACGGAATATTAATTAAATGCCAATTGCATTTTGATGAAGATATTGCACGTGGGTATGAATAAGTCACTTTGTTTGGATTAATAAGTTTCTAAAACTGGCCACTTGATTGCAGTTCGGTGTTTCTGTCATGAATTTCTGCCAACGACTCTGAACTAGTTCAGGATGAGATTTGAGCATTGCATATGATAGAACTTTGCACTGTCAATGTAGATCAGCGAGTCTGGTAGACTCCCCCCCACCCCCCTCCCCAGTGGCTTAAACTGTGAATTAATACCCTACAGTTTTTAAAATACGCCAACATTGACAATCTCGATATCTATTGCAATTACTGCTGTTTTAAATAAACACTAATTGCCAAAGATGTTAAAGTCGATGGAGGTAAAATATTTCTCTAGTATTTTGAAGAGGATGAAGGGTTCTTCTTTCTTATAGAACGAGGTATGCAATCACAATTCAGTAAAAAAATCTGATGTGGGCAACACATGACTTTCCTTATATAATGCAATAAATTTACGACTTTTACAAAAAAAAAAAATATAGCTTATCTGTATAGTAGATACTTATATTCTTTCCAAGATATTGCATTTTCATCAATTAGTAGTCATTTTCATTGATTTATAGTCACTTTTATCCATTTGGCGAGATTTTCGTTAATTTTTGAAGTGAAAGATTTCTTTTTTCTTATAGAACGATGTATGCAATCACAATTTAATAAACAGGAATTTTACATTGTCTTTCACATCAATTTTCCCAATTTTAAACCCAATTTGGTATTAATATGTTAAAGTAATTCTGCTGCTGGCTCCAACTTTCAACTAAACTTTATTTGAAAATTTACGCAAATTTCCAATAAAATAATCTAATCATCAGTACAATATGGCATCAGACAAGAGCAATTCAAAATTCTTTCTTTCTCTTCAGAGGGCTGAAACTGAACTGGTTTATACAATGCAGTGCTCCATGCCCACAGGCTTTGTATCGTGACACTCCCTCACCTGGGATAAGGGTACGGGAATTTATGGCTTTAGTGCGTCCCGAAATAGGATACAAAGAGAGACTTACTTTTTGGTGGGAAAGTCATTTCGATGATGGGCAGCTCAATTAGGAAAAGGGACTGTGAAAACAGAGCTAAAAGCTGAATTCTTGCAACCATACCATTTTTACAAGCGACATCTAGGGAACAGATTGTTGCAGATTTGAGTTCGATTGAACGGTTAGCGGGGCCTTAACAGTCATAGTTTAGAAAACTTAATTTCTGTTAAATCTAACATGGCACAGCTATGTTACATGCAAAATTTCTTTAAAAGTAATTTCTTAAAAAGAGCAAAATCTGTCACTGTTACTTCTTTACCGCCATAATTAAAAGGTTTAAACATAAATATTTTGTATTATTTATTTGTAAATGAAGTTTAATGATCTAAGAGTTTATTGCGAGATTTAATGTATTATTCAAGAATTTTGTGTATTGATATTTGATGTATTATTCAAGAATTCTTCATATTGATATTTAGTGCAATATATATAATTTTTTTTTTCATTAAGATTTAATAATTAATCAAGAATTCTTTTTATTGTGTTATTTTTTTTATGTTTTGTTACTAGTATTATTTTAAACAGATAAATTTGAATTCAAAAGATAGTTCATGGAATGTTTTCTTCAGATAAGTTTAAAACATAATGCACTTAAATGGTACAGCATTTTAATGCTTTATATATGAGATGTATGATATAATTTAAAAAAAATATTAAGCATCATAAGTGAACAATATATTTGCAATAAGATAGCCTCCTGCTTTTTTTGTTCGGAAAGTTACTACCGATACAAAAAATCTAATGTGACCAACACATGAGAATCAGATTCATTTTCTATTACATAATGTATTAAATTGAGTTTTATTGCACAAAATGACAGGGATGTTTACTTAATATAACATTGAATTTACAGTTTTAATTCAATTTTTGTTTTTATTTGACGACTGGTGTATTTCCAAAGGTTGGCATTGCAAAAATTCCAAAAATTATTAAACATTTAATAGCTACATATAAAATATTTAGTCTTTTATTTCAAATTTTGTGTGCCATTTAACACACACACACACACACACACAAAAAAAAAAAAACTGTTCAATTTTTCCAAATCCTACCAAAATCTAAACCGCACCAAGTAAACTCTCAAGCGGCTTACGTACCAAGTTTTGTAAAATTTCGTTGAATAATTGTTTTGTTAGTGTATACAGGCATTATACATACTCAGACATACTGAAAAAAAATTTCATGTGCCCAAAATAGGTAGGTCCATCAAAAACTCTAGTTCTCATTTTCAATACGATTCCAATATTTTCCCTATACATTACCATGTATTGTTGAGAAAGTTAAAGCAAAGGAAAAAATCTATGCAAAGAAAGTTTTAGCAGAATCTGTAACATTTGGAAAATTCTTTAATATGCAAGATATTTATTTCTAATTTAAACTGATAAAATTATTTATTATTCTGTATGTAAAAGTATAAATCGAGTAAAAATGAAACAAGTAATAACTACCCTCAATCTCTTTTTTTCTACTTGTAAATTGAATACATACTTTCATTAATTCAAAAGAACTTAAGGGTTAAAAATAAACAGTGATGACATTTTGAAATAAAAATTTACAAAAGTTTAAAAATGTTCAACAAAAAAATCCAATATAAGGAACCGAAATGTGATGAATGTAATGATAAAAAAAGTAACTTGAAAAAGGGGTTGAAGAGAAATCGCAGAGAAATACTGTTAACACATGGTGTGGGGAAAGATGACAAGATTGTACAATTATGCCAATAATTAAATGACTAGCCTTAAACACAAAATACTATAATAAATTGTGCTTCAAAATAGCTTTAAATATAAATGATATCAAAGAGTTAAAAGAGATTATTGATTGATATCAAGGAATTAATAGATATATTGCTCAATATCAAAGAATTAAGAGGTATATTCATTATTATCAATAAGTGAAACCGAGAATGGAGTAATATTAGCTTAATTCCCAGTGAATCTCTCAGGGTCAGGTTATAACAAGAAAACTTAATGTAAGTCACAATTTGAAAGTTTCTATGATAATCAACAAAGTCGGCAGTACCACATAGCTGGCATCAAGTGAAAAATGTATTGAATATTAATCTAAAGCTGCAAGAGATTGCAGTGCTATGTTCATACTTGCAAAACTTTCAAATTTCAAACTGGTTGTGCAGTATGACAGATTTTGCAACTGAGATTCACATGGTTGTGGCACATGGCAGGTTTTCTTGCTACCAGTGTAGTTATTTGTTATGTAGTGGTGGGTAACACCTACGGTTGGTGAGTTCTGTGATTATGAATAACTAAATACCAATATTTGTAGATCTATTTTATGTAGAGATGAGTAAATACTATGAATACTCAAATACTAGAAATTATTTGAAATCTCAAATTACTATCATTATAAATAAATCTCAAATTATCATTACTACAAGAAATTTGAATATTCCATATTCCATATATCGTGCCATGAATAATACATTTATTAGAATTTACAAGAGCAGCTATATTTATATCTTCACGTCAGAAACAGAATGAACATACTGCTGTTTCTTTTAAAATAAAAAGCTTCATTTCTAAATTAATGTGATTTTATTACAAGTTTTTATTTTTTTATTTTACTTTATTAATTTATGTAAAATGAATAAATAAAAGTATTGTTTATTAACAATTTGAAATAACTATTTGGGGTATTCAAATATTCGAGGTATTCGAATATTTTATATCTAATATTCAAATTTGTTATTTGAATTTGAGAAACATATTATTCAGCCCTCTCATCTAATTTTATATATTTTTTACTCACATATAGATTTTATTAACTGTAAGTCTCTTTTTAGATATACTTCACTCATAATATGAAAGTTGTTGGTAAAGTTTTATCCTATGTTCCTGTTGGGGGTTTATATCCTACTGTCCACATGTTTTCATGCAGTGCAATCAAAATGAATGTTGACTTGAACCCTCCAATTTCTTAGCATCATTCAGCTGGCCTGACATTAGATGATTATTTTGTACAAAATATTGCATGTTTGCTGTGAACGGAATGTTTCAAAATAACTTTTATGAGTAATGCACTCTGTTACACCATGGTCTTACTCGGGGTTACTTATTATGTTTAAAAAAAGCATTTTTGTTTCACCATCTGTTATGACTTCCAATGTGAACTATATAGTATGATACAGATGAGCTATTTTTTGAACTTCGTAAACTTGTTCTTAAAGTACTTCTGTAGTTACTTAAGATGTATTTTATGGAAAAAATTGTTGCCATTATAAGTATTTTTCAGTCTTTTACTCTTTCCTTCATAATCAAAGCACCGGTGTATTTGTTATTATGTTATTTTCTTAACAAAAAAGTCTGCTAAAAGTTTATTTTTATTCTCTAATAACTGAATTAATGCCTGGCAATGTATGTACTAAGAGTTTTGAATGAAAACCAGATTTCAAAATGATCTGTTATACAGTGATATAAGCAGTTCAAATGTGAAAAACTTGTACTCTATGTAAAATATAGACCAATAAGGATATAACAAAAATATGATTTTTCTCTGCAAAAGGTTATAAATTAATAAGTAAAGATATCACTCCTGTATTGTATTAATTTCTTTTGTCTGAAAAATTTATGGCATTCTATTATCTTCATGTTTGATTCAAAAGATTTTTCCCAATTAGCAACCAATACTTGCCTTCCAACAAATTTTAATAACCAGCATAGCATATTGCATAACAGTGCCAGGCTACCTTTTATGCTATATAATATAAAAATAAAAAATAGTTGAAATTACATAAAGCAAATGATCTAATGTAAAAGTCACATTTAACTTTGCTACTACTCTTAATTACTAATATGATATGGAATATATTTTTATATGTATTCATGTTCTAGTATTTTTACAATATGAGTTCTAGTATTCCTACATATATAAAAATTCATTTCATATTTGTAATTACCTTTTTGAGTCAACTTTAATTAAGTTTTTTTGAAACTACCAAAGTGTCACCTTTATCACAGAATCACCCGTGTTTCCTCTTTATAGATAATTTTCAATAATTAATTAAATTTTTAGTTTTAAAATGAATGTAAAATAACAAAAATACATATATAATTCCAGAAAAAGAGAAAAATTGTACAAAATTGTGTTCCATTTGAGTTTTATTAGCTTCCATGCTAAAACCAGTTTTGCTATTTACTTCATCAGTATTGTATTAGTTATTAGATGCATCTTCATGTCTTGTGTTGTGAATGAAAGTCTTGTTTATAAATAGGTTTTTATATCTGCTCTTGGCATAAGCAGATGTGATTGCAAGTAGCCTTTGAAAGCTTAAAATATTCAGCCTTATTTTGATTGTATGTGAAATAAAGAGTGAAGAAGTACTAGAATTTCTGTTATTATAATAGCATAAAATAAAAGTAACCACAAGTAGCATAAAACAATAACAACAAATAGCATTAAACAAACATACTCTTTTGGAAGCCAAATGATCTTAGTTCAGAATGAGGCAGCAGGCAGTCTTAGAAAACAGGAAAATGCTGCTCAAGAAAATTTGTTCATGTGACTTGGGACAAAATCTATGGTCAAACATGAAGCTTAAAATATCAGAAATAATTAAAAAGATAATGGGAAAAAAAAGCAAATAAAAGTTACATTTTTTTCATTTTTCTAGCTTTATTTATTTGACAGTTTTTCCCCTGAGCTGCAGAATTTCTGTGGGCAGATATTCTTCTATTATAAAGTGACTATCCTGAAGAAGACACATTTTGCTCCCGAAGCCGATTTTTACCCACATTTTTGTTTTACTATGAAAGATTTTTATTCATAAATATTTTGATGATTTAAAATATGGTAATTAAGTATTTCTCTTCAATTTCTAAGCATCATATAGTATTTTTTCAAATGAATTAGGTTGAATAATTATTGTTAAGTATTGATTATTAAATAATTATTTATGCTAATATATTTTTCAGATAGAAATGTGTCTGTTAATCAAAATTGTCTTTAGAAAAAAATAAATTTTTACCTATTTTAGTTTCTGCACTGAGTGCTTTCTGTATATTAGTACAAAGTTCCTGTTCTCCCTAAAAGCCTTTAAGTTTAATATTCGTAATTTTACTAACCAAAACGTATACAAAATTTTTCAGGAAATCGTGAAACTGTTTTTTTTTTAACTGTCTTACATTTTAGTGAATTTTGATTGAATTTTATAATTAAATTTATTATGAAAAGAAATTTTTTCTGTGATGTAATAGAACCAGGATTTTATTGATAATTAAGAGCTTGGTTACTAATTCAAAACCAAATGTGTTTCATTTTTTCATAAATACTATACCATAGAATTTCGTCAATCCCCCCCCCCTCCCCCCAGAAGAAAAAGGAAAATCATGGAAAATGTAGGGGGAGTTTACTGACTGAGAATTTTATGCTAAAAGAAACAAGTAGAATTCCATGAATCCACCACACAAATGCAACAAAAAATTGCAAAGTGTGTTAGGGGGGGGATTTAAATCTTGAACCTATTTATGATTACCATATGAGTATGATTATATGATGAAATAATGATATTTATATCGGTAATTTTATTTTATTCAACACAGAAATATATATATGTTTTCGATGTTTAGAGGAGGGCTGTTTTATAGAATTTTTCAAATTGAAACAAAAAATAGGGGAGGGGTACTTTCACGGGTAGGGCGGATCGATGGAATTTTATGGTAGTTTTTCTGATAGAAAGCCAAAAATTTTGTGTGATTTAATACTTTGTCTCGAATAATTTAAGTCGAATAATTTGAGTCAGTGGGAGCTGAACTATCCTATATGCATCCCTTTCAGCATTTTATGATAGTTTGAGTATTTTATTTTTATCCGAAGTTTTAAAATTTTGATTATTTTGAAAGTATTAATCTGTCATTTAGAACAAAATCTAAAAAGTGTTGTGGACTGGTAAATTTCTCAAATTTATAATCTCAGATCAGTGAATTTTCGTAATTTTAACAGTCTGGTATTTCCAAATTTTCTTTTTAGTTTCTAATCACACAAAAAATAATTTAATATAATTTGCATATTATAAAAATTCTATATATACATTGTACATTTTTTTTTATAGGCAGATAAAAAAAATAAGCTTACATTTTTCTTGTAATGCCTGCTTTTACAGTAAAGTTAATAAAATTAATGGCAGCCCTGTTGTAATTGTAATTTTATTTATTTATGTTTTGTATTATTTATATGTTTAAACACATTTTTTCTTAGCACATAATCCTGTGTTAGGTGGAATTGTACATATATCCCTATGTCTGAGCATTGTCTTTTTATTTTTGAATATTTTCATTTGATACACAGTTTTAACAAAATGGGCTTGATTCACCATAAAGATGTTTGATGTGCAAGTTTGCTCTATTATATTAGTAAACAGGAAAGAACAAACTCCTATTTAAATGTAGTCTGAGTTTATTCTGTCTTTAGCTGTATCTTATTTTATTCATTTTATAAGTTTTAATTCAAATTTGAGTTGAAATGTGTGGTAGTATGCTCACTTTTATGTATATTTATCATTATCTAATAATCTATTCTTGATATGTCTGGGCTATTTATCTTAGAATATTTATGCTTAGTTGTAATCTTATTTTTCTTGTTTCGTATGCATACTATTGCTTCTTTCACGCACTTGTTGGTTCTGTTAAGTTTAATATTCTTTGCTTTATAATTTCCCATTTCTGACATGTATGTTATATTTTTGTATATTTTGTATTAATAGGCTTAAGTTAATAAACTACCGGACATTGGATAATAGAGAGCATGAAAATTTACCAAGCAATAATTTTTTTAAGAAAACTGTCTATTTTCAATTCTTGCATGGAACATTATATAGGAAGGAATTATTTTCTTTCCTTGTATATTTTATGTTCAACATTCATGTATACCTGTCTTATGCTTATCTCAATTAAAAAAAAATTCTAAGGTAAATATTTTTGACCTGTAGTTAGTTCTGAACCTAAAGCACATCTTGGACCAGTCAGTTTATCAAATTTTTTTATCGTGGGCCAGCAAGCTGATTATTTTCCCCTGTTTCATAATCATTCCAGGCAAATTAATTACAATGTAAACTAATTATATTAATAAATTTTTGACCAAACATAAAATAATGAGAAATTTTTTCATTGCATATTTGGCTTTCAGAGTTAACAAAATGATTTTAGTTTGTAAATTAGATACAAGAAGTACCTGATTTCTTTATTTTATTGTTGAATGGTTTATAGAAGTTTATAGTTAAAAAAACAACAAAATGCAAATCCCGTTCTTAAAGAAATATTTTTCATTCTATTCCATTTTAAAGTAAGCATCTATCAAAATTATTCTGTCATTTCAAAAAAGATTTATAATGTACAAATTTGTATCTTTGTATTTTTCTGTTTAAATCGATAAAAAGTTTTCCCTTCAAATTGAGCTTCAGTATAAGCCCCCCTTGTTTTCTATGTATTTTCTCCATTTTTTTTCAATAAGTACAATATTAAAATTTAAAAATCTAAAAATCTGGTAACAGAGTTTTGAATTAAATTTCGGAAACAAAATACAGTATTTTTACCTTTGGTTCAATATTAAGTACTCTTAAGATTTCTATGGAGCTAAATTGCAATTGACATGGTGTTGATAAGATGTTAAAATGTAAAATATTAGGAGGAAATCTTCTGTTCAAATGAAAATATATGCTTATTCAAAGACACTAATTTTAAAATGGATTTTCATGAGAATATAAACTATTTCTCTAAAACCATTTTAAGAATACCTGTTACTAGCCCATCAATTTTAGTTTTTATTGAAGTAAACATAATTGAATTGTTTGAAATATTAAGAGTAAATTAAATGATTCACTCCTAATATTTACATATTATTTCATTTAAAATGTAAAATATTTGAAGTGATTTTTTTTTTTTCACTGATGAATACAAATGAATATACATATTTATTCAGATAGATTTGTTTTAAAATGGTTTTCGCAGGAATATTGTAAAATAGTGTTTGTTCCAAGAAACCATTTTAATAAACAGCCTTTTCTGTATTCCATCAATGTTAGTTCATACTGCATTGAAGCAAACATGATGGTGAAATGTTTGTTCCTTCCAGACTTGAGGAGTTTCGAGCCAAATGTTAACCTTGTAAAATACTCATCATATATGATATCCCATCATTACAGTTATTTCTGAGTATGAATATAGCAAAAGGAACTTTTTAATGCATTCTAATGTATTAACACCATTAAAATTAAAAACACACTTCAATTGCAGATAACAACATCCATGGACTGGTTTTGTACTTATGAGCTCATCAGAATGGAATAGTTGATACCTGCAATGGCAGCAAGAAAACTGGCTACATGTCGCAATTTTCAAACCCTTGATAGCAGTGGTTCCCAAACTTTTCAACTCAAGGACACCTTAATAATTAAAGAAAAATTCCAGACCACCTTGACATAAATTGAAAGAGGACATATATATATATATATATATATATATATATATATATATATATATATATGTAATCTTTAAAATGATAAATATAAATCAAAGTTAGTTGTAATAACATAAACACTTAAGTTTGTAGTAAGAAATAACATTTATTAAGATAAAAAATGAAGAATTATCAGTCTATGAAATTTTTGTATAAGATGCATCCAAATATGAACATTGAAAAATGTATAAAGTTTAAAACTTTATCTGAATTAAAATATCTGCTAAAAAATCTTGTTGTGTAGACAGTGGTTAGTAAAAAGTCCATCGGCAAATAGATTCATTATCTAAACGTCTTAATCATCTACCTCTGTAAAATAATCTCACAGTTGTAAATGTAGTTGTTTTAAATGCAGCTTAAATACATTGATGATATCCTGTAGGCTATTTTCTCCAAACATTTGGACAGTACCTGCCCAGGAAAGAAATTGTTAGAATTGTTGCTCCAGTCTTTGAATCCAAAGGTTATTGCATGCCAAAATTAAGTACAGCTTAACTGATTAATTTAAATTAATTTTTAATTACTTTTAATTAAAAAAAAATTCTGATTTAACAAATATTTTATTAGTTATTACTTTTTGTGTTACCTCCTTAGAGTTTATCATAAATATCAAGGGATTTACAGAACCCCACTTTGGGAACCACTGCTCTATGAAGACTGACAAAGTCAGGCTTACGACATAACCGTCTTTAAATTTCTAAAAAAAAAAAAGAAAATTTATGGATTTACAGGGTTTAATTCTAAATATAGTACACTTAATAATCCAGAAAGACAGAGGAAATATTAATCCTAATTAATCATGTATCATAACTCATTAGGCATTTGTATTCAAGGTTGACATTTTCTTCCCCCACTTTTCCTTTCCCACCATCCCAGATTTTATCCAGTCCTGGATAATTGAGTGTACTGTACTTTCATCTTATAGTTATTATTGTATATATTCAAAAGCTGGAATATATTCTGATTGTAAATTAGTTCTTAAAACTAAAAGTTGAGCTTATTGCCTGGATAATTTTGTTTAAAAAAAATGTGGACAATCACAACTTAAAATGAGTTGCAATGAATTGCAACTGCTGTATGACAGAAATATAACCAACATTTTAAGGAATTTGCTATTTTGATGAAGTATTATTTTGAGAGCTTTGAATATTGTGTACTTTATGTTTGAAATTTTAGCATTTAAAGCATTGAAATTAGGTGATTGACTTATTGTGTGATTTATATAATTTGGTCAATTTTTATGTACCCATGAGCATTATCACAATTATGTATGTAATGGTTATTAAAAGTGTTTGGAATACATATTGCTGTGCAAGTGCAAAAGAAAAAAAAAATGAATTTGATGGTTAAGAATTCTTCAACACTCAGATACCCGAAAATCGGGTTTTGGTCAGTGAAAATAATTCATGTATTTAGAATTAATATATCGAGAGAAATTTTGTGATAATTCTTAAACAAGAGGGTCTATAAATTTCTGGTTGAAAGTACTTATAAAGCATTCGCTTATTTGATAATGAATATATTTAATTTTTTTTATTTCAGATATAAAATTTGCAATATCTTGAGAATGATGCAAGTTAACATCCTATTTGTAATATCATTTACTTTGAAATAAAAAATCGCATATAAAATATAACTTTTTTTCATAATATTTTAAAACATAATTACCTTTCTATAATGTTTTTTTCATCATTTAAAAAAAAAATTAAAAAATATTGAGAGCTTTCTTCTGATTCATTTTCTCTGAAAATCGATAAGCTTATGTCATTCATCAATTGAAATAATCGTTCCAAATTTTATGTGATTTTCTCATTTTGTTTGAGAGATTTCATGCACACAGACATTGAAAAAAATGGTTGATTAATTTTCAGAGATGCTCAAAACATTTAAATCTATCAGAATTCAACAGTTGAATTTTTGACACTTTCTCTTTACATATGGCATGCATTTGTAAGGAAAGTCTAAACACACTACACTTCTGCTTTGCCTCCTTTCCAAATATTCAGATTATATCATGTTTCTGTATATTTACCTACTTCTCTTAAAAAAGGGCAGATGTATTAAGACTTCTATGGTAAATTCACTTTCCATCCCAGTAAATTTATTCCTTTGTATTTTCAAAAAGGTAAACAACATTCATTAGATTATTTCTGAAATGAAAACTATCAGTATCGATGATATTAAGTTCCCTACATTATTTGATTAGCTTTACAAATTAGATAATGATAGAGATATTAGTTTATAAGTATTTGAAAGGGCGTACATCGAACAATTGTATTGTGACTCAAAATAGAACAGATCAATTTTCTGCTCTGAAAATAATTGACATAAATGACAACTGACATTTGCACAGTGATATGATATACTTGCATGTTTATTCATGGGCAGGGTTTCCACTCTTAAAAAGTATGTGATCTTAATTTTGCTAAACTGGGGCTCACAGAAAATTCCTGAAATCCAGTTCTAGATCCCCCCCCCCCCCCCCCCCCCCCCCATATGTATTCTACTATTTTAGAGGATTGCAAGTCCAATGACGAATGATTTTTACTTCAAAAACAGATATGCTTAATTTCTACTTCAGAATTGAACTACTTTCTTCTAGAAGTAGTGATGGGCATATCAGAACAACTGTATCAATGCATAGCCTTATGATGCATTGGTATTTTGTAACTATACACATGTACATAATACTTGCTGTGTGTGAATACGATAGCTTTAGATTCATATCATATCAGCAATTTTCCTCAATTTGAAATATTTTTTTATGCTGATTTTTTTTTTCTCTTTTAATTTTAGAAAAATTATAAGTGTTGCTTTTGTTATAATAATATGACCAATTCAACAAATTATAATTATTTATTTTTGCTAAAATTTATTCTTGAAGAACTTGAAGCTCTTGTTTTAAAAATGTTGAAAATGGTAAAAGTTATGAAAATAATTAAATATAAAAAATGTACATTCAAATTTTTTTTTTACTCTAGTTAATTGAACGATTTTATAAATTTCTGTGAATGAGCCATATTAATTATGGAATTTATAGATTATTACATTTTGGATAATTGGTAATTTTGTTTATCAGATCATGTTCAGTTGCATTTGATTAAATTTGTTCTACTGTATTTTTGAATTAATCTCATTAATTAAATAACGTTATAATCTATATGGATTCAAATTGTATTATAATTTAGATATAATTTTTATAGTTTGTTAAAATGAAAGTAATAAATTAGTTTATAATTTAAATCTTGTTTTATAACTTTAAAATTGTAATAAAATGCAAGATTCAGAAATTTAAATTATCAAAATCAGAATATTAATGATATTGCTATGATACAGGATCGATAGAGGAGCTGTATTGATATAGTATCGAGGAGCAATATTGATATAGTATCAAAACATTCAGTGTCATTGACAGAATTTTTTGGGCTCCTGTTTAGCAAATGCATAGGCCTCCATACAACCTCCTATTTTACAAATTATTGACCATTTTCCTTAAATTATTTATTCAGCCTGGGCCATCTAATGTCACGGGTTCTTATGCAATGCATCTTTTTGCCCTACACCCATCAGTGGCCCTGGATATAACAGTGAACGATATATATCAATACTCTATATTGATACACTGCATAAGCTTGCTCATCACTAATAGAAAGAAAAAAAAATATATTCTGCAATTTGGTCCTTGAAAATATTTTTGGTCTGAAATACTTCTAAGTTATAAGAGTGGGAATGCTGTTTTGAGTTATACCAAGTATTTAAATATGTTCTGTTTTGTCTATATTATTTAATGTTGTACTGTACTTGCTTTAATCTTTGTGTAGTTTTTCTTTGTTTCATTGACTTGTTTTATGGAATCTCGTGCCTTATAAGAAAGAGTAGCTTTTATAGTGTTCAAAATAAAACCAAAGTATTTATAATGAAACTCACCATAACAGATGCACAACTTTCGCATTCAGCACAAGCTTGATTGCTGGTTTTTTCAAATGATCAATCAAAATTAATTTTGTAATGAATTTTTTAGCTTACTTTCAAAAAGTATTTAAAGTATATGTATGATCTTTTTTTTTTTATAATAAATGGATTATTGGTTACTTCTGTTGAAAGACTTTAAAAGTCACTGCAGCCACACAAACCTAAAACTAAACAGTACAATATTAAAAATTACACTCAAACTGCTAAAATGGTATAAAGTGAAAACTTTGCTAGTTCAACAAATAGTTTATTTATTTATATGAATTAGAGTGTACAGAAACAGGTAACACAACTCAATTAAACTGACATCGAAGTAAAAATTACAGTCATCACAAAAGTATTACAGAATTAACGAAGGAAGGTCCTCAGTTTAGATATACACTCAGTTTTAAAATTTACATAAGTAAATGTAAAGTTTCAGCAGTAATTATTAAAAAGTTTACAAAAATTTGTTGACAACAAAATTACAGGTAACAATTAGTCTATAGGAATTTTCACTAAATACCTGAGGTTTCTGTCTTTTAAATTAATAATTGGAACATTAATAGGGAGGATATTCAGAACCTGAGGATGAGATTATTTACAAGTTTGTAAAAAAATACCATTAATGATAGTATTCTACAAATATTTAGATTGCAATTGCAGATGCAGACAAAATTATCAATACTGTGTAGTGATATCATAATCACAATAACCATAAACAAATAAACAAAATAACTGTTTAAGAATGTGGATTGGATGCATTCAATAGCCTAATATGCACAGTGTTAGAAAAACTTGAACAATGTATAAAAGCATAAATCACAATAATGCAGCATTTAGCTGTTTCGAGGATATGCTGGATCATCATTATGCCTTCATCAGTGCAAGAGAACCAACAAACCCGAAGTTCTCTTGCACAGATGAAGGGGATCCAGCATATCCTCGAAACAGCTGAGAGCTCAATGTACAATTCAACATTCGAGACATGCCATAGATCTTATACATAATTTTTTCACTATGAAAGAAGTAAATTCATTGCATTATATAGGGAAAGTCATGTGCTGCCCACATCAGATTTTTTTTTTATGTGTGACTGGTAGCTTCATCCTGATGAAGTTATACTCTATTAAGATTATGGGTAAAAGGATAGTATTTCTTCTTTAAATAAAGGAGTTAAAGCATTATCTTGGTAATATGTTGCATTGATTTTGACATTTTTTCGACTTTTAGTAACTTACATTTACGTTTGTACGAAAAGCCAGCAATAATCATGAATCCTTGACTGAAAGAAACTGTTTTTTGATTCTTGGAGCCAAGATTTTAGGTTTTTCTCCTCTTTTACTGTAGTAAATCAGTCTTTTTTGTTGATCCATGCTTCATCAATTGTCACAATATATTTCCATCTGTCACCGACTATTAATGATTTTCATAGAGAATTCTACAGTGTTCTGTAGGTCTGCCATATGTCTAGATAAAAAGCGGTGAACATTATGCTTTTTAGCTTTTTTAAATTTTCATTTATTATCAATCTCTTTTACAGTCACTACAGAGGTATTTAAAGACACGGTAGAGTTGGTGGATTTTCTTTTGAGACAAAAGAATCTTTCTTTTATATATAGTTATAAATGTACGTACTTTCTTTGGGTATTCATTCATTGTTCTTTTTTTTGGATAAAAGTAATGCTTGATGCTTTCATTCTTTATTATTAATAATATTGCTAATTTTGCATTTAGAAATGTGAATTCAGTGATTTTTACCGTGTTTTTTAATTACAGAATAAGATTATTTCTCTTTGAAAAGAGTAGAAACACAGCCTTCAATCCAAAGTTTGTTTACATACACCATTTTTAAAATAGACAAAATTAAACTACTGCAAACGATAATTTAGTTTTTATAAAATAAGTTGCTGCCAAAGTTTTTTTTTTTAAGTTTTGCTATTTTTTGCAATAAAATTGTTCTAAAATGTGTAAACAGCCTCTATATTATCTAAGATAAATTGCATTTTCAACACATGAAAAGTATATATATATATATATATATAATATATATATATATATATATATATATATATATATATATATATATATATAATAATAGAAGTTTGAAAATCCAATGAACGAAAAGTAAGAAGATGTAACACGATAAACCTAACTTTTTTAAAAACACCCACAGAATAAAATATAATACAGCAAATCATCAATCAAATGGATAAAAAATACAAAACACAAGCTATCAAGTTACAGAAAATCAACCAAATTAAAAGGTATGGAAACAAAAAAAGAAAAACTTAAGCTAAATTCAACTATCTAACAGGCTTACAAAACAAAAGTAAAAATCAACTAATCCTCAAGCAAATGGGAAAAAAATAAATAAAATAAATATCGAATCAACAAGTCAATGAAAAATATAAAGGTATGGAATCGAAATAAGTATAACAAACGAAATCAAGCACAAACGCATTATATACAGGGTGTCCAGTGCTATCAGTGCCTAATGGCTATTTCCTCAACTGTTAGTCACAGCGATATACTTCCAATTGCAAAAATGTTTTAAATTTTAAAATCTAGTATCTTAGAAACAGTTTAAATCAATAAATACATTTCTCAAAGAAATACGAAATATAAATTCTTATACGGTCCCCCGGTCCTACCAATTATATTTAGGTAAATCATCCTCATACAATTTCATGCCAAATAAAAAAAAAATCGTCCTCTTATGACCAAAATTCACCGAGTTATGAAGCATTAAACTTTGACTTAAGTCACTTTTCCAGTATAAAATTGCCCGTTTCAGGCAACCAACCAATCAGGGATCGAATTGACCATTTCTCCAGGCAACCAACCAATCAGGGACCGAATTGACCATTTCTCCAGGCAACCAACCAATCAGGGACTGTATTGACCATTTCTCAGCACAAAAAGTGCTCCAACTTTAAACAGCTATAAGTCAGTCAATTTTGGTCGTAAAAGGATGATTTTTTTTATTTTGTATGAAATTGTATGAAGACGATTTTCCTAAATATAATTGGTAGGACCGGGGGACTGTATAAAAATGTATATTTCATATTCCTTTCAGAAATACATTTATTGATTAAAACTGTTTCTAAGATAATAGATTTTAAAATGTGAAACATTTTTGCAATTGGAAGTGTATCTCTATGACTAACGGTTGTGGAAATAGCCATTGGGCACTGATAGTACTGGACACCCTGTATATATATATATATATATATTAAATTCACCAAAAATCATTTATTATGAGTATGGATTCCGTTCAAAATTTGTTTGAAAGATAATTTTTCGAGCTTTCTGATGGTATTAAGATGGAAACTCTTGTGATCATATTTTCGGTTGCTAAGAAACCGATTTGTGAGGAAATCGCCCTAACTGAAACATAAAATAACCAATAAAACTAATTGGAATTCCAAAAAAAATCTCACCGACATGCTTTTTCCCTGATCCTGAAGTACCTACTACCTCTGTACAAAATTTCATGGTTGTACAATTCTTATATTTTCCGATGTAGACATTTTTATTATTATTATAGACTATGAATTACCTGGTGTCACCTGGGTCCTAGGTATATGTCCACTGTATGAATAATACAAATTAGGATGTTAATAACATAACTCAATTACCGAAATGCCTGTGTTAAACAAAAATCGTTTCTGCACTTAATTTTTTCCATTCGCAACCAAGACCGTTGTATAGTACAATTTGATAATGGTTATATAAATACTTCACTGCTTGTTGAAAATCCCCTGTGCTCCATATTTAAAATAAGAGATAACAACGGACATATAGGAGTGGCCTCAATAGGTAGAAAAGCTCTTTCTCCCATGCATGGGAGTGGCCTCGTAGGTAGAACAGCTTCCGAAATGAGGTCTGTCTTGTAATTGTGAAATGCTAGATTTATTAAAAAAATCTAAGACATGGCTGAGTTAAAAACATTATAATTAATCAACGGATAAGTTTATGAAATGTTTTTTCTGGAGTAGTTTGTGATGTATTTAGTAGCTGCTGTTAAAATATAAATGTTAGATGGTACGTCAAATTTATTATATCGTAATATAAAAATCAGTGATGTTTAAAACGCACAAAAAGTATATATATTTAAAAAATTCTTTAAAATGTCATCATATGGATTCCGTTCAAAGTTCGTTTGAAAGATAATTTTTATTTCTTTCCGCTACTGTTAAGATTGAAACTGCGATAATATTTTAGGTCGCTGAGGAATGCATTTGTGTAAAAATCACCCCAAATTCTTGTAAGTCGGGTTCAAATATAAAATAGCTAAACAATTAATTCGAAATAAAAAAAAATAACACCTAGGTGCACTTATATAGGGTTCTGAAGTACCTATGTACCAACTTTCATGGTCGCACGACACTTACATTTCCCGCTACAGTCTCCACACACACAGATATCTTCCTTTATTAAGTTACTAAAAACTGTACCTGACATTGTCCTGGATTCAAAGCAGGGATTAATTAAATTTATTAAATTGTTCGAAAAGCTTTTTCGCTTATTGCACGAGCACACTCTTAAATTACAAAATACACGCGAGCACATGCTCTCCCTAAATAAGCACCTAATCACACCTTAGACCACTGTTTGGATACTTAATACATTAATATTTTCGATTTTTGTTACAGCTCGCAATCCAAATAAATCTCTAAACAGATGACTTCACTTCCTGCAGCGTTTTAGATCTATGACCTCTCGACCCCATAGCAAGAACACTCTCACCCAATTCCAAAATATCCAATCCCCTAAACAAAATGACTGGTCCATTTCCCCGTACTTTGTGTGGGGTCCGAAGCATGATTCGTTAAAAAAAATCAAAGATATGCATGCCTCAGATAAAAAATTTATAATTAATCAATGGATGTGTTTATAAAATTATTTCTTCTAGAATGGCTTGTGATATTTTAAGCAGCTGTTGAAAATAATGAACGTTGGATGGTGTGTCAAATTTAATATATCGTTATATAAAAATTGCAGAGGTTTAAAATGCATGAAAAGTTTTTATTTTCTTTTAAATCATTAAAATTTGTCTATTCATCGTGTGGACTCCGTTCAAAGTTTGTTTGAAAGAGAATTTTTCGATATTTCCGATGGTGTCAAGATGGAAATACTTTGATAATATTTTAAGTCACTAAGGAATCGATTTGTGTGAATATCGGTCAAAATCATTGTAAATCAGGCTAAAACATAAAATAACTAAAAAACTAATTCAAAATTAAAAAAATAATAACTTCGAGGTGCACCCATTGGGGTCCTGAAGTACCTGTGTACCAAATTTCATAGTTATACACCACTCAGATTTCTCGCTACAGAAATCTTCCTTCATTATGCAAGATTCTTAATATGAGTACAATACATAAACAACAAAAATTATAGCCTGGTTTTTCGTGTTTTAATGCTTGCAATTTAATCTATAATTCTGTTAATGTCTAGTGTGTCGCAGATGTTATTTTCAATTAAGGAAAGATCAACCAGGCGTTCCTGAAAAATTGCAGGTCTTACATAAGTATTTATTAATTTTAATCGTGAAAAAAAATGATCGCTCATCGCTAGTTACCAATACAGGCAATGTAATAAAAATTTGCAAAGTAATGCATAAATTGCAATACGATGCTAAGTTATTCTTTATAAATATTGTTACGAATGTGTCCCTTTTGAAAACTAGACGGAGAAAACACCCTTATATACAACCTTTCCTATGACTTGAATCTAGGGTTTCCATATACTGACCTTTGGGGGGGGGGGGGGGGGGGTTTACAAGATTTGGCGACTTTTTCGATGGTTCGAGAACACCCCTGAAATAAATATTCTACGAAGTACGAGCCCATTCTAGAAGTTTTTACAGAGAGTACATAAAAAGAGGCATCACTCAGTTGGAGAACAGTTGACGTGATACGAGTTACATTGCATTGCGACATATGTCAATGTTTTGAGAATAGTGTCAGCTGTTTTGGGAAATGAGTGGTGCATTTAAGTCCTGTTTTACTGTACTTGACAGTTGTTTAGTGATCTTGTGAGATAGTTATATATATATATATCGCGCGAGCTATCTGCTGTATATTGTTCCTGTTTACGCTGTGCTTGTGAATAAACGTATTAGTTATCCAGACATTTGGACTCATTCTTGTATCCCGAGCGTACACTCACGATTCCGGATGATACGTCGTAACAATATAATTCAATGTACTTAAAAGGTTCTTAGTTTTTCAGAATCTTTTTCTAAAATAAATTTGAAAGATAATATACACTGCTCACAACTGAACTCGAAACACCATGAAGAAGTTGATGTATCCTTATGAAATTTAGATAATATAATTGTAACATGGAGATGTGCAAATGATCATACCTGGAAAATGAAAGCAAGGAACTTTATTGACATTAGATCAATATGGAATAGGTCCACCGCGAGCGGCTATGCAGGATTGAATACGACGAGGCATCTCGTCAATGAGATAGCATTCCACACGGCATGCAATTGGGCTTGTAACTGAACATGGTTTGCTGGAATTGGGAGTTCTCTTAATCGGCGGCCCGTGATGTCCCAGATATGCTTAATTGGCGACAAATCCGGAAAATATGCTGGCCAAGGCAGGATATCAAAACCTTGTCGACAATTCATAGTTACCCGTGCAGTATGTGGCCTGGCATTATCCTGCTGAAAAAGCAGTCCAGGCCTGGTTGACAGATATGGCTGTACCACAGGTCTCACAATGTTAGAGACATATCGTTGTGACGTGATATTGCGAGAAACGTGAACCAAAGGTGTTCGTCCGCCAAATGTTATACCACCTCAAACCATCGTACCATTTAGGGGGCTGTGTGGCGGCTGATAGAAAAAGCTTCGTGTGGCGTTGTTAAAAGCGCCGCCATACGCGAGTACGGTCATCTGGCATGCCAAAATAGAATCGTGATTCATCCGTGAACAGAATGTTTCGCCATTCTGTCGACCAATTGCATCTCATTTGACACCACTGGAGACGACGTATCCGGTGAAGACGTTGAAACGGTAGGTGTCGAAAAGATCGTCTACCTCGGAGTCCTGCGTCATGCAAACGGTTTCGAATTGTTTGCGTCTGAACCACGTTACCTGTAGTATGGGATAAATGTCGTTGTAATACGGCTGCCGTGGTAAAAGGCTTCCACGCAACGCTTCTCAGAAGCATACGATCTTCACCTGGTGTGGTACACCTGGAAACTCTACTACCTGATTTTCGTGTCGTTTCGTTGTCTCACACGAACCGTAACACACACCGTTGAACTATGCTCATATCACGACCCAATAGTTCAGCGATCCTTCGAAGGCTCATTACAACATCATATAAAACAATGATTTGGTGCCGTTCCATTGACGGCAACTGAACGTATGCGGTACGTCGACGTACTCTTGGCATACTGTGATGATTTTTACAACCTGAAACCAATGACTCTATAATTTAGCGGTGATGTCGCTCCTCCTTGACCTGACGCTTTTATGCTACTCGGCAAGGTGTTACGTCACTATGCGCAACAAAACTGTGTTCATTTGCATATCTCGCCTCGCTGTTTCCATTGACTGATTTACATAACACTTTATGGTGTTGCGATTTCAGTTGTGAGCAGTGTAGATTCCCTAAATATTTCCCGAAAACTGTGATACCTTTATTTTCTTCATCCTTCAAATGATTCTCCAAATCATCGCAATATGTTTTCAAAATTTAATTAACAGTACTTTTTAAATTTTGGAGGAAGGAGAAGGTGCCCCATGCGATGCATACCTTACTTACCTAATCAGATCACCCCTGATTCGATGTCAATCCAGAGCAGCTAGAAACATTTACAGAATTTTAAAATAATTGCCTTAGTTTAATTTTGCATGAGGATAACAAATTAGAACAAGAACTAATTTGAAATGCAGGCTGATCTTCCGCATTTCTGCCAATTGGTGACATAAAAATTTTTGGGAAGACAAAGTATTTTCATTCAAAAGCGCAGAACGCTAACATGCACCGTTCTCGAGATATTTTATGCTTTTGATCTGAAATGAAATAAAAATCATAAAAAAAAAATTAAGCAATTACTCAGTAATATCAGATGAGTGCATGCTTTAAAAGAAATTTTAGCCAGAAATAAATCATTACCATTGTGTTGGAGTTATCACGCGCTGTTTTCGGGATATTGCACGTTTTAGATCTAAAATGGAAAAATAAATCTTATGAATTATTAAATTTTGTGAATAATTTGTAAGTGCTTTTAACCAGAAATAAATGCACTATTAACCGAATACCCGTTGAAAATCAACGGTCTCACAATAAGCAACCCCAACTAATGTTGTTGTTGAGACCCAGACCGCCCGACCTACCAGATGTAAGGTAACTGTTTGGACGGCCGGGAAGATCCACCCAATTTAGAGTGTCAGAGAGCCTCCCCCTACTGGGGGAGGCATCCACAGGGACCGTACCCTCCTTCCCCTACCACCAACCTCTCGGAAAGACTTACGGACCCACATGTTTAACGTGATCGTACTCCGAACACGGCGGCAGTTTGGGCAGCGGAGAAAATCGAATCCGGGCCTACCGAGTGCAATTCCCGCGCGCTAACCACTGGGCTACCGCGCACCTACCCCGACTAATGTAAATTTTTGAATAATTCGCGTTTTACATTTATTCGGAAAATTGAAAATTTTGGTGTGCAGAACCCCCTAAAGAAAAAAATATTGGCAAACTGAGATTGAACTATCTACCCGTACAGCAAATTAAAGCCTATTATCTTATCCCGAAGCATGCTAATTTATCAAACTCTTTCGAACGTTTTTCTGTGGAGCAGTGGAGCATCTCCTTAAATGGACATTTTTGAAAAACTCTATTCGTCTTGAGTTTTTTAGATGATTGACTCATGATCAGATGACTCATCAGATGATTGACTCATATACCAAATATCAAGCTTCTATCACATTTAAAAGGAAGCATGCGTCATTTATTCGGAAAACCGAACATTTTTGTGTGCGGCACCCTTAAAGTAGCAAATATTGAGAATTCGATATTCCACAATTTCTTCCTTTTGAACTATCTACCCGTATACTAAATTTGAAGTCTATCCTATCGCGAAGCATGCTTTTTCTATCATTTCATCTTTCGAACATTTTTCTATGTAGCATCCCCCTTAAATGAACATTTTTGAAAAACTGTACTCATCTTGGGGTTTTTATCAAAGGAAAAGCCCATATACCAAATTTCAAGCATCTATCAAATTGTAAAGGAGTAGTTTCTTATTTGTTCGTCAAATCGAACATTTTAGTGTTCGGCATTCCCTACAAAAGCAAATGTTGGAAAACTTAAATTGGACACTTTCTTCCTTTCCATCTACCCGTACACCAAATTTTAAGTCTATCTTATAACGAAGGATACTTTTTCTATAATTTTACCTTTCGAATGTTTATGTGTGAAGTACCCACCCCTTTAAATGAGCATTTGTTAAAAACTCTATTTTTCGTGGGTTTTCTATCAGATGATTGGCCCATATACCAAATATCAAGCTTCTATCACATTTTAAAAAGGGCGTTTCTCATTTATTCCGAAAATCGAACATTTGGGTTTGAGGCACACCCTAAAATAAAAAATATTGGAAAACTGAAATTGCACATACTCTTCCTTTCGAACTATCTACCAGTCCACCAAATGTGAAGTCTTTATCCCATCCCGAAGCATAGTTTTTCGTCATTTCACCTTTCGAACGTTTTTCTCTGGAGCACCCTTTTAAACAAACATTTTTGAAAAACTCTTTTGTCTTGGGTGTGTTCATCAAATGATTAGCTTATATACCAAATTTCAAGCCTCTATCAAATTTTAAAGTAGACGTTTTTCATTTGTTCGGCAAATCGAACATTTTGGTGGTCGGCACCCTCTAAAGTAGCAAATATTGAAAATTTAAAATTGCACACTTTCTGTTTTTCGAACGGTTTACTTATACACCAAATTTGAAGTCTCTATCTCACTTTAAAGTATGCATTTCACTTTTCGAACATTTTGGTGTGGAGCACCCCCTGTACAGGACAATTTTGAAGAATTCGATTTTTCTAGGGTTTTTTATCGAACGATCAACCCCTGTTCCAGGTTGCAAGTCTATATCTACTTGGGAAGTGCCTAAAAAAAGCATGACAGACAGACACTTGGCAATTAGTATATATAGATTTTGTGTTTAGTAGTTGTCACAAGCCGTTCTCGAGGTATTAAACACTTTACTTTAACCACACTGCACAAGGTCCATATATATTCACTTGAAAACACAAAATGCCGAAATTCAAAGATACTATGTAAAACAAATATAAATGCTACAGGGCCTATAGTTATATTAAAATCACCAAATCACATACAGAGCGCACCGTACAGATTCAACAGCAATTAAAAGGTCGTAGACAAAGACTACTACGTATAAACTGATGTAAAAATGACTAATGATAAAATGCAATCCAATCAAAATAATGTATAATATTTTGAGGCTCTCTGCAAACATGAGGCCCCAAGCAATCACTTGGCCGTAGGAGGCGCCCCTGTCTTGAGTTTTCCTGTCCACACCGCATATGTACACACATATACACACATACACACAGAAAGAGGCGGACATTTTCCCAAAAGTGCTTAAAATGGGTTCAGACGGTCTTAAAATGTGCTTATTTGTAATTTTCGGGAAAACAGTTCTTTATACACAATAATAGTAATTCTTTATACATATAATGGTATGAGAAATCTATATAAATAAAATTGAAAATCTGTCTGTTTGTCCCGTCATCACGTGAGAACGGCTGAACCGAATTTGATGAAATTTTGTAGGTAGCCTTTAAATAGCCCCCCTTAAATTTAGTCTAAGTTTCGAGTTTCTAAGAAAAAGGGTTGTCGAGATATTAATTGAAAACGAAACTTTTTCCTAGGAGTTCTACTCTCAAACTTCCTGGTTCCTCCAAACGAAAAGGTTAAAAATCGTTTGTTTAAAACGTGAAAATGAATTAAAATTTTATTTGGTGGCAGATTTTTGCGTTAAATGCTACTAATACAATTTTAGTGTTTTCATTTAGTATATATAAACGGGATCTCGATGTTTTATTCAGATCTGCAAATTCAGAGCTACGAATTTGGCGAGATACCGCTAATTTGGCAACTTTTATTTTTGCCAAATTGACGGAAATGTCGCCAATTGTTAAAAACGACGCAATTCAATGAAATTTATTTTGCTTTGTTAGAAGAAAGTACTGAAATGTTGTTTCGTTAGAATTTGTCTGTGAGTCCAACCGTCCTACTTAGTAACACAGTTAGCGAATTTTGAAAATGTCACCAAATTGATAAAAATGTTTGTACATCCATGAAATATCTTGAAATTGATAAAAGTGAGCTAAATAAATAGAATTAATTGTGCTTTGTTAGTAGTATCGTTATGATATTTCGTCAATTTGTCGCTAAGTGGGACTATCAGTTTTATAGTCCTACTTGGCGATAAATTTGACGATTTTTTAAAATGTCGCTAAATTGACGAAAATGTCGCCAAACCTTCCATAGAGATAGCATTATTCAGACGATATTTTTTCCACCAATTTATTTGAAGCAAATGATATCATGTCTCTTAGCAACGGATTTAAATCCAATGTGCTTATGTGGCAGACGATTTTTATTAAATCTTTTCCGATTTGAATAATAAAGATTGAATAATAATAATAATAAAATTTGAATAATAATATATGTACAGTGGCTCTCAAAAGTGTTCCTACACTTTAAAAATTTGTAGAAAAAGCGCTGTCGCTTGGAATTGAATTTGAATGTAAAGTTCAATATTTTTTCATATTTTCTCCCTGTGATTCTGAATAAAACCTAACATTTTATTTTTAAATATTGACTCATTTTCTTTTTATAAAAATGAAAATGAAAGGAGTCAGAGAAAGAACAGGTCACAAAAGTGATCGTACACCGAAACATTTTCGGATAAATTCATAAATAAAATTATTTTCTGCTGCTTTTTTTTTTTTTTTTTTTGCATTGTGGTGACATTTAAAAAAGCGCTTGACTTTAATCTTTGCTTGCTTACTTCGTAATATTTAGTATTATTTAAAAATGGCTCGTAGTCGTAAGGAAACAACTAACAGTATTCGAAAATTGATTATTTTTCAGCATAGCAGTGGTAAATCAGTTCGTAATATTGCTAAATTAGTAAATTTATCCCATTCTACGGTGCAGTATGTGATGAAACGCTTTAAAGAAGAAAATCGGATCGGAAACAAGGTAAGAAAAGATCGTCCGGCAAAGTTAACTCAACGTGATCAGAGATTTGTAGTTAGAAAATTTGTGAAAAATCCACGTTTGAGTGCTGTAAAAATTTTTACAAAATTTACTAAAAAATTTTCTACTTCAATTTCACCTGAAACTGTTCGACGAGTTCTCAGATTAGCTGGATTACATGGGCGTTCTGCCCGAAGAAATTTTTTTGTAAGTGCGAAAAATAGAAAGCTTAGGCTTTCCTTCACAAAATCAATGATAAATAAGACCGAAACGTATTTGAATCATATCTTATTTGCAGGTGAAAGTAAATTTAACATTTTTGTTTCCGATGGGCGTATAATTATATAGAGAAGCAAAAATGAGGAACTTAATCCCAAGAACTTAGTTGGAACAGTAAAGCATGGCGGTGGAGGTATCCTTGCGTGGGGGTGCATGACAGCATCAGGACTAGGTAATTTGGTATTTATTAATGACATAATGAATCATGCTCTTTATTTAAATATTTTAAAAGACAATTTAAAATTATCAGTGCAAAATTTGGGTATTGGAAACAACTTTGTTTTTCATCAAGATAACGATCCTAAGCACACGGTTCTCAATGTTCGCCTCTGGTGTCTCCATAATTATCCACAAGTTCTGAAAACACCACCTCAGTCGCCGGATTTAAACCCAATAGAACACATTTGGAGAGAACTGGAGGCTAGATTACGAAGACACGACATTAAAATGAAAAGCGAACTAAAAACAGTAATGATAGAAGAATGGAGGAACATTGATGCAGAAATTACAAAAAAAACTAATAATGCCTATTCACAGACGTTTAAAAGCTATTGTGGATGCTAGACGATATCCTACTAAGTACTAATTTACCGAAATATTACAATATGTACTGTAGAGATTTTTTTTTTTTAAATTGTACGAAGACTTTTCTGACGTAACTTTTTGGTTACTTTTTGATTATTAATTTTTCAAAAATATGTTTTACTGTGTTTTTAAAATATTTTATGTAGTTTTGTTAAGAACAAGTTATAGATATTATTAGAAAATCCCCATTCTGAAATATTAATATTTATTAATGGATAGAACAGCATTTCATTGAAATTCGTAAGTGTACAAACACTTTTGAGAGCCACCGTATAAAATAAATTTTATGGAAATTGCATTTTCCACAGATTTATATCAAAACTGGAATTATTGATATTTTCAATTTATTACGCCATTTGTTTTATTTTGGTAAAAACGGTTGAAATTCATAAATTGTAGTACAGGTAATCTTCTATTAGTCTATTATTTTTTAATCTACGAGACTATAAGTAGCACGGATATACCTTCTCATGCAATTTTCGTGCTTTTATTTTGTCATATATTGGAATCAATTACGGCCCTCAAGTTTAGAAATTGCGGATATAATTGATATTTTCATTGTATTATGTCATCTATTTTATTTTGGCTTTTGATTGAAGATTTTTCAAATTCATATATTGTAGTACGGGTAATTTTCTTCTAATACACGAGTATATCTTATAATATTCGGGAATATAAGTAGTACGGGTATATCTTTACATACAATTTTAGCGCTTTTATTTTGGCATATATTGATTCAATTTTATATTTATTTTGAATTTGTTTACAAACGGGACCAGGCTGTTTTATTCATCAGATCTGCCTGTGAAGGTAATTTTTATATAACAAGAACAGAGATTCTTAAACTTCTTTTAGGAGCATTAATTTAAATATTTTAATAGAATGTTATGATTAATAATGCCATTTAGAATAGTTTAGGAATTTGCACATTTTGATTATGAATTTTATGTTTCTTTATATTATATATCCTGTGCGAAGAATGCTATGTATTACGGATAATCTTCTACAAAAATACGAGTATATTTTCTAATCTACGAAAAATGTATGTAGTAGCTTCCCATACAGTTTTAATGCTTTCATTTGGCATATATTGGCATCAATAATGGTCTTGGGGTTTAAAGATCACGCGGATTGATATTTTTAATTTATTACGTTATCTGTTTTATTTTGGCAAATATTTTTGAAATTCATATATTGTAGTATCGGAAATCTTCTATTAATACACGGGTATATCTTATTCGGCCACTCAACCAGTTGTCTTTCAAGGGTATATCTTCTAATCTACGAGAATATAAGTAGTAGGAGTACATGATTTTAGTGCTTTTATTTTGGTAACGAATCGATTACGGCCTTCAGGTTTAAAGATTACGGAGATTATTGATATTTTCAATTTATTACGTTATGTTATTTTTGGTGAAGATTTTTGAAACTCATATATTATAGATGGGTAATTTTCTACTGATACACGGGTATATGCTCCCGGCCATTCAATCGGCTTCTCTAAGTCCTCGGACGAGACGAATGGTCTGGGTTTTCGACGGGTATATGCTCTAATATTCAAGAATATAAGTAGTATATCTTCCCATACAATTTTAGCGCTTTTATTTTGACACATATTGATTTAATTTCATATTTTTTGTATATTTGTATACAAACGAGGCCAGGATATTTCATTCTTCTGATCTGCCTGTGAAGATAATTTTGTATAGCAAGAACATAGATTCTTAAACTTCTTTTAAAGAGCATTAATTTAAATATTTTAATAGAATGCTTTGAATAACAATGTCATTTATAGTATTATAGGAATTTGTACATGATTGTGAATTTTAAAATTTTTTATATTATATATTCCGTACGAAGAACGGTTTACTGCTAGTTTATACTATAAATAAAGCGCTTTATCCTCTGCCAGAAATAAAATAAACAGGAGAAAAAGAATATCGTCTGTCAACCTAATGAAATTATGAGTTCTTTCGCCAATGATGTCATGGAGAAATTCTAAACTTGCATTCTAGGATACCGAAACTAACTCCACTCATTAAACATGAGTGGAAAAAAGAGTGATGGCTTCTGACCTCGGGACAACTTGATCACACCCATACATCCACCATAGCTAGCTGAACAAATTGGACACTGTTCTAACGATTAATATGAGAGCCATTTCCTATGACTAGTTTGTTACTTTCAGATGCGGCAGACGACCCTTGTTAGCGTCACGCAGGAATTATCTCCTGCTTGCTGGTGTGGAATAATGGTAAGTACAGCCTTTCAGAGTAATTATGTAATTAGAACCAATTTAAATTAAAATGAAAATGTTTGTGTTTAGTGGAGTAATTATAAATTGTGATGAAAATAAAAGATATCTTCTTATTCTTTTATTACTGGATAAAAATAGTTTGGAGAAATTCGAACATTGTTTTCATTGTAAAAATAATTTGCTATTTATTCTGTGATTTTAATTAATTAAAAATAATGAGTAAACTAATTAATTGAAAATAATAAGCAAATTTACGAAGTATATTATGTTTGGTCAGTATACGCCAAAATAAAGACGCTAAATTGGTAGTAAATCCGTACATTCTTATTTTGTTTTAACTATCGGTTAAACAGTAAAAAGTATATGAATTTGAAAAATCTTTGCTAAATAAAACAGATGTCTCAAGAAATTGAAACTATCAACAATTCTCTTAATCTCATATCCCAAGGCCATAAGTAATATAACCCAATCAAAAATATAATATTATTAATTTATGACATTTATTTTTCAATCTATTAATTTATTATTTACTTTGTATAAATTAAATAAAAATCGGCTGTCTTATAAAAACATTTATTTAATTCCGTTGCTAAGTACCATGATATAATTTTCTTCAGATGCATTTTTGGAAAATAATCGTCTGCTATTTCTCTGGAATTTCGCACTTTTTTATTGTTGATATATCCACTATACTCGGCCCTAGAAACTTCAAACTTGGACGGGAACCCTCAGAGAGATAGATAATAAGATCTCAAATTTGAAATAAAAATCCGCCAAAAACTGTGGATTTGTATACGGTACAGAGAAACAGACTTTCAATTATATATATATATATATATATATATATATATATATATATATATATTGTATATATATATAATGTGGTTATAAATTCGATATTTTGATATTTTGAACTGATTTGAAAAAGTGTCTACAAATATGTTTGTTTTCTTTTTCAAAACGTTATTCATTCGAAACTATTTCGGCTCCATCGAACTGGAGTCACTGTCATTTTTATTTTTCTGAAGAATTTATTTGTGTGAAAAACATCGTGTTGCTAAGCAACGGCCCTAAAACTGTTTTAATTCTTTAAAAAATTATAAAGTTATGCAGTCAACTACGTTGCAAAGACATTGCGGCAGACAAATTTGATTTAATTCCTTCCTTTACAAACATTATAGACAAATAAATTTAATAAATGCGTGGAATTTTACAAAATTGAGTTTCATAGTGATTACAATGTGATGCATTTAACACATGATTTTTCATACAGATTAAAAAGTTCTCTATTGTAACAAGTTAAGTATTGTAACAAGTTATGTTTTACAAGTAATTATAATAAATCGTGTTTTAAGATAGTTATAATTTATGTATTGACATAACTACACAAATTAGAACCACCTTAAAACTTAATCGCTTTCAAAAACATTACACTTATCGTTATTACCGCTTAAAATAAGCATACCAAATTACAAAGAAATCGTTTTATTCTTTCGAAAGATATTACGCCCCCTGTGGTAAAGTAACATTTCTAATATCTCGAAAGTGGTTCTTGATAACTCCTGTAAATTATTTCCATTTAAAAATACTCAAAAATAATTAATTTAATAATAATAAGCATGTTATTTATTATTTTTCAATTTTTGTTTTAAAAAATAGTGTAATGTCTCGAGTAAAGTATATATTAGGGTCCTATAAACAATTTCCTTAGCTTGTAAATAAAAAAAATTAAATATAAAATGGTTATTTCTTAAAAAATATATATACACAACTATTCCTTGTAGTGATTTTCCGATTTTTTGCAAAGAATGCATGAAAAATTGAGGGCCTTCCTTTAAAAGATCTTGTCGAGAATCAATAGCCAATTTACTTTGGATTTTTCGGAATTTGATTAAGATAAAACCGAAATATATATATATATATATATATATATATATATATATATATATATATATATATATAATTTTATAGATACTATAGCTTACTAAAATATAAAGGATACTATGCAAATATGATTAAATAAAGAATTTAAAGTTATTAAGTAAATGGATTGAAAATGCAAAAAGTGAACATTTCCATTTGTTTAGGCTTAGCCCTTTTTCCACGTGTATAGCGATATAGCTTGTTTTTTTAAGTTTTTCTTTTTACGTTTCCATACCTTTGAATTTTGTTGATTTTCTGTAACTTGATAGCTTGTGTTTTGTATTTTTTTCCATTTGATTGATGATTTGCTGTATTATATTTTATTCTGTGGGTGTTTTAGAAAGTTAAGTTTATCGTGTTGAATCTTCTTACTTTTCGTTCATTGGATTTTCAAACTACTATTATATATATATATATAATTTGTAAAATATAACTTGTTACAATAGCGAAATTTTTACTTTCCCTGCAATACATGGTAATGTATAGGGAAAGTATTGGAATCATACCGAAAATCACAACTCGAGTTTTCGACGGATCTACACGTTTCGAGACCTCTAGAATACGAAAAAACCATTTTTAGCGTGACGTCTGTGTGTGTGTCTGTGTGTCTGTCTGTGTGTCTGTCTGTGTGTCTGTCTGTCTGTCTGTGCAGATTTTGTATCCACTGTAACTAAAAAACTAATGGACCGAATTTCACAAAATTTTGTAGGTAAGTCACTTGTGGGCGGGGCTGGTGCTGATTAGTTTTGGGTACAATTCGGAATAAAAGAACCCGCCTTTTTTGTGAAATGGCCCGCAAAAGCTTGTATCCACTGTAGCTGAAGAACTAATAGACCGAATTTCACAAAATTCGGTAGATGAGTCACGTATAGGTCACCCTGGCGCTGATTAGATTTTGGTACGATTCAGAAAAAAATAACCTGCCTTTTTTTGCAAAATGGCCCGCAAAAATTGCCAAAATCTAAAATAAAAAACTGGGTATACTCAAATATATCCAATGAATGCTCGTTTAATACGTATTTTTTAACGACGAAAAGAATAAGACCAACCCCATTACACTAGGACTAGCCGTTCTCGAGATATTTTAGTTTTTCGTATTTTTGCTACGCCACCTTTGAAAATAAGTCCGGTTACCGAATGAGAACGAAAATTGAATTAAAAGTGAAATAAATTTAATTAAAATAAAGAGAACGTTAATATAAGTCTGCAGGGAAAGTCATGTGCTGCCCACATCAGATTTTTTAATCTGTATGAAAAATTATGTGTTGAACGCATCACATTGCAATCACTATAGAACAAACACAATCTTGTAAAATTCCACGCATTTAATAAATTTATTTGTCTATAATATTTGTTAAGGAGGGAATTAAATCAAATTTGACCACCACAATTTCTTTGCAACATAGTTGACTGCGTAACTTAATCAATTTTTAAAGAATTAAAACAGTTTTAGCGCCGTTGCGTAGCAACACGATGTTTTTTACACAAATTAATTCTTAAAAAAAAAAAAAATAAAATAAAAATAAATAAATAAATAAAAAAGTGGCAGTGACTCCAGTTCGATGGAGCCGAAATACTAAAACATAAAACTTATATATACTTGTAGGGCTTTTAAAGGTCTGCAAATTATTTGCCTAGATAGCTAAAGTATGGAAATTAGTAACACCTTTTCAAAATAGTTCAAAATATTAAAATATCGAATTTATAACCACTCTATTTCTAAAACTAAGAACCTGATATCACATCCCAAATATATATATCCTTGTTGGGCTTTCAAAGGGCTAGAAATTACTCGCTCTTTTGTTCACAGTTAGCACTTTTAGTTTTTGAAATATAAGCATTACAAACTTTAAAACATTACAATTTTCAACCTTTTTTAACAAGACGATTGCTCGAAAAACTGCAAAAGTTTTGTAAAAACAAAGGATTGATCTAGAAACTGGGTTTCTTGCTGAACATAGCTTATCACCGCTTATTGTTTACATCTATATTTTATAGTTTAGTTAGAAGATATTTAGAGTAAAAGTATGCAAGGTGAAACGAAAACGCGCTCGAACAACAACAAAAATAGTTCAAAATATTTAAATATTGAATTTATTTTTGAAAATTCATAAATGGTACCCTATTTCCGACAAAACAAGTACAAATTGCTTATATTTTCATCGATTAGGATCTGAGATATAAGTGTCCAAAGTGTTTACATTTCACTTTCTTTATATACATAATGTGTAAGAAAAGTATTGCGACAGGGTCGAAAATTCGAATTCGAGTTTTCGACGGGAGAGCACGTTTCAAGCATCTCTGATCACGAATCAAACATTTTTAAGGTGATGTCTGTGTGTGTGTGTCAGTGAGTCTGTGGAGACGATATCTCACGAACGAATGGAGCGATTCGAATTATCGTCTGACCGAATGATCAAAATATTTTAAAATGAAACTTAATCATTTTCATAATAATAATTGTGCTAATTCTTATTGTGTAATATCTTTTAAGTATCCCACTTATAATTCTATCAATTTTAGGAATTTATTTAATCGGTTTCATCATTTATTGCCTGTTAAGGATTTGAATGTGACTAAGACTTTTAAATACAACAAGCCTATTGGTAGAACAATTTTTAATTACAATGAAATTTCCCAATCTCTATCAATAGATAAAGATTCCTCAACAAATTTGGATCGTGAATGTATTTGTAGAGTTGATAATTATGCTAATTTTATAAATCCACACTTGAGGTATATAGTTACCTGAGACGTAGCCATAGTTAAAGATAATTCTTTAAGAACCTTAATGTCATTTGGTACAAAATTCAGGTTGCCTTCTTGTAGTAATTCTAATAAAGTCTTAAAATCAATAAATCTTGTCCTTGATAAATATATTTATGGATTAGCTTTCTAAATATGCTCAGTTTTTAGAGGCATTTAATATGAGGAAATTTACTATTTTAAAGTCTATTAAAAATGCCATTTGGAGTATTAATTTGTCTAGATCCATATATAATATGGATAATATAAAACACTCTATTAATGATTTACATAAATCTTTTGTTATTACTTATGTTGATAAAGCCTCTAATAATTATGCTATTATCTGTAAAATATTCTATATGCAATATCTGTTAGATTATTTAAAAAATAATAGTCTATTTAAAATTGATTCACACTCTGTTAATATACAGTTACCTTACACCTTTCTGGTAGGTCGGACGGTCTGGGTCTCAACAATCAACAACAACAACACTCTGTTAATAGTATCAAATTGAAATTATCGATATGTATAGCGATTGAAGTATTAATAATAAATTTTTGAAATTTCCATATATTGTGCTTATTCCTAAATTTCATAAAAATCCTATCAAATTTAGAACTGCAACTAGTGGTCATAATTCATACTCTACTACTGCTAGTAAATTATTACTATATTTAAATGTACTAAATAGTAATTTACGTGATTCTAGTGATAACTACATTATTCTAAATAATAGTAAAGAATTGAAAAATAAATTAACATCACTAGGTAAAATAATAGGATCTCAAACTTTTGATTTTAAAGATCTATTTAATAATATTAGGATCACTGATCTTTATGATGTCATTTTAGCTTTATATAATGCCTATATTACTACTCATTATCACCTACCTAAATTTACCAATTTTCCTAAACTTCTCTCCATTTTGTTCTTTTCAATAATTATATTTTTCAAGGTAATAAATTATACTTACAAGTCTCAGGTGTTCCACAAGGTGGCTGTAGTAGCAGTATGTTAGCTAATTTATACCTTTATCATTATGAAAAATTCTTTACTTCTACAGATTATAAAATTTATAGATATGTAGATTATCTGATTTGTTTAGTATTTACTGATAATTATGTCATAGATATAGATTTCTATCCGGATAATTTGGAATTAATGCCTAATGAAAATACTATTAGTAAAAATATTAATTATTTGGATTTAAATCTAATTATAGAACCTACTAATGGGATAGTTACTAATTTATATGATAAAAAAGATTTTTTAAATTCAATATTAATAAAATATTACCTTTTAATTCCTGCAACTCGATTCAATTGTTTAGAAGTATTATACTTAATCAACTTTTTAGAATTTATAGATTATCAGATAAAAAATTTCATGCTTTGCATATAAATAACCTCATAATTACCAGTAAACTATATAAATATCCAGCATATTTAGTAAATGGTATAGTTAATAAATTTCGATTAGCCTAAAATTCTTAATATTCTCTCCTTAGTATCTTATTTTAGCCTTACTTCTACATTCTCTTGATTTTACATTACAATATATTTTCATCTTTCTATTTTGCAGCTTTTACTGTAGAATATTACATTTTACTGCCATTACGCAGTACAGTTTTTATTACTCACTTTGGCAACTGTAAATCACTTCTTTACTCTTTATCGAATGGCAACATTGGTCTAGTCATTTTTTTCTCGTCACGATTGTACATTTGATGTGTATTTTAAGGTATTTATGTTTCCTTTCTATTTTTTCAATCTTTATGCTTGTCGTCCTAATAACACATGTTTATAAATAAAATCTATCTTGTGTTCCAGAAACAAGCATTTTTGTGTTCATTTCGTTTAAAATATTAGGACTTGATAAATAATTTTTTCGAAATGAACTATTCTTAAGCCTAGAGCTCTTCCACGTGCAAGCTTTAATGCTTGATTATTTTGGTATTCATTTTTTCGATTCCTCTCCATTGACATTTGTTGATTATCTTTAGCTTTCTGAACTGTAATATGTATTATAATTTCCTCTTTATTGTTAAATTTCATTTTATTTTTTATTTCATTGTATTCTGTAGGTATAAAAAAAAATATATATATAAATTTTTGTTTTTAAGGTAGTGTATTATGAGTTACTTCTTCCATTCTACCATTGGATTTACTATTTTAATATTTTATATATATATATATATATATATATATATATATATATATAAAAATTGAAAGATTTTAAGCGAAAATTACGCATAAACTACTGTATGTACAAAAAAACCCATCACTAGCATATCTGTTACAAATGAGTAACTATAGACCAAGACTAAGGATAAAGATAGAAGGTCAATTGAAGGATTGAAAGGATTAGCTAATGAAAACAATATCCATAGAGGGCCATGTTAAGACATAGATGGGCTTGTAGTTAAAGTATAGAAATGCGTTATCGATAATAATAATCAAAATAAAATTAAATTAAAATTAAAAAGAGAATAAACTATTATATATATATATACATATATATATATATATATTAGTAATTATATATATATATATATATATATATAAAATATATGTCGAATTTGAAGGGAGTAGAAAAAGAATTCGAGATATCGGAAATTTGAAAAATTTTAAGGAATTCATAAAAGAATATATACATACTAGTCCTATACTTTACACATTTTTAAAAAAATCACTTACTTTATCTTACAGACAGAGAATTGGGTAAACCCAAGAAAATGCTGACAACAAATAAAGAGAACCTTGAAATGATTGGATACACATTTAATGTAATACTATTACGTACATACATTATTAAAACTTAATCTTGCATCTCTTTGCTTGTAAAATAGTCATCTATGACAGTTTGGTTACAGGTACTGAATCCTTCAATATCTATAACATTTTCCAAATGAGCTAGGCGGATCCAAATGAGCTAGGCGGATCCAAATGAGCTTCATTTTGTGGCGATAGTTCACTTTAAAGCTGTGAATAATACCTTGGTCCAAAGGCTGTAATTTAGAAGTTGTGTTCGGTGGCATGAAATGAACTTTCACGGATTTTAATTTCATCACGCTATTATACGCTGTACAGTTGTCCAAGAAGAGAACAATATCGCGATTTTCACGGGACATTTTTCTGTTTTCATTCACCCTTATTGTTCGCAAAATAAATCATTGGAACAGATTTCATTCCTGAAAAACATCGGGGTTTAGCAGATTTACCTATCATTGGAATTTAGCCTTTCTGAACCACCCATATTAGTGCAAAATAGCACAGTTAATCTTTCTTTGCTCCTTTTCCCACCATGACATGCTTCACCTTTAAATGACCATAGTTTGATCAGGCATCCACTTAAAAAATAGTCCTCTTTCATCTGCATTAAACACATTTTTTGGATCGTATTTTACCAACTGAAAAGATGAAAATGGTAAGATGATCCAAATGGTAAGATGAAAAAATTCGAGATATCGAGAGTTTGATTAAAAAAATGTCGAGTTAAAGAGTTTGTTTTACATTAGTTTTATACCGTGCGTGGAGGGAGATGAAAATATTTCGAGATATCGAAAATTTCGAGATACCGAGGTTCGACATATCGAGGTTCACACACACACATACACACACACACACACACACACACAAAAAAAAAATAATTTAAAAAATAAATTAAAAACACTTGGTAAAATAATAGGATTTCAAACTTTTGATTTTAAAGATCTATTTAATAATATTAAGATCACTGATCTATATGATGTCATTTTAGCTTTATATAATGCTTATGTTACTAATCATTCTCATCTTACTAAATTTACCAATTTTCCTAAGCTTCTCCATTTTGTTCTTTTCAATAATTATATCTTTCAAGGTAATAAATTATACTTACAAGTCTCAGGTGTTCCACAAGGTGGCTGTAGTAGCAGTATGTTAGCTAATTTATACCTATATCAATATGAAAAATTCTTTACTTCAACAGATTATAAAATTTACAGATATGTAGATGATCTGATTTGTCTTGTATTTACTGATAACTATGTCATAGATATAGATTTCTATCCAGATAATTTGGAATTAATACCTAATGAAACTTCTATTAGTAATAATATTTATTATTTGGATTTAAATCTAATTATAGAACCTGCTCATAGGATAATTACTAATTTATATGATAAAAAATATTTTTTTAAATTTAATATTAATAAATTATTACCTTTTAATTCCTGCAACTCGATTCAATTGTTTAGAAATATTATACTTAATCAACTTTTTAGAATTTATAGATTATCAGATAAAAAATTTCATGCTTTGCACATTAATAACCTCAAAATTACCAGTAAAATGTATAAATATCCTGCATATTTAGTAAATGGTATAGTTAATAAGTTTCGATTAGCCTAAAATTCTCATATTCTCCCCTTATTATCTTATTTTAGCCGTACTTCTTCATTCTCTTGAAATTATATTTTCATCGTTTTATCTTGAAGCTTTAACTGTTGAATATCTCATTTTATTGCTTTTACGCAGTACAGTTTTTATTACTCTCTTTGGCAACAGCAAATCACATCTTTTCATTTCTGCATATGGCAACATTGGGCTAGTCATATTTTGCTCGTCATGGTTGCACTAATGAAGTGTATTTTAATGTATTTATGTTTCCTTTATTGTTCCAATCTAATGCTTGTCGTCCATATAACACAAGTTTATAGATAAAATCTATCTTGTGTTTCAGAAACAAGCATTTTTGTGTTCATTTCGAAGGGATATATGGACTTGAAGATAATTTTTTCGAAATGAACTTATCTTAAGCCTAAAGCTCTTCCATGTGCAAGCTTTTTTGCTTGATTTTTTAGTTTTCCTATTTCCATTCCTCATTTTTGAAATTTGTTGATTGTCTTTATCTTTATGACCTGCATTACGCTTTATTATTTCCTCTTTATGTCTTAATTTCTTTTATTTCTTTGTATTTTGTAGAAAATTTTGGAATAGTGTTTTATGAGTTACTACATACATTCTAACATTGGATTTACTAATTTATATTTATATATATATATATATATATATATATATATATATATATATATATATATATATATATATATATACACTGCTGGGCAGAGAACACGCAGGCTTGTTTATAGCGAATTCTATCCTCACTTCACGGCACGTGTGCTTTTCTGATCAGTCTTAAGTTTATATAGATTAATTAGGATCTTTGGTACCTGAACTGGCTAACGTAATGGTCATGTCTTCCTCCAATTCCAGAGGCTTTGGGTTCGAGCGCATTGAGTCGTTTTCATATGCGTGTTTCTTTTTTCATCAGTTTCTCCATAAAAATTATATAGTACATTAAATAGGATCTTCGATATGTTAATTGACAGGCTCTGTGGTCATGTCACCTGTTTCCAATTCCAGAGGCTATGAGCCGGAGGTCAATTCGTTGAGTCGTTTCGGTATTTTTGCTCTTTCTGATCACACTCTCCGTTAACTTTAAATATATTAATAAGGATGTCCCGGATGTGAACTGGCTGGCTCAGTGGCTTGTTCTCTTCCTCCAGTACCAGATGTTTCGGGTTCGAGTCTATTGGATCGTTTTGGTGTATGTTCTTTTTCTGATCAGTTTCTTCATTAAATTTAAATAGATTAATTAAGACTTTCAGCGTGTGAACTGACGGTCATGTTGTCTGTTTCCAGAGATTATATGGGTTCGAATTCATCCACTCGCATTGAGTATAGTGAGTTGAGTCGTTTTGGTTTCTTTACTTTTTCTGATCAGTCTCTCCTTTAAAGATGAGCATCAGTAAATCTTCTACCCTATCCGCGCTTTGTTAATTTTCGCGGCATACATTTTTCGCCGAAATTCTGCTCAAACAGTAGCGAAATATTTTCTGAAAGATAAAATGCAATGCTTAGATTGTATTAAAACTAATTTTAATACCTAATAAAACATAGAATATATTTTTTATTTTAATCCAAAATAGTTTTGGTGCTGCCATCTGTTGTTATTTAATTCATATCGATTATTTTTATTTTTTAATGAACACTTTTAAATATCTATTTTTTCTAATACAGTATTAAATACAGCAACAGATCATATATAATAATGCCACAATCACGGAAAGGTAATTTCTCATTCTATAAATTTGATAAGGGGAATGCACATTACTGCAGTTTTGTCTTCAAATTCCTTTGTCTTCAAGTCCAAGTTCAATTACGTTTCCGTGATTGTGGCATTATTATATATGATCTGTTGTTGTATTGAATAGCGTATTAGAAGGAATAGATATTTAAAAATGTTCATTAAAAAATAAAAATAGTCGGTATGAATTAAATTACGACAATAGATGGCAGCACCAAAAATATTTTGAATTAAAATAAAAAATATATTCTATGTTTTATTGGGTATTAAATTTAGTTTTAATATAATCTAAGCATTGCATTTTATCTATCCGAAAATATTTCGCAACTGTTTGAGCAGAATTTTGGCGAAAAACGTGTGCCGCGAAAGTTAACAAAGCGCGGATAGGGCCGAAGATTTACTGACGCTCACCCTTAAGTTTAAATATATTAATGAGGGGTTTCGGTATATGAACTTGCTGGCTCAGTGGTGACATTGTCTTTTTTCAATTTCAGAGGCTGTCGATACGAGTTCATTGAATCGCTGTGGTACCTTTGATTTTTTTTCTGATCCATTAATCAGTTGAATTTAAATAGATTACTTAGGACCTTCTGTATATAAACTGCACGGTACTGTGTGGCTATGTAGTTTGTTTCAATAAGCATGTTTTCTAATGAGAATCTTCTCAATAGGCATGTTTCCAGTTCCAGAGGTTGTTGGTTTAAGTTCATTATGTCGTTCTGGTATCTGTGCTTTTTCTAACCGGTCTCTCCGTTAAATTGAAGTAAATTAATTATGATCTTCGATACGTCAGAGGTCTAGCCCGGTAGCCGTGTTGTCTGTTTCTAATTCCAGAGGCTGCGTGACAGAGGTTTTCTTGGCGCAAACTTTATAATAGACGGTCCCCGGTTTGGAGCTGGCTTGAAGGAAATTTACATTTTTACAAGTATTATTAATAAAGAGATTTTAGATTTGGCTCATCTTTTATCTATTTTTAAAACAACTTATATTTTCTGCATGAGTTAAGAAGAAACGTCCCCGCCTGATGCTTACTTGAGAATTCCATATTAATCAATAGGGAAACTTTACTAGCTAAATATAGCGTTGGATTTTGAGATTTTTTTTTTTTTTTTTTTTGCAAAACGTAGAACTGGAATATAAGCAGATGTGTACGTTCTTAAATTATTTTTACATTAATTAGAAACATTTTTAAAATTATCGCAGAAGTACAAAAACTTGTTTTACCAACTTTGCTCAACGATACAAAAACGTTCAAGTTAAAAAAAAAAAATCTACTTTAAAAAAATGTTGAAAGCTCCCGTTGAAAGATTGAAGATTCTACTTTTTATGCAAAAAGAAAATCTGAGCTATGTTGACTCCAAATTTTAGAACAGGTTAAACATTGAATAGTGGCAAAATGAAAACGTCCAATATTTGCATGATAACACAATCTCAAAGTTTGCCATTGATTGATTAAGAATTGATTGCTAAATGTGTTTACGTAATTTTTGACGGTGCAAAGAATAAGACCAACCCAATTAATCCAGGACTAGCCGTTCTCGAGATATTTTAGTTTTTTCGCATTTTTGCTACACCGGTTTTGAGAATACGTCCACTTATCAAATGAAACAAAGATCGATATAAAAATCGATATATTTTATTAACAAGAAAGGTCAATTATGCATAAAGCACACTTTCCAATTTCAATGCAATTTTATATAAACATCTCTAAAATGCGATACATTCCTCAATAATATTTTTAAAATTATCAGAATATTACATTAATTTATTATATTTGAAAACTTAAAACTTCATCGAAAAAAATGAACTTTATTCAAATGACGTCATCGAAATATAAATCACTTCTATATAAGAGCAGCATTTCATTCATAAAAAAATTTCCATTCCTTTCATTCATCACAATACTGTAATAATTTATTTTATTTAAAAACTTAAAACCATGGAGGTACAAGTAATTTAACTCTATGCTTAAAACTTCGTAAAAAAATCGTCTTCTTCTCTGTGGGAAACCCAGGCCGTCCGAACCATCCAGAGGACTTGAGCAACTATTTGGACGACCGGGAAGGACCTCTGTCTTCTTCTCTGTGTAAAATCAATGAATGTTTAATTCATATCAGCTATATTGCAGACTTAATAAAAATAATTTTGCGTTAAAGAAATGCAGCAATTCTTATACAACTCATTCTATATCATTTGGTGTTTACATTCTCCATAAGTCAAAATTAGGCTTCTTTGTAGAAATAATCAAAGTTGGATGATCATTTAAACTCAAATATATTGTAATTGCATTGTTTCAGTATGTAGATGCATAGGATTTAAGCAAAAATAAAGCGGTTTTAGGACGGATACAACACTAAAAATGAATTAAAAATACTTTAAAAATCACAATTTTGACACAAGATGGATGCCATATTTTATTTTGAAGTAAGTCACGTGATCTCTTCATATAAAGGGTGTAATTATTATTTTAATTTTTATTTAAAAACTTCTGAATATATTTTGCTGAAATTTTTTTTATATATTTTATGGGACAATTTGAATATTTCCTAAAACTTTTGAAGCAATTTGTGAATTTTAAATTTGCTTAAAAAATGCTTGAAAAATTAGCTCCCACAGGGTTCAATGTATTTCATTTTTTCAACCTGGGTTCTATCCAAAACTAATTGGTGATATTATTCATTTATATTCCCATAGGTCTCACAGACCGTCTGAACAACATACTAAAATTTCATTTTGATAAAGTCATTTTTACGGCAGTTATCGTGCTAACGGACAGACAGACAGACAGACAGAATGCACAAAGTCATAAAGACTTTTCAACTATGTTGTAAACTGTTAAAAATATAGGAAGAGGAAATTAATTTGAGTCTGTAGGGAAAGTCATGTGCTGCCTACATCAGATTTTTACTTTCATTACAATTCATGGTAATTTACAAGGACAGTATTGGAATCGTGTCGAAAATCACAACACGAGTTTTCGACGGATCTACATGTTTTGGCATCACTACGAAAAAACAATTTTTAGCGTGACGTCTGTGTGTGTCTGTTTGCCTGGGCAATGTATGTATCTATTCTAGAACAAATTGACCAAATTTCGTAAAATTTTATCACTTGTGAGTTACTTAGATGCTGATTAGATTTCAATCCGATTCGGGATAAAAAGAACGTGCCTATTTTTGCGAAAGGGCCCGCAAAAATCGTCTGTATCCACTCTAGCTAAAAAAGTAATTGACCAAATTCCATAAAATTGGGTATATAAGTCACTTGTGGGTTATCCTGGCGCTGATTAAATTTTGATAAGACTCAGAGAGAAAGAACTTGGCTTTTTTGCGAAAGAGCCCACAAAAATCGTCAAAATCTAAAATAAAGACAACGTATACTCAAATGTATCAATTAAATGGTTTTATATGTAATTTTTTAACGACGAAAAAAGTAAGGCCAAGTCCATTACTGTAGAACTAGTCGTTCTCGAGATATTTTAGTTTTACGCATATTTACTACGCCGCTTTCGAAAATACGTTCAGTTACTGAATGAAAACGAAAATGGAATAAAAGTGCAAATTCAGTTGAGTTAGAGTGGATGCATACATTCTATAGACACACACACACACACAGACGTCATGCTAAAAATAGTTTTTTCGTGTTCTAGAACCCCCAAAACGTGTAGATCTGTCGAAAATTCGACTTGCGATTTTCGACACGATTCCAATACTTCCTTGTATAGATACATTATATGCATGTATTGCAGGGAAAGTAAAATACATCTCTGCCCGCTTAGTTTTGAAGTTCTGTTCACAGCCCTCATACATCTTTCTTTAAGGAATTTCTAAATGTGTCGAACGTCTTTTGAAGACGGTAATTACAGTGCAAGTGCTACTAAGTGTTACCTTGCTGTATAAATACCCTCATATATAATAACCATCAGTGTGCTGGTATTATTTTCAGATGTAAATAGTTATGCTGAAACGTACCAATTGTAGATAAACTTCAATTGTTTTCATTTCATCGCCATTTTCACTTTCCCTGCCATAAGCGCCGACTTAAAATATGATTGATGGTTCCAGAAAAACTAACCCTTGCATTTTTCAAAGGATTTTAATCTAATTTAAATTTCATTCAGTCAGATTATATGGCACAATAAGACGTCTTGAAATGCTAAAATGAAAGAAATAATAGTAAGTACAGAAAACTATTTTTTATCTCTAGATAATTATTCATTTCCTTTATTTTGCTTTTATAGGTGCAACATAATTATAATACAATAGACAGATGCTGTGTGAATTCCTAACTCAATTAGTTTTATAAAAATAATAAAAAGTGTAAAATTTACTGTTAGCTATTTTCACCAATATTAAAAATGCCAACACATTTCTCTTCAAGTCATTTCTGAGTTAAAATCTTATGTTCAGAATAAAATAAACAGTCTGAGGGAGAAATTTCTATACTCGCGACTTTATACACAGAGTGATTAAAAAAAGATGGGCCAAACTTTACGAGGTTGTAGTACGCGCAAAACCAAGCATTTTTCGTCATAGTTTACCTGGTCGGAAGTGAAACGCATTGAAAGGCGTTACACGACTCTTACTCGTTGAGAAGCAGCCGCTCCGCAAACTTAAAAGCGTCATTCTGGTTGTTATTTTCTGCTTGTAGAAGAAAACCACTTATGCAGATTTCATCTGGGGAAGAAGAAGAAGAAGAATCCCTTGAATCTGAAGAGCAACTCGTCGCCAGAATGTCGGCCGCAGCTGCCGAAGTGCGCGATATGTCTGGTCTGTTCGAGAGAGTTCGCCAATCTCTCCATCGCCGCGGTGAGACGTGCATTCAGGTTGGTGGTCGCTCTTTTGAGCCATTATTGTAATTATTATTTATTAAACATCATTTTATAACTTCTAAGTCATTCTTGTGTCATCGCCTCACCTCATCGGTTTCACCACTAAGCGCCCACTGGCGCCTTTACGTTTCAATGTCGACCTGGTAAACTGTGACGAAAAATGCTTGGTTTGGTGTGTACAACCACCTCGTAAAGTTTGGACCATCTTTTTTTAATCACTCTGTATAGTAAACAGGGAATGAATAATAAAAAATCTGATGTGGGCAACACGTGACTTTCCTTATATAATGTAATGAATTTACTACTATTACAGTAAAGAACTAGGTTTTTCTTATAGTAGATACTAATAATCTTTCCAAGATATTGAATTTTCGACAATTAGTCGTCATTTTCATTGATTTAGCGTCATTTCTATCCATTTGGCAAGATTTTCATTAATTTGGCAACATTTAAAAAAGTCGCCAAGTTGGCGACATTCCGCCAAATTCGTCGCCAAAATCTCGCCAAGCATTATGCACTAAGAAATAAGTTATTCTTACAGCAGATAAATGACTATTGGCGTTCAAATACAAAATATTACTCAAAGTATCTTTTTTCATGAATAGAACGCGCTGGATCCACGAGAATGATGTCACCCAATTTATCGCATGGTATTACATATGAAAAGTGAACATGTTCCTCAATAGGAAATATTTTTTTTTATTTTAGACTTTTTGATAATTTTTTTGAAAAATGTACAGTATCTCGAGAACGGTTCAGGTTAGCGTTCTAAAATTTATGTCAATCGTTTTCTAATGAAAAATTACACAAGGAATGTCTATTTGCGTAACTTTATTAGCGGTTTCAACTTTTTGACGATTTTTTCAAAATTTTATTCGAAAATTTAGGGGGGTTCTGGACATTCGATTGCGTATTAAAACAATAGGCTTCTAGTGTTTACAGATTGTGATTTTTGTAACAAATTTGGTTCGAATCGGTCCATTCGTTCGTCAGTTATCGTCTCCACAGACTCACCGACACACACACACACATCACTTCAAAAATGTTTGATTCGTGATCAGGGATGCTTGAAACGTGCTCTCCCGTCGAAAACTCGAATTCGAATTTTCGACCCCGTCACAATACTTTCCTTATACATTATGTATATAAGGAAAGTAAAAACTTATATAATAATATAACTTATACACTAGAATTAATAACGAAATACAAAATGTATGCATGTATGCGTGCATTTTCCGAACTAAATGTGGACAAACACATTAGAGGTTCAAGGAACCCACAACAAAATGATTGGGTGTTTAAAAAGTGTCTCGAACCCACGAAATCGGCGCGGCTGTTCTATCACATTCTCTTGAATCCAAACTTACCAACGGTAACATCAGAATAGTTTTTCTGCTTCCAAATGTGACTCCCCTTTAACCTATAGGTCAGGAAGGGGATTTTGTAGCGTATGAAAACTCTTTGCAATCATTTACTACCTAGCAGAACAGGGTCACTAACTCCTGACGAAAATGTTCACAGTCATGAAAACTATACGGACAGTGTCATTGTTTTTAGAGACCAAAGAAAATCAGTGTAAATCTGATGCACTTGGTGTGGAGATAGATGAAATAAAATTGATAAAAATGCCTTGATTTCAATTCCATTTTGTTCAAAGTGTAGTCAATCGAAACTAAATCGAATTTTATATTCGAATTCCTCTAGTAAAATGACCTCTATTTGCTAAGTTGGGTACAAATCAGAAAAGTTAAATGTTTCGACAAATGCGCGTGCACAAATTTTCTAAAACATCCAGTAACAAACACTAGCTCCAACTTCATTTTTATATCCTTAAATAAAATGAATCGCATATTTTAATCTTGATGCATATCGGGCGAAAAGTGATTTTTCTTTCCCATATACCCGTGCGCATGCTGCGTATCATAAAAAGAGAGACAGAAACAGAAAAAAAGTCCTTGGTACATTTCAATTTAGAGTTTTGTATATATAAGAGGAAAACATCGAAAGTAATCTTTTCAATTTTCTGTTATAAAGTATAATAAAAATATGAAATATGTATATTGCATCTGATTTTGTCTTCTTTATATATAATTCTAAACTACAATATAGCATTCGAGGATTTTTTTTATTTGGTTTTTTTATTTTATTTTATTTATTTATTTATTATAACACAGAGTTAAATAGTTCCTAATTTCCGTGTTACTTGTGGCTTGAACGGCCTAGTGGTTTTTTTATTTTATTTATTTATTTATTTATTTATTTATTATAACACAGAGTTAAATAGTTCCTAATTTCCGTGTTACTTGTGGCTCGAACGGCCTAGTGGTTTTTTTTTTTATTTTATTTTTAATTTTATTTATTTATTATAACACAGCGTTAAATAGTTCCTAATTTCCGTGTTGCTTGTGGCTTGAACGGCCTAGTGGTTTTTTATTTTATTTTTATTTTTTATTTTATTTATTTATTTATTTATTTATTATAACACAGAGTTAAATAGTTCCTAATTTCCGTGTTGCTTGTGGCTTGAACGGCCTAGTGGTTTTTTTATTTTATTTTTATTTTTTATTTTATTTATTTATTTATTTATTTATTATAACACAGAGTTAAATAGTTCCTAATTTCCGTGTTGCTTGTGGCTTGAACGGCCTAGTGGTTTTTTTATTTTATTTTTATTTTTTATTTTATTTATTTATTTATTTATTTATTATAACACAGAGTTAAATAGTTCCTAATTTCCGTGTTACTTGTGGCTTGAACGGCCTAGTGGTTAAAGTGCTTAACAGCGAACCCGCAGGTTTGTTAATAGTGAGTTCTGTCCTCATTTGTTACGAAATGCTTTTTCGACAACATCATTCCGTGAATTTTGTGCATGACTTTTCTGACTAGTCTCTCCTTTAAGTTTAAATAAATTAATTAGGATCTTCTGTATATCTCAATGGCCTCTTCCTCCAGTTCTAGAAGCTGTGGGTCCAAGTCCATTATTGCGTCGTTTTGGTATCTGTACTTTTTCTGATCAATCTCTTCGTTAAATTTAAATAAATTAATTAGGATCTTTGGCATGTAAGTGGGTTGGCCCAGTGGTCATGTTGTCTGATTCCAATTCCAGGGTTTGAGTCGTTTCGTTATCTGTTCATTTTTTGATCAATACCCCCGTTAAATTTAAATAGATTAATTAGGACTTTCTGTATGTATAATGATGGATTTCGTGGTCATGTTGTCTTCCTCCAATTCTAGAGGCTGTGAGTTTTGGTATCTGTGTTTTTTCGGATCAGTCCCTGTATTAAGTTTAAATAGTTAATTTGAATCTTAGGTACGCGAGCTAGCTGGTTCAGTGGTCATGTTGTCTTTCTCTAGTTCTAGAGGCTGTGGGTTTGAATCCATTGCGTCGTTTTGGTATCTTTACTTCTTCTGATCAATCTCTCCGTTAAATTTAAATAGATTAATTAGGATCTTTGGCATGTAAGCGGGATGGTTCAGTGGTCATGTTTCTGATTCCAGAGGCTGCGGGTTCGATTAGTTTCGTTAACTGTTCATTTTTTGAGCAATATCTCCGTTAAATTTAAATAGATTAATTAGGACCTTCGGTATGTATACTGGCTTCCTTCGTGGTTATGTTGTCTTCCTTCAATTCTAGAGACTGTGTGTTTTGGTATCTGTGTTTTTTTTTCTGATTAGTCCCTGTATTAAGTTTGAATAGATTAATTAGGGTCTTCGGTACACGAGCTAGCTGGCTCAGTGGTCATGTCTTTCTCCAGTCCTATAGAGGATGTGGGTTCGGGTCCATTGCGCCGTTTTGGTATCTGTACTTTTTCTGATCAATCTCTCCGTTAAATTTAAATAGATTAATTAGAATGCTTGGTATGTAATCGGGTTGACTCAGTGGTCATGTTGCCTGTTTCCAATTCCAGAGGCTAAGGGTTCGAGTCTATTGAGTCGTTTTGGTATCTCTGCATTTTCTTATCAATCTCTCTGTTCAAGTTAAATGGATTAATTAAGACCTCTGGCATATGAACTGGCTGGCTCAGTGGTTATATTGCCTTCTTCCGGTTCTAGAGGCTGTGGTTTCGAATCCATAGAGTTGTTTTTGTGACTGTGTTTTTTCCTGATCAGTCTCTCCGTTAAATTTAAATAGATTAATTAGAATCGTTGGTATATGAACTAACGAGCTCAGTCGTCATGTTGTGTTCCTCCATTTCAGAGACTGTGGGTTAGTGTCTGGTAAGTCGTTTTGGTACTTGTGTTTTTCTGATCAGGCTCTCCGTTAAGTTTAAATAGGTTAATTAGGGTCTTTGGTATATTAGCTGGCTGGCTTAGTGGTCATGTTGTCTGTTTCTAATTCAAGTGGTTGCGGGTTCGAGTCCATCCATCTGCAAGCTTTTTCTTTAAATTTTATTTTATTACTTGACCGGAAATGACGTACCGGAAGTGACGTCGCTCTCTGCGTCGGCTAACAAGGAAGGAAAAAAGAGATGCGCCGTTCTCGAAAATGCATAAAATTTCGGCACTTCGTTAACAGGTGTCACTTGGTACAAAACAAGCCCTGCAAGAATTTTTGGACGAGGAAAGGTGGGAGCTCGACACCGAAGCCAACAGGCCCGAAGAGAAACGGTAGAACTCAACCACCGCTCGTCCTCCATCTCGTGCAGATAATTTAGAAAGAAAGAAATTTAATTCAGAAAGACTGAAGTATTAGTAATTAGAAGGACTTAAGACCGACCTAATCAAGAACCCCGATTCCTCTTCAACCACGATGGAACGCGTAACACCATTTATTCTCTAACACTTACCCTCTTAACCCAAATCTGGAATCGAACCCGAAGCCGAATGCCCCGCAACTTGACGCCCCAAGCCTCTCGCCCAAGGAGGCGATAAACTAAACGTCGATTTCGTTGTATTTAAGTTTAACATTTTAACTTACCTGTTTAAATAGTCTGAAAATACGAGGTTAAAATTGCCGGAGACAGAACCCTTCACCAAAACGTTCATTTCATGCTGTAACCGCGGCACTCTGCGGTTGTGCTACGAATGGCGTTGCAATTTTATTTTATTTTAACTATATAAAGTTTTCTCGGGATTGGCGATTAGAATAAATCTGAGGACAGATCTTTCCATAAAAACGTTGACTTCACGCCTCTGTGCTACGAATGGCGTTGCAATTCACTTTACAACAAAGTTGAAAAGTGTTTATGACTTTGTTCATTCATTCTGACTGTCTGTCTGTCCGTTAGCACGATAACTGCCGTAAAAATGAATTAATCAAAATGAAATTTTAGTATATTGTTCAGACGGTTCAATAAAACGAATTCAATTAAATTGTGACTTTTGCGATATCCTCCAGAAAGAAAAAATAGATATATTATATAATAAATATCTTTCCAAGAGTTTAATTATTTTGTATATGAGAGAGGCTTCGCATTTTAAAATAAATTTGGTAGATAACAATTTTTCAATTTTTTTGTAATTTTATATAACTCTTCATGATATACTTTTTTGATAGCGTTTTTAATGCACTTTCCTATGTCCTAGAGAGTTAAAATTTGGTACACAGCTTAAATTTGTTGAACATTTTATTCTACAACAATTTGGTGGATCTTTAAATATAGATCCTACATTTTTTTCGAAATGGCCTGCAAATAATCCCCGTTCACTTCTATAAATCATTGTTGTAATATTGTTAAAAATTCTGATGTGGACAGCGCATGACTTTCTCTGCAGACTCATATTAACGTTCTCTTTATTTCTTCAATAATAATTTGAGTTTATCTGCACAAAATAACAGCCATAAGTATTTTAAATTACATTGAATTTGCACGTTAAACTTAAATTAGGTTCTCATTTGATAGATGGACATTGTCAAAGATGGCATAGCGAAAACGCAAAAAACTAAAATATCTCAAGAACGGCTAGTCCTAGAGAAATGGGGTTAGTCTTATTCTTTTTGTTGTTAAACATCAAGTATAAAATAGGAATTTAATTGATATAATTGAGCACACGTAGTCCTTTATTTTTATATTTAACGATTTTTGCGGGCCATTTCGCAAAAATAGCCCGTTCCTTTTCCCGAATCGTATTAGAATAATCTACAAATGATTTATGTACCAAATTTTGTTGAATTTGGTATATAAATCACTTGTAGGTTATTGAAATATTATACACCAGATTGTGTTAAATTTGGTCCATTAGTTTTTAGCTAGAGTGGATAAAGGCAATTTCTGCCGCCCATTTCGCAAAGAAGGCAGATTCTTTTATTACGAATCGTACTATAATCAAATGAACATCAGGGTTTCCTACAAAAAACTTACCTACCAAATTTTATTAAATTCGGTCCATTAGTTTTTCAGTTAGAGTGGATGCAATATCCTCACAGACACACAGAAACACACTCAGATACACCCTTACACACACAGATGTCTTCCTAAAAATGGTTTTTCCGTGTTCTAGAAGTCCCAAAACGTGTAGATTCTTCGAAAATTCGAGTTCCGATCTTCGGCACGATTCCAATACTTTGAATACATACACACGCATACATGTATATTATCTGTGTATTATCTGTGTATCTAAATTCCGTGCCTATTCAATTACAATAGTTGTGATTTTAAATGATCCCTAAACTTTTATTATTTCTTCAACGAAGCCTAATTTTAACTTATGCAGAATGCAAATATCGCAAGCGATTGTAAGGTGAGTTACATAAGAATTGCTGAATTTTTTTCGCACAAAATTATTTAGCTCTGGAGTCTGGAATACAAGTTATATGAATGAAATATTCATTGATTTTGCATAGAGAATCAGATGATTAATATTTCGATACAGTTTTAAATATTTAAGTATGACAAATTACTGTAGTACTGTGATAATGTAAAAGATATCACCACTGAATGTATCACATTTTAGAGATTTTTAAATGAAATTGCACTTCAGTTGGAAAGTGTTTCGTAATCAATGCTTATGCATGATTGATCTTTCTTGTTTAAATAAAAATTAAAATAATAATTACACCTCTTATATGAAGCGATCACGTGACCATGATATGAAAAGAGCACGTGACCCACTTCAAAATAAAATATGGCGTCCATCTTGTCTCAAAATCGTGATTTTTAAAGTTCTTTTTAATTCATATTGAGTGTTCTAAAACCGCTTTATTTTTGCTTAAATTCTGTGCATCTACATACTGAAACAACGCAATTACAATATATTTATTACAATATATTTATAATTACAATATATTAACAATATTGAATAATAGCTGTTTATGTGAGTACTAATATTTAGGTTTGTCAAAGACAGAGAAATAAACACTCTTAAAACATAAGGCTGCAATTTAAATAAGTATTTTTTTTATAAGTTTAAGCTTTAAATAAAGCTTAAACTTATAAAAAATAAAAATTTAAGTTTAATCTTTAATTAAAGCTTAAACTTAAACAACGAAGCTTAAACAAAGCTTTAACAAAGCTAAACATTTTAATAAGTTTATTTTGTTTAACATTGTATAGTGCCTAACATATTCATCATAATCGAAATTTGGGTCAGTTAGGTTCTGTTTGTGGGTCTAGAAAGGCATTTAAAACCCCCCATAATATCCACGTAGATATCTACAAATACCCACTCGGTGGAGGGTTGGAATATTCGACTTCGTTAAGTTTGTCTATTGGTTCATGTCTAATGGCTTGTCTAATGGTCCCATAACACACAGGCCAGTTGACAGGCCAGTGAATTAGAAACCTGGGAACATGTATTGCAAATGTAGATCACAGGCGGATGTTTGAAAATTGCGTTATTCATGGGAAGTAAACTCAATTTAATGAATTATAAAAGAAAGAAAATTAATTCGAATCTGTCAAGGGAATGTCGTTGAGGGAAAGTCACCAAGGGAAAGTGCCCACATCGAGTTTTTAATTTTAATTTTATTATAATTTTGTGGCATATTTCAATAACAAAGGGTGAGCTTTACTTTTACAAATTATTTTGCCAACGTATAATCAGCAATATAGTAACCTATGACTAACTTGGCTGGTAAATTTTATAAAATTCGAACATATAGTTTTGAAGCTAAAGTAAATATATACATTGCACTAACAGTTACAAACATTGCCCTAACTGCTACACGCTGGAGTTGCACTCGGTAGGCCCGGGTTCGATTCCAGCCACTGCCAAAACTGCCGCCGTGTTCATGCGGGGTACGATCACGTTAAACATGTGGGTCCGAAAGTCCTTCCGAGAGGTTGGTGGTAGGGAAAGGACGGTACGGTCCCTGTGGATGCCTCCCCCACTGGGTTCCGGTCTAAATTGGGTGGCACTTCCCGACCGTCCAAACTGTTATCTTACACCTTTCTGGTAGGTCGGACGGTCTGGGTTTCAACAACAACAGGGAATGTTAAAAATTTAGTTGATTCGCTTTCGTATAGTGTATAAAACGTAGAAATGCCAATTTTCGACCTAATTCTAATACTTTCCCTATACATTATACTATGTATGGTAGAAAAAAAAACATCAACTTGCACTTGAAACATAACCGATATTGATGACAAATGAAATTCGCTATCATATAAAAAGCTTTAATCAAAAGCGACCTAGAAAAAGAAACCTACTATCATTGACATTTCATTTTCGAATGTGACGTAAAAATTGCTCCGATGAATAACGGCATAATTCGATCTAGCGTGACATAGTGACTCCAGAAAACGGGGAATTATTATTGACTCTTTATAAATTGCTCAACGGATCACAGAAAAAAGAAATACTAATACTGTAAATTCGCACCGGACGCCTTAGTTAATTATTCGTTTGGACGAAAAAGACCATCAAAAACTTAAGAAACAAAAACGTTTCCATAGAGACAATGGCGGTAAAACTTGACGCTTCAGTCGTCTGCTAGCCGTTCATTCTCTTTCGTTATTTTAATAATCTACAAGCTGTGTGACCAAATTTTTCTGTATCGCATTCACAATGAAGAAAGAATATTCTACAGAAGATTTAGTGTTAAATATGGCGTTAAAAGGTAATTTCTTTTATTATAATTGTCATTTTCATGTAATAAAAGAAATGAATCTGTTATTGTATTTAATTATCTGTTTTTATTTAATATTTTATTAAAAATTTTGCAATTTTGGATTGAATCTTTCACAAAATTAAATGGCTAAACTTGGGTTGCCAGATTTTAAATAACGCAAAGAGACACAGACATAGAGTCCCAGTGTCTAAACAGAATAACTTATTCATACGTGCAAAATCCTCACACACATACACAAAAAGAAAAAAAAAGTGACATTTAATTAATATTCTGTAAAAAAATGACTATTGGTGAATTCCATGACATCTAAATACAAAACTATTACAAAAAGTATCTTCTCTCGTGACTGGAACAAACTAGATCTATGAGAATGATGTTAACAGATTTGTTACATAATATTACCTGTGAAAAGTGAACATATTTGATAATACTTGCTACTCATTTTAATTTTATGTAATTGTTTTTTTTATAAATTGATTTGAAAAACATGTAATATATTGAGTGCGGTTTATACTAGCGTTCTAGATGTCATTATTTTTCCAATTAAAAATTAACTATGAAATTTTTATTTATTTATCATTATTAAAAATCTTGATTTTTAAACGATTTTTCAAACATTCATTCGAAAATTAGGTAGCATTCGATAGCGTTTATAATCAATAATTTAAAATCAATAGGGTTCCAGTACAGGAGAAACTCTATTGATTGTACGATTGTTACAGTCAATGAATATGTATGTATTCACTGATTGCAACAATTGAACCAAATTGTTTTTAAAATCCTATATTCGAACGTGATATATCGCGTCTACAGACTCAAGAGCACACAAACTAACACACACAAATATATTGTATCTAAAATCTATCAATTCTGTCTAAAATCTATCAATATATTTAGTAAGACTACAAATAGTGTAAACCGTTTTTATTCAATACACCATCAATGACGTACATGAAAAGTATTTCAAAAGGCCAAAACGCTTTCGGACAACACATTGTCCCTCATTTGGCAACTTTATGGACAACATGATGGACGTACATGATGGACAGCATCATGTACGTCATTGATGGTGTATTGAATAAAGACGGTTTACACTATTTGTAGTCCTTACTAAATATATTGATATATTTTAGACGTGTTTTATCATACTTAAGATGATGGACACTATGTTGTCCAAAGCGCTTTGGCCATTTGAAACACTTTTCATGTACGTCATTGGTGTATTGAATACAGACGGTTTACAATATTTGTAGTCTTTACTAAATATGCTAAAAAGAAAAGTTAAAAATTATTTTTTCAATAAATATTTTTTTACATAAAGAAATTTGGGACCAAATAGCATCTTAACCACACGTCTGTAATCAATAACCTGATTCACTGAAAAAATATCTAAAGTAATTGTGTGGAAAATGTCGGATTAATGACGGTTTTTGCTTTTTAGCTAAAATTGAAACTGCTTGAGCAAAATAATTTTTTTTTAACAAAGCGCTAAAAATCTGACAGAGTTTAAACCCTGACACGAGACCTAACGATATGTATCGTATCTACAATTTTGAATGATGTAATGCCGCTGTTTCAATGTGTCATTTTATTAACTCTTTACGACACAGTCTATCTGTCTGCCTGTCCGTTCGCACGATAACTGCCGTAAAAATGACGTTATCAAAATGAAATTTTCGTCTGCTGTTGAGACGGTTTGACATATAGGAATATAAATGAATTATATCACCCAATTAGTTTTGGATTGAACACGGGTTGAAAAAGTGAAATACATTGAACCCTATGGGATCTAATTTTTCAAACATTTTTTAAGCGAATTTAAAATTCACAAATTGCTTCGAAAATTTTAGGAAATATTTAAATTATCCCATAAAATATAAATAAAGAAAAATTAGCAAAATATGTTCGGTAGTCTTAAATAAAAATTAAAATAATAATTGCACTTATATTATATGAAGAGATCACGTGACACGCTTCAAAATAAAATATGGCATCCATCTTGTGTCAAAATCGTGATTTTTAAAGTTCTTTTTAATTTATATTTAGTGTTGTATCCGTCCTAAAACAGCTTTATTTTTGCTTAATTTCTGTGTATCTATTTTCTGAAACAGCGCAATAACAATATATTTGAGTTTAAATGATCAATGCCATCCATCTTGTGTCAAAACCGTGATTTTTAAAGTTCTTTTTAATTTATATTATTGTTGCATCCATCCTAAAACCGCTTCATGTTTGCGTAATTTCTTTGCATCTGTATACTGCGCCAATGCAATTACAATATTTTTGAGTTTAAATGATCATCAAACTCTGATTATTTTTACAACGAAGCCTAATTTTAACGTATGCAGAATGTAAACACATCCAGCTGTAAAATGAGATGTATAAGAATTGCCGAATTTTCTTTAATGCAAAATTATTTAGCTCCGGAGTCTGGAATATAGCTGAATGAAACGTTCATTCATTTTACATAGAGAAGCAGATGATTTTATAGTATTGCCTTTATCGATGAAATTTTAAGCTTGGAGTTAGAAAATAGTTTTACCTCCATCGTTTTAAGATTTTAAGTAAAATAAATTTTTGTAGTATCATGATAATTTTAAAAATGTCACCGCTGAATGAAATGAATGGAATAAAAGTTTATGAATGAAATATTCACTGCTTTTATATAGAGAGCCAGGTGCACTTATATTATTGAAGCATGCGATGACGTCATTCGAATAAAGTTTATTTTTTCTCCGAAGAAGTTTTAAGTTTTCAAATATAATAAATTATTGTAGTATTGTGATAATTTTAAAAATATCACCGCTGAATATATCGCATTTTAGAGATGTTTAAATAAAATTGCATTTCAGTTGGAAAGTGTTTCATAATCAATGCTTTATGCATGATTGATCTTTCTTGTTAATATTCATGCTGTTTGGCCATGGAAAAGTCTCTGAGATGCATTCTGCCAGCATTTGGAGAGCATAAATGATCTTAGATGATGCAACACTTATTTGAGGATTTTCATATAGAATTCGTCAATAAGAAAAATATATTTAGTGATACTATATTAAGTTAGAGGAACGCTTGTGTTTATATCCAAAAGTGACTAATTTTTGCCCGATTGGTTAAAAGGTAAGAAAACGTTAGATTTGTTAAGATGGTGAAATTAAGTGTATTTTAAATTATAGGGCTCAGAAAGGAAAAATACAATAGCATTATTAGAAGAATTTTATATATTGAGTTTTATTTTTTATTCATAAAAATTTATTATTTATTTTTTATTACATGATTGAAGCATGCATTTTATTTAATAAACATTTAAATAATAACTATAACACTATACTATAAAACGATATATAGATAATAACTATATATCTTACTTTTGTTTCAATATTGTTACAATTTTGTTTCAATTTTGGCTGTCTTATTTAAGTTATGGTTTTATATATGTGTTACAAATTAGCTGTAATATATCTTTGAATTTTTATAAACTATTGTTATTATATATATATATATATATATATATATATATATATATATATATATATATATATATATATATATATATATATATATATATTTGAAATATGTAATAATAAGAATTATGTAAAAATAAAATAAAAAAAAAATATAAAAAAACAATTCAAGTAATATTAACATAACCATAGAAGCAAATTCACGGCCACAATGCCGATAAGAGAAAAGAACAGCACCGTCCCAAATTCGATGATTAATCAGAACTAAATTCATCTTCAGGTCTGAGTATTTAATTCTAATTAACCCAAACAAATGCCTGTTTCAGATTAAGCAATAGCACATCACTATAAATGCTTAAACTCAGACTACAGGCAACAAATGACTCGCACACACACACATATATATACATATATATATATGTGTGTGTTGAAGACCCAGCACACACATATATATATATGTATATATATGTGTGTGTGTGCGAGTCATTTGTTGCCTGTAGTCTGAGTTTAAGCATTTATAGTGATGTGCTATTGCTTAATCTGAAACAGGCATTTGTTTGGGTTAATTAGAATTAAATACTCAGACCTATGTGTGTGTGTATGTGTGGGTCTATACTTACAAATAGAATCACTCTGTATGTCTAGGGTATAATATTAGTTTGCTTGACACTTCCATATGCTATTACAATTTGGAAAACAACTTTAAAGCATTCATATTTTGTAGAAACAGTCAACGATGAACGCCAACGTCCAACTCGATTATTGTGTAAACAAGAGAAATAGAAACAAGATAGATCAATCATACATAAAGCATTGATTATGAAACACTTTCCAACTGCAATGCAATTTTATTTAAACATCTCTAAAATGCGACACATTCAGCTGTGATATTTTTAAAATTATCACAATATTACAATTTATTATATTTGAAAACTTCATCAAAAATAAATGAGCTTTATTCAAATAACGTCATCGAAATATAAATCGCCTGGCTTGCTATATAAAAGAAGGTAATTTCATTCATAAACTTTTTTCTATTCCTTTAATTCAGCGGTGATATTTTAAAAATTATCACAATAATACAATAATTTATTTTGCTTAAAAACTTAAAACCGTGGAGGTAAATGTACTGTATAACTCTATGCTTAAATCTTCATCGAAAAAGGCAATAGAATCGTCTGTTTCTTTATGTAAAATCAATGAATGTTTCATTCATATAAGCTATATTGCAGACTCCAGAGCTAAATAATTTTGCGTTAAAGAAATTCATCAATTCTTATACAACTCATCTTACATCTTGTTGTGTTTACATTCTGCATACGTAAAAATCAGGCTTTCTTGTAGAAATAATCAAAGTCTGATGATCATTTAAACTCAAAACTATTGTAATTGCGTTGTCGCAGTTTATAGATGCACAGAAAAAAAAAGCGGGTTTAAGAAGGATGCAATACTAAATATAAATTAAAAAGAACTTTAAAAATCACGATTTTGACACAAGATGGATGGCATTGATCATTTAAACTCAAATATATTGTTATTGCGTCTTATTCTCTGCCATTTGAAAAAAAAATATTGTTATTGCGCTGTTTCAGAATATAGATGCACAGAAATTACGCAAAAATAAAGCAGTTTTAGGACGCATACAACACTATAAATTTAAAAGAACTTTAAAAATCACGATTTTGACACAAGATGGATGCCATATTTTATTTTGTAGCGGGTCATGTGATCTCTTCATATGATATGGGTGTAATTATTATTATAATTTTTATTTAAAATTCTATCGAATACATTTTGCTGAATTTTTTTCTTTATATTTTTATGAGATAATTTGAATATTTCCTAAAACTTTCGAAGCAATTTGTGAATTTTAAATGCGCTTAAATAATGTTTGAAAAATTAGGTCCCATAGGGTTCAATGTATTTCATTTTTTCAACCCGGGTTCAATCCAAAACTAATTGGATGATATTATTCATTTACATTCCTGTTGGTTCCACAGACCTTTTCAACAACATACTAAAATTTCATTTTGATAAAGTCATTTTTACGGCAGTTATCGTGCTAATGGACAGACAGACAGACAGACAGACAGAATGAACAAAGTGATAAACACTTTTCAACTATGTTGTAAAGTGTTAATAAAAGGATTGCCTTGCGCTATGAGACCTTCATTGACGAAATTTATCACGCTCATTATTAAATGATAAAATTTTTTAAAATATGACCGAGGGAAATTTCTAATCCCCCCCTCCACACATACATATAACCTATAACTATAACACCATATACAGGTAACTATAACAAATTCCTAAGGCATCTTTAACACAGAAGAAAAAGAATAGTTTTGAGCATGTTTTCGTTTTAATTAAATTTTCTGCTAAGAAAAGAAACACAAAGCTGGTAGAGACTTTTTCTAAAGGTAACTTCCTCTAAACTTAATGTGGCATGATTTTAATTTCCGCTAAAAAACAAACAATCAACATTCCTAATATTGATCTAAACAGATACAAAAAGAAAACATCTGATGTGGGCAGCACATGATTGCCAACTTTTACGCATTATGCGTAAAATTTACGCATTTTAACTGCTCTTTACGCTTTTACGCTTATATTGCTATATTTTACGCATTTCCGCATTAATTTGAATTCTTTAACATTACTAGGAAATCAATCTCCGGCGAAATTCTCCGGCTTTTTTTGTTTGAAATTTATCAATTAACCAGGCATGGTATAATTCCTCGAAAACACCGATTTTACGCTGTTTTAGCACTGATTTCTACCATTCCCGGGATTGTAGCAAATCCATAATAAAATGCAGGGTAATGCCAATCAAATTAACGGAGATTTACGGCCGTGTGTAATGTAAATTAAGATCTCGATCGCTTATTTTATGAAAGTAATAAATATACTTTTTCAAAGGTTGTCATAAATCGCTAAAATGGTATTTGTTCATTAATTTTGCATAAACACTGCGATTGCGCAATTCAGTTTATTTTCACGAATCGCCTAGAGTACAATAGTATCTTTTTCCATCCATCTCAATCTTTTAAACATTGCATTTTGGATTGAATAAACTAGCTTATTTTCATATTCTAATTAATTATTATGGTTAATTTCTTAATTATTTTTGCATAAACAGTGTGATTGCGCAATTCAGTTATTTCGTGTGAATTGCAGAGAGTACGTTAGTATCTTTTTCCATCCATCTCCATCATTTAAATGTTGCATATTAGATCGACTAAATTAGCTTATTTTCGCATTATGGCTAATTATTAAGGTTACTTTTTTAATTATATTTGCATAATACAAATTTTTCTATTTTAAAAAATGGGTATGAACTCTGTGCAGGGATGTTTTCCAAAAAGTGGTATTAAAGCAATGATTTAGGGAAATAAAAAGGAAACCATTTTGGCAGGAATATAATTCAGTGCTATATTTATTTATTTATTTATTTATTATTATTATTATTATTTTTTTTTTTTTTTGTATATTAAAGATCTATATTTGTTACTCTCTTTAGTGAAAACCTGTGTTTTACCAAACATAAATATTTTTCATTATACAGTAATTTTCACCAGATAAAACCTTTATATATTTTTTGTTTTATAATTTATTGTCTTGAAATTTTATAAAATTGGTGTCCTGAATTTTCATATTCTACCAGTACTATGCCTGATATTTAATGCAGTATTTTTTCAATGCAGGTACTTATACATAGTTAAATTCATTAGAAATGTCGTTTGCGCCTGTAGTTTAAAAAAAAATCATTATAAATGTCATTAACGCAAAATTTTACACATTCCAATTTTCCCAGGTTGGCAGGTATGGCTTCCCTGCAGACACAGATTCATTTTCGCTTCACTTCTTTCTTAATCCATAAAATTAAGTTTAACCGCACAGAATGAATGAATGGATACTTATTTAAAATTATATTTAATTTACCCCTTTAATATATATATATATATTTTTTTTTTTCATCTGTTGATTTGTCTCATTATGAAACGTCGCTAAATCGGAAAAATTACAAAGAAAAACTAATTACCTGGAGCTACTGATTTAAATATTTCCTTGAAACATCTATTTTTTTTTTCAGAATCGTCTGTAGATAAAACTTAGATGATTATTAATGGTTCAGCATTAAATTCTAGTGGCAGTAGGGGGTTTCACAAGGATTTCCACTTCCCACTTCTAGCGATGTCAGTTCCTGTTAAAAAAGATACATTTTACTTGCAACGTTTATTTCTTAGGACTGGCTATAGAGCTTAGATAATGATTTATATGGATTCAGTATCAAATTTTGGAGGAGGCAGTAGGGGAAGGTGGGAGTCACTAACGATTTCCAGTTCCTGTTCTGAAGATATCACTTTCGGTTTTTCCAAAAACTGTACGAAATAAGTGTACAAAAGAGAATAAAAAATTCTTCAGTTCTGTCGAAAATGAAATGATTTAGCATCGGGCGCGGTTAGTACTTGGGTGGGTGACCACCTGGGAACACCGCGTGCTGTTGGCACATTTCGGGCGCGGTAGCCCGCTGGTTTGCGCGCTGGATTTGCACGCTGCCACAACTGCCGCCGTGTTCATGCGGAGTACGATCACGTTAAACGTGTGGGTCCGTAAGTCCTTCCGAGAGGTTGGTGGTAGGGGTAGGAGGGTACGGTCCCTGTGGATGCCTCCCCCACTGGGTTCCGGTGTAAATTGGGTGGCACTTCCCGGCCGTCCAAACAGTTACCTTACACCTTTCTGGTAGATCGGACTGTCTGGGTCTCTCAACAACAACAACACCACTTCCTAGCAGGCAGCGGTAGTCCAGTGGTTAGCGCGCGGGAATTGCACTCGGTAGGCCCGGGTTCGATTCCCACCACTGCCAAAAACTGCCGCCGTGTTCACGCGGAGTACGATCACGCTAAACATATGGGTCCGTAAGTCCTTCCGAGAGGTTGGTGATTGGGGAAGGAGGGTACGGTCCCTGTGGATGCCTCCCCCACTGGGTTCTGGTCTAAATTGGGTGGCTCTTCCCGACCGTCCAAACAGTTACCTTACACCTTTCTGGTATGTCTGACGGTCTGGGTCTCAACAACAACACCACTTCCTAGCATATGAAGGCTCCTTTATGAATTTCTCGTTGATATTTCAAATTTCCATATCTTATAAGTGATATCTTTTATTTCGATGAAGATTTTTCAAATTTCAATATCTTAAGTGATCTGTTTTATTTTGATGAAGATTTTTGAAATTTATATATTTCCCATTGTGTTGTTCCTTCGAATGTTTTTGATTGTTGAAATGGGATAAAACTATTACGGGTATATCTTCTATTTTAGCCGGTGTCGGAGCTGGGTTTAGTTGCCCCCTCGGAGCTTAAAACATTGCACCCCCCTTTGATGTACCTTTTAACTTATATGTCATTATCATGCATCAACATTACAGCCTCCAAAATCCCTCCAATCCTTTTGCGTCATTCCCGCAGTCGCTGGAGCTGCGAGACTGTAGGTCTGCCACTGATTTTAGAGTCTTCATTTTTGGCGTATATGTTGATAAAACTTGTTGAAAGTACGGGGCTATTTAAAATGCGATTGTTAAAAATACCGTTTAATATAAAATTAACTAAATTTGTTTAGAAAGGGGACCAAGATGTTTTGTTCTTCAGATCTGCCGAGATAATATAGTATATACTATATAGTATAGCAAGAATAGAGATTATTGTGCTTCTTTTTAGGGAATTGGAAAAAATACCTGCACAGACATTCTTTTCCATAACGTCATTCTAGGGTTTCACTTGCGGAACTTCGAAAAAGAGTTTCCAGATTTGGCGATTTATCGCCAATTTAGCGATATTTGGCGACTTTCTTAATTGAGAAGATCCTCGAAATAACGATTATTGCTTGTGAATAAACATGTTAGTTATCCAGAAATTTGGACTCATTCTTGTATCCAAAGCTCACATCCACGATTCCAAAGGATACGTGGTAACAAAACTATCCATATATTTTAACTCAAGATCAACAGAGGGTATATTTGCTAGATCTAAATAAATTGAAACTATGTTTACTCCTTATCTATACAGTTTCTCCTTTTTTCCTTTCTGATGTACAAGCAAAATATGTATATATCATAGGTCCCTAATGAAATATATATACATGCAGAGGAGTAACATTTAATGGCGCATTACAAATGAAACTCAACCAAGCGAATATTCCACTGTTATCTCCCTTAACGTTTCGACATTAAAATTAATACGTACGGCAGGCATGAAAATTTAAAGGCAATTTGGTAATAATAGTCGTGAAATGCCCCACATTAAGCGACGTAGGGGTAAAACAACACAAAGACATTCCACTGTATAGTTGATTAATTAATCAAAATGGCTATTTTCAGGGAGAGCTTTTGACAACAAAGCACTCCTGGAATATTAATTATTAGCAGATTCGGAGTTGCTAGCGATTTTAATTACGTGAAGATTCTAATCGAATTACTGTAGTTTTCATTTTTAATTCCCATAAAATAAGTTAGTAAAATCCTCTAAATAAAAATATGTGATGTGAGCAGCACATGACTTTGTCTACAGGCGCAAATTTGTTTTGCCCTTTTTACTTTCCTTATATACATAATGTACATATGGAAAGTATTGTGACTGGGTTGAAAATTCGAATTCGAGTTTTCGACGGGATAGCACATTTCAAGCATCCCTGATCACGAATCAAACATTTTTGAAGTGATGTCTGTGTGTGTGTCTCAATGAGTCTTTGGAGACGATAATTGACGAACGAAAAGATCGATTCGAACGAAATTTGGTACAAAAATCACAATCCGTAAACACTGGAAGCCTATTGTTTTTATTCGCAATCGAATGTTCAGAACCCCCTAAATTTTCGAGTGAAATTTTGAAAAAATCGTCAAAAAATCAAAACCGCTAATGAAGTTACGCAAATAGATATTTCTTATGTAATTTTTCATTAGAAAACGATTGACATAAATTTTAGAACGCTAACATGAATCGTTCTCGAGATATTGCACATTTTTCAAGAAAATTATCAAAAAGTCTTATAAAATAAAAAAAAAATATTTCCTATTGAGAAACATGTTCAATTTTCATATGTAATACCATGCGATAAATTGGGTGACATCATTCTCGTGGATTTAGCTCGTTCCATTCATGAAAAAATATACATTGAGTAATACTTTTGTGTTTGAACGCCATTAGTCATTTATCTGCTGTAAGAATAACTTATTTCTTCGTCTATAACGCTTGGCGAGATTTTGGCGACGAATTTGGTGGAATGTCGCCAACTTGGCGACTTTTTTAAATGTTGCTAAATTAACGGAAAAATGGATAAAAATGACGCTAAATCAATGACGACTCATTGATGAGGACGACATGGAAAATGACGACTCATTGACGAAAATTCAATATCTTGCTTAGAATATAAATAACTACTATAAAAATAGTCTATTTTTTTTTACTGTAAAAGTAGTAAATTTATTGCATTATATAAGGAAAGTCATGTGCTGCCCACATCAGCTTTTTTCTTTCGTGATGATTTATTCTTTCAATTGAGTCTTAATGACATCGATACATATTTGATATTATATCCAATTAAGTTTTAAAATACCGACAGGGCCCTTCAAAAATTCATAAAACTCAAATCTCTCAAGAATGGGTCCTAGGGTAATTAGGTTAGTTTTATTTTGTTCGTCTTCAACAATTTCGTATAAAACAAGTACATTTTACCATATTCAGTTTTTTAACAACATAGTTGAAAAGTGTTTATGACTTTGTTCATTTTGCTTGTCTGTCTGTCCTTTCGCACGATAACTGCCGTAAAAATGACTTTATCAAAATGGAATTTTAGTATGTTGTCGAGACTGTCTGTGGGACATACGGGAATGTAAATGAATAATATCTTGGATTGAATCCGGGTTGAAAAAGTGAAATACATTGAACCCTATGGGACCTAATTTTCCAAACATTTTTTAAGTGAAGTTAAAATTCACAAATTGCTTCGAAAATTTTAGAAAATATTGAAATTATTCCATAAAATATATAAAAAAATTTCAGCAAAATAGGTTTGGTAGTTTTTAAATAAAAATTAAATTACACCCATATTATATGAAGAGATCACGTGACCCACTTAAAAAAAAAATGTGACATCTATCTTTTTTTCCCAGAGTGAAAATCATGGTTTTTAAAGTTTTTTTAAATTAATATTTAAATGATCATCACACTTTGATTATATCTGCAACGAAACTTAATTTTAATGGATGCAGAATGTAAACAAGCGATTGAAGATGAATTGTATAAGAATTGCTGATTTTTTTGCATGCAAATTTATTTAGCTCTGGAGTCTGGAATAAAAGTGTATGAAGGAAATATTCATTGCTTTTACATAGAGAGCTAGACGATTTATATTTCGATGGCGTCATTTGAATAAAGTTCATTTTTTTAGATGAAGTTTTAAGTTTTCAAATATAATAAATGGTTGTAGTACTGTGATAATTTAAAATATGCCAACGCTGAATGTATCGCATTTTAGAGATGTTTAAATAAAATTGCATTTCAGTTGGAAAGTGTTTCATAATCAATGCTGTATGCATGATTGATCTTTCTTGTTTTTCATATTTTAGAGATTTTTCTGAGTTGTTTCACAAACGTAAGCTGCCCCCCCCCCCAAATGTATCAAAATCTAATCAGCACCAGGGTAACCCGCAAGTGAATTATCTTTATCTACGAAATTTTGAATTGTTTTGAATTATTATGAGCATATACACAGACATTGCACAGATACGTTAAGATAACTATAGTAGCCTAGCGAGAATGAGAAATTACCAAATTAGCAGTGCCAAGGTTTCATCCCGGGGACAAAGCATGACAGGTGAGCATCATAGCGTATAGCTCAATACGTCTCCAGCTTAAAGTATTTATTGTCTTATAAGCGTTCGCTACAGTATGAATTCGTGTTCTAGAGTGCGTAAAACGTGTAGATTCGTCGAAAGATCGTATTCGAATTTTCGACTCTTTCACATAACTCCCTATACGCTATAGTGCTTACTATGTAATACATATTTCATTAAATTGAGTTTAATGACACAAAACAGCACACATAATTATTTGAAATGCCATTGAATGTGTACTTTTAATTCAATTTTCGTTTTCATTTGGTAATTGCACGTATTTCAAAGGCCGCGAAGTAAAAATGTGAGAAAACTAAAATATCTCGAGAATGGCTAGTTTTAGACTTCTGGGGTTGGTCTTATTCTTTTCATCTTTAAAAATTACTTATAAAATAAGCATTTAATTGATGCATTTGAGCAAACACATTCTTTTATTTTAGATTTTGACGATGTTTGCAGGCCATTTTGCAAATAAAGCAGTTTTTTCCCCCAAATCGACCAAAATCTAATCTGCACCAGGGTAACTTACAACTGATTTATCTACCAAATTTTATGAAATTTGGTTAATTAGTTTGAGTTAGAGTGGATACATACATTGCACACACACACACAGACGTCAAGCTAATAATAGTTTTTTACTTTCCCTGTAATACATGGTAATGTATAGGGAATTTATTGGAATCATGCTGAAAATCGCAATTCGAGTTTTTGACGGATCTACAAGTTTCGAAACCTCTAGAATACGAAAAACTATTTTTAGCGTGACGTCTGTGTGTGTGTCTGTGTGTCTGTCTGTGCAGATTTTGTATCCACTCTAAGTAAAAAACTAATTGACTGAATTTTATAAAGTTTGGTATGTAAGTCACTTGTGGACGAATCTGATGTTGATTTGTTTTGGATACGATTCGGGATAAAAGAATCCGCCTTTTTTTTCGCGAAATGGCCCGCAAAAGCCTGCATCCACTCTAGATGAAAAACTAATGGACCGAATTTAACAAAATTTGGCGGTAGATAAGTCGCTTGTAGTTCACCCTGGTGCTGATTAGATTTTGGTACGATTCGAAAAAAAATAGCCTGCCTTATTTTGCAAAATGGCCTGCAGAAATCGTCAAAATCTAAAGTGAAAAACTACGTATGCTCAAATATATCCATTAAATGCTTGTTTTATACGTAATGTTTTACGAAGAAAAGAATAAGAGCAACCCCACTACACTAGGACTAGCCGTTCTCGAGATATTTTAGTTTATTCGTATTTTCTCTACGCCACCTTGAAAATAAGTCCAGTTACCAAATGAGAACGAAAATTGAAATAAAAGTGAATTAAATTTAATTAAAATAAAGAGAACGTGGATATAAGTCTGCAGGGAAAGTCATGTGATGCCCACATCAGATTTTTCGTATTCTAGAGGTCTCGAAACGTGTATATCCGTCGAAAACCCGAGTTGCGATTTTCGACATGATTCCCATACTTTTCATATACATTACCATGCATTGCAGGGAAAGTAATATGTTCTTAAATTGCTAAAGCAAATACCGCAATACTTTGCGTGCGAGTTTAGCTGTATGTTTACTCTTAGAGTTGCAAGGGAACAAGCAACATTGCCCAACTCGTGTCAGGACTATCCAGTTACTAAATGATTTGTTTTGCGTGACACATATAGAGTACAAAAGATTTTTAGCGATAATTTGAATATTGGATAAGTGCTTAACTTCGTATCCACGTAGTAGATACAGAAAACTTTCTCGGCTGTTACTTTTGCGGTGAAGGTTATCGAATTTGAATGACAATACTACAATAGTGCCCCTTATTAATGGAACGCATTTTACTTTCCCTGCAATACATAGCAATGTTGTAGGGGAAGTATTGGAATCGCGTCGAAAATCCCAACTCGAGTTTTCCGACGAATTTACCCGTTTTGGGACCTCTAGAACACCAAAAGACTATTTTTAGCGTGACGTCTGTGTGTGTGTCGGTGTCTGTCTGTCTGTGCAATGTATGTATCCACTCTAACTCAAAAACTAATGGACCGAATTTCATAAAATTTGGTAGGTAAGTCATTTGTGGGTGACCTTGGTGCTGATTAGATTTTGGTATGCTTTGGGGTAAAAGAACCTGCCTTTTTTTGCGAAATGGCCCGCAAAAATTGTCAAAATTTAAAATATAAGTCTATGTATGTTCAAATGCATCAATTAAATGCTTGTTTTACATGTAATTTTTGATGATGGAAAGAATAAGACCAACCCCATTACTCTAGGACTAGCCGTTCTCTAGATAGCTTAGTTTTTTCGCAATTTTGCTACGTCAGTTTTGAGAATAAGCCTAGTTACCAAATGAACACGAAAGCTGAATTAAAGGTGTAAATTAATTATGCGTGTTATTCAGTGCAATTAAACTCAATTTAATGAATTAATGAAATACACAGAAGTTGAATTTGAGTCTGCAGAGAAAGTCATGTGCTGATCACATTAGTTTTAGATTCTCTGCAATATATGGTAATGCATGTAGGTCGATTGGAATCGTGTCGAAAATAATAATTCGAGTTTTCTGCGGATCTATGCTTGTCGTGCGCTCTAGAACCCACAAAAACTATTTTTAACATGACGTTTGTGTGTGTGTCTGTCTGAATGTATGTATTCACTCTAGCTAAAAAACTAATTGACTGGATTTCACAAAATTAGGTAGATGAGGCACATGTGGGTTATCGTAGTGCCAACGGCCCGACCGTGCTGATAACACCGGTTTTCGTTAGATCACCGAAGTCAAGCAGCATCGGGCGTGGTTAGTACTTGGGTGGGTGACTACTTAGGAACACCGCGTGCTGTTGGCACATTTCGGGCGCGGTAACCCGGTGGTTTGCGCGCTGGATTTGCACGCTGCCACAACTGCCGCCGTGTTCATGCGGAGTACGATCACGTTAAACATGTGAGTCCGTAAGTCCTTCCGAGAGGTTGGTGGTAGGGGAAGGAGGGTACGGTCGCTGTGGATGCCTCCCCCACTGGGTTCCAGTCTAAATTGGATGGCACATCCCGGCCGTCCAAACAGTTACCTTACACCTTTCTGGTAGGTCGGACGGTCTGGGTCTTAGCAACAACAACATGTGGGTTATCGTGGTGCTGATTAAATTTTGGTGTGCCTGAGAAAAAGCAATCTGCCATTTTTTGCGAAATGGCCTGCAAACATCGTCAAAATCTTAAATAAAGAATAAAAGAGTCTGCGGGCAACACATGACTTTATCTTCAAACTCATATTCACGTTCATTTTATTTCTTGAATAATTCATTATATTGAGTTTAATTGCACAAAATAATACCCATAATTATTTAAAATGACACCGAATTTGCACTTTCAGTCCAATTTTCGCTATCATTTGGTAACTGGACTTATTTTCAAAGGTTGCGTAGCGAAAATGCGAAAAAACTAAAATATCTCGAGAACGTCTAGTTCTAGTGTAATGGGGTTGATCTTGTTCTTTTTATCGTTAAAACTTACGTGTAAAACAAGTATTTAATTGATATATTCGAGCATACGTAGTTTTTTATTTTACATTTTGACGATATTTGCTGACCATTTTGCAAAAAAAAAGCAGGTTATTTTTTCCGAATCGTACCAAAATCTAATCAGTACCAGGGTAACCCACAAGTGACTTATCTACTAAATTTTGTAAAATTTGTTTTTCAGCTACAGTGGATGGAGGCAATTTTTGCTGACCATTTCGCAAAAAAGGTGGATTCTTTTATCCCGAATTAAACCAAAAACTAATCAGCCCCAGAGTCACACACAAGTGACTTACGTACCAAATTTTACGAAATTTGGTCTATTAGTTTTTGAGTTAGAGTGAATACAAAATCTGTCAGACAGACAGACACACAGACGTCACGCTAAATACAGTTTTTTTTTGTGTTCTAAAGGTTCCAAAATATCTAGATCCGTCAAAAACTCGAGTTGCGATTTTCGGCATGATTTCAATAGTTTTTCTATAAGTTACTATGTATTGCAGGGAAAGTAATACTGCTAAATTAAAATACTAAAATTACTACAAAATACTAAAAGTACGACGGAATTAAAAATACTACATATGCTCAAATGTATCAATTAAATGCTTGTTCTGTACATAATTTTTGACGATAAAAAGAATGACACCAACCACATTATTCTAAGATGGATCATTCTCGAGATATTTAAGTCTTTTATTTTAATGTTGAGGAGCCGAAGACGTTTTAAACTGTTGTTAAAAAACACTTGTTGAAATTTCTTAAAATTTTGTAGTCAAGTCTGTTGTAGGTTATCCTAGTGATGATTAGATTTTGGCATGATTTATAAAAGAAAAAAAATCCATCCCTTTTTTTGCAAAATGGCACTCAAAATTCGTCAAAATCTGAAACGAATGACTAAAATTGCTAAAATATATTAATTAAATACTTGTTTTTCATGTAAATTTTGACAGCGAAGCGAATAAAACTGGCACTATTACTCTAATCATGAAATATTTTTGAGGTATTTTACTTGTTTGTAATTTTGAGGAGCTGAAGACGTTTTAAAATGCATTAAGTCGCCAAGTGACACGAAGATGCATTAAAAATGCAAACTGGATATAATATCAGAAAAGTATCCGTGTTATTTTCTGCAATTAAAATCAGTTTGATGTATCATGAAATAAAAGTTGGAAAATAGATTTGAGTCTGTAGTGCTGCCCACATCATATTTGTTAAATTATATGATTGTTAAGATATTATAAAATCGGAATGGTATTTTCTGAGGAAGAATTTTTTCAGAATTTTAGAAGTTTTACAGATTTTTTTTCTTAGAATTTTTCGTACTAACATTCTTTTAGCTATAACTCGAGAAAGGCTAGACATACAAAATCCGTTTTTATACCATCATGCACACACAGAAAGAAATAGTATCCTAAATTTTCTTAAATATTTCTATTGGTGTTCAATCTACCGATCTTGAGATATTTTTATTTATATTTATATACAGCAGACGATTTTTTATTATATTTTATCAATGTATTTATTTATAGATATTGATTTCATTGTGGTAACTGTGGTAACCGAGTTACGCTACAAATACCGAACTCGTTTGATGGCTACTTGTAATGCAGTGGGTGCAGTAGTACCCGAGAAAAGTAATTTCAATATGACACTTTTAAGGATCGCTGTTCGGAGTCTATTTTTCTTCACTGTTGACAGACTACTGCATGCCTATGCTTATTACTACATACCTATGTTTATCGTGTATGCATGTTTTTGTATATTGTCTTTGTATATCTATGTGTATTGCTTTTGTATATTGTCCATGTATTACTTAGTGTTATTTCTGTGTTTTTCCCGGCCGTCCTTTGTAAGTGCTCAACACCCTTTAGGTGAGCTGTACGATCTGGGGGTTATATATATATATATATATATATATATATATATATATATATAGTGTATATATATATATATATATATATATATATATATATATATATATATATACACTGGCTTCCAAATGTTAAGCACGGACGGTAAAATCAACAAAAATGGAAAATTAAAGCTTTGATTAACTCAAAATTGTACATGAAAGTAGCAAATGTGTTTATGCATTAAAGAAAACAAGAATTATGTACAATGATGAAAAAAATATTTACTTTTCGTAAGTTATATGATAACGTCACATTTGGGTCATTAACAAAACGATGTTTAAAGGCAAACAAACCAAACAAAACTTACATTAATGTGATCACCCCACACCTTCACACAAACGTTACAACGATTTTTCATCATTTCAATGAGGTGATCAACCATCGCAGATGCGAGCAATGGCCATTCCTCCAATAGGGCAGTTTCCAACTCTCTGAGACTGGTTGAGGGAGGTAAACGTGCAGAGAAAGTACGCCCGAGGGCATGCCAAAGGTTTTCAATGGGATTAAGGTCGGGGGAATGAGCCGACCACTCCATACGAGAAATGCCCTCACTTTTCAGGTATTTTTCAACGATGTTAGCTCAATGGGGACGGGCATTATCGTCCATAAGGATGAAATCAGGACCAACTATTGCAGCGTAGAGTCTCGCAATGGGGGTCTAGGACTTCATCCCGATTCCGCGCAGCCGTCATACAACCGCCTTTAGAGATATGCAGCTCTGCGATATCCCATTGAAATTCCAGCCTACATCATGACGCTGCTACCTCTGAATGCGTGATGTTCCATGACGTTCTTGGCCTGATTCCATGTGTCTCGTTCTCTCCAGACCCTTACACGCTTATCATCTGATTCCAGGGCAAATCTGGACTTGTCCGTGAACAGGATGTTGCACCAATCTGAGACAGTCCAATTGATACGTTGACGACACCACTTTAATCTTGCCCCTCTGGCTTGGACGGTTAGTGGAACACGAAAACGTGGTACTCGGGCGCACAGTCCCTGCACGTGAAGCCTTCGGCGCACAGTACTGGCAGTCTTACCAAGTGCCACTGCAACTATGTATGTAACAGTTGTGGAGGTCGCTCGTCGATTCCACTTGCCTACTATAGCATTATACAGATTATCAGAGGGGGTGGTAACCCTTGGACGACCGGGCACAGCTGTCCGGACAACTGTTTGACTTGTTTGGAATTGTTTTCATAATCGAGAAATAGCGTAAACAAACCCAAATCGTTGAACATATGTATATGCTATGCTTTTTGGTAAGCGATAATAACACGCGTAAATTACTCATACTTGAAATTATGTTTAATTATTCACACTCGGAATTATGTTGTTTGATAATATGGTTGTTGCCATTCAGAAAACGACAATAAACGTGCGTAAATTACTCACACTCGAAATTATGTTGTTTAATATTCTATTTTGATTAGATATAATGAATATTCATATACATAATGTGTATGTAAAAAATTGTGAAATAAGACGCGAATTGTCTATAACTGATTGTAGTTGTTAATTACTTTTCTATTTTATGCTGTCTTAAGGTGCATGTCTAGATTGTTACTTTGTAATAAATGAGTTATATCTAAAATTGCTTTGTAATAAAGGTCATCTTTTTTTTTCAGATGAATGTACGTCTCAATAATTAGAGAAGAAATTCCGAAAATGGTGAATAGATATGAAAGAACGGAGATTGAAAAAAAAAATGAAAAGAAAAAAAACCCAAAATCGAATTACTCGAAATGAGCGTAGTCATTAATTTTTAACAATGAAGACATGCATGTCAGGAAAAAATTAAATGGAATTCATTTTCGGTATATGTATTCATAATTCAGCAGAGAACATAGAATAAGTTAAACCTTCAAATTAAAAATGCACAGAACAATTAAAACTTCCCTACAAATACAAGTTGCTGAATATACCGTCAGTTTTATTGATACTTTTAGACGGCTTTGTGGGCGGATGATTAAGCAACCTTAAGTATTTTATCGAAATGTCTCATCAAATTGAATGCAGTTTTATACAAGATATATAAAATTTTCTAAATGCTCAAATGTCGAAAGCAAAGCGTGTATTACGGTCAGTGCGCTTCAAGTATATCGGATCAATAAAGCGCATCTCCAAATGTTCCCACTGCATATTATTGGCAATTTTTTTGTTCATTACTGCGGTGATCATCACTTTGCAAGAGCGTGGTTCTATTGAAGAATTCAGTTCATCTAAGTTAGACGAATTCCAAGCAGCAGATTACGTTAAAAGGAACTATCAATCCACGGTTAAACTCAGCTCTACACGCAAGCAAGACTTCGTGGGTAAGGGGACACAGAATGCTTCAGTCTTGTCTAAGAAAGTTGCGAAAGCAGCAAAAAATCAAACGCAAGGCCTAGATCCACGATTCACTATGATATTAGTCGGCAAACCAAATCCTGCCATAAAAGTGTTCTATAAAGGTAAATTATCCCGCTCGAATGTTAAAGCAAATAAAGAGAAACCTAAAACTACGAAAAAGTTGACATATAGGGATGTCTTCTATGCCATGGCCCACCCGAGGCTGTTTCCTACAACTACAGAGAAATTCGAAAGAAATTCGCCTACTGTAACTGGATTGAACGACTGGGTTCAAGCGAACAGTCCAAGAGACAGTCAAAAGCTTTTAATATATTCAGCTTACTGGGATGACAGATTTGACAGCAATAACTTTGTGAGGGTAATGACAGTCATGGTGACGAAAAATCCCCCAACAGTTTACTGCCGGTTGCAAATGGCCGACGAGAAACTCAACGATGTCATAGTTTCGAGGAAGATCATGAACGAGCACTGGAGGTTGAAGTATGCTTCCTATTTCTTGTCGTGTGAAGTAGCCAAGAACATTGCACCTCCATCGAAAGTGTTTATTTCTCTCAGCAGGAATTTCACTCATTCTGCTATGTTACCAGTATATCAAAACAAAGAGAACACTGCTTCATCTAGAGGCGACATCGCTGTTTGTGTAAAGCCCTTCCATTACCACTACGACAGAGCTACCTGGTTGGTGGAATTCATCGAGTTCCACCGTATTCTCGGAGTCGAGCATTTCTTCTTCTACAACCACACAGTAGGCGAGAAGGTGGATGCTCTTCTCAGGAGTTACATGAAAAGAAAAATTGTAACCGTCCTTCCGTGGAATTTACCGGTGCGATCGCAAAAAGAAATTCGGACTGAAGGGATATTTTCGTCTTTGAATGACTGTGTTTATAGGACTATGTACTTGTTTCACTATGTGATTTTATTGGACTTCGACGAATACATAGTTCCAAGAGAGCATGACAATTATTTAGACTTGTTGGAAAAGATGGAGGAAGACAACAAGCGCATCAGGGGGAAACCGGGAAGCTTTGTGTTCCGAAACACATTCTTCTATCTGTATTGGGAAAATGACACCGCAATGTATGGTGCTGAGCCGGAGAAGCCACCCCAGTGGATGCCCTACTTTGTAACCCAGTACAAAACTAGAAGACTGTCTACATCCATGAAAACGGGAAGCAGGTCCAAGTACATTGTGGTACCGGACAGAGTGGTGGAAGTTGGAAATCATGTGGTGTGGCGGCATACCTCTGGTAAGTAAATTGACGTGTGCGAATGAACTTTCACCAATTAATAATTTCCATAAATCCACAGGAGTTATATTAAAAAACAATTATTTTGGTTTTCAGGAATGTTGAATTAGCGCCAACTTGGCAACATTCCCCCAAAATCGAAAAGCTATATTGCGGCAGATTTCTCCCCAAGCGTGACAGACAGACAGAGATATTGTATTTGCTTACATATACGGGGTGTTAAAGAAAGCCACAGACCAGGTTATAACTAGAAAAGTATTAAGGTTAGCGTATATTTTTTATGCAGGTGGATAGGAAACCCCAATGGGTATACGTTATGATACAATACACGATGCGGCAACTTTAGAGGGACTGCCCCCCTACTTCGCTTCCTGTTAGAGATAGGAAAAAGTCAATTATAAAGTTATTGAAGACCCAGACCGTCCGACTCGTCCAGAGGACTAAGAGCAACTATTTGGACGGCCGGCCAATTATAAAGTTGTAGATAATCGCAAAATGAGTTCATATTTTTTTTTCCCCGCAAAAGATGGAAAGGAACTTTGAAAACCAGAGTATACAATCACATCCCTCCCTCCTCCTAAATTAAATCGAACATTAAGGCGGTGCGCAAAATAAAATTGACAACAAAATACAAAATGTTCCACTTCAACAGCCATGCATGCTTATAATGTAATAAAATGTCCCCCTTGTTTTTCCATGTATTTACGTGTATATTATTCCATGAAGATTAATAAAATTGCCTCTTTCAAAATCGTTGTTTAGAAAGTTATTTTTCAGCTTCCGCTGTAGGACAAAAATAATAATCTGATGTGGGCAGCGCATGACTTTCCTTATATAATGCAATGAATTTACTACTTTTACAGTAAAAAAAAAAATAGGTTATTCTTATAGTAGATACTTATATTCTTTCCAAGATATTGAATTTTCGTCAATGAGTCGTCATTTTCATTGATCTAGCCACATTTTTATCCATTTGGCAAAATTTTCATTAATTTGGCAACATTTAAAAAAGTCGCCAAGTTGGCGACATTCCGCCAAATTCGTCGCCCAAATCACCAAGCGTTATGGACGGAGAAATAAGTTATTCTTATAGCAGATAAATGATTATTGGCGTTCAAATGCAAAAGTATTTCTCAAAGTATCTTTTCTCATGAATGGAACGAGCTAGATCCACGATAATGATGTTACCCAATTTATCACATGATATTACATATGAAAAGTGAACATGTTTCTCAACAGTTAATACTTTTTTTTAATTTATGGGGTATTTTGATAAATTTATTTGAAAAATGTGCAATATCTCGAGAACGGTTCATGCTAGCGTTCTAAAGTTTATGCCAATCGTTTTCTAAGGAAAAATTACATAAGAAATGTCTATTTCTGTAACTTTGTTAGAGTTTTTAATTTTTTGATGATTTTTTCAAAATTTCACTCGAAAATTTAGGGGGGGGGGGGGAGGGTTCTGAACATTCGATTGCGTTTAAAAACAATAGGCTTCCAGTATTTACGGATTGTAATTTTTGTACCAAATTTCGTTTGAATCGGTTCATTCGTTCGTTAGTTATCGTCTCCACACACACACACATACTTTCACACACACACACCCACACAGACATCACCTCAAAAACGTCTGATTCGTGTTCAGAGATGATTGAAACGTCCTCTCCCGTCAAAAACTGGAATTCGAATTTTCGACCCCGTCACAATACTATCCTTATACATTATATGTATATAAGGAAAGTAAAATGCTTAGTACTTATTTTGCTACGCTCCATAACTTTGTAATCGGCTTTTTCTCCTATCAACAAAAAGCAAGATAGTCCTCGTTCCCCCCTGAAAGAGAGTCGGCCCCCCATCCCCTTTTCATCAAGTAGCACCATCGGTGTTTCCTATGCATAAAACATATACTCTAATCTTATTATTCCTCGAGTTATTGGCTTGATGCATGATTTTCTTTGACACCCCCTGCGTTGGTGCATCAGCTTTTTTTAAAGGTCAGGTCACTTCTTATTTTAATGGCGTTTATGGGTGATCATTTGTTAAGTAGTTTTCTTTTAAAACGGTTGTTTGTTCAGAAATGAATTCTTATCAATCACGAAATAAGTCCTGAAATTCGAATGTGTCACTGTTAAAATATCTTTAGAATTCCGAAAAAAACAAAGATGTTTATTTTTATAAAAAACTTAGCTCTTCAGAGTGAATACAATAATATGGTGGCTGTTGTACTAATCTGTTTATAGTATAGCTTATATTAGGGGCCTAACTGCAAAACTCACAATCTCCAATTTTTATGGGGTGAGAGAGCCCGGTGGTTAGCGCACGGAGATTGCATTCAGACGACCCGAATTCTATTCTCGACCTGTCCAAAGTGTTCCCGTGTTCACCCTGAGTACGGGCACGTTAAATATGTAGGTCCATAAGTAAGCTGTAAAAAACCTTGCTGTCCCAACCGGGAATCGAACCCCGGATTTCCGAATTGGCCAGCCGACGCTCTACCGTTGAGCTACTGGGACGAACTTACAAGTTCTTATCGTCGAAATGAACTCTGCATTCTCCACTCTCTAATGCCAGATTGGCGGGCAACTGACAATTTGACTGGCCACCTCCTACTATTTTAACTCAGGTTAACCTCCTGCTACTACTATTTTTACCCAGGTTAGTATCCTGAGTGGTCGTTATCCTCTCAATTTGAAACCGGCGCTCAATTTTCCAGAGTCCACTGAATCCGTACTAGGGCCACTTTCAGACCTCTGACATCTTTGCACTAGCCTACAGGGTTGATTTGTTCGGGCACTATTGTAAAGACCATCCTGAACATAATATTCGTACTACACTAATATACCATATATGCCTTTTCAATTCTTAAAATGAACATAAACACCTTTCAATTTCAATTATACTATAAGTTAAAATGGTTCACAAAGAAGAATTTAACCACGGGAAAATAAAATTAATCCATGGTAAAACCACAATATATAGTTTTGAACATTGGAGAATGCTAATTTTGCATTTATAATGAAATTGGAAAATGCGAGTTTTGCACCAAATTGATGGAGTATAACCGCATCCAGTTGATGCGCAGAATATAAGTCTTGCACCTATTTGATGTAAGAAATGTTAGGTTTTACACCAAGAATAACCAGAATGTAAAATTTTAAGAAAATAGATATAACAATAGCTGCTCTTCTCTCGCTGAAATAAACTTCAAATATTGAGATTCCGTAAATGATAATGTCTCACGTATTTGACTGGAGGACTATTTTTCTAGTGTTTTTGGAGTAATTTACTTTCTGGAGTCCACTTTGACGATAACGGCTTGCAATGCCGTCTCAGTAGCTCAATTGGGAGAGCGTCGGCTAGCCAGTATAATGGTGTTATTACACGGAGCAATTCCTTCCAGCAATTTTTCAGCAACACCATACATTTCAATGGGAAGAAATCTTGCCGCCGAATTGCCGCAATTCGTTCATGATCGGCAATAAAAATTGCTCAATTTCTGAGCAGAGAACCAATCAGAGGACGATAAAATTGGACGTCACTACGCTCCGCCTTTCCTCTTCTCATTTGCATTCAAGATGGCGATGGCGACTGTAATGCAAACACGTCGAAGCAGCTCAATTACGTTAGAATCTGGAGTTGTAAAAATTAATAGAACTTCTACCAAATTACAGATACCTGTGGGATATAAAATATCCACATTATACGAAAAAAAACCCACTAAATAATGCTTCTTGGAATGAACACGGCGGTATTAAAAAGGAGGGGCGTTTGAGAAAGGCGGGGCCTAAAGTATCATTGCCGGGAGGAATTTCTAAAGTCTGGAGATGGAAAAATAATAATAGAACTTTTAACAAATTACAGACACCTTTAGGATATAAAAGATTCAAATTATATGAAAAACACACCAAAGAATGCTTTCTGAAATGAAATCGGCGACATTAGAGAGAAGGGACCTGTTAAAGAGGAGGAGCCTAAAGTATGATTGACGTGCGGAATTGCCGAACTTCGGCAATAAAAATTGCCCTGTGTAATAACACCATAAATATCTGCGTTTCGAGCCTCGCCTGGGACAGCAAGATCTTTACAATGGCGCCCGTACAACTCAACCCCGAAGATTAATGTATTGATGTCGGGGGTCTGAAAGTAGCCTTAGTACGAACAGCTTGGATTCAGTGGACTTTGGGATATTGAACACTCATTTCAAAAATCGGGAAGCCATATCGGATATTAACCTGGAGAAAATAGTTTTAGAAGATTAACCGGAGGTAAAAATATATTAGTCAGATTGCTAAGTTGCACGTCAATTTGACATTAGAGGGAAGAGAATGCAGAGCCAAAACTCGAATTCGAATTTTTGACCCCGTCACAGTACTTTCCCTATACCTTACATATTCTGTGTATGTAGGAAAAGTAATATCTACGCATAACACAAATAGAAAGAAAAAAAAATATGTAATATTTATTCTAAGATATCTTATCTCAAAGAATCTAATAACGTGTTAATTCTGATAATAATTAAAATTTGTGGACCTTTAAAATTTGAGAATCTATCAAGACAAACGGTTAAATTTGAGGACATTTTGAAATAAACAAACAGCTAAATTTAAGACCATTTCCCATCTTTAAGAAATTCAAATATTTGTGAAGACAAGGATTCAAATTCTAGGACTATCCTCAACTTGTGGGACTTTTGGTTACTTTTTTCTATAGGATGTTAACATTCTTCAACTTCATTGTAGGTAGCCGAGCCATTCAAGTTCCAGACAATGTTGCATTGCTGCACCATTACCGCATCTGCGAATTCGGTGGATTCAGCTGCTTGAAGAAGCCAAACTTGGTGGACAGGACAGCAAACAAGTTCGGGGAAGAATTGCTCAGAAGAGCCGTACAAGAATGCAGCAAGATTTATCCTGAACTGGACGGAAAATGCCCCTTGTCACCACCTTTAGGATCACCTTGGTAAATGGAATCGCTGGTTGTGTGTGCCACTTCCGTATATATGGACTTTTGTATCATTTCAGTACACATATTAAGTTGTTAGTCCCATTTGTGTGCAAGGGCATATGTTGTATCATATATGTGCAAATACAGTGATATCCGTCTGAAATGGATTCGGATAAGGCCTAAAAATAATCCCGTTTTAGATTTCCTAACTACATATAAACAGGGCCTGATTAAGCCACAGTGGGGCTCAAGGCCTGGTGTTAATTGGGGGCCCCTATACATACACTTACGACATACCAAACACATGCAAAACATCATCAGCAAATTTGGAAGTTCAAGGCCACTGTCCCTTTCGTACATGTAAAAAACTTCCAAACTTTTTATTCCAAAGTAAAACTTTAAAAGATGTATAATATTTAAAACTATTAACATATTTTTATAATTTAAAATAAAAACTGACATTATCATTTTATATTAATTAAATACTTATTTCTGATCAAAAAGTTTTGTCACGTACAAAATTTAGGGCCCCAGGGGCCAGCATTAATTAGGCTTTGCATATAGAGTTGCAAAAAACCCTGGAATTTTGATAAACGGGAATGAACCTGGAAATTTTGCGGAATAAACCGGGAATTTTGCAAGCATAGGAAACTTTAATGGGAGGAAACTAATTTACGCGCATGCTCTGGCTGATCCGCCACCTCACGCAATTTAAACTTTAATGATGGACCGTCATTTAGATAAATTTACTAAATATTTTTATTAGTTTAAAGGTAAAGTGTATTAAAATAACATTTTCAAAAATTTGAAATTGCAAAATATTCCTTGCAAATGTACAACATTATATTAGTCACAAAATTATCAAATTTTTATTGGAACTAATATAGATTTCTTATAATCGTTCAATATCAAATGAATATGAATGAATAAATCACGTTGTAATAAGCATATCATCGTCCGGAGTGTTTTTACAGTGTTTTTACAGTCCGGAGTGTTACATTGTCAATGTATGGTATCAATCGAAATGTCTTTCAAGCCTTTTAAAGTGAAGGGTAACACACTATAATTGTAATCATTTGGGCCGATGATACCGATTTTTCAAAATTTTACTTGTAAATGTGAAGAAAAAGCAAACAAACTCAAGTTACCTAAAAATGGACTCTGGTATGAGAACGTCGAGTTGTTCCTCGTGGTTCTGCAAATACCTGGTGCATAGCCACCTGTATCTAAAGGATTTTGCTTGCTATGCTTGGTGATTCTGTACACTCTAGATTCTGTAAATACTCTAGCTCTTTCATTTTATATTATTCAGTAGATGGTTTTAACTCACAGTGTACGTGGAAATGGGAATAACATTTTAATATGTGTACGGATATGGGATAAAAACCTTTGAGTAATGGAAATGAGAATACACCGACAAGATTTGCTGCAAGGAGCTTATATACATGGAGACTCGCATTCTGGCAACTTTATTCGCCATAGGCCACCGTTGGCTCTGCGGGTGACGTCACAACCAGTCAATATATTTGTTATTGTGAAAATTGAAATTAAAATATATGAAATTAAAATAAGATATACGAAATAAAATTAAAATATCAATAGATTCATTCAATAGCAAATAGCAAGATCGTAGAGCTGAGGTGGCAATGCTGATAATTGAATGTATGTGACGTCACGTCAAGGAATAGCGCGTCAGTAGTGTCTCCATGTATAAGCTCGTTGGTTTGTACCCAAGAAATTTCTCATTAATGTTCCTACCCCCGGATGTTGTTCAATAATTGTGAGAACAAAGTGACGTTCAATGACTCGAGGAATTGATCTATGAAGATTCCCAACAGAAAGATGAACCAAGCATGTATTTTTCTGAAAATATTCAAAGTTTATTTTGTAAAAAGATTAATAAAAATAAAGTTCAAGTTATTTGGAGTGTAAAGCTCTATTGTACACGTTTTTGTGCATTAGATTTGTTAAATATTATTTGTTTTCTTATAACATTTGCAGTTATCCAAAAAGCGCCCAAAAACTACTATAAAAAAAAACACTAAATTAATATAAAATCTTATGAATACAGCCAATCGGTTTCGAATGTAAAAAACAACCTTCTTTACAGTGGCGGCTCGTGACTTTAGGAATGGGGGAAGCAGATAAAGTGGCCCCTCCTCCTCGACAACGAACATCATCAAAACACATCGCGCTACTGGCACAAGTGTTGTCAAATATTATAAAAAAATAGCCAAACGAGTTTGAAAAATTCGCCAAATAATAATAATAACCCATTTAACCGATAACTTTAAGTAAAGCAGAGCGCCACCTGAAGATCCGTCACTGCTTCTTTAGGATAAGCAAAGAAGCGTAACGTTATTCAAGGAACATTTGCAATAGAATAGCACACGTGGCTGAAAATAGGAGAAAAGTTGCCACCGCCGCGAAGAGAAATGAAAAGACGCAAGAAACTAAGAATGAACGGTAAAAACCCCGGAGGAAAGAAAGAACACCAGAAAATAAAGAATAAATGGAAAGAAGGCGGCAAGAGAACGAATAGCAGAGCGAATACAAACAAATGAATAGTGAGTAAATTTACTTAACGGAAGAACATGAGACGTTAAAACCAGCTGTAAAAATAAAAAAAAAGTAGAAAATAACTGAAAACGACAGAAAAACAATAGAAAAAACAGGAATAAAATTAAAAAACAAATATGAAGGAACCAACTAGTTTCGGAAGCTATAGGAGATAACTCTGTCAAATAAAATTATGGAAAATGAACTAAAATCCGGAAAAAAGAAGACAAACGAAAAAAAATGAAGGAAGCAGACCGGAATGGAAAATTATGCCAGAGATTTTCTAGTGGAAGAGATACAAGAAAGATCAATCATGAATAAAGCATTGATTATGAAACTCTTTCCAACTCTAATTTTATTTAAACATTTCTAAAATGCGATACATTCAACAGTAATATTTTTAAAATTATCACAATACTGTAATAATTAATTATATTTGAAAATTTAAAACTTCATCGAAAAATATGAACTTTATTCAAATGACGTCATCGAAATATAAATCGCCTGGCTCTCTGTCGAAACCCCAGACCGTCCGGCTCATCCTAGGACATACCTGGCTCTCTGTGTAAAAGCTGTAAAAATTTCATTCATATACTTTTATTTCATTCATCACAGTACTACAATAATTTATTCCATTTAAAAACTCAAAACCATGGAGGTAAAAGTACTGTATAACTCTATGCTTAAATCTTCATCAAAAACTTATGCTTATTGTGCTTAAATCTTCATCGATTTAACTTTATGCGTAAAACTTCATTGAAGAAGTCTGCCATCAAATCGTCTGCTTCTATATGTAAAATCAATGAATGTCTCATTCATAATCATCTATATTGCAGACTCCTGAGCAAAATAATTTTGCTTTAAAGAAATTCAGCAATTCTTATACAACTCAACTTACAGTTTTATCTGTTTATATTTTCCATAAGTGAAAATTGGGTTTCTTTGTAGAAATAATCAAAGTTTGATGATTATTTAAACTCAAATATATTGTAATTGTGTTGTTTCAGAATACAGATGCACAGCAATTAAGTAAAAATAAAGCGATTTCATGACGGATACAACACTAAATTTAAATTAAAAAAAACTTTAAAAATCACAATTTTGACAAAAGATGTATGGTATTGATCATTTAAACTCAAATATATTGTAATCGTGCTGTTTCAGAATACAGATGCACAGAAATTATGCAAAAAAAAAATCTGATGTGAGCAGTACATGACTTACCTTATATAATGCAATGAATTTACTACTTTTACAATAAAAAAATAGGTTATTCTTATAGTAGATACTTATATTCTTTCCAAGATATTGATGTCAATTAGTCGTCATTTTCATTGATTTAGCGTCATGTTTATACTTTTAGCGAGATTTTCGTTAATTTGGTAACATTTAAAAAAGTCGCCAAATTGGCGACATTTCCCCAAAATATCGCCAGGCGTTATAGGAGAAATAAGTGATTCTTTTGGCAGATTGCCGTTCAAATACAAAAGTAGTATTTTTCAAAGTATTTTTCTCATAAATGGAACGAGCTAAATCCACGAGAATGATGTCACCAAATTTATCACATGATATTACATTTGAAAAGTGAACAGGTTTCTCAACAGTTAATATTTTTTTTTTAATTTATGGGATTTTTTGATAAATTTATTTGAAAAATGTGCAATATCTCGAGAACGGTTCATGCTAGCATTCTCAAGTTTATGTCAATTGTTTTCTAAGGAAAAATTACATAAGAAATGTCTATTTGCGTAACTTTATTAAAGATTTTAATTTTTTCAAAATTTCATTCGAAAATTTAGGGGGGTTCTGAACATACGATTGCGTTTAAAAACAGTAGGCTTTCAGTACTCACGGATTGTAACTTTTGTACCAAATTTCATTCGAAATCGCTCCATTCGTTTGTGAGATATCGTCTCCACAGACTCACTGACACACACACAAACATCACCTCAAAAATGTTCGATTCGTGATCCGGGATGCTTGAAACGTACTCTCCCGTCGAAATCTCGAATTCGAATTTTCCACTGTCACAATACTTTCTTTTATACATAGTATAATATATATGGAAAGTAATAATGCGGTTTTAGGACAGATACGACACTAAATATAAATTAAAAAGAATGTTAAAAATCATGATTTTGACACAAGATGGATGCCATATTTTATTTTAAAGTGGGTCACGTGACCTCTTCATATAAAGGCTTTAATTATTATTTTAATTTTTATTTAAAAAAACTACTGAATATATTGTGCTGACATTTTTTTAATATATTTTATGGGATAATTTGAACATTTCCTAAAACTTTTGAAGCAATTTGTGAATTTTAAATTCGCTTAAAAAATGTTTGAAAAATTAGGTCTCATAGGGTTCAATGTATTTCATTTTTTCAACCCGGGTTCAATCCAAAACTAATTGGGTGAAATTATTCATTTATATTCCCATAGGTCCCACAGACCGTCTGATTCATTTTGATAAAGTCATTTTTACGGCAGTTATACTGCTAACAGACAGACAGACAGTCAAACACTTTTTAACTATGTTGTAAAATGTTTAAAATGACAATGATTGTTAAGAGAGTTTAATTGAGAAACAAGAAAGATCAATCATGCTTAAAGCATTGATTATGAAACACTTTCCAACTTCAATGCAATTTTATTTAAACATGTCTAAAATGCAATACATTCCTCGGTAATATTTTAAAACTTATCACAATACTACATTAATTTATTATATTTGAAAACTTATACCTTCATCGAAAAAATGAACTTCATTTAAATGACGGCATTGAAATATAGATTACCTGGTTTAAACATCTCTAAAATGTGATACATTCCTCGGTAATAATTTTAAAACTATCATAATACTACGATAATTTATTATATTTGAAAACTTCATCGAAAACAACTGAAATTCATTCAAATGACGTCATAGAAAAAATAACACGCCTGGCTCTCTCTATAAAAGCATCATTTCATTCATAAATATATTCATTTCCTATTCATGTCATTCATCACAATACTATAATAATTTATTTTATTTAAAAATTAAGACCATGGAGCTACAAGTAATTAAACTCTATGCGTAAAACTTCATCGAAAAGAATCGTCCTTCTCTTTGTAAAATCAATGAATATTTAATTCATATCAGCTATGCAGACTCCCTGAACTAAATGATTTTGTGTTAAAGAAATACAGCAATTCTAATACAACTCATTCTACATATTTTGCTATTTGCATTTTACATAGGTGAAAAATAGGCTTCGTTGTAGAAATAATCAAATTTGGACGAGCATTTAAACTCAAATATATTGTCATTGCGTTGTTTCAGTATGTAGATGCACAGAATTTAAGCAAAAATAAAGTGGTTTTAGAACGGATTCGACACTCAATATGAATTAAAAAGAACTTTAAAAATCACGATTTTGAGACAAGATGGATGCCATATATCATTTTGAAGTGGGTCACGTGATTTTTTCATATGGTCATAGGATCACTTCATATGAGGTGTTATTATTTTAATTTTTATTTAAAAAACTACTGAATATATTTCGCTGAATTTTTTTTTATATATTTTATGGAACAATTTGAATATTACCTAAAATTTTCGAAGCAATTTGTGAATTTTAAATCCGCTTAAAAAATGTTTGAAAAATTAAGTCCCATAGGGCTCAATGTATTGCATTTTTTCAACCCGGGTTCAATCCAAAACTAATTGGGTGATATTATTCATTTATATTCCCATAGGTCCCACAGACCGCCTGAACAACATACTAAAATTTCATTTTGATTAAGTCATTTTTACGGCAGTTATCGTGCTAACGGACAGACAGACAGACAGAACAAAGTCATAAACACTTTTCAACTTTGTTGTAAAGTGTTAATAAAGGAACCTAAAAATGTAGTTGTTTTGATACATCCTATTTCCTGGTGTGTTAAAACTACAATATTTCTATGGAGTTTACTGCGTTGTACAGTCATTGTATAGACTACACAGTTACTGAAATAATTTTTGTTCGTCAGAAAAGATGTAATGCGTACTTTGCATCTTGCATAATAAAAGATGTTTATGTATGTGTGGAAGACCCAGACCACACGACCAACCCGAAGGTTTATGGTAGCATAATGTGTGGCCGGGACTTATGTATGTGTGTAATTTGTAGCGATAAGTCTAAAGTGTCGTACGATCATGAAATTTGGTCAGGTGCTTCAAGACCCAAATAGGTGTACCTCGGAATTTTTTTTTTTTATAATTTTGAATAAGTTTTTTAGTTAATTTATGTTTTAGTAATATTTACAATGATATTCACACAAATCGATTCCTTAACGATCTAATATATTATCACATCTTGACATCATTGGAAAGATCAAAAAATTCTCGTTCAAACAAACTGTGAATGGAATCTATACGATTGTTAGACAATATTTTGTGAAACAAAATATACATAGTTTTCGTGTGTATAGATGTAAACCTCTCAGATTGTTATACAAAAATTGACGTGCCGGCCATCGTTCATTTTTTTTCTAGCAGCTGCTTAAAATTATACAGACTACTACAGAAAAAATCATAAACCCATCCGTTAATAATGAATTTTTTAATCTAAGTTCGTTCTTAGCGGTTAACATACTCACAGACATCTTAAAAACGCTTGACTCACGTTCAGGGATGCTTGAAACTTGCTCTTCTATCGAAAACTCGAATTTAAATATTTGACTCTGTCACAATACTTTCCCCATATATTATATTATGTATGCAAAAAAAAAGTAAAGACCCTGTGTGACTTAAAAATTGACCCTGAAATTTCTCTATATTGCAAAAGCACTCTCTTCAAAGTATGAAATAAATTAAATAGTTTTTGATAGAACTTTATTTGACTAGATATGGTACATCACAGTGGTTTGGCTAAGTACAATGACTAAGCAAAATCAAATTTTGTTCTACTGATGAAAGAATATACAAATTTCAGGTTTCAGTCATTTCATGCACTAAAACACCAAACAACTGAATGTGTTACGAGAAGCAACTGATAAGGTTGCATTACTGCAGAAGGGAGTCTTGATTGAAATAATTGGCACAATCCGAACAAAACAAAAAATTACATGGCAGATTAAGTGCATATATTAGATATTAAAATATGTAAATAAACATTATAGAAATATACAACAAAATTGCAATTCTAGCAAGGCACCCTACGTCAGAAGATGCAACCTTTTATATTTGATGATAGTTTGAAGTAACTAAATACATTTATTGCAGAAGAAAACATTATATCTACTAGTAACAATAAAAAATCTATACTGCAGTACTGACCAGAAATGAGACTTTAACCAACAATACAATTAAATATTAATTCAATGTGATAAATAGAAAACCCACAAAGAGCACATTTAAGCATAAAAATATTTTTTCTGGTATCTTTATCAGAAAGTCTGATGGCAAATAAAATAGTTCTAATACTGAAAAACTTGGGCATCATAAGCAATTATTTTTTCACAAATGTAAACATTTCAAACGAAAGCAAACAGAAAAAATTAAATTGTATTTTTAAAATATTCAAAAATATATATTTTTGCTTGATTAATTAAAAGAAATTGAGTTTCCAGAAATCAACTATAAATACTCCAATAATAATATAAGACAGATGCCCGAGGATTAATTGACCTAAAATTTTCCATATCCTTTCTGGTGCAAGTGTTGTTTTTTATGAAATGCCTTTTGTACATAAGAAGTAAACAGATATATTTATAAAAACACATCTAAACATTAACTTATTCCTAGAAAGCTAGACAGATATAATACTCTTGCAAATATTAATGATTAGTGTACACAAGTAACATTCAATAAGTACTGAATCAATCATACACAAATAAAATTGTACCAATATTTTTATGTTTAGATCTTGTTAATTATCTCAGTCAAATATCTTAGATCAAAAATATTTATAAAAAAAGGAACTTTTCACACAACATTAACGTTTTTAAACATGTATGAATGGAAACTATGATCATAAAAGATAGTGCTTAAAATTTCAACCACATTATTAAAGTGAGATAAAAACACAAAACAACCAACTTGATTCAATTGAAAGTATATCACCACAGAAATAGTATATAAATAAAAAAATCACAACTACTCACTATTACATAAAATCTATTCATTCGTAAAATGTTATTTCCATAAAAATATACACTGAGAGAAATATATTTACCATACTCTCCATATAATTTTCATTTACTTTGGTTTATTTTTAACAAAGGTTATCAACTTTTAAAAACATTTATCTATAATTAGTCTTATATCCATTTTGTATTTAAATAGTATAAAATTTAAGTTGAGGATATTACTGCAAAATTTAATGTAAGTAAATATATTAAATAAATTAAATATAAAACATTTTTTGCTGGGGAATTTCCAATATATTTATTATTCAGAAATTGTTTTAATAATTTTCACAATATAAGAAATTCAATGGCAGGTTTCAACAATAGCCATTACAAGTAACAAATACCACATTAACTAAATTGACGACACGTCCATGATTAAATATATTAAAAGAACTAATAAACGTTTTATTTCAAAATTAAAGGACGTAAAATACAATAATTGACCCAAACACTTGCAAGCGTCCTTCACCAGAGGCATATAACATAGCACATTGAAGTTTTATACACAGCCAAATTATCAGACTCAGGAATAATGCCATTAAAAGTTACTTTTTACATTACATTTTAACTTATTTTTCTACTTTTATTTTTGTAAACTTTGCACTTAATTTGTTCTATTTTATGGTAAAAAGTATAAAAAAAAAATTCAGTTAAATTGAAAGGTTATTATTAACTTAATTAGTTACTTTTAATACAATTTAGTTAATATTGGTAGTAACTTTCATAAGTCTGCAAAACCAAATTTGCATACCAATCGGCAGAAAACATATTCAATAAGAAATGAAGACATAGTATATATAAATATATATATATATAGAACAAGAAAATCAAAATATAAATATATAAAGTATATATTTTATATATTTATATGCATTTACATTTCTTATTGAATCTTCATTTTGCTGATTGGTTTACTGCAATATGCAAATTTAGTTTGTAATTTGACTGTGTATAAAACTCCAATGTGCTTATGCTACATCATATGTCTTTGATGAAAGTACCCGAAAGAGCTTAGGTTAATTATTGTATTTTACATCTTTTAACTCTGAAATGAAACTTTTATTAGTTCTTTTAATACAATCTCTATCTCTAGTATATAAAGTAACACCCTCACATTAACCAAAAACATGAATTTAAGATGCTATTTTAGTATGCAGTGCTAATTAGGAAACAAAACAAATGCTAAAATCAAATGCTAGCCTTTCAAATATAATAAATGCATTATTCTATAACTGCTATAAAATTCGACCAGCATGGAATGTTGTACATTAACTGCACACACGCAGCATAATGAGTAAGCACATGCAGTAACACATGAGCATATATTTGTAGATAGTACACTTATATTGCATTGTAATTAATTACATCTATCTACACTTATTTGGAATCTATAACTCGACTAGATTAGTATTTTTGTTTGGTGGTTTTTGACAGGGGACAAAACTTTTACACACATAAAGAAACACTGACCGATTTATGAATTATGTTCTGAAGACCACTTGATAATGCAGATTACATGAAATAAAAACGTGCACTGTTTGAAAAATTAGTAGAAGTTAAATGTTGCAAGCTAAATTTGAGATTATAATCAAAAAAATTAAATATTAACTAGGTGCTCTACCTGGTGAGCTACCCAAATTTTAATTAGTAATCTAAGGAAATGTTTAACAATATGTTGTGAACTAATAAGTAAGCATACTCTATTGTTGATGTATTTAAAACATTTTTGTTTCAGTTAAATTTATGCATTTTATTTTTTCTAAGTCTATTGTTGACATATTTATAAATTTTTTGTTTCAGTTAAATTTATAACATTCTATTTTCTCACTCTATTGTTGATATATTTATAAATGTTTTGTTTCAGTTAAATTTATGAAACTATTTTCTCAAATGTTTATCACATATTTGATTATGAATATTTCTCATACTTTAACAACCAGAACTTTTATTTGCAAAAAAATTTAACAAATATGAATACACAGGCTCCAGTTCATCCCTGGCCACTTCATAGCCACTTTATAGCTGGCAAGAACAGAAACTCTTCATACATCAAGCAATTTCTTTTATATAAATCAGGCAATTTTATATTCATGATGGTAAAATTATAATTTTTCTTGCAGATATTCCCTCTCCAAGAAATTGCCAAGGAAAATATAACCTGTTGCAGCATGAATGCCAAAATGTACAATTTAAATTTAAGAAATTGTACCATGTAAAACAAGTGTACAATAAAATGTTAATGCTTTGAAATAGGAGTTAAACAGACAAACAAACAAAATTTTAGCATTTTAGCTAAAATATATAAAAATTTGTTTAGCATTTTTAGATTTTCACTAGTCAAAGTGCCATCCTTCAATTATTTTAATACCAATGTAAAATAAATATAAAATATTCATCTGGAAAAGAAATTTGCACTTACTATTACTAATTAACGAATTTTCCACTCTTATGTTATTTGAGATACAAATCGTACTGAAATATCAACTGTAGAATAGTAATACTGCTGTAAAGCCATTTCAACTATAAATAACGGATGCTAGTTGCCAGAAAAAAAAATCACAGATCAACAGTGGCAGTAATTCCCTTTAGATAATAATAATTATCTCTTATTAATATTATCTCTAATATTAATGACAATTTGCTAGCTTCATGTTATTTGAGATACAAATGCTAGGTGAAGGCATCTGCCTCTAGTCCCCATTCTTTTCTATTTCTATTATGACCAATTTCAACCAAATATAAAATTTGCAAACTAAAAATAACATGGGCAAATTTCTTGCATCATTTATACTTTCATGGAAAATTAAAAGTCCTTTTGCTCAAAATGTACATGCTATTCAGCATCCTAGACTGAAGTTGATTTTATGAGCTTTAGCATTTCTGTATAAATGACAGAAAATATTTTTTCAAAATACTAAATGAGCTAATACAGTTTAAACCCTGCTCTGAAAGAAATTAGATTTTTTATGATAAATTTTAAAGCTTTCTTTCCAAGATTTTTTCCATTGCTACTTTTATTTTTCTTAATCATTAATTTTTCTTTTTCAGAAATGCCACAGAAAACATAAAACTGTAAAAGTGGTTATCAGAATCTTAATGTGTCATCTATGAAATCATTCATATGAGATGAAGCACGTCACAGCTTTCCAACACATCACATTAGTTTTTTTAGCGTGTAACACTGATGAATGCATACAATAATCCATGCACACTAAAACGTAAAAACATTCTGATATATTATGATATAATTTTTAATAAAAGGTCAGATGTAGGGTTGCCTATCGATGTTATGATTCCAAAATAACAATATAGAAGATAAAATTTCATTTTTTTTATACTGCCAATGAAAAATTGATACTAAGTTTAGTAATAGATAAAAAAATGTAGAAAAAGAGGGACATTAAAACATATTTCTAAGAAACAAGTAACCCATTTTAACAAAAAGTTCATAGAAATATGTATAACGATCTTGTCAAAAGATAAGTAACAGGAAACAACAGAATATATGGCTGAATATCTGACGATCGTCAATTTTATATCCTTTTAGTTTAAAATTAATAAATGAGATAGATACTATTTAGAATATAATCTGTTCTGCATATTTTTTAGTAATATTAATACAGTTTTGACTTCATAAAAATGCAAATTTGTTATTTCTGTCATTATCTTCCAGTGATGAGTTTTTATATTCTAATCGCATCAGTAAAAAATCCGAGAATCTGTGACACTACAATGCTGTTCTAAAATTGCCCTTTTCATTCACCAGATGGCGACAAGATCAATTTTGTCGCCATCGATTCTAAGTCAGTCGAAGATCACTATTTAGAATTTAGATTTATATATGTTTGGTATGAAGTTTTGAACTATGATATTAACAGGTCAGCAAAAAACCCAATTTTATTCATTTTTGATGAGTATATTTATCACTTGTCTTTTTCTGACAGGCATTTAGTTATTATTAATATGAATGAAAATTTAAAACACTATGTCTTCTGACAGTGTATAAAAGCAAGTTCTGCATAGTACATATTTTGTCCACCAATGTTAGTTTCAATTTTGGACACTGAACAAAAATATATCTGTACACCATTTGACATGTAAAAGTACTAAATTACGTTATTCAATATGCTCAATACTATGATTAAGAATAAATCATGCTAAACAGCTCTGCCATTTATTAGAAATCTTAAAAGACATTCCCAAGAACTTATTCCAAGCAAAAGTTTCTAGAAACTATAAAGTTAAATCTTTTTTTTTTTTTTTAAACCTAAAAATTGATAATTATCAGATATTCAGCCATATATAACAGACATATATAACTAGTAAACCTATTAGATATTTTGAAATTTTTTCCTTAAAACTAACGAAGTATATTTTTATGTGCATTTTCAAATTTTTTTTTTATCTTTTAACTTCAAAACAAAGGTATATTGAACACAACAAATTTTTAACAATGATCGTTTTAAGCTTATAAGCTTATTAGTTTCTATCACAACACATTATATTACACACTGCAATATGATTTATTCATTTGTCATAAAATACTCAGTTGTGATAAAAATAAAAATTGAATATTTAAAATCTACTTTTTATAAAACTGCAGATCAAAATATTTTTTGCTGTATAATGACATTTTGTGTACTTTTTATTTGAATTATTTCAAGATATGTTTTCATTAGTTTGGAGTAGAGTCCTGAATTGGGTCGGGTACCCACAATTATCTGCTTCATGGGTCGGGTTCCTTTATTTTGAATTTTGGGTTCAGTGTTTTTTACATTTCAAGCTGCAGGTCTATCTGCAAAAATTATGTTTAAGAGCTATACCTTTCACATTCTTTCTTAATAAGATTAACTGGATAAATGCTTTAATGGAGATTACAAACTATAAAAACACAAAATTGTGCATATGCATTGGAGTTGGGAGATTTAAAAATTACTGTATAGAATCCTAAGACACAAAACCAGTCCATGGATGCTGATATCTGTAATGTATTTGTAATGGGAGTGTCTTATAATAGAATTTTAAAATACAATTTTATTGCAAGCTGTATGCTTGGTTCAACAAATTTCTTTGTTGCAGGCATGGGCCAGGTTGAGGATCGATAATTATTTTTATTGTGTGTGTAGGTTGGGTTAAACTCGACCCGCTTAGGACTCTAAGCATAGACCCTAAGAGATAAAATACATAAACCATTTTACATTCACTCATTAGGTCTATTTTGCAAATTTAATTAATAAAAATAAGTGAAAAAAAAATTACCTTAAATCACAAGCTTAAACCAATAGTTCTCAAAGTTATTCACAAAATTCACTAAAAAATTCAGACTATATGCCAAGAACGGTCAAATTGCAGTTCGTGAGCTATATGTGGTTCTTGTACATAAACACTAATAAATATATACTTATATTTTTCTTAACCTTAAATAATGAAAAACATTTGTCTGTCTGATTTTTTCTGTTCTGAATATCTTTGAAACTGATGTGAATGGTAACAACTTAATGATTTTAGAAATTGTGCTTCCTGAAACAATAGCTGGGGAAACAGAAATGCTGGACTTCTAAGGCCAAGGCTACATCTACAACAAAGTTCTGAATGTTTATTCTAGAATTAAAATATCATATTTTTAGAAAAGTTGTTTGTTGAGTGATTTTAATATTCAAGATAACCATTTCATGTGAATCTATGTACTCATCGAAAAAATTTATGAAATCTTAACATTGTGCATATCAACTTCACAAATAAACATTTTGTGGAGCTGCTTTATACTGTCCTGAAAAGTTACTAATTAAATTTTGAAAGTCTGACACAACAGATAAAATCTCATAAATAATTTAAATATATATATATAATATACCAAATACTTTTAATTTTGCAACAAACAATTTTGAAAATTTTTAATTAGTTGAGCCAAAAATATATTGCGGCTCTTGAAGATTTGAAAATTTTATATTTGGCTTTAATGTGATAACTCAGATAAAATTTGCCAAATACATAAAAATCTAGCCATTGCTTGATAAAATTTAAGTTTAAAGACACTGTCAAAAAGCCAATCTAGATAGCAGTCTTGAACAAGAATAAATGATTTGTATTTTGAGTTTCTTCAGTATTCTATGTTGGAATTTAATAATCATCATGTGTCACTGCGGGGAATAGCCTTCGTTAATCTGGACAGAATTTCTTGTAAACACATGAAAGTGAGTAGAGCATAAAAGTGCACATTGTGTGTTTTTAAAAAATTTCAGCAAACATGTTGCATTTTGTTTATTTTGATGTAAAATCTAGTTGTAAAATTTACACAAACTTTATTAAAATGTGGATATTATTTATCAACATGGTGAGTCAAAAACTCACCTTATCCACAGCCACACAATGGTTAGAAATAAACTGTCTGCACATTTCAGATAAGTACTTTTAATATGTATAAGCTTTCAGTATATATTGAACATACATATATGAAAAATATTTGTGCAGGTATATGTTGAAACAAAACTTCCTATGAACTTCTGGAATGCATTTAAAATAAAATCTAAAATAAATGATTATTTTGGCATTATAACTTTGAAGGTGCATTTTGAATAGAGGGCTTGAATGGAAAATGCTTATTTCTCACATGCATATTTTGAATAAAAATAAAACTAGAAATTAAATATGCAGAATATTATTTTCATGGTATCTACATAAAATTTTTATTATAAATGACAACTCTTGCCTTCTTTGGATCCGTGCAGATGTTTTGCTTTTTAGATATGATGGATCACAAGCCCTGTTGCCTCTAACAGTTTCTCCTACTACATACAGTTCTTTGACTTTTATTACATGGCTTGGTCACTGATTTCTAATATTTGCCCTCTTTTTTCTCATAATCTTGTTGTGGCCTGACAGCCCAAATGGCAACAGATTTTTACCTAGAAAAGCACTGATTTAAGACTTTCCCTTCTTTTTTAAGCCTGGACAAGATGGCTTTGCTAGTTTATCCTCAATTTGTATGAATCAATAAGTATGAAGGAATATTTAAGGCCATTAAGTCCAAATTATGCACACCACTTATTTGCAGCATTGTTGTCATTTTCTAAAGTATTATGAGCAAGAAAACTTGAGAACAATTGGTTAAAACCCCAAATCATATTGGTTTTTTAAAACCCAAAATTCACAAAATCAATGGATTCCCAAAATGTAAGTTTACACACATTTCATGCAAGCATATATATATATGCATACAATTAAATAATATTACACAATATATAACTAAAATGTTACATGGCATGCATTTATGACTATGGATTATATGTTAATTTATAGTCATAAATATGGTAACCCATAAGGTAATGGACTAACAATAAAATTCTTGTATTTTCAGATTACTTCAAATTGAGTAATCAGTCTTAATTACTTATTCCTGACACATTAAAACATATGTTTTAGGAAAATAAAAATTAAAAATATAATAAAATGGCAGGATTGAAAATTTTCATTTTTATGCTCTACACACATCCATTTCATTTCCATTTCTGTGATTTCAAATTGAACAGACGAATTACTAAAGCAACGAAACCCCAAAAATTAAAGGATTAAAATTTCTTATTTTTATGTTCCATAAATATAAAATTTCAATTTCTGGGAATTTTCAGTTAAATTCAATAGAGACATTTCAAGAACTTCCTTGGGGTCCATGGACCAGTTAACTTGCCATGATTCTTTTAAAAAAAAAATATATATATATAAGGTCAAAGTAATAAAAATATTATTCTGTAGTAATTTAGAAATGGAAAACTTTGTTAGGAAAATCAACGAATACTCACTTAATACTTTAGAGATGACATGACCCCATGTTTTAAAACATAACAATGAAACAGTGCATTTATAGATACAACTATACACAAATTCATTGTTTACTTTCTTGGATGTTGCATAGAAACATCTAATAAAAACATTTACAATCACAGGGCTGGCAAGTGAGTATAAAGATAGAAAAGAATTTCATGAAGTATACTAGGAATTTCTTCATAAGCATATTTTAAATAGAATAAATTGCAGGGTGATTACAAATAATCTTTCCAATTACAAATATTTATTAGGGGAAAGGTACTGGCCTTATGAAAATGAAACAAATTTTACAGAAAGAGCAACCCACAGACTTCTTTTGTATCTGAAATCAATTCATTATAAGAACTGTTTGTAGAATGGTAACACCTGATAATGGGATAACAAGGCAAGTAAATCCAAATGAATTTTGATTTATAAGACATTGATATTTGAGAAACATGTGGCATAAAGATGGTTACAGTCATAACTCATTACAATATGCCAGTAACTAAAATATTTTAAAATTGAAACTAAAATCTCATATATTTGGCCTAAATATTCATTTATGAGTTTATAAAACAAAGACTTTGGCCAGTAAGAAATTTACCAAGCATGGACCGGTCTGAAATGTTCCAAGAAAATGGAGCCCACCAGGCACATAGACTGGGTTGGAACAGGTCCAAGTCCATGTAGACTTTAAACCTACTCAATCCAAGTTTGGATTGGCTTTAAAATTTTGAAGATAAATGCGGCCCAATGAGGCTCGTGGATTGGGAGATGGATGAGGAGGGGAATAGGCCCAAGCCCATACAGGGCTCAAATTTGTACTCAACCCAAGCCTGGACTGGTCAGAAACTTGATAAATGTAACCCAATGAGAACTATGGATTGAATCAAACATAGGCCTAAGCCCTATGTCTAATCCAAGCCTGAATTTGCCTGAAACTTTCCAAGATAAATGTAGCCTAATAAGGTCCATGGATTTGGACAGGCATAGGCCCAAACCCATGCAGACTTTTATTCTGTAACTAATCGAAAACTTAGACTGACCTGAAACTTTCCAAGTTAAATGTAACCCAACCAGGTTCAAAGACCAGGATGGACATGGACCTAAGCCTATGCAGATCTCTAACCTCTACCCAGTTCAAGTCTAGACTGGCCCTAAACTTGTGAGATAAATGTAGTTCAACCAGGCCCATGGTCCGGAACAGGCATAGACCCAAGGCCATGCAGACTTGAAACCTGTACTCCCTGTTATTTCAAGCGAGTTTCCAAATGGAGCAACATTGTTAGATTGCCTTCTAGTTATGCTTAAGAGGAATTGTAACACTAAGTCACTATATGTGCAAGGACTTTAATAAAGCTAAATAGGAAGAAGCATACTGTAAGTCAAAGGCGGTAAGATTGGGGGACCTGCCAGTTTGCCTCTATGATCTATAAATTAATGTTATCTGTCAGATCAACAAAATTGCCAAAGTGACAAAATATATTTGGACTGATCTTTCCCAAATGATACTGGCAACTTGCGTTGGGATTGTTTGTAATTACTTTTTGTTATTGGAAATACGATTTGTAATTGCCTGGTACAATAAAATATTCTTGAATAAAATTAAAATTGAAGGAAGAAATTGGTTAATAATTTATAAAAATATAAACCATATTTGAAAATTGATTAAAGAAAGTGGTTACACATTAAAAAATTGGAATCATGAAATCAAGTAAAATCATAAAATAACTGAAATAATTTTCAGATAATGAATTACAGTGAAAACACTCTATAGCTCTCAAAGGGACTGTTCATTTGTGTTTAGTATATGAAAAGTTTAGTCCTATACTAGAGATTGGAATATATGCAAGCGCATATAAATGCATAAAAGTCTAATTACCCCCATAAATGCATATATTTAGCTTTATATATTTACTTTATCTTATCATTATAGACAAATGCAGTATTAGTATAATAGAAAAATATCAAAAAAAATTTCAGTTTTAAAAATGGTATAAATTTTTTGTTTTAACTGCTTTCAGAAAAATTCTGAAAATAAAAAATGTCCACCAGGACACAACATAAATATTTCCCTTTAGCAAGGAAAGTAAAAGCTAGGAAAAAGGCACCAAGTTATTTCAAAGGCAAAAAAGAGACTTCCTTGAAATAACAAATGAGACAGAGCATTACTAGTATCAACAAAGATGATCAGACATGATATCACCTTTGTTGGTACTGGTGCTTTGTCTCATTCATCCCTTTTTACAGCCTTAGAAACCAGCTACCTTTTTATGCTGTGTTCTAATGATGATTTTTATTTTCAGATTTAAAAATGATATTGGATGACAAATAAAATTTCAAAGTGGACAATTTATCAAAATATGTAGTGGATATTGTGATTAATACTTTGTACAAAACAGAAAATTTAATGCAATAATTAAAATACATATTTTTATATTTATATATTTTGCCAATTTATTTTGGAGTGCATTGTGTAGGTCCAGAAAGAAGACCTAAAACTATAAATGCATACTTTCACTATAAGAGCATATTTTGGGAATTGCATACTTTGATGCACATTTTGAGCGTTTAAGTACATATTTTCCAGTCTCTATTTATTACAAACAATACATATATTTTACTTAAATTATATACAATGAAAGGCTTTGCTATAGAGGGGTTCAACTGTACTTCTAAACTTAAAGGTATGCTTACACGATCAAATCCCCATCAAACTGGTGCTTTTTTAATATAATCCTGTTCATATGCTCAAATAATAAATTTCCTTGCTTGTTTGATAAAAGTAGAATCTCTACTATGTTTCAAACTATTTGATCACTGAAAACATCATAAAATCATGTTAACAAACACATACATTTAACCGCATTTGATTCTTTGTAGTGCAAAACTTACTAAATTTTAAAGCAATTCGATCACACAAAATATGATCATGTAATCACACCTTAACCATGACACACGATTCAAACATGTCTGTGATTTTTTGCACTCTCAAAAGATCTATACCATTTCAATCATGATCAAGTATAGCATTCAAACATGTTTGATTCGTTATGACCAAAATGAAAATGTATTTCTATACACACTTGTGCAAATGATTACAAAAAAGATCTTACACAATACTCCACTGCCAGCTCTGGGTGACCTGTCAAATGCATTCGACAGAGCTAAGTAATCTAAATCGTTGGGCAACCCAGCATGCTAATACCCCAACATTTTGTCAAAGAGGATTCAAAAACTGTTTAGTCATCATCCAAGGAGTACAGTAGTAGTAATAGAACGATGCACAATCACTGTACATATACATTTGGAGAGCTCTTCTAATCCTTCTTGTTTTTCACCTACAAAATGACTCAACGAGTAGATTATTATATGTATTAGCAATGGAAATGCACATTAATAAGCTGGCTGTTGGAATGCAGGCCCACCAGGGGCCATATCTTTTTGGATTGAGGAGAAAGGAGGCTCTTGGTAACCTTCATTCATCTCTGGTCCATCGGGATAGCTGGAGTAGGGGGCGCCACCTGGCATGCTTCCATCACCTTCAAAACCAGTGGTCGCGAATGCAGTATCTGCACCCGATTTGTAGCGTTGAAAAGCAAAAACTATGCAGCCAGCCTAGAAAAAAAATAAATAAATAAACTTCAGTAAGATGTATATTTCTTTGGAAAAGGCATAAATATGATTCTAAAAATACAAAATACAAGTAGGTTGATGGGATACTTCTGTTTTTTAGATTTTTACTTTTAATATCTGGGCAAAAATGTGTTTTACAAATCACTATGTTGAATTAGTAGGGTTGCAAGACTTTAAAAGGCACAAAGTAGGACAGAGGCCTCGTGTATGGGGGGGGGGGGGGGGTAGGAGAATTTTTTTAATTGGCAAAGGAAATAACACTTTTACAACAATTTTGAAAATTATTTTTATTAACATTCATTTATATTTATGAAAATTAAATACAGTAAAAGTCTGATACAGTGCGGTTCTATATACTGCAGATTTGGATATAACATGGTATAGAGAGCAGTGTGTGCTCACCCTTTGTGAGATCATGGCCCGGTAAATTCTTATTTTGTAAGATGAGAGTCCAGTCCCAACAAATTTACTTGTAAATACCTTTCTAATTTTCTTTCAAGTTCATACATTAAATAAGTATTAATAATTATTCATGGTATAATCATAAAGCATATTAGTGCATTTATGTATATGATGTGGCATTCTGACATATATATAATTACATTTAAATAAGCTATCAATCATTGGACTAATGAAATGTATAGCATATTGTAATTTCCTCAGACCAATATTATTAAAGTAATATGTGCTAATTTCCATTGACATATCCTATTGGTATCACCAAAAATTTATAATATTATTCAGTATAAAATGGATTATTGTATTATTAAACTGATTTTACCGGTGTTACTTTGAAAAAGAAAAACCATATTGAGAGAGAAAAAGAATCATTCATTGTAATTCAACATAGAAGTCAGCTGAGTAGTCTCTTATTCATATTAAAATTTAAAAGCGGCTTGGTCACTGGTATGTGCTACACAGATGTTATTTAGGTGTTCTAGTTCTGAGCTTTTCGACACATTCATGAATAGTTTTCTCCTTAGATTATTTCCACTACAAAATATTTATTCATAAAAAATGTGTATAAAACTAAAATGGCAAATTCCAAGAGAATCCCCTGTGGCCCGGTATAATTTATGCTAGGGCTCGGTACAGGGTACAGTTCGGAGGTTGAGAAACACTGGTGTAGAGTATGTTTCTCAGAAAAAAAAAATCATTACAGCATGGTTTGATACACTGTTAAGCTATAACACAGGACTGAAGTATATCCCACGAAAAATACACTATATCAACCTTCTACTGTACTGCATTCTGAAAATATAATGACATTTTAATTATAAATTTTGATTAAATAACAGATTAGTACTGAAACTTATATTTTTGTTTATTTTTAACACATTTTATCAAGGATAAATTAGTTTTTGTATTTTCAATAAATGTTGGAACTAGCTTCTTGGGAATTTATAGTAACAGTATAAACAATATATGTTTTTTTCCGTTGGTCCACCAACATTAATTATACGCTTTTCTAGTTATATGCTATTTTTACTTATCTTTTGTGTATAAAATGTGCTTTATTGTATTAATAATTATGCTTTTATTAGTTCTACAGAACATCTATTATCTTCAGTCAATGTGAAAATAAAGTGAAAAGATGAAGCTGGTGTACTTAAAATATATGATAACATTTTATATATACTGTCAATATTCTTAGGTGGTAAATGTTTTAACATTCTGCACCATTTTTGCCAATCAGATGATCCAACAATATTTTAAAAATCATTATTGACATTTTTTTACAATTTCAATATTACCATTTTTTCTAATTTCTATATGTAAATGCAGCACATGTAAGCACAATGTAGGATATAGGACATGTCCAACCAAAAGTAGAATGCCTGACAACCCTAAGATTTTGAGCAATCTGAAGCATGTAACTCAACACATCTAACTTCAGTTTGTAATTCCTCCCTTCAAATTATCATTCTTTATGCACAAAATTTCAGATATAGCTTAAATTGTGATAGTCAAAGCTGTAAAATGTGTTAAATTATGTGGTAGGTAAAGATTTAGAACAAGCATATGCCACATGCTGAAACTTTTAAATTCTATCTAATTTTGCAGATACTTTTCAGACAAAATATGAATCTAGTCCTTTAATTGTTATAATCATATAAAGCTTATTTTGTCATATTTTAAATATATTCAAATAATTATCTATTTCAGCTATTTTTTTTCATGATTATCTTATTTTATGCTTCTATACCATTCAAAAAGTTCATAGTGCATTTTATTTTAACACTTAAGTATGCAGATATTAGCTAGCTGCTTAACACAAAAATGTTCTGTGATTAGTTAGTAAAAAAAAAACTATGTATAGCAACCAATGTCTCTAGTATGCTAGAGATTCTGAGATATATTCTCAGATGCATATGTTGCTGTTGAGACCCAGACCGTCCGACCTACCAGAAAGGTGTAAGGTAACCGTTTGGACGGCCGGGAAGTGCCACCCAATTTAGATCGGAACCCAGTGGGGGAGGCATCCACAGGGACCGTACCCTCCTTCCCCTACCACCAACCTCTCGGAAGGACTTACGGACCCACATGTTTAACGTGATCGTACTCCGCGTGAACACGGCGGCAGTTTTGGCAGTGGCTTGAATCGAACCCGGGCCTACCGAGTGCAACTCCAGCGCGTTAACCAATGGGCTACCGCGCCCTCAGATGCATATGTGTAATTTTTATAGGAATAAAGAAAAATGACAAATAATTTCTTAATTAATATTAGATGATACTAAAACCTGCAGTAAAGTCATTTTGTTATACCAGTTCTTATCATTTTTTAATTTTGTTCAAAAAATTTATAAACCACAGGATTTTTTGTTCTAATATTCTTATAGCTATAACCTGCTAAGTCAGACACATGATTTTTTTATACAACCATGTGCAGAAAATAATATCCTAAATTTTCCTAATTAACTTTATTAGTGTACAATAAACCATTCTTCAGATATTTTAATTTATTATTACAGCAGACAATTATTTTTTATATTTAATCAATGAATTTATTTATAATTTTTTATTCATTTGTAGTAATTAGGGTAACCAAGTTACATTTCAAATATTAAAATGGTTTGCTATTCTTCAAATCAAAGAAATGAAAAATAATTCTATAATTAATTGATTTTTTGTAAATGTTGAAAAAAAATGGCAGTGTACAATGATTGGAGATGAAAAATTGTTTCCATGAAGAGTAGAGAGTAGGTAAGGAAATTGTGTATTTGATTGTACTTGATAATGGCAAACTTTTTCTGGACTCTTAAAAGGATCAAATGATGGCAATACTATCTGTTGTACACTTCCAAAACTAAAAGAGAATCATAGTTTTCCATTCATTTAACCCTTTGCGAATGAAGGCATTCTGGAACTGCTATGGCCTAAAGGATGGAGCATTTTGCTTCCAAACTGTTTCCAAAGCACGGCACATTTTTTTGCACTAAGCCTAACTCCTGAAAAAAAAAATCGCTAAAAATCACCCATTCAACACAACATTCTACTTTTTCAAGAATAAAGGAAATAATTATTTTCCATTACATGTATACACTCCACACAAATTATTTTTTTTTAAAACATTAATAATTTAAATAATTAAAAATGATTAACTTGATTAAAATGGTTATTTGTTTCGCAGGAAAAATGTCCAAATGATTGCACTCAATACTTTATACAGCTAATAGAGATTATATACAATTTTTAAGAAGATAATAGCATTGTAACTAATTAATATACCTTTTACGTATAATGAATTTCAAAACATGGATTCACGCACAAACTAACATTGCAGTCCTTGCATTTACAAAAACTATCTGTGTGCTCACCAGAAGTACCGAAATTTTCATGAATCCTCACTATCTACATTACTTTCATAACTATCCGGTTCGATTACCATGCAAGTATATTCTTCTATATATAAAAAGTACCTTGACCCAACCATTCTTTTATCCAAAATAACCTAATAAATTCACTACTGCCATTCCTTTAAATCCCAAACTTGAAAGAAAATATTATCTAACATTCCAATAATTCACCAGCGCAATCATTAAACTAAAATCAAAACGAGAACCTATATTCAATTATAACATAGCAGAGTCTGCGAGAAATGATCTGTTTCTATATATTACAAAACCATGTTTTACTGCTCTAGATGAAGTGATGATTCATAGGAACCCCTATACAAAGGTCAAGTATTAGCAAAATATGTTGTAAATATTAGAATGGATATTTAGTGCCATCTAGTATTCAAATAAATTCAAATAAAAAAGTTCCATATGAAAACGCACATTGGTATCCATTGTCCTTTAGGATCTCCTAGACACGAATGCGCAAGTACCATCTTTGAATGCAGTTTCACTGTCGATGCGCCTTGCGATTAAAAAACTATACAAGCAACAGAAATTATTTTTAAAATAATAAAGAATCCAGTCCAAAGTTCTATCAGTTTAAAATAATTTAGTATCTATCTTTGAAAAACTTTGTACACTTTTAGTATCTATCTAGCACAGGACAGAACCAAAGTTAGTAGGATTGTTCATAAAGACTTTTTTCGATGCTAAGAGCCATACATTGTAAAACAGATTGAAACTTGTTACACTAGTTTTCGATTTTGCAGCTATATTTAAAGGAAATACTTTAACAGAGTGGTATTATTTGAAATACATTCAAGAATATCAAATAAATTGGAATAATTTTATAAAAAATTTTAAACATGAAAATAATTGTGAACAGTTGTGAATTTGTACCGTTTTTAATGTGTATATTCACATTTTGTTTTTCCTCTTATATAGAAGTTATAGAATAGGTATAATCAGCAAGACAATTTTAAGGAACAATCTAAAATCATTGTAGATAATGTAAGTTATTTTTTACATTCATATCCCAAAATTTTAATGCACCTACTCATTTAAACTAATAGACAGGTGATATTGTAACTCTTGAAAATGATAAATGCCAAAGTTGTTATTTTATATAGCTTGCAATGAGAAATATATATTTTTGAAACTTAACTTATTTATTATTTTAAACCAACTGCATTTTGGACCAAATTCTTTATTATTATAAAATCACTTTTGTTACTTGTATAGTCTTTTTCTATAGTTCAGGAAAAATAGATCAATAAATCGAAATTGAATTTGATTTATCTATAAAATAGTTGAAATAAATGGACAACTGTAACTCTCTTTTAGTTTTGGAGTGTGTAAAAGATGTCACCACCATCGTTTGGTTTGTTAGAGCCCAGAAAAAGTTTTCCATTGTCAAGTATGCCATTTCCTCTTCAAATTCCAAACCTGCATGATTGTTCCATATACCACAATTTCTATGTTAACAGAAATATAAAATGTGTGCCATTTTTATGCTTAAATTTGAAACTGCTTTTGATATATTCAAAACTTTTATTAAGTGTGCAGGTGTCACATTTAATGACTATTAGACATTTTGTCAATGCAAAGTGTGGGTGGAAATGTCTAGTCCTATATATGAAGAACAAAAGCACCCACACTAAAATCTGCCGAATTACAAGCCACAACTTATGTTCAGGCACATCCTCACAAACAGTATAACAAAACCATATGGGCAAAAAATAATCAGTTTAAAAAAAGATTTAGGCTATTTTGAAAATTTTTATACCACTGACTTTTACAAGAAAAATTTTTTTGGCACCCTATAAGTAGCATAATAGAAACCAACTGGAATTTGGTTGATACGCTTTTATAGATTATGAGCCCTTCTTTCCAAAAATATAGGTCACTATGATAGAAAAATTTGATTTCACAAAATAATGTCCAAAAATACTTTTCTGAAACAGCTTCAGCTAGACAGTGCTTGCTCGTTTGTGACATCAAAGAACGAGTAGTGAAGTGTAGAGTATATTATGGTGAGCATGCCAATCAGTATCTTGCTATAAAATACATTGTCAAGCATTCTATTGTTTGTTTTCATTTTTTTTATTTACTTTTCATAAAAAAAAATTTAGCATGAATCATGATTTAAAATTGATTGATTTCTTTTGTTACACTTATTGCATGAGAATAAGATGCAATATTATTTAACTTATTAAGATGTAATTCTATTTAAGATGTAATTTTATTTAAACTATTATTAAAAGACATTTAATGGATTCTAATGTTTAAATTTTCTATTTAACCTATTACTGTTTAACAAATTATATGGCACAATGCTTGTGGGTTCCACATCACTAGTAGAAGTAAAGCCATAATTCATATAAAATAGAAAAAGTTTGGCCCTTGGTCAGTTAAAACTTTCTCGCTCTGACTTTTAGAAATTAATTACGAGAAAGACATTGTGTTGCATAATTTTTGTTTCCAATTTGAATAACAAATATACTGGATAAATTAGATAAAATTAAATAGATAAATAAGATAAAATATGTGTGTGACTGTGGGAATTAAAATCTTTGCCTATTTATATGTAATATTTAATTTTGGCAATAGAAATTAAAATAAATTTGTTAGCAATTGGAGCCAGAATGTTCTATTCTATAAAATTACAAATTTGTGCATGAAGACAAATTTCTTTAGAGAACATTTCTTACATTTTATATGCAGGGAATACTTTATCAATTTAGTAAAAATATTAATTGAAATGCTTTCAGAGTTGGACTACTAAGTGATCACTAGAAAATGTATCTTTGTGTTGCCTGGGATTTAAAATGCAAACCTCTATTTAAAATTACACTGTAAATATACAACAAATTCTGAAAACCAATCATAGCTTTTATGATATGCCCTCAGAGAACAAAAAATAAATAATTTGCTGCATGGGCATAATATGCCCTAAATAAGCATACAGGGCACGAGCAATTTAGGTACACAGCCTTCATGAGCTCAAGCTATAGTCTTTAAAACTAAACACTAGTGTAATTAGAAGCTGAGAATCAAAATTATGAAATTGATATATTTAATGTTGCTTTCAGAACACATTACATCCCAAAAACAAAATAGTGTTATGATTAATTCAATAGTGATGAATTTATGATTAATTAAATAGTGCTATTAAGAAATTAAATAGTGCGATTAAGAAATAAAATTAATAAAAATAAAAAACAGTTCCTTTACCTGAGAATTAAAATTCAAAAAATAAAATGCTATCTAGCAAGTTTTACTAGATTTATGTCATTTTTTAGCACAATATTCATAAATCATAATGATAATATAATACAAAATAGAAAAAAGATCTTTAAATTTGCAAAGTTAGAATTTTGAATGTAGGAACTGTGGCGACAGCTGCCTGGAATATTCATGGAAGATTTGTATGCAGCTGCAATGAAAGAAATTTTCTTTTAAAGTGGCTGATTTTCAGCTTTAAAAGCTAAAAACAAAACAAAAAGCAGTTCCTTAACCTGAGGATTAAAAAAAAAAAATATACTATCTTAGCAAGTTTTCACTAGATTTATGTCATTTTTTAGCACAATATTCAGAATGATAATATAATACCAAATCGAAAAAAAAAATACTTTAAAATTTGCAGTTATAATTTTGCATGTTAAACTCTAGTTACTGTGGCGACAGCTGTCTGGAACATTCATGGAAGATTGTATGCAGCTGCAATGAAAAAAAAAATTTTTTTTCACAAAGAGGCTGCTTTTCTACTTAAAAGTTCATAACTGTTAAACTGATTTGAATAATAAAAATAAAAAAATAAAAAATAAAAATCTCACAGAAGTTTGTTGTCCCGAGAGTTTAGCTATCCTGTATCGAATTTTGTGGCAGTTCAAATCTGTGATTTTCAGCTATGGAAGATACACATATATATACACACAAACATCTTTTACTGTGTAATATAAGCAACACCAGGTTCCTCTGCTAGTAATAATATAAAACATGTTATGACAATGTAAACATATTTGTTCAAATGATTTTCAGATGAAGGTCTGAGCTCAAGGTTGTTGATAGTCTGAAAATCTGGTCTGGTTAGTTAAATAAAATATATTGTTTTCTTAAAACTAAAAAAACTATATTCTGTTTGCTCTCACTAACCTATTCTGCCATTTGAACAATAATAATAGGAATAAAATTAAAAAAATTTCATATAAAGCAATATCAAACAATGGACACTGATGTATTGTATTCACAATTCACGTTTACTTGTTCCCAAGTAACATTTTTGTTAGAATGGTGATAATTTTTCTATATCCTCTGTGGAAGGATCATGGAAAACCTATGTAACTTTTATCTTTAATATTATTTTACCTTTAATATTCTGTAATGAAGTGAGTGGAAACAGCGGATTTGATATTATAGAACTGAAAGATTGCAAAAATGCTGTAATCTGGTGAATTTAAATAAAAAGCTGTTCCCTTTAGCAAAATTATATCAATTATTAATATACGTATACGGAGTCAGATAAAATCAAGAAGAACAGAATAGTTTTCTAGGAGGTTCTCGCAACATTTGGTGACCCGGACGTGATAAGGTACGATATTTTCAATTTGAACAGTTTTGTTTTCAATAACTATGGATAAAATTCAGAAGCAACGGAAAGTTGTATGTAGTTCTTTTACACGGTTATACAATCACATTATAGCAGATATTGATTCCGAGGAAACAGATGAAAGTTTTGGAAATAAAAGCAAAGTTTGCAACTTTAAAATTGAAATATGAAGAGTTTTAGAATTTGGATCGCGAATTCATGGATCTCATGTTAGAAGCTGACGATACAATGGATGAAAGATTCGAGCAGGAAAGTAAGTCTCTCTCTCAGCAGATGAGTATAATAATAACTTTTTTAAAGTAAAGGCTCTTGAACGATTTAAAGAAACTGATGAAATAAATTCAATAGTTAGTGATCGGGAAATGCATAATAGGAAGTTCAAACTCCCGAAAATTGAACTTGAGAAATATGATGGTAATATAAAAGGCTGGTTAACTTTTTGGTCAATGTTTAAAAAAATAGACGAAGATCTGGGTATTGATCCAGAAAATAAATTCGAGTATCTCATACAGTATACAGTTCAAAATTCTCATGTTAGAGAACTTGTACAAAGCTACCCAGCAACAGCTGAAAACTATCCAAAAGTAATTGAAAGTTTCAAAGCTAGATTTGTGTGTGTGTGTGGAAAAGACTATGATTTAGTGAAACTCTACATAAGGGATCTTCTGGCATTAGTGACAGAGAACACAAAGTCACAATCTACACTTTCGCTTTTGTCATCGTATGGCAAACTTGAATTGCAATTTAGAGAATTAGATTCATTAGAATTGCATCATACGCTATAAAAAAGTATGATGCAATTCTTTTCCTGCTAGTAAAGTCGTGTATTCTGGAGGAGTTGCTAAGAGTCCGGCAGAGACAATCGAAAATTGGAGAAACTCCAAAGGATAGATTTGACGGCCTTTATTAGAAATGAAGTGGAGAATGAGCAATGGATATCTATGGCCATCGGTGGTTTTGAAGTCAAGAAATCAAGGCCGACGAAAATAAAGCGATCAATTCAAAATATCGAGGATGCGTTCGTGTCGACTGCAAATGGATATCTATGGCCATTGGTGGTTTTGAAGTCAAGAAATCAAGGCCGACGAAAATAAAGAGATCGATTCAAAATATCGAGGATGAGTTTGTGTTGACTGCAAATGATTTATTCTCTGGTGAAAAGAAGAAAGAAAAATTAAGCAGTTGTATTTTTGCAATAAACCACATTTAAGTAAAGAATGTTTTCAAGCACAGAAACTGTCAGTTGAGGAAAAACAAAACAAGATTAAAGATAAAAAGGCTTGTTTTTCTTGTTTGAAGACAGGACATTTTTAAGGCTTGTGAAACAAATGTAAAATGTATAATCTGTTGACGAAAACACTGGGTTGTAATGTGCCCAGAAATTCCAGCTAATCGAAAGAAATTAGATGCATGTGACATAGAGAAGAAAAAAAAAAAGCAAAATACTCCTTGTCAAACCACGGCTGTTCAGAAGAAGTGCTCCTACACACTTTATAAGTAAAACTGAAATCAATAAAAGGAAGTTGTACTGTACATGCACTAATTGATAGTGATTCGCAATGGTCATATATACTGAAAAATAAGGTGAATAAAATGGGTTACGGACTAGTAAGATCCGAAGATTTGGTTCATGTTTTATTTGGAGGAAAAACACTTCAAAAAGAGTCTCATCAGTGTTATAACATACGTTTGATCAGCTCTAGCAACAATTTCAACTGTGATATTCAAGTGTTAGACCAAACTGTCATATGTGGAAAATTGTCGCGACTCAAGAAAGGTCCATGGGGAAAAAAAATTGAAAGAAAAGAAAATTTTGATAGCAGACTATGGTGATGGTTATCCAGGCATTGTATTGTTGATAGGAGCAGCTTTTTATGGGCAATTCTTTACTGGAAAAATGCACAAATTGAAGTATTAATAGCTGTCAAAACAAAACTTGGCTGGATTATTATGGGAAAGATTCTAGGTGAAAAGAATCATGGGTTATCAGCTCTCACTGTTACCTCTCTATTTTCCTAAACTTCCACCATAGCGAATCTTTGGAATCTTAATATTTTTGGTATTAGGGATCCAGTTGAGACAAAATCTAAAGATATAGAAAGGGCTGCACTAGATCATTTTAGAAAAACAGTCTCTGTGAAGAGGGACATTATGAAATACATTTACTATGGCTTGAGGATAACGAAGCTTTAAAGACAAATATGGGCACTGCTGAAAGAAGATGCATTTCTATGGCTGTGAGGCTTAAACAGGAAGAAAAATATAAATATGACACTGTCTTCAAAGAATGGGGAAAATCTGGAATAATAGAAGTGGTACCTCAAAAAGAACTTGGAAAATCTTCTCGCTACTTACACCATAGAGATGTATTTAAGGAGAATTCTACAACATGAGTCAGACCAGTATTTGATGTTTCTTACCATGGAAAAGGTTCCCCCTCACTGAACGACTGTCTTGAAAAGGGGCCTAATCTCTTAGAAGAAATACCACCAGTTAATGAGGTTTCACAAAGATAAAATTGAAGTTTTAGCAGACATCAAAAGGGCATTCCTTCAAATATCCATTGCAAAGGAAGACTGTGATTTCCTCAGATTTTTGTGGTGGGAAGATTTTGAGAAAAGAAAACTGAAGATATTTAGGCAAAGACTGGTATTTGGTCTCACATGTAGTCCATTCCTGTTAGCTGCTGTATTAAATTATCATATAGAAGCAAACCTAAGTAATATACAAGAAACAGCAGAAATATTAAAAACATCCTTTTATGTGGATAATTGTCTGACCTAATAAGTCTGTGTCTAATAAGGAAAAGTTGCATATTTTCATCCAAGAATCAAGACATTTATTGGATAAAGCCTGGTTTTGATCTACGAGGGTGGGAGCATAATACCTTGTATGAAAATCATTTTTCAGAAAAGCCCATTCATGTTTTAGGATTACTTTGGAATACAGATGAAGATAGTATCTTCTGTGATCTAAATTCAGTTTCTGAAATTAAATCCAGTGTAACAAGAAGAAGCATACTATCAACTGTTTATAAAATATTTGATCCCCTTGGATTTCTGTGTCCTGTAACACTACTTCTGAAGATTATTGCACAACTTGGAATCTCAAAACAGGTTGGGATACTGAACTACCAGAGAAAATTCAAAAGGAATTTGAGGACTGGAGTAGTGATTTACATATGCTTTCAAATGTTAAAATTTCTAGAAGTCAAGTCTGTGGTCCCAATGCAGAATTAAGTCTTCATAACTTTTGTGGTGCCAGTAAGTCTGCTTACAGCACAGTTGCCTTTCTTCGAAAGGTGCATGGAGAAGAAATTACTATATCTCTGATACAAGCGAAGAGCAGAGTTGCTTCCTTACACAAGATGACCATTCCTATGCTTGAATTACTAGCATATTGCATTGGAGCATGTCTTGCCTCTACAATTGTAAAAGCTATGGATCTAAAAAATACCCCTTGCATCTACTGGACAGACTCTTCTACGGCTCTCTATTGGATACAAAGAGAAGAACATTGGGGAGTTTTTGTTAACAATCGAGTGAATGAAATTAGAGCACTGTCTGATAAAAAGCCTTGGAGACATGTGCCAGGGGAATTCAATTCTGCTGATCTTCCTTCCCGAGGCTGCTCTGTTAGAGTCTTCTTGAAATCTAAATGGTGGGAGGGACCTATTTGGTTAAAACAGAATGAAAACAACTGGCCTGCAACAGAAATTCAAATAGATAAAGGAGAAGTTACTAAGGAAAAACAGAATCATATTATTTCATCTCTTATTTGCACTGAAACAGAAAAAAGATGGTACAGTCAGCGATTTTCGAAGTATTCACATATTGCTTGGATACTTCACTTTTCTAACAATACTTTTCAACCAAATAATCGGCTTAGAGGTGAACCGACAGTGTGTGAATTGGAATATGCAGAAAAGAAACTCGTGAAAATTATTCAACAGCACACTTTTAAGGAGGAGGATTTTCAACTTAAGCTAAAAACATTTTGCACTTTTACTGATAATGAAGGACTTATCAGACTGAAAATGAAAATAATGAGAAGAGATGATGATAAGAATTTCTTATGTCCCATTGTACTCCCTGCAAAACATGAAATAGTTGATAGACTAATACTCAAACGACGTTTGCAGTCTTCACATGCTGGAGTTCAATCTATATTAGCTAATCTTAGGCAACAGTTTTGGATCTTAAGAGGACGAAAAACAGTCCAGTGAGTGATTTAAAATGTGTTCGCTGCAGAAGACACACAGCAAAAGCAATAGAATCTATCCCTACTCCACTACCAGAAGATTGAATTAGGAACATGTTAGTATATGAAGTGACTGGAGTGGATTTAGCTGGTCTGTTGTACTTAAAAGATAGGAAAAAAGCATGGATTCTATTGTTCACTTGCACTGTGTACTGTGCTGTACATCTTGAGCTGATACAAAGTCTTTCTACATATTGTTTTATTTTGGGTCTAAGAAGATTCATTGCCAGATGTGGACGACCAAAGATAATGTACAGTGATATTGGGAGCAATTTTGTAGGAACAGAGAATCTTATGAAGTCTATCAACTGGGAACAAATTATCCGTGACACTTCCATTTTTAGAATCCAATGGAAATTTAACCCTCCAACCACAGTTTGGTGGGGTGGTTGGTGGGAGAGAGTTGTACAAATGGTGAAATAATTATTGAGAAGAGTTTCAGGGAAATCTTCTCTTATGTACGAAGAAATATTGACCATTCTGTGTGATGTAGAGGCTGTTATCAATGCAAGACCTCTTACTTATGCATCCGAAGATCCAAAAGACTTGGTCTCCCTGTCTCTATATTCATTTAAGACATTCGTACAGATGGAGTTCCAGATTTAGACCATCTAGATAAAGTTAATATCTCCAAGAGATGGAGATATCAGCAAAGAATTCGAGAGGACTTCAGAAGGAGATTTAGAGATGAATATCTCAGCCTTCTAGTCCAACAATCACTTAAGAAAAAAAACTTAAGAGAAATTAAAGTGGGTGACATTGTTCTTATTAAATGTGATAATAAGAAACAAATTGATTGGCCCTTAGGGTGCATTGTGACTGTTTTTCCTGGTAGAGACAATTACATCTGAGTCGTTAAGGTAAAAACTGCAACTGGTGAATTCACCAGGTCAGTACAAAATGTATACCCTTAGAAGTGTCTCACTAGGATTTGTCATTTAAGAATGGCAAATCTGCAGAAGTTGATGAAGAAGTGACTGTTCCTAGTGACACTGACTTTGAAATAAAAGCTGTATGTGATCAAACAAGAACTGTTTATTCTATTGCTCATGATATTAATAAGACTATTGTTCTTGACAAATCTATTCCTGTGACTATTAAAACTAAATGTGTAAGAACAGTAGTGAAACCTAAGCAGTATGATAACTAACATTTAATTTTGATTTCATTTAGTATGATTATTTCCTTATAATATTTTAACTTGTGTTAAATTACAATTGTGGTATGTTTGTGTTTTGATTTTCGTAGAAAAAAATCAAAAGGTGGGAGGATGTCAAAAGTGGCATTATGATCGTCTGCTACAATTTTCCCTTATTGTTTTTTTCCACTTATAGTTTGAAAACAGAGTTAAAAATGCTTATTTCTATGGTTACATATTATCGTTTTATCATTAAAATTCTGTAATGAAGTGAGTTGAAACAGTGGATTTGATACTATAGAACTGAAAGATTGTAAAAATGCTGTAATCTGGTGAATTTAAAAAAGCTGTTTCCTTTAGCAAAATTATGTCAATTATTAATATATATGGAGTCAGATAAAATCAAGGAAAATGACAGAATAGTTTTCTGGGAGATTCTCGCAACATAAATGACATTAATTAATAAAACTGCTTTCCAGTATAAAAAACTGTAAAACTGTAAAAACTGCTTTCCAGTATAAATACGTTTAAAACAGGAAAATACATATCTGGCATTTGTAATAATAAATAAGCATATTTATGTACTTACCCAAACAAAAATTGAAAAGAAGCTGAAGGCAATAGCACCCCTCAAGTTGTTGACGCCATATCCATGCTTAGGATAAGGGGACTTTCTCCAAGAATCGCTTAAGTAACAAAATGTAACAAACCACATGAAACTCATTGCGGCTGAAAGAAAAATTATAAACAATTTAATTAATAATTTAACATAATTAAATAATTCAAAATAAAAATATATACTTATGAATTGAAAACACAGAGTGGTACATGTATATTTATATTAAAAGGCCAAATTAATCGATTAAAATGATAAAATCAAGCAAAAATTCTCAGAGAATTTCAGATTTGAGTAAGTATTCTTTTGTATGTCAACTCGATTGTAATCTTGGGTGACTTTTTCAATCTCTTTTCTTCTCTCTCTCTTAAAGGGCTTTAAACGGAATTAAATGAAATTCCTATTCTGAGGGCATTTTGTTCTCAGGATAAGAATTTAATTTTAATTCATGTGCTAAGATATTTATTTTATGTTAATTTGTCAATCATTAAATATGTTCTGTGTTTAAATTAGCATTTCCCAACTGTTTGTGTGGTTGGGCTCTTTGTTTTTGAAATATAATAATTATAATTTCAATATTTTGCAAAGATAGTTCTAATTTCGATAGTTTAGCTAGCTATGAACAGTAAGTTATTTGTAGAAAGCATATATAATTGGAATATAATATAATAGGAACTATTAGTACATGGTTATATAATTGGAATTATATATCCTTGTACTAATAGTTTATATTTATTAATATTGAGTTTTTCTCAATAAATGAGCGTTCATGAATGTAAACTTATTATTACTTTTAAATTTCTCTAATATTTTTTCTTTGCTTATATTTACTTGTTTTTTTTTACTTTACTATCAGTACAAGGCTATATGCTTGGAACTATTACAAGGATATATAATTGGAACCTTATTGGAGTTTTATCTTACAAGATGTTATTCATGAAAAATCATTTCGACTACATCGAATGAAGTCACTGCCAATTATTATTTTATCCATTTTTCTTGATGAATGTCTTTGTGACTCTAAAGCTGGCGATACCTTCACTTATTTGTTATATGCTGTTTAATAAAAGATATTTTTTCTTCTTCTTACAAAAACATATTCAACTCAATGCAATGTGAAGTAAGTGTTGATTTTATGAATTATTTTGTAGGATAAAACTCAATTCAATGAATATAAAAAAGGCAATAAAGATCAATTTATTTGAGTCTGTAGAAGTCTGATTTCATCAAATTTGTATTTTTATAGTCTTAAAACATCAAACATACTATAAAACAATAAGTGTGCTAAAAGTAGAAATGTCAGTCAGAAAATTTTCTCGGAAATGGAAAATTTTCTGCTATGTTTTTTCAGAAAATTTTCATTTTTTTTTTCTCACTAATTCTTTTGAAAACAAAATATAATACTCTTTCCACACTGCCCTTTGAAAAGTAGGTAACTTTACAAGATGTCTTTGATTATTTAGTTTTCTCATTTTAAGGAGGAAAGGGAATAATGCTTTATTTTGAAGAAAAAGGATAGACAAGAACCATAAGGGTACAAGTGATATTTTACTCATTCTGATAAAAGTGATTAATTTTAGAAGCCTATTCTTTCAGCAATTAATTCTGTAAAATTTATGAAAATATAATAAATACGGAATATTTTTGCAAGTGATTTGGCTAAAAGAAAATACTTTAATAACATCAAATATATATGCAAAACTCAATGTCCACCAAATTGTCTCTTTTATCTCATGGTACTCATCCTTTCAATTACAAATAGGCATTTTTGAAATAATTTTTAAAATTATATATAAGAATTATTTAAAAAAAGGGTTTAATTATAAGTATTTTTCTAACATTTTTATATATTTAGTAATATATTTCTTATACTTTTAATAAAGTAAACAAATTTTTTATTTTTATTATTAAATACTCAGTAGTAGTAAAGCAGTAGTCATTCAAGAAAGTGGTAGATTCAGGCTCATGCTGGGCTAATTTACATACTATAGGGCATAAATAGGAGTCTTTCAGACTTCCATTTCAATTATCAGCAGCAAGGTGGCTGATTAAAACCCTATTGGTTTAAACCATGTTTTCTTTTGTCTATTTAAACCACGGATTTCAGTTAAAAGAAAAAAACCCCATCCGCTTTGTTTTTGAATCCTGGTCAGCAGGCATTTTTTAAACATTGTTAATATCATATTTAATTATATTTTTTCTTATAATATTTTCATATCACAATAAATAAAAACACTGCTTCTGAGAATAAAACTTTTTAATCTTTCCTTTAAGAAAGCAAGCATATGAAAGTTACATATTTAATAATTTATTTATTACACCTGTAATAAACAGTATTATTATGAATCAGAAAGGATTTAGAAATTTTTATTTATTTTTAATTTATTATTTCTTTTGTGTATTGTTTTAAATTTATGATTTACATAAATATATTTCCTATTATTATAAATAAAATATAATTATTTCATAACTTTCCAAAAGCACAAGTATTCAATGAAAATATTAAATTGCAGCTGTTAATTTCAATATATATGTAGAAATTTTTGTGCATAGAATATTTTTATATTTCTAAATTTAAACCCTTTTATAATCACACACACACACACACACACACATATATATATATATATATATATATATATATTTATATATATATATATATATATATATATATATATATATATATCCTGTTTTTCAATCCTCATTTAAATAATAGAAATTCGGCCAAACTCAAAAGATTTAAACGCTGTAAAGGAAGCTCCCATCATCATGATTATAAAGCTAAGATTAAAAGTATGCATCATCAATTTAACAACACATTTCAATGGAAATTAATAAAATCATGGGTTTTTTGCGGTTAAGAAAAAACATTTAAATAAAGTTTATGCCATTTTCTTAAAATTAAATCTAACTAATGAACATTTTAATCATATTTTCTATGATTTGCTCATTACTAGATCAAATTATTTAAAAGTAAAACTTAATCAATTTCATAATAATAATTGTTCTAATGCTTATTGTGTAATTTCTTTTAAGCATCCTATTTATAATTCTATACATTTTAGGAATTTATTTAATCAGTTTCATCATTTATTGCCTATTAAGGATTTAAATATTAAAGACTTTTAAATACAACAAGCCTATTGGAAGAATAATTTTTAATTACAATGAAATTTCACAATCTCTATCAATAGATAAAGATTCCCCAACAAATGTAGATAGTGAATGTATTTGTAGAGTTGACAATTATGCTAATTTTATAAATCCACACTTGGGGCATATAGTTACTGGAGACTTAGCCATAGTTAAAGACAAATCTTTAAAAAGCATAATGTCATTTGGTGCAAAATTCAGGTTACCTTCTTGTAATAACTCTAAAGTCTTAAAGTCAATAAATCTTGACCTAGATAAATATATTTATAGATTAGCTTCTAAATATGCTCAGCCTTTAGAGGCATTTAATATGTGGAAATTTACTATATTAAAATCTATTAAAAATACCATTTGTAGTATTAATTTGTCTAGATCTACATATAATATGGATAATATAAAACACTCCATTAATGATTTACATGGATCTTTTGTTATTACTTACGTTGATAAAGCCTCTAATAATTATGCTATATCTTTAAAAAATTCTATATACAATATCTGTTAGATTATTTAAAAAATAATAGTCTATTTAAACTTGATTCACACCCCATAAATAGTATCAAATTGAAAATTATCAATATGTATACTGATTTAGATATTAATTATAAATTTTTGAAATTTTCATATATTGTGCTTATTCCTAAATTTCATAAAATTCCTATTAAATTTAGAACTGTAACTAGTGGTCTCATAATTCTTACTTTACTACTGCGAGTAAATTATTACTAAATTATTTAAATGTACTAAATAATAATTTACATTATTCTAGTAATATAACTACCTTATTCTAAATAATAATAATACAGCATTAAAAAATAAATTAACATCACTAGCTAAAATAATAGGATTTCAAACTTTTGATTTTAAAGATCTATTTAATAATATTAAGATCTCTGAGCTTAATGTTGTAATTTTAGCTTCATATAATGCTTATATTACTAATCAATCTAATCTAACTAAAGTTACCAATTTTCCTAAACTTCTCCATTTTGTTCTTTTCAATAATTATATATTTCAAGGTAATAAATTATACTTACAAATCTCTGGGGTCCCACAAGGTGGGTGTAGTAGTAGTATGTTAGCTAATTTATACCTATATCATTATGAAAAATCCTTTACTTCAACAGATTATAAAATTTACAGATATGTTGATGATCTGATATGTTTAGTATTTACTGATAATTATGTCATAGATATAAATTTCTATCCGGATAATTTGTAATTAATATCTAATGAAGCTACTATTAGTAATAATATTAATTATTTGGATTTAAATCTAATTATAGAACCTAGTAATGGGATAGTTACTAATTTATATGATAAAAAAGACTTTTTAAATTAAATATTAATAAAATATCACCATTTAATTCCTGCAACTCAATTTAATTGTTTAGAAATATTATACTTAATCAACTTTTTAGAATTTATAGATTATCAGATGAAAAATTTCATGCTTTGCATATTAATAACCTAAAAATTACCAGTAAATTATATGAATATCCAGCATATTTAGTAAATGGTATAGTTAATAAGTTTCGATTAGCCTAAAATTCTTAAAAATCTTTCAGTATCTTATTTTAGGCAAACGTCTACATTCTCATGAATTTACATTACAATGTATTTTCATCCTTTTATTTTGCAGCTTTTACTGTAAATATCACATTTTACAGCCTTTACGCAGTACTGTTATTTATTACTCACAATTGGGAACAGTAGATCTCTACTTTAAACTTTGGTGAATGGCAACATCGGTCTTGTCATTTATTGCTCATCATGGTTGTACATTTGAGGTGCATTTTCAGGTATTTTTGTTTCCTATCTATTTTTTCAATCTTTATGCTTGTTGTCTAAATAACATGAGTTTATTGATAAAATCTATCTTGTGTTTCAGAAACAATCATTTTTGAGTTCATTTCGATTAAATATTTGGACTTGAAAAATAATTTTTTCGAAATTAACAATTCTTAAGCCTAGAGCTTTTGCACGTGCAAGCTTTAATGCTTGGTATTTTTTGTATCCCTATTTTCGATTCCACACCATTGATATTTGTTGATTATCTTTAGCTTGATGACCAGTAATATGCATTAGAATTTCCTCATTATGGTTGAATTTCTTTTTTATTTCTTTGCATTTTGTAGGCAAATTTTAAGTTAATTAGTGTATTATGAGTTACTACTTCTATTCTATCATTGGATTTTCATTAATATTTATATATATATATATATATATATATGACTTTAGTTCTAATGTAAGAACAAATACTTTTAAAAGTCACTGGACATTTAAAAAGTCTCATTATTTTATGTATACTACTAGATGACCTTCCTGTGTATTTGCCTTTTGAAAGCTCTACTGCAATTAGGTAATAATTTATTAAACCTTTAGTTTCTATAACAGTTAAAAAACATTTATGTATATTTTGTCAACAGTAACAGTGACATTAAAATTTAATTTATTCAAATAAAACTACATATAAAAAAATCAGGCATATTTGTGAAATTAAATGTAAAATGATTATTGTAGAGCTAAACCTAAAAGCATCAGAGCTTTCAGGAAGAGTCTGGCCAGTTGGGACACCCGATGAAATTGTTTTCTGTAGTGACTTCTGTATGTAATGATTTTTTTGCTGTAGACATTTGATTTAAGCCAGTGTTTTTTAAACTTTTTTGGTCACATAACTCTTTTGAAAGTACCATAAATACTCTCTTCTAAAATTCCTGCTTATTCAACTCACCTAAGAATATATATATATATATATATATATATATATATATATATATATATATATATATATATATATATATATATATATATATATATATATATATATATATTTTTGGATTTCTATTTTCTATATCTAATGCTAAACTATTTTGCCATGAATCAAGACTGGAAGAACTAGGTTTATAAAATTAATAAAAGAAATCAGAATTTCATAAATACAGTAATTTGTTTTCAAATATTTATTTAAAAATTTAAATTTATTATTTAAAAAATAGAAGAGACACACATTCTTATATCTATCAAGAGAAAAAAAAAAGGCAAATTATCAAAACTTAGTCAATTTGTGAAGTACTGCTTCATGTATTCACTACTGTTAATTTTCTCTTTGGCCTTATTGCACATTGGATTTAAATTCTACCTATGCAATGTTGGAATCTAATTCATTCACTCAAATTCCAAATGCTGTTAGATCAACACGTCATTTATTTTAGCAAAAAAAAAAGGCACTTAAGGTATGCAGATTTTTCAAAAAGCCCTTATCTTTCCCTATAATACAGTATTTTTTCCTATGGGTTATACCATGAAGATTCTAGAAGACGCTTTTGATAAAGTGCCCATTGACACCATCCTTCATGCTCTTGACAGGAAAGGTGTTGATATGACCATTTCTCACTGGATCAAGAATCTGTTATCTATCAAGTATATCTGTGCTTCTTTACTTGGTGATAACATGACGGTTCATGCTCTTGCACGTTGTCCGCAGGGAGGTGTTCCTTCACCAATTTTATGGTGTCTAGTTGTGGACTCTCTTTTGGAGAACATAACTAGTTCTGGCTTATCCTGTATTGAATATACTGATGATGTTATAATTGTTGCTAGAGGCAAGTTTGGTAATACTGTCTCTGACATTATGTCTGGTACCCTTAGGAGTGTTGAGTCATGGTGCAATAATGCAGGGCTCTCTGTTAATTTGCAAAAGACAGCCATGGTTGCCATGGTTGCATTTACCAGAAAACATATTCTCAACCTCAGAGACATTTAATTCTTTGGTCAGAAGCTTATCTGTTCTAAAGAAGTAAAATTCTTAGGAATTTATTTCGATATGGGCCTTAATTGGAAGAGACACTTTGATTACTGTGTGACTAAAGCCAGAAAAATTTTCTGGTCATGCAGAAGTGCTATTGGAAAAACCTGGGGATTGAATCCCAGGGCTATCCATTGATTCAGTCTATGGTGATCTGTCTCATCATTACCTATGGCTCTATTGTCTGGTGTGTGAAACTGCCAAGTTAGATTTAATTAGGCTCCAAAGGATGGTTTGTATTGTAGTCTCTGGGTGCATGAAAACTACTCCCACTGCAACTCTTGAACTTTTGCTCGGACTGTATCCTCTATACATGCATTGAGGCTGAGGCTCTGAAATGACTCAAATATTTGGGTCATTGGAAAGATTACTCAATATATTTGTCTTGGAGTAATCTTAATAGTAATGTTATGAATCATCCATATCTCTATATGCCATCTGATGGCATTCTTGTCAGGTATATCTTTGACAAGCTTTATGACATTCAGGTTCCCTTCACTGATTGACTGGAGGAAGACTCCTATCTACAATAAGAAGTGCATTGTATGGTACACTGATGGCACCAAGCTAGATAGTAGCACTGGTGCCGGAGTATGCTGTCTAGATGATGGTACAAAACTGTTTTACCCACTTGGCAGCTATGCTACTGTTTTTCAGGCTGAGGTCTTTGCTATTCTAATGTGTTGTATAATTTGCTCTGACAGAAATTACAGGCGTGGCCAAATCTATATCTGCTCCAATAGCCAGGCTGCTCTTATGGCTCTAGGGAAGTCTACTATAACCTCTTCCCTTGTTTGGGAGTGCTATACTGCACTTTGTAATATCACCAGCAACAATCAAGTCACACTTTACTGGGTGCCTGGGTATTCAGGCATTCCAGGTAATGAATTGGCTGATGAGTTGGCTAGAAAAGGTTCGAGCACACCCTTTGTTGGTTCAGAGCCAGCTTTGGGTGTCTCTAATGAACTGATCAGAAGAACTGTTTATGATATCTTTAGAAAGCAAAAGTGCAAGAACTGGAGCAACATCAAGGGCCAAAGGCAAGCAAAAAAACTGAACTGTAAGTGCCCTAGTGTGCATTATAGGGAGCTATTTAAGCTCAATAGAACTGGCATTAGAAAGGCTGTTGGGCTCCTTACTGAGCACTGTAACCTTAAAAGACACCTAAGTATTATGGGTGTCACTAAGGACCAGATCTGTAGAGGCTGTAAGTACAGCGAAGAAACTGCCACACACGTACTTTGGAGTGTGAAGTGTTTTCTGCCCATAGGTTTGAGCATTTGGGTCGACATGTGATTGAGCCCTGCGAATTACGGGATATTCCTGTCAAGTGCCTGTTGATCTTTGCTTCAGCTACTGGTCTCTTCTCTTAGGGACTGTTTCATCCTTTGGGGAAAGTACAACAGACCTCTGGTCGCTGTGCTAGACTCTCTTTGAGTCACCCACCTCTTAGTCATGTCATGAAGATTCTATGAAATGTGTACATGAGAGCTTTAACACTGCCATCTAGTGGTAATTCTATCACTTATTTCTAAGCTTTTAAGTTGAGATAAAAATTCAGATTTTTTTACTAAAAATTTTAATAAATTTATAGTAGAGGCTGTAAAATTTTAATAAATTTATATAACTAAAAAAATAATTTGGGGTGTTTACTCAAGGCAGCCACATGTCCCACCATCCTCTCCCAATAACCACTAATTGGCGGTTATTGGGAGACGGTGCTGCCATTTGTGAAAATTGCCTAGAAAAAAATAACCTTTCATTTGCCAAAATAAATTCTTTGTTTTGAACATATGTTACATTATAAAAGCAAGTAATATCTTGTACATACTTTTATTTTCCATTTTGCTGTATTCATTCAGATATGTATAATATATGTAATTTTTTGCAATTTTTTACAATATTTTGATATTTTTTGTAGTTTGTAAATATAAAAAAAGAAAATACTTTTAAGGTATATAAGCATATTTAGAAGTTTCAAATAAGATCCTCTATATATTTATTCAATTTAATTTTAAAAAGTTGTATTAATTATTTATAATTCAATTGATAGCTCCATCGGACCCAATGATACCAGTTACGAACAAAAAGTCCACCATACTAATTAAGGGTTAAATGAAACTAAGTACCAAAGAAATGGACGATTATATGTAAAATGGTCATTGTAGAGTTAAGCTTATAAGCATGGGAGCTTCCAAGAAGAATTTGGCTTTTGGGGCACCTTGCGAGACATGATGGTGGAATATTTCTTGCAATGGTTGTTGTATGAAATGATTTTAATTTATTGTATAATGCAAAATAATTTACTACTCAAGAAGCCAGCAAATTTTTCAATTTATTTTTCCAAATTTTTACTTTCCTTATATACATAATGTATATTACATTCCTTATATACATAATGTATATTACATTCCTTATATACATAATGTATAAGCAAAGTATTGTGACGGGGTCGAAAATTCGAATTCGAGTTTTCAACAGTAGAGCACATTTCAAGCATCCCTGATCACGAATCAAACATTTTTGAAGTGATGTCTGTGTGTGTGTGTGTGAAAGTATGTGTGTGTGTGTGTGTGTGTGTCAGTGAGTCTGTGGAGACGGTAACTGACAAACGAATGGACCGATTTGAACGAAATTTGGTACAAAAATCACGATCCGTAAACACTGGAAGCCTATTGTTTTTATACACAATCGAATGTTCAGAACCCCCCCTAAATTTTCGAGTGAAATTTTGAAAAAATCGTCAAAAAATCAAAACCGCTAATAAAGTTATGCAAATAGACATTTCTTACGTAATGTTTCATTAGAAAACGATTGACATAAATTTTAGAACGCTAACATGAACCATTCTCGAGATATTGCACATTTTTCAAAAAAATTATTAAAAAGTTATATAAAATAAAAAAAATATTTCCTATTGAGAAACATGTCCACTTTTCATATGTAATACCATACGATAAATTGGGTGACATCATTCTCGTGGATCTAGCTCGTTCCATTCATGAAAAAAGATACTTTGCGTAATACTTTTGTATTTGAACGCCAATAGTCATTTACTGCTGTAAGAATAACTTATTTCTCCGTCCATAATGCTTGGAGAGATTTTGGCGACGAATTTGGCGGAATGTCGCGGCGACATTTTTAATTGTTGCCAAATTAACGAAGATCTCGCCACGTTGATAAAAATGTTGCTAAATCAATGAAAATGACGACTAATTGAAGAAAATTCAATATTTTGGAAAGAATATAAGTTATCTACTATAAGAATAACATTTTTTTAACTGTAAAAGTAGTAAATTCATTGCATTATATAAGGAAAGTCATGTGTTGCTCACATCAGATTTTTTACTGTAAGTTCAATAAATGTGTATTGTATAACATTGTTTCTGCTTAAATTCAGAGTCTGCTGTGTCAGTTATTTAAATTTGGCAATATAACCAAAATTTTGTCTCAGAAAAGTTGACAATTAATAATTTTTTATTCACTGAAGGCACTGTCCCAAGGTGCTCTACCTGGTGATCTTGGGATAACAGATGGGCTGTGAAAAAACACTATTTATTAATTATGTAAAAAACATTCAAAGTGAATTATATTTTTATCTTATGAAGATGTATTTAATATATGAGATAAGTGTTTGATTAAGATAGAATTATAAAAATCAATAACTGACAAGTGTCCTAAGGTGCACCACTCGTTTAACATGTTAGAGTTAGTACACATATAGAATGAGTACAACATTATAATTCTTTAAAAAGCACTACTTCAGTATTGAGATTGACAGAGAAAAAACAGTGATCTATTTGAATCCAACATTGCTTAACACAAAAAACATGTAAAAAAAAAATGCCTTTTCCACATTACTATTCAATTTATTAGTGTAACACCAAGATTGCATAATAATGGCATAAAGTAGGGCATACCTGAAAAAGCCATGTCTGCAATGACAGCTCGTCGGCGTACCTTGATGCTGGAGATATTGTTAAACATAACATCTGTCACTAGAAGAGCCAAACTTCCTAGAAAGGCAATAACCCCTATTCCTGTGCCAAAATTGCAAGCATTTATGTCGTTGTTGTACAGACACTTGTCGTTCATCCATCCTTCAGATCCAATACATCCAAATACAACAATAGAAAATACCTGGAAAATGAAAGATTTGTATCTAAGGATTTAACAGTTTTGTAAAAATAATTTCTTTTAAATAAATAAATATTATGAAAATATATTGTTACACATATAATATATATATACATAGTGAAAACAATATTTGCATATACATAGTAAAATAAAATATATGCATGATATACATAGTGAAAATATTATATATATGATATACATAGTGAAAATATTATATGCATATACATAGTTAATACAAAAATATCTGTGGGAAACACACGACTTTCTATACAGATTCAAATTCATTTTCTTTTTCCAAACATTAATGAATTTCATCTCATACAATAACACATCAACTGGATACTTATTTAAAATTACATTATTATGCATCAAAGTTGTAGGTTTAAAATAATATTCTTCCTTTGGTAACTTGTAGCATTTTGAAATGATACCAAGTCAACCTCCAAAATTGAAATATATCAAGAGTGATTTATTAGTGTAATGAGCATGATTTCATAACACAATAAAATGTATATAAACAAATAGTAATATTCTGTGTCAACAGAAAAAAGATCAACCAAAATAAACATTTAAGGTAGTATATAGATTCAGACAAATAAGAGAAATTGATTTTTTTTTCATTGTATCTTGAAAAAGCATTAGTTCAATTATACAGATTGATGAAAAGTACAAGATTGACAAAATCACGAGTCCAAAATTTTTCGCTCATATCTAGTTGCAGTGAGATTTAAGCCCCCTGTCATTTGTTTCCTTTATTCCATTTTGTTTCTTTTAAGTTTTTTTGAATGGCTGCGGAAAATATTGGCTAACATGAGGTTGTGTGTATGCATGAGGGTGGGAGGTTCATTTTGGTATTTATAAGATGTTTGCAGAAGAGAGTGCCAATATATAAATTAGTTAAATTGAGCTGAGATTGTTGAAATTAAGATTAGGTTTCAGTTTTTATTTAAATTATGTTTGTCAGGGGAAGGGGACAATTTTTTATTCGAGAAGGGGGTTATATCACACCCATTGTAATGGTGTATACGAATTGCATACAATTTTCACTGTTATTTATATGAATAAAATTTATTTATTTTGTTATTTTATATAAGTATGCACATTGTCTGCAAGTTGCATTCGGATTGGTGAATTACTGTGCATGATTGCACATACATTTAAACTAAAGAACTCTGTCTACTTTTAGATTAATGCATTCAATTAATCCCTGCTTTATTTACTGGAATAAAAATTGCTTTTAGGACTTAATATCAAAGTCATCATAATTCATAAGCAGTAATCACATTTCACAGCTCTTAACATTATATACCTATTTGGTCTATCATAATCTATCACTTTGTACCAACTGACAGTAGTTATTCAAATTTTGTTGAAAAATCAAATATATTGTAAAATAGTTATGTTTCCTTAGTTGCAAAGAAACAGTTTTTCTATTGACTTAGGACATCAGTTAGAAACTTAGACTTAGGACATCAGTTAAGAAATTAGGACATCAGTTAGGTAAAAGAACACTTTCCAGGCAAAGAAATAATTTTAAAATGAAATTTATACAGTTGTTCTTTTAGCTTAAAATATCTCTAACTATGTGATGAAGTTTGATTAAAAAATTTACAGATAGAGAGGCTAAGTTCAGGGAATATTCTGATGCAAATTTTATCATAGTGAAGGACAGAATAACAGGAATTAAAAAAACCTATTTCTGTCTGTCATGGCTCGATATATTAACATATATTTTCACTGGTTTGTTAACCATAATAAGAAGCAGGTTTACGGCAAAAAAGTTTCCGATTATGATAATTTTGTAATTTTTTTTCTCATGACATCAACTATGCAAATTTTGATTCCTCATATGGTAACAGAAGTAGGAATGATTGTTTTTGAAATCTCATTAAAATGTTGCTATTCAGAGATAACATGCTACACTTGTATCACAATAATTATAAGAAAAAAAAAAATATGTATCTTTTTCTGATTTTGTACCCATGTTATTTTAAAATATTTCGTAAATGTTTTTTAAAAGTTTCTTTTTTCAAGTAAACAACAGCTTAGTAACACAGATAAATTGAATGCATTTGGCTTAAATATGTATTAAACTATTTTGATTGATACCATTTACATCCATATGATAGTTCTAATTATCAATCTCAATCATATACTATTATCATTGCTTAGAGGAAATATTGTTAGTATAAACATCTTAAATCCAATTAATCGATTTCCAATTATGAGTATTATTAAAAATTCAATGCTATTCTAGTCTTCACATACTTAATCCACACAAAATTCGATAGTAGTAGGTACATTTGTTCTTATTGTGTCAATATCTCAGAGGTATAGGCACACACACACAGGGAATGTTTGAAGAGTCTATAAATTGGTCATTCCGGTTATGACCAGATATGTATGTCATGACTGTTTGTTGGTTATCTGGTTACCCAGCAGATAAAGACAGAGAGGCTATCCATGACTATTCTGTGCAGTTTCAGACATCATATTCAGCAAAACAAGTTTCCTGCACACCATGTGGTCACATAACCGTGATGACCGAAGAAAAATCTCTGTCATTCTGATTATAGCCGGATGATCACCGAAACAAGTTTTCAAAAGGCCCTTGACAGAGCAGTTATGATCCAGTTTTCAAACGCTCTGATCATGACTGGTGATTGCCGGTTATTTGGGAAGAAACTTCCAGAGAGAGAGGTTTTGAATCTTTTATTTTTAATTTGCTTTGTGGAGAGTGGTTTTTTTTTTTTATTGCTTTACGGATAGCATGTTCGGTGAATTGATTAGTAATGGGCATTTATTAGAATACTGGGTGATACGTTCTAGTCTATAAGTATATATGGTAATTTAAAATGTGAATTCTTGGCATAGGAAACTTTGTCTTAGATGGAAGGTATTGGAACTTGAGATGGCCATATAACATTTTAAAATGAAAATAATTAATAAATTTTTGATTATTTGCAAAAATTTGAAAAAAAAAAAGTAATTTAGTCTACTCATTAATTTGAAGACAAATTCCCAGCACAGAAAGTAAGTTGGCATTAAGTTGGAAGTACTGATCTTGAGATGGCCATACAACATTCCAAAATGCAAAAAAAAAAATATTTTTTTTTTTTGCATTTGGATTTTTCTGCATTTGTAATTAATTGGTAAGATTTCTCCAGACTTATATTATTAGCTACAAAATATAAATTCTTTCTGGACTTTTCCCCAAATATGGCTTGATAGTCAAAATGCCAGGTTGCAAAAGTTTAGGTAGAATGAAGTTGGTTCACATAAAATCCCTTGGTAAATATAGATCAGCAGTTTTATTGTGGGATTGGCCAGTGGCATATGCAGGATAACGGTTTGAGGGAGAGGGGGGGGGGGGGGGGGGGAGGTCTGAAGATGGTTTTTTGGGGTGGGAGTCTAATACCACATTGAAGAGCAGAATGCTATCAAGAACCAAACATTTTTCAGAAAAAGAAAATTGCCTTTTACCTTCCACAGGGTTAGCAATTTAGTAGAATAGGTGAAAATACAAGCATGCTTCATGTTTGGCATTAAACAAGCAGGCTTATCAAAATTGGTGAGAAAAATGTACAAATTCTACAAATTACGCACCAATTACACACATCATTTTTTTGCAGCAGCTAACACCATGCAGTATGAATTACTTATGGCTAACAAATATGAGGAAAGCATATTTTCTTGAATTCATATATACACTGTCCATCATTTTATTACAAGTTCTAATGCAAATGAAACATGTTATAAAATACACATGCAAAAAAAAAATCTATTGAAATTTATCACTTTCAATTATAAAAGAAATATATATATATATATATATATATATATATATATATATTATACAATATATATATAATAATAGTTTGAAAATCCAATGATAGAATAGAGAGAAGTTGCAATTCAAAAAACCCTAACTTTAAAATATGCCTACATAATAAAAAGAAGTATTAAATAGAGAATTATTAATCAAATGGAAAATAAAATGCAAATTTCTGGTCATCAAGCTGAAGATAATCAACAAATATCAATGGAATGGAATCGATAATTGAAAATCAAATAAAATCCAAGCATTAAAGCTATATACATGGAAAAGCACTAGGCCTAAATATATGAATTGTTCATTTTGAAAAAGCTCTTCTTCAAGTCCAAGTATTTAATCAAAATGAACACAAAATGTATGTTTCTGATATTAGAGATAGATTATAACTATAAACTCTAATATATATATATTATATACATATCAAGTTTGAAATTTTTGTTAGTTTTCATTTACTACCAATTTAATTTTCTTTCCCAATTTCTTTGAGGGGGTGGGAGGATAATGGGAGTTATAGCTCCATTATTACCCTCTGGCGTATATCATTGTAATTGACAGGATAAATTGAATGTTCTAAATTTCTCAATTTTGGCTAAGTTTTAAATTTAAAATATAGTAATATATTTCATAATTATTAGTAATGTGTTCAAAAATCATATGACTCTGATTAAAAACTACTAAAAAATTAAAAAAAAAAATTAATTCACTTATGTGAAATTAAATTAAAATTGTTTCTGCATACATAAAAGATTTTTCTAAAAGAAAAGATGAATGAATTGGCAGTTAAATTTGTATTACATTAATTAAATTATTACATTAAGCTGAGACAGGATCTGTCCGTATAGTGGGTGGACAGCGGGTGTCTAATGAGAAGCGGTTTGCGGGTGGTGTTAACACCCAAACTCAATGCAGAGCCTCAGTGTATAGAGGGGTCTACATGCGAATAAAAGCATATTGGAAATTGGGAAGATCAAGGAAACTGTGGGAAGAGAGCCAGAAGTTAAATTTTGTAGCAGGGCTTAATCTATTACACCACTGCAAATAGAAGTTGTGTATAGTTTTCAAAAAGAAAGTGACTCCAGAAAGCCATTTAAGAAATGACTTGCAGTATTCAATTCTACAGTTGAAGAAGAATTCTTCTAATATATCATATATATTTATGTAATAATTTTGCCAGTTTTCAATACTCATGTATGTAATAAACATACTTTTCATACATATGAAAATCTCGTTAACATGTTTTGTATATCCATTTTAGTGCCCTATTAAAAAATGTTCATGTATAAATCTGTCCACATATCAGATATACACATAAACATCTTTCTGAAAATGTTCAGGTCTTAAAACATACTTTTACTTCAAAATAAATCTAAAATTATGAACAATACTTTAGTTATAATACAACAGTACAAAAAAATAATAGTAAAGTAGGTAAGACTTACAGTAAACTTAAAATTTATGCAAAAATATATGATGTAGTAACCAATAAATGTGTTTTATGATCCTATAGGTAAGAAATATTTACTTTTCTAATTAATTAAAAATTCTACATTGCTATGCCAAATAAATTTTATGCAACTACTGCTGCTACATATTTCCCATTTTCACTAATTCTTGATGCCATCATTCTAAAGTAGTACAATAGTGTAATCTATGACTGCACTAAAATTGCTGTCATCATAGCCTGAAATGCCTTTTAGATGGAGTGAAATGGTTTGCATAGACACTATGTACAAATAATTCACAGCCCAATTTTTTTTAACGCATCTATATAAATAAAATTGAAAATCTTTCTTTGGCATGTGTGTGCGTTGTTGTTGTTGAGATCCAGACCGTCCGACCTACCAGAAAGGTGTAAGGTAACTGTTTGTAACCGTCCGACCTACCTGAAAGGTGTAAGGTAACCAAACGGGTTACCAATATGTAACCCTTTTGGACAGCCGGGAAGTACACGTGTGTGTGTGTTTATCTCATCATCATGGGAGAATCTGTAATGAATTTCATGAAATTTTGTGGGTAGCCATGAAATAGTCCCACTTAACATTTAGTCCATGTTTCGAATTTCTAGTTCCAGAGGCTGTCAAGAAATTATTAAAAAACCAACAATTAAACCTTTTATAGGGATAGCATTATGCTGACTATATTTTTTTCACTAATTTATTTGAAAAAAATTATATCATGTCAATTGGCAACAGATTTAAATCCAATGTGTTTATGTGGCAGTTGTTTTTTATTATATATTTTTCAATTTAAATAATAAAGAAATAAATGTATATACAATAAATTCTTATCGAAATTGCATTTTTGACTAGATTATAACAATCGCATTCTTCAGGGTCAAAGATTCAGAGGATTATTGATGTTTTCAATTTATTGTCATCTGTTTTATTTTGGAAAAAGATTTTTGAAACTCATATTGCAGTACGGGTAATCTTCTACTAATACACAGTTATATCTTCTAATCGACAAGAATATAGCAGCATGGGTATATTTTTCCATAAAATTTTAGCACTTTGTTTTTGGCATATATTGATTCAATTTCAAATTTTTTGTAAATTCTTTTATAAACTGGATCACAATGTTTCATTCTTCTGATCTGCCTGAGAAGATAGTTCTGCATAGCGAGAACAGAGATTCTTAAACTTCTTTTTAGAAGCATTAATTTAAATATTTTAATAGAATGTTTTGAGTAACAATGTCATTTAAAATACTATAGGAATTTGCATATAATTGTGAATTTTAAGTTTCTTCATAATGTATATTCCATACGTAGAACTGGTATACTGCTAGTATCGTACATGTCAATGGCTTTTAAACACTTTTTTGACAGCATAACTCAAAGAGAAAAGCAAGATGTTCACTTAATTCTTTTTGTAATGTTTGGTTTTGTGATATAATTCAGGGCTTGATAGTAATAGGTGAAAAAGTAAAAGTAACAGTGTTATTTGTTTATTTTTCTTTTAATACAGGTCCACAAGTTAATTAGAAAAAATGGGCAATAGTGCATCTGGTGTGGTACGTATAGAAATACCTCAAAATTTTACTAATACAAATTCCAAAACTAATTTTACCAATATGTAACCAAAACATTTTCTTGTGATCTCTGCTAATAAGGCATTTTACTGTTTAGATTATTTTAGACAGCAGTTAGACTATTTTTATATCTTTTTATAATTTATTAAAGTTAAAAAGCCTTAAGGTTAATCTCATAACTGGCATAGCACCTTTATTTACAGCATTGATATGCTAATAAATGTTGGCGATGGCAGGTATGTGTATTATAAATTTCTTTTAATGGGTTGAATTTAAAAGATATATTTATAGGCTAGGTTAAAAAATATGATGTGATATTGTGTTAATGTCTAAAATTCATTGAATTAGCTGAAAAATATAAAATATTTGGCAACATTTGAAGGTTTAAATGCAATTAGAACACACTTAAACCTTACAGTATGACACAAACATACGAGATGTGGAAAAATAATAATAATAAAATATTGGAATATGAATTATATAAATTGCTTCCTGTATTTTGTGAAGTAAACAAATTCCAATTTATGGTGAAGAATATGAAATATTTATAAATAAATATATATCAATGTGTATTACAAATTTCTCGAATTCTTTGACAGAATTAGGAAAATCATACCTAAATGTAACACCTGCTTTCCACATTTTAAATATTAATAAAATATTTTGGAGTCTAGGAAATTTTATGATACAATCAAATTTATTCAAGAAAATTTTAAAAGAATTCTCATTTCTCTTAAAAAGAAAGATAAAACGAAATTTATTGTCAAAATAAAAAAATATGTTCTTGCTTATGTCTTAGCTTTTCTTAAATTAAGCTTCTAAAATAAACATTGTTAAAGATAATAAAATATTACTACTATTCACGTAATTAATTAATCTTAAAGTGTGATTTCCATTCATATAAAATGAAATAAACATAGATGCACACAAATAACAGGAGTTAAGATGACCTTTTCCTGTTTTTCAAGATTACTTAAAACATGTATAAAGGAAATTTTAATAAGCCTTAATCTAATTAGAATCTAAGTTTAATAAATGTATAGAAAAATAATCCTTTGGGTATGTGTAATTTAAAGAGACTGCAGTAAAATCCAAAGAATATTTCGAATATATCCCATCATGCAATCACTATGGCTGGCTGTACGGATCAATAACAAACATGGCCAGTGTTTGGTTCTACTTCCAATGGATATAATGACAATTCCAGCACACACAGAAAACCAGAATTTTTTCCATGGTCTTACCCAACATAAAGTTCTTATAATCACATGAGGTTTCGTTAAAATTGATATAGGATCTGTACCAGATCCAGCTTTCCCCGCACCATAGGCACTACCAACTCCACCGTTCATATTTGTCACCGGCTGAATTCTGGGAAAAATCGAGGTTGCCGGTTTTGACATCTAGGTGGCCGCCAGCGGGTAGAACGTTAAATAATAATAAAAAAAAAAATACTCGCCAATTAATAAGTGCTTAAATTAACAAAAACTTGCTGTACGATAGATATGTAAATAGAAACTTGTGTACAATAGACAATAGTATAATATTAAATTATAGTTCGTAAAACATTCTTTTATATGTCTTTGCAAAAATAAGGAATTTAGGAAAAGGAAATGAAAGTGCAATGGAAATTAGATCAAGTATGATTTGAACAATCCCCCCCCCCCCCCCCCCACCTTTGATTGATTTCAATAAATTATTACAGTGCGTTTTATTAAATTTTATATCTGTGTATAATTATTTTTAGCATAGCTATTCTTTATTTTAGTGTATTATTATCACTTTGAGAATCTGCACACCTGTTTGATGGCAAATTACCAGTTCCACGTAGTAAGAAGAATTGGGTCACTTTTCATTACAATATGTTTTTTTCTTGGAATCTTTGAAATAATGCATCCTTTTATTTTCCTTACAATATATAGTTTATGTACAATATAATTACAATACATAGTATACGTACAATATAATTACAATATATTAATACGTACAATATAATTACAATATATTAATACGTACAATATAATTACAATATATAGTATACGGACTATATTTTCTTGAAGAAAATAAAGGACAAACCCCACCTGGAACGGATAGTTGAAAATTAAGAAAAGAAAAATTGTTTATTATTTTATTTTAATATCTTACAAAAGAATATTCCGGATAAAAACTACGAAACCTTTTACATTTTATACATTTTATCAAAATTATTCATTGGATAAATTACCAAAATTATTCGTAGAATAATTTTGGTCGCAACAAATCGCCATCGTAAATATTTTAATTTCTTTTTATTTGAAATAAAGAATACGCTTTCCAAAATTCTAAAAGAAAAGAAAAATGTAAATCAAAAAATATTCTAAAAAATTTTAGCACTAAATTTCTATAATTTAAATGCTATAAAAAATAATGAGATATTTTTTTTTTAATAAAAAGGAATCTAGAAGACAGTTTCTCAAAATAAAGGACAGTCTTTTTAATAAAGAAGGATCGCTTTCCTTAGCGCATATCCATATCCATGGAACAGTTTTACGCTTTTTACGTGCTCGTCAGCATGGAATAGCCGATACCTGAAGTGACAGCAAGAAAATGTACTATGTGCTTGCTACAATTTTGATAATTTCAATGGAGACTGACAAATTCAGTTCTACAACACAGCCGGTTTCAAATGTCTTCAAAAGAGGTAAAGCTTAAGCTTCACAAGGTTGCAACAGCCAAGTTCATACTCACAGGACAAGCTGTGAAGGACGTTGCCAGCTCTTTTTTCTTTTGTGATTTTTTCAGGTATCCGTTATTTGTACAATAAGCAAAAACTTGGCTATAGACAGAGATTAATTTAATTCTCGGCTCTGCAAAAAGGGAGATAGAGATAGAGATAGATATGCCCAAAGGGAGATATTGCACTAGGACGACCCGAGTTCAATTCCCAGCTCCGTCCAGACCGTCCCCGTGCTCACGTGGAGTACGAGCACGATAATATGTGTGGTCCTTTAGAGAGGTTGGTGGCAGGGGAAGGAGGGTACGGTCCGTGTGGATGTCGCCCCCCACTGAGTTCAGGTCTAAATTGGGTGGTACATTTCAGACCTGTTATATTTTTAACACTTTACAACATAGTTGAAAAGTGTTTATGACTTTGTTCATTCTGTCTGTCTGTCTGTCCTTTAGCACGATAACTGCCGTAAACATGATTTTATGAAAATGAAATTTTAGTACGTTGTTCAGACGGTCTGTGGGACCTATGGGAATATAAATGAATGATATCACCCAATTGGTTTTGGATTGAACCCGGGTTGAAAAAATGAAATACATTGAACCCTTTGGGATCTAATTTTTCAAACATTTTTTAAGCGAATTTAAAATTCACAAGTTGCTTCGAAAGTTTTAGGAAATATTCAAATTATCCCATAAAATATATATATAAAAAAATTTCAGCAAAGTATATTCAGTAGTTTTCTAAATAAAAATTAAGATAATGATCACACCCTTTATATGAAGAGATCACGTGACCCACTTTAAAATAAAATATGGCATCCAGCTTGTGTCAAAATCGTGATTTTTAAAGTTCTTTTTAATTCATATTTAGTGTTGCATCCGTCCTAAAACCGCTTTATTTTTGCTTAAATTCTGTGCATCTGAAGAACGCAATTACAATATATTTGAGTTTAAATGATCATCAAACTTTGATTATTTCTACAACGAAGCCTAATTTTCACTTATGGAGAATGTAAACAGCAAAATATGTATAATGAGTTGCATAAGAATTGCTGCATTTCTTTAACGCAAAAATTATTTAGCTCATGGTGTCTGCAATATAGCTGATATGAATGAAACATTCATTGATTTTGCACAGAGAACCAGACGATTTTTTCGATGAAGTTTTAAGCATAAAGTTAAATTACTTGACTTCCATGATTTTAAGTTTTTAAATAAAATAAATTATTATAGTATTGGGATGAATGAAAGGAATAGAAAAACGTTTATGAATGAAATGCTACTTTTATAGAGAGAGCCAGTAGATTGATATTTCGATGACGTCATTTGAATAAAGTTCATTTGTTTTCGATGAAGTTTTCAAATATAATAAATTATTGTAGTATTTGATAATTTTAAAAATATTACCGAGGAATGTATCGCATTTTAGAGATGTTTAAACCAGACAATTTATATTTCAATGCCGTCATTTGAATGAAGTTAATTTTTTTCAATGAAGTTTTAAGTTTTCAAATATAATAAATTAATATAGTATTGTGATAATTTTAAAACTATTACCAAGAAATGTATCGCATTTTAGAGATGTTTATATAAAATTGCATTGAAGCTGGAAAGTGTTTCATAATCAATATTTTATGCATGATTGATCTTTCTTGTTTAATCAATCGAAGAATTTGACGTTTCCCGAGAGTGAAATATCTTAGCAATAATTCTGTGGCCATTCTTATGCGAGTGTCATTGAAGATTTTCAGAAGAAACATTCATGCTTTCAAAATACCTAACAATTCAACAATTACGAAGTTAGTAAAGCGTTTTCGAGAAACTGGATCTGTTACAGACAAAGCGAGAACAGAAAAGCTTTCCTTTTTTTTTAAAATCTAAAATAGAGACTGTGTTGCTGAAGCTTCTCAATGAATTGTTCTGAAACTCTTCAATAACACTCCCACAAGAATGGCTAGAGAAATATTGCTCAAAAATAAAAATGGTTGTACTCTAGGATATTTAAATTTTAGAATTTGAGATATTGATGGATAAGCACGGTTTAAGACCTCCTGAATCAATTTCGATCACTTTTGAAAAGATGTTTTTGTATAAGTGTTTGTGAGTATGTATACATGTGTGTGTGTGTGTGTGTGTGAGAATGTGTGTGTGTGTATGTGAGAATGTGAGTGTGTGTGTGTGTGAGAATGTGTGTGCGTGTGTGTAAATGTGTGTGAGTGTGTGTGAATGTGTGTGCGTGTGTGAATGTGTGAATGTGTGTGTGTGTGAATGTGCGTGTGTGTGTGTGAATGTGCGTGTGTGTGAATGTGCGTGTGAATGTGTGTGTGTGTGTGTGTGAGGCGTTGACACGGTAACTCAAGAAAGAATGCACCTATCACTATAAATTTCTACATTTAAAACGGAGCTGCTGTTGTATTATAAAGATCAGATTGTCAGTAAATTTTTATAAGTCGCAATTTTAAAATCGATCCCGTCTTCAAAAAACGAAAAGGATATATATTTTTAAAGTTCACGAAAATTCGTCTATTAAAAATACGTGTTCCGTTCGAAATTTGTTTGAAAGAAAATTTTTCGATCTTCCCGATGGTGTTAAGATGGAAATTCTGCAATAATATTTTCGATCATTAAAGAGCAGATTTGTGCGGAAATAGCTCAAAATGACGGAAGAGTTGATCAGTTTTCGATGGAAGAGTACTACGTTTCAAGCAATCCGAAGCTGGAATGGAACGTTTTTGAGGTGATGTCTCTGTGTGTGTATTTACGTTAGTGTGCATTTTGGATTTTGACGCCAAAGAATTCACCAATAGTTATTTATTTCACTGAACATTAATTATATATAGAGTGCTGTTTAGGCAAATGGTCTGCCAAACCTTCGATCTGAGATTAGAGCTGCAAATAACCAGGAAATTTTTAGAAGCGAGAATGAGCCCGGGAATTTTGGGGAATAAACCGAGAATTTTGTAATCATTGGAAACTTTGGGAAGAAACTAATTCACACACTTTTTATATGCTCTGGCTAATCCGGCATATTTACGCAGTTTAAACCATAATGGTGAATCGCCATTTAGATACATTTACTAAATCTTTGTATCAGTTTAAAGGTAAAGTTTATAAAATTAAACTTTTGAAAATTTTAAATTACAAACATTTTGTTGAAAATATGCAAATTATATTAATCATAAAATTGTTAAAATGTTATTGGGACTAATATAGATTTCTTATTATCTTCCAATATTAAATAAATATGAATGAATTAATCACTTTGCAGTAAGTATTTCATCGTGTGGAGTGTTTTTACTTTTAAAATATTTACAAATGAAATTACAATTTATTTATTGAATTATTATTCATTTTCATATGTAATAAGAAAGTTATATAACTTGAATATTTTTCTGGGATCTAATAAATCTTTCTCAATTTTCCATGCTTTAGCTATTTACAATTCCGAATGCAAAAAATAAATATTAGTTTTGGGTTATATACAGGGTGTTCTAAAAACATTGACCTCAGCTTTTATTCCTTAAATGTTGATCTTAGACATATATAATAAATTACAAAGTTGAGTAAAAAAAGGTACAGAATTTTATGAAATCGATTAAAATTTTCAAGGGAATTAAATTTTAAGAAATACAAAATTTAAATTTTATAAGGCCCCCGTACAAAACATTTCCAATGAATCAAATGTGCCCCATACACTAATAAGATGATGTACAACACACAAGATATAAAATCACAAGTTTTCCATTTTTAACATCCAATTCCTATTTACAAGATCCAATGTACATGCACTCTATATTTCCACTGTTTTAATTAATATAATATATTTGCAATAATCTCAAAACTTCTGAGATAAAACGAAGTATATACAACATACTATATATACAACATACTATAACATTACTTTTTACAAATCAAACAAGAACAATTTAAGATTTTAATCAAAATAAAATCAACAAAGCAGGAACACTTTTCCATATAACGCTAAAATCATAAATCAATTTCTCTTGAGAGAAGATTTTTAACAATTTCAATGACAGCATTTTTAGATATAGTACCTTTACATAAATTTGTTAAAGATACATCTTTAAAGTTAAGGAGAAAATATTAATTATAATATTTTCTCCTATATCTCTTATAAAATATTAATTATAATATTTTCCCAAATTTCACAATCATATATGCTGTGAATTGCAGTACCAATTTTTTTGCTACATCTTGTCCTTACCAAAAAATCTATGTTAGTAAGATTTGAAACAACCATGTTCTGTGAAGACTTCATTTAGTTTGAAATTTCCCATGATTCATTTGGTTGACACTCTGGGCAAATAAGAGTAAAGTACTCTTCCTTCTTCCTTATCCTTCCATCTGTCTTGCCAACACTTTACGCTCTATTTTCGAATCTTGTCTTTTATTTGGTCTCTTGAGAATCTGAAATTAAAATTTATTTCATTTAACTGTATAGCTCTCTTTGTACACTCATCAGCTGCCTCATTTCCTCTGACTCCAATATGGGCCTTGACCCAATGTAGATAAATTTTCCCACTATAGTTGATTATCCTACTCTTTAAGGATTCTATCATCTTATTTTGTATACTAGTATACTGAAGGAACTCAACGAAGTTAAGATTGATCTTGAGTCAGTAAATATATGAGCTTCATCATACTTTTCTTCATAGATTTGTTCAACGGCTCTTCAGATAGCAAACATTTCTGCATTATAAACTGTAGTTGTATCATTTAATCTAAATAGTTTTTCCATGATCATAATTTCCATCTGGAAAATTACAAAAGCGCATCCCACTTTATCATTCATTTTGGATCCATCCTTAAATATCTTTATTCTCGCCGTTTCGGGATAATTTCTATCCCATTTGAAGATTCTCTCAGTCCCAGGCAAAGCTTGGGAGTGAGTTATTTCCTCCAACTCCTGATGCTCCATATTGAATCCTTCTTCACATATGGGTTCTTTCCAATGAGTAAGTTTATACATATCTGTATCATATTTAATTTTAATGACCAAGGGAATACATCCTGCTAGTACCTGCATAGCAACGGTTGGTGTTGTTCTATAGCACTTTGTTATTGATAACATTGCTATCCTCTGCATTTCCTGAAGTTTATCGTTGATTCTTCTGGTATCCCTATACCAGACTTCCGCCCCACAATTTATAAACTTCTCAGTTGCCTTTAAATAGATTTCTTTAAGTACATTGGGTCCTAGACCCCAAGTTGCTCTTGTAAGTCTTTTAATTTTATGTTGAAAGTTAGCAAATTTTCCTTTCACTTCGTTCAAATGGGACGTCCAGTATAGCCTGCGGTTTAGAATAATTCCTAAATATTTAAGTTCTTTAGTATATACAATACGTTTATCGTTCAACTTAATGTTAGATAAGCATGTTATCAGTTTCCTATATATAAACATAGTATACCTTGTTTTATCTCTACTAAATTCTATTCCATATTTATTTGTCCAATTTTGTAATTTCATAATTGCTTTAGTGCCTATATCCCCTAAAAGGTAAGAGACAGTTGCATTAATGATGACAGCAATATCATCTGCAAATGCCTGTATCTGAATTCTATCGTCCTCAAAATCTGTCCTCAGAGCTTCATCAGCAACCATAATCCGTAATATTGGAGCCAAACTCGATCCTTGTGGGATTCCAATATTGCATTCCTTAAGTGTGTCATTTGATTCTATATGTATGAATCTGTCTTTCAGAAAATCACTGATAATTCTATGCAATACTATAGGTATCTTAAAATTTCGCAATAACTCTTTGACGTCTTCTCACTTGACTGTATTAAAAGCATTTTTAATATCCAAGGATATTAGGCAAGTAATTTCTTGCTTTTCTTTGTTAATATTTCTCATATTAACAATATTCTTCAATGCATCCAATGTACTCTTATGTTTGATAAACCCATATTGATTATCACAAATTTTATTTTTATTGTCACACATTAATCTATTCGTGATAAGTTTGTCCAACACCTTTCCCCAAATAGGTAAAAGGCAAATGGGTCTATAAGATTCCGGTCTCTCCGGATCTTCCCCCTCTTTATAGATTAATATAACTTTTGCTCTTTTCAAAATTTTTGGAAAACTACCAAATTTTAGGCACATACTCGTAATTTTGAAAAACCATGTTCTATTACAATTATATAACACTTTAATAATTTCAAGAGTAATGCCATTTTTTCCGGGTGCTTTATTTATATCCATACTCCAAATCATTTTACTTAATTCATAATCTGTAAAACTTGGATTACCAAGGAATTCTACTTCTTTATCTTTTTGAGTTGTATTGACTCCTTTGGAGTGGATAATCTGGACATCCTGGACTTCCCCAGAAGAGTGTTCCACATTAACGTGGTATCTCTCGACTGTGGAAGAAGGGTACTCCATAGAAGATCCATTACCAGGGACATCCTCAACATAGTCTGAAGGGTCCCCGTGGACACGTCTGTTCACCTGAAATGGTAGCTCAGTATTTCTTCGACCAACTCTCAAGGGTACTCCGTTCTGGTGCCCATCTCCCCCGAGCACACAACTCGCAATAGGTTCTCTGTGTAATTTATTCTTCACCATTTTGTAATGTGCTCCAAAAGCATTTTTATGCATCACACTATCTAAATAACTTTTAAAGCTTTCTTGTTTAGAATTTGCAATCTCTTTTTACTTTCCTTATATACATAATGTATAAGGAAAGTATTGTGACGGGGTCGAAAATTCGAATTCGAGTTTTCGACGGGAGAGCGCGTTTCAAGCATCCCTGGTCACGAATAGAACATTTTTGAAGTAATGTCTGTGTGTGTGTGTGTCAGTGAGACTGTGGAGACGATATCTCACGAACGAATGGAGCGATTCGAATGAAATTTGGTACAAAAATCACAATCCATGAATACTGGAATCCTATTGTTTTAAAATACAATCGAATGCTCAAAACCCTCCTAAATTTTCGAGTGAAATTTTGAAAAAATAATCAAAAAATTAAAACCTTTAGTAAACTTACGCAAATAGACATTTCTTATGCAATTTTTCCTTAGAAAATGATTGACATAAATTTTAGAACGCTAGCATGAACCGTTCTCGAGATATTGCACATTTTTCAAATAAATTTATCAAAAAGTCCCATAAATTAAAAAAAAAATTAACTGTTGAAAAACCTGTTCACTTTTCATAAGTAATATCATGCGATAAATTGGGTGACATCATTATCGTGGATCTAGTTCGTTCCATTTATGAAAAAAGATACTTTTAGCAATTCTTTTGTATTTGAACGCAATAGTCATTTATCCGCTGTAAGAATAACTTACAGCGGATAAATGACTCTCCGTCCATAACGCTTGGCGAGATTCTGGCGACAAATTTAGCGGAATGTGGCCAACCTGGCGACATTTTTAAATGTTGCCAAATTAACGAAAATCTCGCCAAATGGATAAAAATGACGCCAAATCAATGAAAATGACGACTAATTCAAGAAAATTCAATATATTGGAAAGAATATAAGTATCTACTATAAGAATAACATTTTTTTAACACTTTACAACAAAGTTGAAAAGTGTTTATGACTTTGTTCATTCTGTCTGTCTGTCTGTCTGTCTGTCCGTTAGCACGATAACTGCCGTAAAAATGACTTAATCAAAATGAAATTTTAGTATGTTGTTCAGACGGTCTGTAGGACCTATGGGAATATAAATGAATAATATCACACAATTAGTTTTGGATTGAACCCGGGTTGAAAAAATGAAATACATTGAGCCCTATGGGACCTAATTTTTCTAACATTTTTTAAGCGGATTTAAAATTCACAAATTGCTTCGAAAATTTTAGGTAATAGTCAAATTGTTCCATAAAATATATAAAAAAAAATTCAGCTAAATATATTCAGTAGTTTTTTAAATAAAAATTAAAATAATAATTACACATCTTATATGAAACGATCACGTGACCATGATATGAAACGATCACATGACCCACTTCAAAATGAGATATGGCATCCATCTTGTTTCAAATTCGTGATTTTTTAAAGTTCTTTTTAATTCATATTGAGTGTTGTATCTATCCTAAAACTACTTTATTTCTGCTTAAATTCTGTGCATCTACATACTAAAACAACACAATGACAATATATTTGAGTTTAAATTCTCATTCAAATTTGATTATTTCTACAATTAAGCCTATTTTTCACCTATGTAAAATGTAAACAGCAAAATATGTAGAATGAGTTGTATTAGAATTACTGTATTTCTTTAACACAAAATAATTCAGTCCATGGAGTCTGCATGGCTGATATGAATGAAATATTAATTGATTTTATAAACAGAAGGACGATATTTTTCGATGAAGTTTTAAGCATAAAGTTTATGAATTGTAGCTCCATGGTCTTAATTTTTAAATAAAATAAATTATTATAGTATTGTGATGAATGAAATGGAGAAAGTTATGAATGAAATCCTGCTTTTATAGAGAGATCCAGGCGTGTTATTTTTTCTATGACGTCATTTGAATTAATTTCAGTTGTTTTCGATGAAGTTTTCAAATATAATAAATTATCGTAGTATTATGATAGTTTTAAAAATATTACCGTGGAATGTATTGCATTTTAGAGATATTTAAACCACGCAATTTATATTTCAATGCCGTCTTTTGAATGAAGTTCATTTTTTTCAATGAAGGTTTAAGTTTTCAAATATAATAAATCAATGTAGTATCGTGATAAGTTTTAAAATATTACCGAGGAATGTATTGCATTTTCGACTTTTTTAAATAAAATTGCATTAAAGTTGGAAAGTGTTTCATAATCAATGCTTTAAGCATGATTGATCTTTCTTGTTTTAACTGTAAAAGGAGTAAATTCACTGCATTATATAAGGGAAGTCATGTGTTGCCTACATCAGATTTTTTATAAAGTGTAAATTAATTATTGAATTGTGCTTGCTCTCTTAATTTTGCGAGCCAGATCTTCTTTTTCTGCTTCGAAAAATCTTCGCATCGCTCTAGCCCGACTTCTCATAGCCTCCAACCTAGGAGTCCACCACACAGCATTGGTTTTTGACTTCCCTTTTCCCCGTTTAATATTCTTTTTGCAAATATCCACTAATTTTTCTTCTATCATTTCAAGATGTTGATTTAACATTTCAGCGTCCGTGATTTTAACTCTGTCTATATCGTTTACCAATTATGTCCACTTTTACATCTAATCAATTCAATCCATTGATTTTCCATCTATTAGAATTTGTCTTTTCAGAAATACTATCTTGAAGGTTAAAATGCGTCAAGTTATGGTCCCTTAAAGTGATTTTATCTGAGATTTTCCCCTCTGAGAACCCATGTCGATGCATCGAAAAGTGGCTTAAGTCAGCATTTTTGTCTTTTCATATCTCTGGGACTTTTTATGATAAAATGCTGAAATTTTATACATTCCCTTATTAGTGGGCCAACGGCCTTACCGTGCTGAAAACACCGGTTCTCGTTAGATCACCAAAGTCAAGCAGCATCGGACGCGGTTAGTACTTGAGTGGGTGACCACCTGGGAACACCGCGTGCTGTTGGCAAATTTCGGGCGCGGTAGCCCGGTAGTTTGCGCGCTGGATTTGCACGCTGCCACAACTGCAGTCGTGTTCATGCGGAGTACGATCACGTTAAACATGTGGGTAAGTCCTTCCGAGAGGTTGGTGGTAGGGGAAGGGAGGGTATGGTCCCTGTGGATGCCTCCCCCACTGGGTTCCGGTCTAAATTGGGTGGCACTTCCCGGCCGTTCAAACACTTACCTTACACCTTTATGGTAGGTCGGACGGTCTGTGTCTTAACAACAACAACATTCCCTTATTAGCGTATGGGGCACATTTTACTCATTGAAAATGTTTTAGTACGGGGACCGTATAAAAATTTAAATTTTGTATTTCTTAAAATTTAATTCTCTTGAAAATTTTAATCGATTTCATAAAATTCTGTACCTTTTTCTACGCAACTTTGTAATTTATTACTTTCCTTATATACATAATGTATAAGGAAAGTATTGTGACGGGGTCGAAAATTCGAATTCGAGTTTTCGACGGGAGAGCACGTTTCAAGCATTCCTGATCACGAATCAAACATTTTTGAAGTGATGTCTGTGTGTGTGTGTGTGTCTGTGTGTGTGTGAAAGTATGTGTGTGTGTGTGTGTGTCAGTGAGTTTGTGGAGACGATAACTGACGAACGAATTGACCGATTCGAACCAAATTTGGTACAAAAATCACAATCCGTAGACACTGGAAGCCTATTGTTTTTATACGTAATCGAATGTTCAGAACCCCCCTAAATTTTCGAATGAAATTTTGAAAAAATCGTCAAAAAATCAAAACCGCTAATAACGTTACGCAAATAGACATTTCTTATGTAATTTTTCATTAGAAAACGATTGGCATAAATTTTAGAACGCTAACATGAACCGTTCTCGAGATATTGTACATTTTTCAAAAAAATTATGAAAAAGTCACCTAAAAAGAAAAAAAATTCCTATTGAGAAACATGTTCACTTTTCATATGTAATACCATGCGATAAATTGAGTGACATCATTCTCGTGGATCTAGCTCGTTCCATTCATGAAAATATATACTTTGAATAATACTTTTGTATTTGAACGCCAATAGTCATTTTTCTGCTGTAAGAATAACTTTTTTCTTAGTGCATAACGCTTGGCGAGATTTTGGCGACGAATTTGGCGGAATGTCGCCAACTTGGCGACTTTTTTTAAATGTTGCCAAATTAATGAAAATCTCGCCAAATGGATAAAAATGATGCTACATCAATGAAAATGACGACTAATTGTCGAAACTTCAATATCTTGGAAAGAATATTAGTATCTACTATAAGAAAAACCTATTTTTTTACTGTAAAAGTAGTAAATTCATTACATTATATAAGGAAAGTCATGTGTTGCCCACATCAGATTTTTTTTACTGTAAAAGTAGTAAATTCATTGCATTATATAATTATATAAGGAAAGTCATGTGTTGCCCACATCAGATTTTTATATATGTCTAAGATCAATATTTACGGAATAAAAGTCGAGGTCAATGTTTTTGGGACACCCTGTATATATCTTTTACAATGCAAAATACAGTGACTGAAAATTCCCACTTTTTGGAAACTTTCAAAATTGCCAGATGTTTCCAAATTCCTCCCCCCCCCCCTTCCCCCGAAAAACAAACAGGTTTATTCCTGGGAATGACCGGAATATCCCCCTTCTTTGTAACTTTACCTGAGATATAGGTAAACTGTGCATTGCTATTCAGACGAGATTGAGAGAATGAATACTGAATGTATATCTATATTTCACCTCGAAGTGCCACACGCCCGTTTTCTATTTATGTGATGTTCATTCAGTGCAAAAAAACTGTGCCGTGCATCTTCAATAACACTATTTCGTTGCGAAGAGAAAATAAATTTGTATTATGTAGCAAAAGTAGTGTGCTGCCTACATCAATTTTTACTTTCCCTGCAATACATGGTAATGTATAGGGAAAGTATTGGAATCCTGTCGAAAACCGCAACTCGAGTTTTCGACGGATCTACACGTTTCGAGACCTCTAGAATACGAAAAAATCATTTTTAGCGTGACGTCTGTGTGTGTGTCTGCGTGTCTGTCTGTGTGTCTGTGCAGGTATTGTATCCACTCTAACTAAAAAACTAGTACACCGAATTTCACAAAATTTTGTAGCTACGCCACTTGTGGGCGAGTCTGGTGCTGATTAGTTTTGGGTACGATTCGGGATAAAAGAACACGCCTTTTTTTGCGAAATGGCCCGCAAAAGCTTGTATCCACTCTAGCTGAAAAACTAATAGATCGAATTTCACAAAATTCGGTAGATGAGTCACGTATAGGTCACCCTGGTGCTGATTAGATTTTGGTATGATTCAGATAAAAATAACCTGCCTTTTTTTGCAGAATGGCCCGCAAAAATTGTCAAAATCTAAACTAAAAAGCTACGTATGCTCAAATATATCCATTAAATGCTTGTTTAATACGTAATTTTTAACGAAGAAAAGAATAAGACCAACCCCATTACACTAGGACTAGCCGTTCTCGAGATATAATAGTTTTTCTCGTATTTTCTCCACGCCACCTTTGAAAATAAGTCCAGTTATCAAATGAGAACGAAAATTGAATTAAAAGTGAATTAAATTTAAATTAAATAAAGAGAACTTGGATATAAGTCTGCAAAGAAAGTCATGTGCTGCCCACATCAGATTTTTACTTTTCCTGCAATACATGGTAATGTATAGGGAAAGTATTGGAATCATGTCGAAAATCGCAACTCGAGTTTTCGACGGATCTACACGTTTCGAGACCTCTAGAATACGAAAAAACTATTTTTAGCGTGACGTCTGTGTGTGTGTCTCTGTGTCTGTCTGTCTGTGTGTCTGTGTGTTTGTCTGTCTGTCTGTGCAGATTTTGTATCCACTCTAATTAAAAAACTAATTGACCGAATTTCATAAAATTTGGTAGGTAAGTCACTTGTGCACGAATCTGGTGCTGATTAGTTTTGGGTACCACTCGGGTTAAAATAATCCGCCTTTTTTTGCGAAATGGCCCGCAAAAGCTTGTATCCACTCTAACTGAAAAACTAATGGACCGAATTTCACAAAATTTGGTAGATAAGTCGCTTGTAGGCCACCCTGATGCTGATTAGATTTTAGTATAATTAAAAAAAAAATAATCTGCCTTTTTTTGCAAAATGACCCGCTAAATTCATCAAAATCTAAACTTAAGAACTACGTATGCTCAAATACAGCCATTAAATACTTGTTTAATACGTTATATTTAGCTAAGAAAAGAATAAGACCAACCCCCTTACACTAGGACTAGCCGTTCTCGAGATATTTTAGTTTTTCGTATTTTTCCTACACCATTTTTGAAAATAAGTCCAGTTTTCAAAGGAGAACGAATGAGAAAGAAAAGTGAATTAAATTTAATTTAAATAAATGGAACGTGAATATAAGTCTGCAGGGAAAGTCATGTGCTGCCCACATCAGATTTTTTTTTTCATTTTACTCTCCCTGCAACACATGGTAATGTATAGGGAAAGAATTGGAATCATACCGAGAACCATAATTCGAGTTTTCGACGGATCTACACGTTTCGAGACCCCTAGAATATGAAAAAATCTGATGTGGACAACACATAACTTTCCCTGTAGACTTATATCCACGTTCTCTTTATTTTAATTAAATTTAATTCACTTTTAATTAAATTTAATTCACTTTTAATTCAATTTTCGTTCACGTTTGGTGACTGGACTTATTTTCAAAGGTGGCGTAGAGAAAATACGAAAAAACTAAAATATCTCGAGAACGGCTAGCCCTAGTGTAATGGGGTTGGTTCTATTCTTTTCTTCATTAAAAATAACGTATAAAACAAGCATTTAATGAATATAGTTAGCTATACGTAGTTTTTACTTTAGATTTTGACGATTTTTGCGGGTCATTTCGCAAAAAAAAGGCAGGTTATTTTTCTTTGAAGCGTACCAAAATCTAATCAGCACCAGAGTAATCCACAAGTGACTTATCTACCGAATTTTGTAAAATTCGGTTCATTAGTTTTTTAGTTAGAGTGGATACAGGCTTTTGAATCCCATTTCGCAAAAAAAGACGGGTTCTTTTATTCCAAATCGTACCCAAAACTAATCAGCACTAGGTTCGCACACAAGTGACTTACCTACCAAATTTTATGAAATTAGGTCAATTAGTTTTTTTGTTAGAGTGGATACAAAATCTGCACAGACCGACAGACACAGACAGAGACACACACACAGACGTCACACTAAAAATGTTTTTTTTTTTTTATTCTAGAGGTCTTGAAACGTGTAAATCCGTCGAAAACTCAGGTTGCGATTTTCGATATGATTCCATTACTTTCCCTATACAGTATCATGCATTGCAGGGAAGGTAAAAACTATTTTTAGTGTGTCGTCTGTGTGTGTGTCTATCCGTGCAGATTTTGTATCCACTCCAACTCAAAAACTAATTGACCGAATTTCATAAAATTTGGTAGGTACGTCCGTTGTGGGCGAATATGGTGTTGATTAGTTTTGGGTACGATTGGGTACGATTGGGCTAGCCGTTCTCGAGATATTTTAGTATTTACGTATTTTCTCTACACCACTTTTGAAAATAAGTCCAGTTACCAAATGAGAACGGAAATTGAATTAAAAGTGAATTAAATTTAATTAAAATAAAGAGAACGTGGATATAAGTCTACAGGGAAACTCATGTGCTGCCTACATCAGATTTTTTTCTTTTTTTTGTTTTATAACAGGGTTGCGAAAGAGAGGTGAGATTAAAATGCTTGAATGAACAAGTCTGCGTTTTCTGTCAGACAAAGTGTTACTGAAGAAAAACCGGAATGAAAAGGTTGCCACTGAAGCGTAAGTAGAAAATATCATCAGACCGCTTTGTGTTTTCCTGTGTTTGGAAAACAGAAATTCGGAAGATTTCCTTTTATAAGAACCCGAAGAAGAAAAAAAAATCACAGCGAATTTAACAAAGAGACCTTGAAGGGATGTAGAAGTCAGGGGCATGAGATGAGATTGGGATTGCTGCAAAAGACGTATGCACCCCACTCCAAATAAATGCTTTCCACTCACATAGTGGCGAACACATGCATAACACAAAGATATTGGGCAGAGTTTCCACGAATAGTCTCAGTGAGATGGAATGAGAACCATGCTCCCAAGGAAAAGAATATAAGCCAAGGAAAGTTTTTATAAAATATCCTAAAATGTAGCATTGTTGTGAACTTGAAAAACGCTTCTGAGTCTCTTTTCTCTCCCCTCCCTTCTTATCTTCGTCTCTTTCGAAAACCAGACGGGGAAAACACCCGTAAAGACTTTCCCATGACGTAAGCGTATGGTTTCCAGAATTCCGAAGTTCGGAGAAGAGCTGCCAGATTTGACGATTTATCGTCAGTTTGGCGACTTTCCGAAGATTCGAGAAAGAGTTCAAGAATAAATAACACTCAACAGGACGAAAATTAGCTAAATCGACGTATAACAGCCGCACAGAATAGAACGAAGAAAGGGCGGGGATTTACTCTTTTGGACCCCGGGTTTGCTGGTTCTCTTGCACTGACAAAGGGAATTCAGCGTATCTTCGAAACAGCTGTATGTTGTGTTGTTTGTGCTTTTATACGTTGCACAAGTTTTCCCTTATCCTTTGCACAAAGTGTATTGTATTTATTGACCTGCAAGAAAGGGGTCGAGAGTACACGTGAAGTGTGTCTATAGAATACAGCGACTATAGAATAAATCGAATAAAAATGATTGCAGTGCCCCCTAGCGAAGAATTAAAAAAGTTAGGATAAAGGTTTCGCAGCAAAGCGAGATTGAAAAAGGCTAATGTCAAAGTTGTAAAATATTGTCTGAGCAGCAGGAACGTGCAAAACATATACACGGAAGGAAATAGATATCTGCCAAAAAGTAGTATTAGCAGGGATGCCTGCAGATCTTGTTAAAATACTCTGACATATTACTTTCCTTATATACTAATGTATAAGGAAAGTATTGTGACGGGGTCGAAAATTCGAATTCGAGTTTTCGACGGGAGAGCACGTTTCAAACATCCCTGATCACGAATTGAACATTGTTGAAGTGATGTCTGTGTGTGTGTGTGTGTGTGTGAAAGTATGTGTGTGTGTGTGTGTGTGTGTGTGTGTGTGTGCGTGTCAGTGAGTCTGTGGAGACGATAACTGACGAACGAATGGACCGATTCGAACTAAATTTGGTACAAAAATCACAATCCCTAAACACTGGAAGCCTATTGTTTTTATACGTAATCGAATGACCAGAACCCCCTTAAATTTTCGAGTGAAATTTTGAAAAAATCGTCAAAAAATCAAAACTGCTATTAAAGTTAAGCAAATAGACATTTCTTATGTACTTTTTCATTAGAAAACGATTGACATAAATTTTGGAAAGCTAACAGGAACCGTTCTCGAGATATTGCACATTTTTCAAAAAAATTATCAAAAAGTTATATAAAATAAAAAAAAATATTTGCTATTGAGAAACATGTTCACTTTTCATATGTAATACCATGCGATAAATTGGGTGACATCATTCTCGTGGATCTAGCTCGTTCCATTCATGAAAAAAGATACTTTGAGTAATACTTTTGTATTTGAACGCCAATAGTCATTTACCTGCTGTAAGAATAACTTATTTCTCCGTCCATAACGCTTGGCGAGATTTTGGCGACGAATTTGGTGGAATGTCGCCAACTTGGCGACATTTTTAAATGTTGCCAAATTAACGAAAATCTCGCCAAATGGATAAAAATGTCGCCAAATCAATGAAAATGACGACTAATTGAAGAAAATTCAATATCTTGGAAAGAATATAAGTATCTACTATAAGAATAACATTTTTTTAACTGTAAAAGTAGTAAATTCATTGCATTATATAAGCAAAGTCATGTGCTGCCCACATCAGATTTTTTTTTATGGTATTCATTGTTGCTGACTGAAGGCATTTTAAACATGTTATATATTCGATCCCTGTGCATGCATAAGGATTGTTTATTTTAGCGTTTATGAAATGTGAAAGCAATTCAACAATTACCTCATTGTGTCAAATAAATGTCACCTGCCACAGCTTGATGTTTGATTTCTAGTCATTAGACAATGCTATACAATAAAATAGTATGGAAACACGTCAAATAATTAAAACTTCAAAATCAAAGACAACCAAAAAATAGGTTAAAAAGTCCTTTATTAAAATCTCCTTTTTACGACGTACAAAATTACACGGTGAAGGCGCTTTCGGGCGTCGTTATGCCCATCATCAGTGGCGCAGTGAAAATAAGGTGCTAACAAGTGCTTAAATATAGGCTACAACGGGCAGGCAGAATTCACATATCATCAATTTACATTTTTACATTTCTTTTTAAAAAACGAGGTATTTAAAATATAAATAATTATGATATACAAATTGCAATAAAAGGTAAAGGTTCATAACCAATATGAATGTCGTCAAGAAATGAAATAAAGCAACTACTAAATTTTCAGAAAATCATATTAAAGTTTGACACGCAGTGAGTCGAGGGTTGGAGTGCGGGAATTGCACACGGTAGGCCCGGGTTTGATTACCTCCGCTGCCAAAACTGCCGCCGTGTTCACGAGGAGTTTCATCACGTTAAACATGTGCGTCCGTAAGTCCTTCCGAGAGGTTGGTGGTAGGGGAAGGAGGGTACGGTCCCTGTGGATGCCTCCCCCACTGGGTTCCGGTCTAAATTGGGTGGCTCTTCCCGGCCGTCCAAAACAGTTACCTTACATCTTTCTGGTAGGTCGGAGGGTCTGGGTCTCAACGTAGTGAGGCGGGAACGAGTCGCCAAGCATAACTAAGGGTCTTAACGGGATCAAAATTGCAAATAAAATGTAACGGTAAGGATAAATGAAAAGGGATTCATAAAGTAAAATGTTACGGGGGTTGTTGCAGCAAATTAAAAGAAAAGTTTTGTCAAACATAGGAAGGAAATTATCGTTAATAACAAACCGGGCTACTGCCGTGGACAGTTAACCATTTTTAACATGGCGAGTATGTCCAGCTAAACGAATGCTGGCAGTACGTTTAGTACTCTCAATATAGAATTTAAAGTTATTTTCGGGAGATAAAAGGGGGACAACGTACTTCCCAGCCTGATATTTATAAGTTATTACTTTCCCTGCAATACATGGTAATGTATAGGGAAAGTATTGGAATCATGTCGAAAATCGCAACTCGAGTTTCCGACGGATCTACACGTTTCGAGACCTCTAGAATACGAAAAAACCATTTTTAGCGTGACGTCTGCGTGTGTGTCTATGTGTGTGTCTGTCTGTCTGTCTGTGCAGATTTTGTATCCACTCTAACTAAGAAACTAATGGACCGAATTTCACAAAATTTGGTAGGTAAGTTGTAAGTCACTTGTGGGCGAGTCTGGTGCTGATTAGTTTTGGGTACGATTCGGGATAAAAGAACCCGCCTATTTTTGCGAAATGGCCCGCAAAAGCTTGTATCCACTCTAACTGAAAAACTAATGCACCGAATTTCACAAAATTCGGCAGATGAGTCATTTGTGGGTCTCCCTAGTGTTGATTAGATTTGGGTATGCTTTGGAAAAAAATAACCTGCCTTTTTTTTGCAAAATGGCCTGCAAAAATCGTCAAAATCTAAACTAAAGAACTACGTATGCTCAAATATATCCATGAAATGCTTGTTTAATACGTAATGTTTAGCGAAGAAAAGAATAAGACCAACCCCATTACACTAGGACTAGCCGTTCTCGAGATATTTTAGTTTTTCTTATTTTCTCTACGCCACCTTTGGAAATAAGTCCGGTTACCGAATGAGAACGAAAATTGAATTAAAAGTGAAATAAATTTAATTAAAATAAAGAGAACGTGGATATAAGTCTGCTGGGAAAGTCATGTGCTGCCCACATCAGATTTTTTTTTATCTTATACGAATACGATTAAATAACGTAGTGACGGTACAATAGTCGGGCTTAAATTCATGGCAAAAATGAATCAGAGGACGAAAAATAGCTGTGTAATACGGAAGACTAGATTTATACGGCATAAGATCAGAAACGGAAACAAGGTTAGTATTTGGACGAATAAATTTATAGCGAATATGGGAAAATATATTATAAATACAACTCGAAGAAATAAGCGGCCTCATGACCCAAGGTTAAAGATAAAGTCGATTTCAGTAACTAAAGCCGAAATAGCTGAACAAACGTTAAAGACACGGTTAAAATAAGCATTAAAAGAGGCATTTTTAGAAGAAATTGGGTGAGAGGTGTTAGCGAGAACACATGAATTAGTGAAAATAGATTAACGAAAAGTAGAAGTATGAAAGCCAAGAGAGTTAACGGGAAACAAGAACATCCAGAAGCGTTAAAGAAAAATTAGACTCATGTTCAACGGTAAAATTAATAGAGGGGTAAAAATCATTGACATTATCCAAAAGATGAAGGAGGTCGCTTAAACTATGGTTCCAAATAATAAACACGTCATCCACATAACGGCACCAAAGATAAGGTTTAAGAGATAGTAAAGGCAAAATCTTGTTCTCGAGCTCTTGTAACACAACCTCAGCTAAAATACCGGATAAGGGGCTACCCAGAGGGGCACCCGTAGTTTGCAAACATATATTATCACGAAAACCAAAGTAATTTGTCTCTGCGACAATGTTCAATGCAAAAGTTATTGCGTCGAAAGTGGGAATAGTACAATTTTGACTTTGTTTTTAGCAACAATATTGATAGCAGTAGTAACGGAAGCATTAAAAAACAGAGAGACAAAGTCAAAACTATGAAAAGTGCAATTTGGAACAAAATTAGTATTAAAGAGATGTTTAATGAAATTTTTAGTAGAGCTAATAGAATAAATATGGTTATTAAAAAAAAGTTTAAGAAAATTAGTTAACGCTTTTTCTAAAAAATAAGTAGAACCACTACATTTAGACTCAATAGGATGCATGGGATGGTTAACTTTATGCAGTTTCATTTGTCCGAAAATTTGGGGTAATTGATGAATGCTATACAAGTTTGTAATTGGCTTTTTTCATCTAGCTCGCTTTAATGTTAAGTTTGCCATCCTCACTTTTTAAATTTTCCTCTAAGGGCAGTGCAAGCGGTTTTAATCGACCTGGCATGGCCACTTTACTATACATAGATCTAACGTGTACTCTCCTGGACCTTTCCTTACAAAGTTATTTAAGACCCTTCTTAAGAACTCTGTATATTTACTTTCTCATACGTAGTATAGAGAAAGTATTGTTTTCACGCAAATTTTCGAATTCGAGATTTTGAAGTCAATATATGTTTTAAAACCTCCTGAATACGTTTTGACTACTTTTGGAGTGACGTCTGTTTGTCTGTTAGTCTGTGGTCGATTTCTTGTATACAAGATATCAGCCACAAATAATAATTTTCATATTCGAGCGAGAACTTCGAAATTTACTCGATTATTATATGCTGCCATGTGAAAAAATATAAATTTTCGATTAAATTTTACTCGAATTAAAAAAAAATTATTCAGTTCTTGATTTTTACTTTCTTTATATACATATAATGTATAAGGAAAGTATTGTTAAAGGCTCGAAAATTCGAATTCGAGTTTTCGACGGGAGAGCACGTTTCAAGCATTCCTGAACACGAATCAGACGTTTTTGAGATGATGTCTGTGTGCGTGTGTGTGTGAAAGTATGTGTGTGTGTGTGTGTGTGAAAGTATGTGTGTGTGTGTGTGTGTGAAAGTATGTGTGTGTGTGTGTGTGTGTGTGAAAGTATGTGTGTGTGTGTGTGTCAGTGAGTCTTTGGAGGTGATAACTGACGAACGAATAGAGCGATTCGAACAAAATTTGGTACAAAAATTACAATCCATGAATACTGGAAGCCTATTGTTTTTATATGCAATTGGATGTTCAGAACCCCCTTAAATTTTCGAGTGAAATTTTGAAAAAATCATAAAAAAATTAAAACTTTTAATAAAATTACGTAAATAGTTATTTCTTATGTAATTTTTTATTAGAAAACGATTGACATAAATTTTAGAACGCTAGCATAAATTGTTCTCGAGATATTGCACATTTTTCAAAAAAAATTATCAACAAATCATATAAAATGAAATAAAAATTACCTATTGTGAAATATGTTCACTTCTCCTAAGTAATATCATGTGATAAATTGGGTGACACCATTCTCGTGACTCTAGCTCATTCCATTCATGAGAAAAGATACTTTAAGTAATAATTTTGTATGTGAACGTCAATAGTCATTTATCTGCTATAAGAATAACTTATTTCTCCGTCCATAATGTTTGGCGAGATTTTGGCAACGAATTTGGCGGAATGTTACCAACTTGGCGACTTTTTTAAATGTTGCCGAATTAACGAAAATCTCGCCAAGTGTATCAAAATGACGCTATATCAATGAAAATGACGACTAATTGACGAAAATTCAATATTTTGGATAGAATATAAGTATGTACTACATGAATAACCTATTTTTTTTACTGTAAGAGCAGTAAGTTCATTGCATTATATAAGGAAAGTCATATGTTGCCCACATCAGATTTTTTGATAACAAAGTCGGATATAAAGTTTCGTGAAGATCCATTAATATGTGCGGCCGCTATCGTGTATACACAAGAAATCGATCGCAGACATACACTCAGACAAACATACACCACTCCAAAAATAATTAAAACGTGTTCAGTAGGCCTTAAAACATATATTGGCATCAAAATATCGATTTCGAAAATTTTCATGAAAGCAATAGTTTCTCTATACTATATTATATAGTATGAGAAATTAAAAATAAAAATAAAAATAAAAATAAAAATAAAAACGCCGAGTAAAAAGTAGAGATTTGTGAATACTCCTCGAGATCTCTAATATAATGTTACTGGAAGAAGTTATAATACTACGAATATCGCGCCATGATAAGCAGGAGGTTCTAGAATAAAAAGTCAGGACAGTTGAAAAGAAGAACCTCAAAGGTATTTAAACCTAGAAGATAGTTTGGCTCCACCAAATGAAAATATTTTCGACTACTGGAAAAATAGCAGTCTGTAGCCATGTTTGAAGGAATTATTTTTGAAGTATTTAATCATGCGCCGTCAAGTGTTTTTTAAGAGTGAACCTTAAGCACCCTTGGTTGAATTTGCGACAAAAAAATAATAATAAATAAATAAAATAACAATAATAATAAATAATATAAAATCTGATGTGGGCAACACATGACTTTCCTTATATAATGCAATGAATTTACTGCTTTTACAGTAAAAAAATATGTTTTTCTTATAGCAGATACAAGATAAAATAGGTTATTCTTATAGTAGATACTTATATTCTATCCAAGATATTGATTTTTTTTCAATATCCATTTGGCGAGATTTTCGTTAATTTGGCAACATTTAAAAAGTTGCCAAGTTGGCGACTTTCCTCCAAATTTGTCACCAAAATCTCGCCAAGCGATATGGACGAAGAAATAAGTTATTATTATAGTAGATAAATGACTATTGCCGTTTAAATACAAAATTATTACTCAAAGTATCTTTTATGCTGAATGGAACGAGCTAGATCCATGAGAACGATGTCACTCAATTTATCGCATGATATTACATAAGAAAAGTGAATATGTTTCTCAACAGTTAATATTTCTTTATTTATTTGATTTCTTGATAAATTTATTTGAAAAATGTGCAATATCTCGAGAACGGTTTATGTTAGCGTTCTAAAGTTTATGTCGATCGTTTACAAAGGGAAAATTACACAAGAAATGTATATTTGCATAACTAACTTTATTAACGATTTTGATTTTTTGATGACTTTTTCAAAATTTTATTCAAAAATTTAGGGGCGTTCTGAACATTCGATTGTGTTTAAAATCAATAAGCTTCCAGTATTCATGGATTGTAATTTTTGTACCAAATTTCATTCGAATCGCTCTATTCGTTCGTAAGATATCGTTTCTACAGACTCACTGACATACATACACACACATACACACACACGCACACACACACACACACACACACACACACACACACACACACACACACACACACACACACACACACACACACACACACACACACACACACACACACACACAGGCATCACCTCAAAAATACTCGATTCGTAATCAGGAATGCTTGAAACGTGCTCGCCCGTCGAAAACTCGAATTCGAATTTTCGACCCAATCACAATACTTCCCTTATACATTATGTATATAAGGAAAGTAATAAATAAATAGATAAATAAATATATAAAGCAGACGAGATCCTGAAGTTGTTCGAATCCTTCTTTTCTCAAATAAAAATCTATAATCGTAGATGAGAAGTATTTACAATCATTCAATTATCATAGTGTTAAGAATACCTAAAATAAAATAAAAACTGTAAAGAAGTTAAAATTTAAAATAAAAATCTTCATTTTATTAATTTATTAACCAATAATTAAATAATATGTAATAAATATAAGTATCATTTATCAACAATTTCAAATACCTATTCGGAATATTCGAATACTCGAGATATTCGAATATTTATATATTAATATAGAGGTTTTTTCAAATAGTTGAGATCTTGTTGATATTCGAATTCGAATACTGAATTCGAGAAAAGTCTGTTATTCGCCAATCTCTAGTAAAAAAGGTTATCACTGGAGCATAAATTGAATATGCGTATACGCTTCAGGAGACTTTCGCAGAGATTTTTGTGCTTGTATAAGGAAACAGAAGTTTGGCGGTATCCATTTATAAAAGTAAAAAAAAAAAAAAAAAAAAGAAAAAAAAAGAAAAATCTCAATAAATTTAAACAAGCATCTACATTTTCTGCTCTTTGAAATTTTAAAAATGTAACACATGCAGTGACGGATTTAAGTGTTTTAGTAAACAAAGCTTTAAGTGCATGCCAATCTTTTTGCAAAGCGCATACACAGCTTTGTGTCAATTAAAATTTGAAGAGTAATTTAATGAATAGAAGTAGTTATTTAATTGAATAAATGATATCCCTTTTGAGTATGATTATGTCAAACTTTTCCCTATAAAATTTCGAACCAAATTCGAAGTTTTCGCTCGAATATAACAAAAATTCTATTCCAGTTCTAGATTTTTCGATAACAAATATTCAATATTAAGTATCAACAATAACAAATTTTAATATTAAGTATCGTGAAAATCTAATAAGATTTGTAGCAGTTATAGCGTATACAAGAAATCAACCTCAGACATCAGACACACAGACAGACAACTTCAAAAATGGTTAAAACGTGTTCAGGAGGTCTTAAAGCATATATTGGCATCAACATTTCGAAATCGAAAATTTTCGTGAAAACAGTACTTTCTCAATGAGAAAATAAAAATCGTTCCGCGGTGTCTTGACACTTGGTTAAGTGTATCGCTATAGAAAATTTTGTAGCTGTGAGTCGCTTATTAACACTTTACAACAAAGTTGAAAAGTGTTTATGACTTTTTTCATTCTGTCTGTCTGTCTGTCTGTCTGTCCGTTAGCACGACAACTGCCGTAAAAATGACTTAATCAAAATGAAATTTTAGTATGTTGTTCAGACGGTCTGTAGGACCTATAGGAATATAAATGAATAATATCACCCAATTAGTTTTGGATTGAACCCGGGTTGAAGAAATGAAATACATTGAGCCCTATGGGACCTAATTTTTCAAACATTTTTTAAGCGGATTTAAAATTCACAAATTGCTTCGAAAATTTTAGGTAATATTCAAATTGTTCCATAAAATATATAAAAAAAAATTCAGCGAAATATATTCAGTTGTTTTTTAAATAAAAATTAAAATAATAATAACACCTCTTATATGAAGCGATCACGTGACCATGATATGAAAAGATCACGTGACCCACTTCAAAACGATATATGGCATCCAACTTGTCTCAAAATCGTGATTTTTAAAGTACTTTTTAATTAATATTGAGTGTTGTGTTCGTCCTAAAACCACTTTGTTTTTCCTTAAATTCTGTGCATCTACATACTGAAACAATGAAATTACAATATATTTGAGTTTAAATGATCATCCAAATTTGATTATTTCTACAACGAAGCCTATTTTTCACCTATGTAAAATGTAAACAGCAAAATATGTAGAATGAGTTGCATTAGAATTGCTGTATTTCTTTAACACAAAATCATTTAGTTCATGGAGTCTGCATAGCTGATATGAATGAAATATTCATTGATTTTACAAAGAGAAGGGTGATTTTTTTCGATGAAGTTTTACGCATGGAGTTTAATTACTTGTAGCTCCATGGTCTTCATTTTTAAATAAAATAAATTATTATAGTATTGTGGTGAATGACATGAATGGGAAATTATTTATGAATGAAATGCTACTTTTATAGAAAGAGCCAGGCGTGTTATTTTTTCTATGACGTCATTTGAATGAATTTCAGTTGTTTTCGATGAAGTTTTCAAATATAATAAATTATCATAGTATTATGATAATTCTACAATTATTACTGAGGAATGTATCACATTTTAGAGATGTTTAAACCAGGCAATTTATATTTCAATGCTGTCATTTGAATGAAGTTCATTTTTTTCGATGAAGGTTTAAGTTTTCAAATATAATAAATCAATCTAGTATTGTGATAAGTTTTAAAATATTACCGAGGAATGTATTGCATTTTAGACATGTTTAAATAAAATTGCATTGAAGTTGAAAAGTGTTTCATAATCAATGCTTTAAGCATGATTGATCTTTCTTGTATTTTCAATTGCCCGATCAACAGACGAACAAATAAACAAATATCTTATATAAGAGTAAAAATAATTCCTTCTTTGTGTACTTTGACCTTTTTTTTACTGACAATACACTTACCTTACTTTCTGCTTCATTTCTTCTTTTAAAATTTTTAAGAATGCTAACTCAAGAACAAATAAAAAAATATCGTTTGCAGTTTATTTAAATGATGATGAATACAATAGACGGGGCAACTGAAAAAATAAAAACTTGTTTTTCTATTTATATAGCGACACTTGTAGAGAAAAATGGAATTAAACTGCATGGGTGAACAGCCATTTACGTTGTATTAGATAAAGAGTTGTGTTACAAAAAATGTGGGGAAAAAAGACTCCTTAAGTATAAATAAAAAGAATTTATGTTCTTTTGAATGTAATTTTGAAATGCATTTATGCTTTTGCTTCCGTTGAAAAGTGTATAATTCAGTTATTCTAGCTGTAGAATTAGTAAGTGATGTATATATTAATCGAAGAACGTTAAAGAAAAAAATAACAGCTTATGATATTTAACTAGATATTATGTATTTAATACTTTGTTATTTTATAAAATGGAAATTTATTGATAACTTCTAGCCCAAAATATGGATTTTATATTTTTTAAATTTGAATAAAACTTTATTAAAATTTTGGAATTTGTAAATGTGTTCAAAACATTTAGGTTCATTGAAATTATCTTCAAAGTTTTGATTTTGGGTTTTATTTACACTATAATTTAAATATTTTAAATTCTTAATGCGAAAAAATCATTTTAAGCAATTAATTATTTCAATTTTTTAATATAGTAAACCAAAAATAAAAAAGTAATAATATTTTGAATTCTTAATGATAGTGGAAAAATGCAAAAAGTAAAATATTATAAATTCTATACATAAATAAGAAATTTAAATATTTAAATTTATTTTAATTTATTTTAATAAATAAAAATTTGTTTTTTTTGTTTGATATTAATAAATGCTTCGCGATCATAGTAAATAAAAATCTATTTTAAAAAAGTTGTTAACATCAAAAAATCATAAAATAAAAAATCAGTGACTATTTCTCCCGGAATAAAAAACTATATTTTTATGGGCTTTACTTTTCAAGTTATATTTTTGACTTTCTGTAAAAATTAAAAAAAAAACACTAGTTTTTAAGGTAGTAACAGAATTGCCAGCTGATTAATTGAAAGCATAGTATTCCCACCAGATTTTCATATTAGTCTAGCTACACCCAGGGCCAACTTAGCCTAATTGGGGCCCAGAGCAGACATTCCTCTGAGGCCCCCATTCAACTCTCGACATATATGAAATGAACAAAAATAATTTTTTTAAACATAATTACATTCTCGAAAAATGTGTACAAAATGAAGTTCTAACATATTTTAATGGAACTTGAATTATTGGCAACCTTCTCAACATAGCCAAGAAGCCATTATGCTGTAGATCGTGAATTAGTTCTGTAATCCTTATGTATCCCCCAAATGAATCTTTTCGCTGAGCAAACTTATTCCGATGGCATAAATATTTCTTCAAAAAGTAGTTGTTAATTTTTTGATGTAGCAATTGTTTAATTTGGGGTCCCTTTGAAGGAGGGGGGGGGGGGCTAGGGTATTTTCTCTGCATGCTCCTGTGTTAGTCAGGTACTAGCCACACCTTCAAAAGCAGAAAGTAGGATAGTGCAATTTGGGAGGGGGGGGGGAGCTTGGGAGGTCCCCCAGAGAGAAATTTTAGAATCGGCGGATTTCGGCAATTTGGAATAGGCGCTCAATATTCCAGAATCCACTGAATCCGTACTAGTCGTACTAAGGTCACTTTCAGACCTCCGACATATGAGGTAAAAAACTAAAAAAAAAAATTCAAATTAAAAAACTTCTTTCACTCCAAAGGATCTTCCTTCTAAAAATCTGCCCAGACTACCGTACAACATCTAATATCTCCTTATTTTCCCTCACTGGTATTCCCTTCATTCATTTTACAATTTCTACCCTCTATAGTAAATTTAATTTTTGGAAACAAAAAATTGATTCCTTTTCTTCTCCCTCCCTCCCGCCTCCCTCTGATTTTGATTTACATGTTCTTTTCTCTAACTTTCACTCCTTTAAATGGTCCGTAAATTTAGTTAACAAAATGGATAAGAAGACTCTGCCATTTATAATATATATACTGATGGTTCAAACATTGACAATAACACTGGTTTGTCAGTCTGTATTTCTAAACATGATGTTCTGGAAAAAGTTCTCTTCTATAAACTTGACAACAGGAATACAGTATTTCAAGCCGAACTTACCGCTATTTCCTTTGCTATTGCCTAAGCTTCCTCTAACTAATACCCCTGTTAATATATTTTCCGATAGCCTCTCTTTCATTCAAGCTCTTAACTCAATAAAAAATAAATCTAATTATCTTAATTCCATTAAATCCAAAGCTCTCTTTGCCAAAAACCTTGTCAATATTTCTTGGGTAAAAGCTCACAATAATATAGCTGGAAATGAAATTGCTGATTACCATGCCAAAATTGCTGCTATCTCTGGTTCCCCTCTCACTATTCCCTTTCCTTACTCGCTCCTCTCAAAATTTTGTAAATCTCATATCCTTAATATTTGGCAAAATTATCTTAATGACTATATTTCCACCAGGACTGGTGATCCGGCTAGAATCCTCTCTTACCTCCCAATCGTGAATCATAATTTACCAATTTTTGATAAATACCTCATTTACTTTCTTACTGGTCATGGCCACTTTCTTGATTACCTATACTTTTTCAAAATTAAATCCATCTCTAACTGTATTTGCAATAAATTCGATAACGTTGACCATTACATTTTTGATTGTCTTTTTTCTAAAAATTTTCATCTCTGCAAACCCTCCCCTTCTAATAAATCAATTTGGTTCTCCAAAGTTCGTTCAAATCCCTCTTCGGTAGATAAAATTAAAAACTGTATTCTTGTTGCCATGGAAATTTCTAATAAAGTGACCTAAGCTTATGAGTAGATTCTGCTCTCAATTTTGATCAATGACTCCCTTTATTTCATGCTTATTAATTTATATGAACTTATTGTGTTGCCTCCACATTTTCTTTAAAAAAAAATAAAAAAAATAAGTAAAGCTATGTTAACTGTTCTTATTTTCTCGGGTCTTTCTTTTCTTTTGACCCTTTTATTTGTATTTTTTCTTATTTTTCTTTTCTAAATTTTATTCTAAACTTATGTTTTTGTTTTTCATGTGCCTTTTTTTCCTTTTCATATATTTTCTTTTATATATTTTCTAAATTTTGCTTTTAAAATTTATTATTTTCTTTAATTTCAATCTATTTTACTTTCCCTGCAATACATGGTAATGTATAGGGAAAGTATTGGAATCATACCGAAAATCACAATTGGAGTTTTCGACTGATCTACACGTTTCGAGATCTCTAGAATACGAAAAAACCATTTTTAGCGTGACGTCTGTGTGTGTGTCTGTCTGTCTGTCTGTGTGTCTGTGTGTCTGTCTGTCTGTCTGTCTGTGTGTCTGTCTGTGCAGATTTTGTATCCACTCTAATTAAAAAACTAATGGTCCGAATTTCACAAAATTTTGTAGGTAAGTCACTTGTTGGCAGGGCTAATGCTGATTAGTTTTGGGTACGATTCGGAATAAAAGAACCCGCCTTTTTTGTGAAATGGCCCGCAAAAGCTTGTATCCACTCTAACTGAAAAACTAATGGACCGAATTTCACAAAATTTGGTGGATAAGTCGCTTGTAGGCCAACCTGGTGCTGATTAGATTTTGGTACGATTCGGAAAAAATAACCTGCCTTTTTTTGCAAAATGGCCCGCAAAAATCGTCAAAATCTAAACTAAAGAACTAGGTATACTCAAATATATCCATTAAATGCTCGTTTAATACGTAATTTTTAACGACGAAAATAATACGACCAACCCCATTACACTAGGACTAGCCGTTCTCGAGATATTTTAGTTTTTCGTATTTTCTCTACACCACCTTTGAAAACAAGTCCGGTTACCGAATGAGAACGGAAATTGAATTAAAAGTGAAATGAATTTAATTAAAATAAAGAGAACGTGGATACAAGTCTGCAGGGAAAGTCATGTGCTGCCCACATCAGATTTTTTACTTTCCCTGCAATACATGGTAATGTATAGGGAAAGTATTGGAATCGTGCCGAAAATAGCAACTCAAATTTTCGACGGATCTACACGTTTCGAGACCTCTAGAATACGAAAAGACCATTTTTAACTTGACGTCTCTGTGTGTGTCTGTCTGTCCGTCTGTCTGTCTGTCTGTCTGTTTGTCTGTCTGTGCAATGTATGTATCCACTCTAACTCAAAAACTAATGGACTCAATTTCATAAAATTTGGTAGGTAATTCACTTGGATATGACCCTGGTGCTGATTAGTTTTTGGTACGATTCGTAAAAACAAAACCCGCCTTTTTTTGCGAAATGGCCCGTAAAAATTTCATGTATCCACGCTAGCTAAAATACTAATTGACCAAATTTCACAAAATTTGGTAGATAAGTTACTTGTACGATACTCTGGTGCTGATTAGATTTTGGTATTAATCGAAAAAGAACAAACTGCATTTTTTTGCGAAATGGCCAGCAAAAATGTCATATATTCACTCTAACTAAAGTATTAATTGACCAAATTTTACAAAATTTGAGAGATAAGTTACTTGGGGGATACTCTGGTGCTGATTAGATTTTGGTATTATTCGGAGAAGAACAACCTGCCTTTTTTTACGAAATGGCCCGAAAAAATCGCAAAATCTAAAAAAAGCTAAGTATGTTCAAATATATCAATTAAATGCTTGTTTTATACGTAATTTTTGATGAGGAATATAATAAGAACAACTCTATTACTCTAGGACTAACCATTCTCGAGATATTTTAGATTTTTTGCATTTAGTTATGCCACTTTTAGAAAAATGTCTAATTACCAAATAAAAAGAGAAATTGAATTAAAAATGCAAATTTAGTGTTATTTTGTGCAATTAAACTCAATTTAATGAATTTTTAAAGAAAAAAAAATATGAATTTGAGTCTGCAGGGAAAGTCATGTGTTGCCCACATCAGATTTTTCATTATGTTATTATACCTCACTCTAAATTTTGTTTTTCTATGATCTTTTTATCTACATTCCCAATAACCCTTTTCCCATTTTTGAAGAATGGACGTACTTGTCAAGTTCAAATATAATGTAAAACTGTCTGTTTAACAACAATATTTTTCATCAATTGTTATCTTTTCAGACCTAAATAAATGCTCGTTTGGCGGGATGGTAGACCTTGGGTGCCTCCTGAGTGTAGGAGGTATCCTTTCCCGGCCGTGCAGCTAGCTACTCTAAACGCAATATGTGAGTCGCACGGTCTGGGGTCTTCAGACCTCCGACATCCCCTGTTTGCATTATTGCATTATACATATGCAGGCATTGGACGTCATGGACGTGTCCATGGACGTCAATACCTGCAGAGGGGGATCGAACTGTTTGGGATAGGGTATGCCAAATACATGTCTTTTTGAGAGGTTCTTCGTTTGGGATTGACGCTGTGCCACCCATAAGCAAAAGGTTAAAATGATGTCCGAGAATATTCCACATACACCATTCGTTTTAAAACAGCATTATATTTAATAGTGTAGATAATGTAATGAATTAGAAAATAGTATTTGTAAATACAAAAAAAAAAAAAAAAAAAAAAATTCGAATGTGGGTTTCGCATGACTTTTACTACATAATGCAATGACTTTACATATCTTTCACAGAGAAATCATGATGTACGAGATCCATAGCACTATATTTTTGGTACTGAATGAGCAGCACATAAATTAAAAATTTGGCGCTTTTGGAAACTTAATAGTGCATTCAGAATCATTTATGAATACTCATATGCAAAAATTCTCATCAAAATGCAATTGACATTTAATTGGCATACATGAATAAAATAACTATTGGCGAATTCTTAGGTGTCAAAATATAAAACTATTACAAAAAGTACCTTTTCTCGTAAATGGAATGAACTGGCTGCACAAAAATGTTGTTAAAACATATTTTGCATAATACCGCATAGAGAAAGTGAACGAATTTGATGATAGTTACTACTCTCTTAATTTTATACTGTTTTATTTTATAAATGCATTTGATAAACGTGCAGTATCTCGAGAACGGTTCATGTTAGAGTTCTGAAGATCGTTTCATACGTTTCTTAATGAAACATTCCACATGGAATGATTGTTTATTTACCATTATTGAAGATTCTGATTTTTGAAAGAACTGTTCTAAAATAAATTTAAAATGGGGGAGGGGGGGAGTCACTTGAACTTTTGATTGCGTTTAAAGTTAATAAAATTCTAGCGTTCACTGATGTCAAACTTCATGCTAAATTATTTTCGAAGCGCTTCATTTTTTTGTGAGATATCACCCCCCTTATATCCTCTCCCCCCTTGGGTGGGTGACCACCTGGGAATACCACGTGCTGTTGGCACATTTCGGGAGCGGTAGCCCGGTGGTTTGCGCGCTGAATTTGCACGCTGCCACAACTGCCGCCGTGTTCATGCGGAGTACGATCACGTTAAACATGTGGGTCCGTAAGTCCTTCCGAGAGGTTAGTGGTAGGGGAAGGAGGGTATGGTCCCTGTGGATGCCTCCCCCACTGGGTTTCGGTCTAAATTGAGTGGCACTTTCTGGTCGTCCAAACGGTTACCGTACACCTTTCTGGTAGGTCGGACGGTCTGGGTCTCGACATCAACAACAACCCCCTTCCCCCGACACATATATAACACCTGAAAAACATTGGATTCTAGTTCAGGGATATTTAAAATATGCTTTTCCGACAAAAACTCGAATTCGCATTTTTCTACCACAAAACTTTCTTTACACATTATACTGTGTATGTAGAGAAAATAATATGCTATGGAGAAAATTAAAAAGTTACAAAGAAGAATGGAGAAAGTTTTCTACTTTACAGAACTATCTGAAAAATGAAAAGGCAACGGCGAATGTTTCTGCTAGTAAAATACAAATCAAATGGATTTCATTGACAAAAAAAATCTTCACAGGTTAGTGGGTTGCATCTACGAGATAGAATCTTAACTACTAATTTTGGCGGAATCAGCCAGATGACTGTGATAACTCAACGGGAAAAGAAATGTCTTGTAAGAAAAACAACTAATCTCTTGTGATTGGATTATATCTTTCCCTAAATGATAGCTGTACCTTAAGGATAATTCTTTTCCGTTGGCTTGTGAATGACGCCGTTAATCTCTTTACAAGGCAAACATTGACAGACGATAATGTGCAACTGCAAACGTTAAATATTATAGATATCTACTACTAGCAAATATATTCAGCGTTGTTCATGATTAGAAATACGTGCAAATTATTATGTATTGTTTTAAAAAAAAATACAGTAAAATATGTAATTTAATGCCTCTAAAATGAAACATAATCTCTGTTCTCGCTTTACAAAATTATCTTTACAGATCATGAGCAGACAACATGAACGCACAAAATGCGCAGGTTAAAATGGTGGAAGATATATCCAAAATATTTTTAATCTGTTATAACAATCGGTTAAATACAATAGCAATTAACAGGAGCGTGACACCACTCGACTTTCTCATACTAAAATCCATTTTTTACTTTCCCTGCAATACATGGTAATGTATAGGGAAAGTATTGGAATCATGTCGAAAATCGCAACTCGAGTTTTCGATGGATCTACACGTTTCGAGACCTCTGGAAAACGAAAAAACTATTTTTAGCGTGACGTCTGTGTGTGTGTCTGTCTGTATGTGTGTCTGTGCAATGTATGTATCCACTCTAACTCAAAACCTAATGGACCAAATTTCATAAAATTTGGTAGGTAAGACCCTTGGGTGTGACCCTGGTGCTGATTAGTTTTTGGTATGATTCGTAAAAACAGAACCCGTCTTTTTTTGCGAAATGGCCGACAAAAATCTCATGTATTCACTCTAGCTGAAATACAAATTGACCAAATTTCACAAAATTTGGTAGATAAATCACATGTGGGAGACTCTGGTGCTGATTAGATTTTGGTGCAATTCGGAAAAGAACAACCTGCCTTTTTTTACGAAATGGCCCACAAAAATCGCCAATATCTAAAAAAAAGACTACGTATGTTCAAATGCATCAATTAAATGCTTGTTTTATACGTAATTTTTGACGAGGAAAAGAATAAGAACAACTCTATTACTCTAGAGCTAACCGTTCTCGAGATATTTGAGATTTTTTTACATTTTTTTATGCCGCCTTTGGAAAAATGTCCAATTACCAAATAAAAGCAAAAACTGAATTAAAAATGCAATTTTAGTGGCATTTTCTGCAATTAAACTCAATTTAATGAGTTCTTAAAGAAATAAAGAAAAAATGAATTGGAGTCGGCAAGGAATGTCATGTGCTGTTCACATCAGATTTTTTTCCTTCAAATCTCACAAGAAAAAAATAGAAATATCGGTATTGTGGGTCTAAATAATTACAACTGTAACGAGTTACAATTCACTTTAAAGGACTTGAAAAAATCTTTCGATTGATACCATACTTGACAATGTACCCCCCTGGGGGGGGGGGTAACTGGCCCCCAAGGGGACTAATGATGTCACGAACCAAAAAAAGGTGTATCGTGGCTATGTTTTACAACAATGATTGAAACTATTAAGTTTCGTGATTATTGCGCCACAAATAAACCCTTTTATGTATGATTATGTTAAATTTTGTCCTGTGCTGCCATGATAAAAAAAATATAAAACTTAGAGTAACATTCAAAGTTTTCGCTCAAATTAAAAAAAAAAATCTATCTAATTCTAGATTTTTGATGACGAATCCGAATATAAAATTTCGTGAAAATCCATTAATATTTCTGGCTGCTATTGTGTACACAAGAAATCGTCCACAAACATCATAGTCAAAATGCGTTCAAAAGAACTTAAAACATATATTGGCCTCAAAATCGAAAATTTTTGGGAAAACAATACTTTCTCAATACTACTACGTACGAGAAAGTAAAAATCTGATGTGGGCAGCACATGACTTTCCCTGCAGACTTATATTCACGTTCTCTTTATTTAATTAAATTTATTTCACTTTTAATTCAATTTTCGTTCTCATTCGGTAACCGGACTTATTTTCAAAGGTGGCGTAGAAAAAATACGAAAAACTAAAATATCTCGAGAACGGCTAGTCCTAGTGTAATGGGGTTGGTCTTATTCTTTTCGTCGTTAAAAATTACGTATCAAACAAGCATTTAATGGATATATTTGAGCATACGTAGTTCTTTAGTTTAGATTTGGGCGATTTTTGCGGGCCATTTTGCAAAAAAATGCAGGTTATTTTTTTCCGAATCATACCAAAATCTTATCAGCACCAGGGTGACCCACAAATGACTCATCTGCCGAATTTTGTGAAATTCGGTCCATTAGTTTTTTAGTTAGAGTGGATACAAGTTTTTGCGGGCCATTTCGCAAAAATAGGCGGGTTCTTTTATCCCGAATCGTACCCAAAACTAATCAGCACCAGACTAGCCCACAAGTGACTTACCTACTAAATTTTATGAAATTCGGTCAATTAGTTTTTTAATTAGAGTGGATACAAAATCTGCACGGACAGACAGACAGACACACAGACACACACACAGACGTCACGCTAAAAATGGTTTTTTCGTATTCTAGAGGTCTTGAAACGTGTAGATCCGTCAAAAACTCGAGTTGCGATTTTCGACATGATTCCAATACTTTCCCTATACATTACCATGTATTGCAGGGAAAGTAAAAATATATGAATTTGAAAATTCTTTACTAAAATAAAGCAGATGAGAAGAATTTGAAAACACCAATCATTCCCGTAATATTATGTCTCAAGGCCGCAACGGATATGACCCACGAATATATAATATATATTTAAAAAATTAATTAATGTATCAATTTACTTATGATTTAAATCGTAAATATTAATCAGAAATCGTCTGCGGAATAAACCCATTTGATTTAATTCCATTGCAAAGCAACATGTTACAAATTTCTTCAAATAAAGTGTCGTAAGATAATCATCTGCATAATGCTATTTCAATGGAAGTTTAAATTTTGCGTTTTTTTTTTAAATAATCTGAACAACCCCTGATTCAAGAAATTCGGAAAATAAATAAAGGAAAATGGGAGTTACAAAAATCTTTAATTAACATTGGTCGAGACAAAAAAATCTGATGTGGGCAGCACATGATCCCTGCAGACTTATATTCACGTTCGACTTATTTAAATTAAATTTAATTCACTTTTAATTCAATTTTCGTTCTCATTTGAAAACTGGACTTATTTTCAAAAATGGTGTAGGAAAAATACGTAAAACTAAAATATCTCGAGAACGTCTAGACCTAGTGTAATGGGGTTGGTCTTATTCTTTTCTTCGTTAAAAATTACGTATTAAACAAGTATTTAATGGCTATATTTGAGCATACGTAGTTCTTAAGTTTAGATTTTGATGATTTTTGCGGGCCATTTTGCAAAAAAGGGCAGGTTATTTTTTTTTCGAATTATACCAAAATCTAATCAGCACCAGGGTGGCCTAAACTTATCTTACTGGCGACTTATTTACCAAATTTTGTGAAATTCGGCCCATTAGTTTTTCAGTTAGAGTGGATACAAGCTTTTGCGGGCCATTTCGCAAAAAAAGGCGGGTTCTTTTAACCCGAGTCATACCCAAAACTAATCAGCACCAGATTCGTCCACAAGTGACTTACCTACCAAATTTTATGAAATTCGATCAATTAGTTTTTTAGTTAGAGTGGATACAAAATTTGCACAGACAGACAGACACACAGACAGACACACAGACAGACACACAGACAGACAGACACACAGACAGACAGACACACAGACAGACACACAGACAGACAGACACACAGACACATACACAGACGTCACGCTAAAAATAGTTTTTTCGTATTCCAGAGGTCTCGAAACGTGTAGATCCGTCGAAAACTCCAGTTGCGATTTTCGACATGATTCCAATACTTTCCCTATACATTACCATGTATTGCAGGGAAAGTAAAAATTCAAATTCTATTTCTAAATTTAGCGTTAATGCAGCATAAATTTGAATAGATTGCAAATTAAAAGATTCATCAATACCGAAGGAAACTAAAAGAGTTAAGTATACTTAGCAAGTATGAAAAGTTAGATATACTAAAGGTATTAAAGTAATAAGGTAAGATGATGCAAAATACATTTAATTTATTGCAGAAATGCAGCTTATAAATAAAATGATTTTAATAATAAACTTATAATATGAAGTTCTAATGATAAATTTATAATATGAAATTCTAATTCTAATGATAGAAATAGAAAAGAGAGAAGTTATATATATATATATATATATATATATATATATATATATATATATATATATATATATATATATATATATATATATATATATATATATACTTCTCTCTTTTCTATTTCTATTCTATGCAATTGAAGGAATAATTAAAATAAAATCTGCATGAATATATATATACACATATATATATATATATATATCATATAAAAGGTGAAATGAGTATAGGCGTAATTTGCAGCTCTTAACACATATCTCAAATATAATACAAATGATAAATCAAGGATAAGTACAAGGAATAACATATTGATATATTAAAAAAAAGAAAAAAAAATTGGAAACTAATAAAGGAGTGCAAACTAATAAAGGGTATGGAAACTAATAAAGGGTATCAGTGATGTCTAGGGGGATTGTGACCGCTATACCTGGGTAAAGTGTGCCTTTACTCCCGGGAAACACTCGCAGAAACAACCAATCAACCATCATGGTTGTTTCTGGGAGTGTTTCCCGGGAATAAAATCACGCTCTAACCAGGTATAGGGGTCACAATCCCCATAGACATTATTGATACCCCGTTTGCACTCCTTTATTTGTTTCCATTTTTTTTAAATATATCTATATGTTATTCCTTGTACTTATCCTTGATTTATCGTTTGTATTACATATATATATATATATATACACAGCTGATAAAAGTTATTTCGAAAACTTCTATATTTAATCAAATTATACTCTTTCTTCATATGGATTAAATCAATTTTATCTAAATGGTAATATTGTAAAAAATAACTTTGTAGATAATCAATATTCTATTTTTAATCATCTTTTTTGAAACCTCATTTAAATAATAGAAACTCAGTTAATCTCAAAAGATTTAAACGAGGCAAAGGAAGCTCCAAAGATCATGATTATAAAGATGAGATTAAATGTTTATATCATCAATTTAATAGCACTTATCAATGGAAATTAATAAAATTGTGGGTATTTGCGATTAAGAAAAAACATTTAAATAATGTTTATGCCATTTTCTTAAATCTGACTAATGAACATTTTAATCATATTTTCTATGATTTGCTCATTACTAGATCAAAGTATTTAAAATTAAAACTTAATCAATTTCATAATAATAATACGTCTACCAATTCTTATTGTGGTTGTTGTTGAGACCCAGACCGTCCGACCCACCAGAAAGGTGTTGAAGACCCAGACCGACCGGCTCGTCAGCAAGGACATGAGCAACCGATTAGTCGGCCGGCACCAGAAAGGTGTAAGGTAACTCTTTGGACGGGCGGGAAGACTAATTCTTATTGTGTGATATCTTTTAAACATCCAACTTCTAATTCTAAAAATGTTAGGTCTATATTTAACAAATTCAAACATTTATTGCCTATTGAGAATTTGAACGTTACTAAGACTTTTAAATACAACAAGCCTATTGGTAGATCTATTTTTAATTACAATGAAATTTTGCAATCTCTCTCTATAGATAAATATTCTATGTCAGATGTAGATAATGATTATATTTGCGAAGTGGACAAATATGCTAATTATATAAAATGACACTTGGGGCATATAGTTACAGGAAACTTAGCCATAGTTAAAGACGAAACATTGAGAACCATTATGTCATTTGGTACAAAATACAGGTTACCATCTTGTAATAACTCTTTTAAAGTTTTAAAGTCAATAAATCATGACCTTGATAAATATATTTATAAATTAGCTTCTAAATATTCTCTGCCTTTAGCGGCATTTAATATGTCGAAATTTACTTTATTAAAATTTATTAAAAATACTATTTGTAGTATTAAATTGTCCAGATCTATATATAATATAGATAATTTAAAGCACTCCATTAATGATTTACAAAGATATTTTGTTATTACTTTCCTTATATGCATAATGTATAAGGAAAGTATTGGGACTGGGTCGAAAATTCGAATTCGAGTTTTCGACGTGAGAGCACGTTTCAAGCATCCCTGATCACGAATCAAACATTTTTGTGGTGATATCGGTGTGTGTGCGTGCGTGCGTGTGTGTGCGTGTGTGTGTGTGAAAGTATGTGTGTGTGTGTGTCAGTGAGTCTGTGGAGATGATATTTCACGAACGAATGAAGCGACTCGGATGAAATTTGGTACAAAAATCCCAATTCGTGAATACTGGAAGCCTATTGTTTTGCGCAATCGAATGTTCAAAACCCCCTAAATTTTCGAGTGAAATTTTGAAAAAATCATCAAAACATCAATACCTTTAACAAACCTATACAAATAGATATTTCTTATTTAATTTTTCCTTAGAAAACGATTGACATAAACTTAAAAAATTAAATAAATTAAAAAAATATATTAACTGTTGAGAAACATGTTCACTTTTCATATGTAATATCATGTGATAAATTTGGTGACATCATTCTGGTGGATCTAGCTCATTCCATTCACGAGAAAAAATACTTTGAGTAATACATTTGTATTTGAATGCCAATAGTCATTTATCTGCTATAAGAATAACTTATTTCTCCGTCCATAACGCTTGGCGAGATTTTGGCGACGAATTTAGCGGAATGTTGCCAACTTGGCGACTTTTTTAAATGTTACTAAATTAACGAAAATCTCGCCAAATGGATAAAAATGACGCTAAATCTATGAAAATGACGACTAATTAACGAAAATTCATTATATTGGAAGGAAGGAAGTATCTACTATAAGAATAACCTATTTTTTTTGTTGTAAAAGTAGTGAATTCATTGCATTATATAAGGAAAGTCATGTGCTGCTCACATCAGATTTTTGCTTATGTTGATAAAGCCTCTAATAATTATACTATTATCTGTAAAAAATTCTATATACAATTTCTGTTAGATTATTTAAAGAACAATAGTTTATTTCAATTTGATTCACCCTCCATTAAGAGTATCAAACTGAAAATTATCAATTTATATAGTGATTTGAATATTAATTATGAATTTATTAAATTTCCGTATATGATGCCTATTCCTAAATTTCATAAAAATCCCATTAAATTTAGAACAGTAACTAGTGGTCTTAATACTTACTCTACTACTGCGAGTAAATTACTACTAAATTATTTAAATGTAATAAATGATAGTTTACGTTTTTCTAGCAATAACTACCTTATTCTAAATAATAGTGAAGAATTAAAGAATAAATTAACATCACTAGGTAAACTAATTGGATTTCAAACTTTCGATTTTAAAGATCTTTTTAATAATATTAAGATTTCTGATCTTTATGTAATAATTTTAGCTCTATATAATGCTTATATTACTAATCAATCAACTCATACTATATTTACCAATTTTCATAAACTTCTTCACTTTGTTCTTTTCAATAATTATATATTTCAAGGTAATAAATTATACAAGGTATAAATATAAATGTGAGGGGGAGAAGGATGAATTCTTCTTATATCTTTCTATGGGAATTAGGTATCATATCTTCTTTACTCCTTTGAAAAATCAAGGTCTATTCATTCGAAGTACATACATTGGAGAAGTGCTACGGGAATTGTGGCCATACCGGGAGTGTGCCGCGGCCTAGCAGCATGCTGTAACCGGGGGGATTTAAGGGGTAAGAACCCCCCCTTAGGCTTTTTTAGCATATTTCCAGTTAGCCTTCTCATCCATTTTTTATTACTTTCCTTATATACATAATGTATAAGGAAAGTATTGTGACGGGGTCGAAAATTCGAATTCGAGTTTTCGACGGGAGAGCACGTTTCAAGCATCCCTGATCACGAATAGAACATTTTTGAAGTGATGTCTGTGTGTGTGTGTGTGAAAGTATGTGTGTGTGTGTGTGTGTGTCAGTGAGTCTGTGGAGGCGATAACTGACGAACGAATGGACCGATTTAAACCAAATTTGGTACAAAAATCACAATCCGTAAACACTGGAAGCCTATTGTTTTTATACGCAATCGAATGTTCGGAACCCCCCTAAATTTTCGAATGAAATTTTGAAAAGATCGTCAAAAAATCAAAACCACGAATAAAGTTACGCAAATAGACATTTCTTATGTAATTTTTCATTAGAATACGATTGACGTAAATTTTAGAACGCTAACATGAACCGTTCTCGAGATATTGCATATTTTTCATTAAAATTATCAAAAAGTCATATAAAATTAAAAAAAAATATTTCCTATTGAGAAACATGTTCACTTTTCATATGTAATACCATGCGATAAATTGGATGACATCATTCTCGTGGATCTAGCTCGTTCCATTTATGAAAAAGATACTTTGAGTAATACTTTTGTATTTGAAAGCCAATAGTCATTTATCTGCTGTAAGACTAACTTATTTCTTTGTCCATAACGCTTGGCGAGATTTTGGCGACGAATTTGGCTGAAAGTCGCCAACTTGGCGACTTTTTGAAATGTTGCCAAATTAACGAAAATCTCGCCAAATGGATAAAAATGACGCTAAATCAATGAAAATGACGACTAATTGTCGAAAATTCAATATCTTGGTAAAAATATTAGTATCGACTATAAGAAAAACCTATTTTTTTCACTGTAAAAGTAGTAAATTCATTACATTATATAAGGAAAGTCATGTGGTGCCACATCAGATTTTTCCATTTGTATCCTATTTCTATCTTATTTTATATTTCGTATAATGAGGAAAATGCTGCATTGCGTATTTCATTTATATGATTATTATCTCGAACCTTTTAATCTTTTAATGTTTTATCAATTTTTTTATTATATATATATATATATATATATATATATATATATATATATATACCTATAAACCTCAAACACATATAACACAATATATATATATACAAACACAATATATATATGCCCGATGGGCCGCTGTGTTTGAGGGCCGATTTGGTTCCAAAGTATTCTAATCAACATAGAGAACATTCCAATAAACATAATTATTCAATCATAATCACGATTCGGAAACATCCGTGGGTTTCTAATTGGTCCAGTTCATGTTCTGAATAGGAGCTTGCATCGTATACAGTAACGGGACGGTCGGGTTGTCGAACTTTTACAGCTGATACGTTGCTAAACTATAAGAGCTTGTGCTGGCTCTCTAACACTAGAGGTTTTCAATGGCAGTGTAAATAAACGTTCGGGCTAAGTCTGACTCTCATGCCGAAGACGGGCTGCACGGAACATTATGCTGCACTGTTTCCGGTTCGACCGGGCCATTTTCATTGGAAGCATTCATTTTAAATTTTTAAGAAACACAAGTTTTTAATAATTATTTTATTTTTACAGAGCTAAATCGAATGTTTACGAGGATATTTTTAATTGTTTCACCCTGGGTGGCGAAGACTGATAAAATATTTTGGAGAGATATAAAACCAGGAACCAAAATTAGCAAATAAAATATTTTTACTTTGCTTTCTACTTTTTACTTCAATTTAAAATAAGTATGTGTGTGGATCTATAAAATGTTTTTTGCTCGCTTGAATTTCCCCCCAAAACATGTACTTTCGAATGGCGATTTATTCTAGAAAGGTTAAAAATCCAAAGTAAATATATCACGAAAGACCAAAAGCTCCAAATTTAGGCTTTCTAGCTGCTTCGGTTTTCGAATTATTCCCCAAAGCCTGTAACTCCCTATACGGGAACAGACCGAGCTAGACCAGTATGGTCCAACATTCAAAGAATCAAAATATACAACAAAATGTATTATAAGCTTACTTTCAGTTTCGTAGCTGATCCGGTTTTATCAAAAATGCTGTTAGACAGGGAGATGCATTTGCTTTCAATCCCGGCCCTGGAGTAAGTAATTAGAGACTCTAATATCAATATAAAAGAAAAAATATCTACCACAAATCTATTCAAATTTTTGCATATGCTGATGACATCGATATTATAGCCAGAAACACTAATGATCTATAATAGGCCTTTCTTGCCTTGGAAAGCGCTGCTGATGAAATGCATCTGAAAATTAACCCAAGACGAACATTTTGGGTAATATTCAAATTGTTCCATAAAATATATAAAAAAAAATTCAGCGAAATATATTCAGTAGTTTTTTAAACAAAAATTAAAATAATAATTACACCTCTTATCTGAAGCGATCACGTGACCATGATATGAAAAGATCACCTGACCCACTTCAAAATGATATATGGCATCCATCTTGTCTCAAAATAATGATTTTTAAGTTCTTTTTAATTCATATTGAGTGTTGTATCCGTCCTAAAACCACTTTATTTTTGCTTAAATTCTGTGCATCTACACACAGAAACAACGCAATTACAATATATTTGAGTTTAAATGATCATCCAAATTTGTTTATTTCTACAACGAAGCTTATTTTTCACTTATGTAAAATGTAAACAGCAAAATATGTAGAATGAGTTGTATTAGAATTGCTGTATTTCTTTAACACAAAATTATTTAGCCCATGGAGTCTGCATAGCTGATATGAATGAAATGTTCATTGATTTTACAAAGAGAAGGACGATTTTTTGCGATGAAGTTTTAAGCATAGAGTTTAATTACTTGTAGCTCCATGGTCTAAAGTTTTTAAATAAAATAAATTATTTTAGTACTGTGATGAATGAAATTAATTGGAAAATGTTATGAATGAAATGCTGCTTTTATAAAGAGAGCCAGGCGTGTTATTTTTTCTATGACGTCATTTAAATGAATTTCAGTTGTTTTCGATGAAGTTTTCAAATATAATAAATTATCGTAGTATTATGATAGTTTTAAAAATATAACCGAGGAATGTATCGCATTTTAGAGATGTTTAAACCAGGCAATTTATATTTCAATGCCGTCATTTGAAAGTTCGTTTTCTTTTATGAAGGTTTAAGTTTTCAAATATAATAAATTAATATAGTATTGTGATAAGTTTTAAAATATTACCGAGGAACGTATTGCATTTTAGACTTGTTTAAATAAAATTGCATTGAAATTCGAAAATGTTTCATAATCAATGCTTTAAGCATGATTTATCTTTCTTGTATTTCATTGTATTCTGTCGGCAAAAATGTTTTTAAGATAGTGTATTATGAGTTACTTCTTCCACTCTATCATTGGATTTACGATTTTAATATATATATATATATATATATATATATATATATATATATATATATATATATATATATATATAAATACAATCCCTAAAAGTATGAAATTCAAGAAAGAGAAAGGCGCAAATTGCCGCACTTTCAGAGTCTCTTGAAATATAAGATTTAAAATGAAAAAAGAAAATATATAGGTGTAATGATTGTGTTTACAGGGTTGCAGAAAGGTCAAGGGGGATTGCGACCCCTATTTCCTATTTAGAAGCAAGCTTTGACTTCATGAAAACGCTCCCAGAAACTCTGCACGTCCGAAACAACAATCGATCATGCCCGTGGGGAAAAAATGGCCGAATCCCAGACAACATAAAAATGATCAAAATAACAAAAAAATTGAAAATTTTACTTACCAGCAAGACGAGAATCATGGAAGAGTTGCATAAAGCATATAAACTTCGAATAGGAAAGCATACCTAAAAAATCTGATGTGGGCAACACATGACTTTCCTTATATAATGCAATAAATTTACTACTTTTACATTAAAAAATTTTTTATTCTTATAGTAGATATTTATATTCTTTCCAAGATATTGAATTTTCTTCAATTAGTCGTTATTTTCATTGATTTAGCGTCATTTTTATCCATTTGACGAGATTTTAGTTAATTTAGAAACAATTAAAAATGTCGCCAAGTTGTCGACATTTCTCCAAATTCGTCGCCAAAATTTCGCAAAGCGTTATGGACGGAGAAATAAGTTATTCCTACAGCAGATAAATGACTATTGGCGTTCAAATACAAAAGTATATAATTCAGACTTGAACCCAGAGCTCCGCTCCTGGAACTACAAACAGATAACATGCCAACTGACCCAGACAGTTCACATACAGAAAACCTTTATTAATCTATTTAAACCTAATGGAGAGACTGATCAGAAAGAACACAGAAACCAAAACGATTCTTCTCACTGTGCTCGAACCCACAGCTCTTAGAATTGGAAACAGACGACATGAGCGCTTAGCCATCCAGATCATATACTGTAGAACCTATTTAATCCATTTAAATTCAACGGAGAAACTGATCAGAAAAAACACAGATACTAAAATGACTCGAACCAACATCCACTGAAACTGTAGAAAGACAACATGACCACTAAGCCAGCCAGTTCACATACGAGAGGTCTTAATTAATCTAATTAAACTTAATGGAGATACTGATAAAAAAATAGAAAGCATTACGACTCAACTCACTACACTCGATGCGAGTAGTTTGATTCGAACCCACAGCCTCTGGTATACGAATCATATAACATAGCCACTAAGCCAGCCAGGTCACTTACGAAAGTTCCTCATTAATCTATTTAAACTTAAAGGAGAGTCTAATCATAAAAAGCACAGAACAAAATGATTCAATTCATTATCATCAATGCAAGTGGCTAGTCACGAACCCCAGCCATTAGAATTGAAAAACGAACGACATGACCACTAAGCCAACCAGACCACACAACGAAGAACCTGTTTAATCTATTTAAATTTAACTGAGAAACTGATTAAAAAAATCTGATGTGGGCAACACATGACTTTCCTTATATAATGTAATAAATTTACTACTTTTACAATAAAAAAATAGGTTTTTCTTATAGTAGATACTTATATTCTTTCCAAGATATTGAATTTTCGACAATTAGTTGTCATTTTCATTGATTTAGCGTCATTTTTATCCATTTGGCTAGATTTTCGTTAATTTGGCAACATTTCAAAATGCCGCCAAGTTGTCGACATACCTCCAAATTCGTCGCCAAAATCACGCAAAGCGTTATGGACGGAGAAATAAGTTATTCTTACAGCAGATAAATGACTATTGGCGTTCAAATGCAAAAGTATTACTCAAAGTATCTTTTTTCATGAATGGAACGAGCTAGATCCGCGAGAATGATGTCACCAAATTTATCGCATGCTATTACATATGAAAAGTGAACATATTTCTCAATAGGAAATATATATATTTTTTTATTTTATATAGCTTTTCGATAATTTTTTTGAAAAATGTGCAATATCTCGAGCACGGTTCATGTTAGCGTTCTAAAATTTATGTCAATCGTTTTCCAATGAAAAAATTACATAAGAAATGTCTACTTGCGTAACTTTATTAGCAGTTTCGATTTTTTGACGATTTTTTCAAAATTTCATTCGAAAATTTAGGGAGTCCTGAACATTCGATTGCGTATAAAAACAATAAGCTTCCAGTGTTTACGGATTGTGATTTTTATACCAAATTTCGTTCGAATCGGTCCATTCGTTCGTCAGTTATCGTCTCCACAGGCTCACTGACACACACACACACACATACTTTCACACACACACACATACTTATACACACACATACTTTCACACACACACACAGACATCACTTCAAAAATGTTTCATTCGTGATCAGGGCTGCTTGAAACGTGCTCTCCCGTTGAAAACTCGAATTCGAATTTTCGACCCCCCCCCCACACACACACATACTTTCACACACACATTCACAGACATCACTTCAAAAATGTTTGATTCATGATCAGGGATGCTTGAAACGTGCTCTCTCGTCGAAAACTCGATTTCGAATTTTCGACCCTCGTCACAGTTCTTTCCTTATACATTATGTATATAAGGAAAGTAAAAATGATTGCGCTTTAAATATATAGATTTTAGTTTTAGTTCAAATCAGATAATAATTGATTTTTCCCCGTGCGGACATTGGTCCTTATTACGAAAGGGGATAAAGAGCCAAGAAGTCCTTGAACGCTATATTTTAATTTAGAATTTTATATGTCAGAGTCTGATGTTATCTTTGTAATTTTCTGTTATAAAGTATAATAGAAATTATATATAATATCTGATTTTATCCTCTTTATACAATTCTAAACTATAATATAGCATTCAAGGGCTTCCTGGCTCTTTTTTTATATTTTTTTCATTGTGAAAACTTAAATAGTTCACAGTTTCAATGTTTCCCGTGGCTCCCACGGTCTAGTAGCTAAAGTGCTCGGCAGAAAATGTGCGGGTCTGTTGATAGCGAGTTCTGTCCTCACTTCAAGCGAAGTGTTTTGTCGATTACAGTTTTAAACAATAAATAAACAATCTTATCAGCGTAATAGATTTTGTGAATTCTGCGCCAGATTTATTCTAATTTACCAATCTAGTGAAAACTTTATATAGTTAAAATAAAACAAAATTGCAACGTCAAGAGTAGCGTAGTGGTAGAGTACCTCAGCAACAGATTGAAGCTAACGTTTTTGTCGAGGGTTCTGTCCGCGGCAATTTTAGTCGCGTCTTTTCAGATTATTTATACAGATATGTTGAAATGTTAAAATTAAATACACCGAAATCGAAATGCTGTGCGTCGCCCTCTTGGCCGAGAGGTTTGGGGCGTCAAGTTGCGGGGCTGTAGGCTGTGGGTTCGACTCCAGAGGTTTAAAGCGGGTGTTACAGATTTGATAGAGTTAAAGTGTTTAAAGGTGGGCGGATAATTGGGAGGTAGGGTGTTATTCAGTATATATTTCTTCTTATATCCTTTCTTAACTTTCTTACTAATTTATCTACACGAGATGGAGGACGAGCGGTGAGCTGGCTCCGCCGTTGCTGGTGGGGTTTCTCTTCGGGCCTGCTGGCTTCGGTGTCGAGCGGCCACCCTTCCTCGTCCAAAGTTCGTGCAGAGCTTGTTTTGCACCACGTGACTCCTGATAAGGAGGTTCCGAAATTTTATGCATTTCGGAAAAAAACTCATCTCTTTTTTTGCGCAATTTCAGTGGGCGAACAACAGGAAGTGACGTACCGGAAGTGATGTCACTTCCGGTGCGTCATTTCCGGTACGTCACTTCCGGTTAAATAATTTTAATAATGAAATATTATCCCAGGTAGATAAAATGTGTAACGCATGTGTATAGGCTCGAACCCACAGGCTCCGAAACATGATACAGACAACATGACCACTAAGCCAGTCCTTTCACGTATCGTCTATCCTAATTAATCTATTTATATTTAACGGAGAACCTGATCAGAAAAAGCATAGATGCCAAAATAACTCTATGGACTTGAACCCAGAGCTCCGCTCCTGGAACTACAAACAGATAACATGCCAACTGACCCAGACAGTTCACATACAGAAAACCCTTATCAATCTATTTAAACCTAATGGAGAGACTGATCAGAAAGAACACAGAAACCAAAACGATACTTCTCACTGTGCTCGAACCCACAGCTCTTAGAATTGGAAACAGACGACATGAGCGCTTAGCCATCCAGATCATATACTGTAGAACCTATTTAATCCATTTAAATTCAACGGAGAAACTGATCAGAAAAAACACAGATGCTAAAATGACTCGAACCAACATCCACTGAAACTGCAGAAAGACAACATGACCACTAAGCCAGCCAGTTCACATACGGGAGGTCTTAATTAATCTACTTAAACTTAATGGAGATACTGATAAAAAAAATAGAAAGCATTACGACTCAACTCACTACACTCGATGCGAGTAGTTTGATTCGAACCCACAGCCTCGGGTATACGAATCATATAACATAGCCACTAAGCCAGCCAGGTCACTTACGAAAGTTCCTCATTAATCTATTTAAACTTAAAGGAGAGTCTAATCATAAAAAGCACAGAACAAAATGATTCAATTCATTATCATCAATGCAAGTGGCTAGTCACGAACCCCAGCCATTAGAATTGAAAAACGAACGACATGACCACTAAGCCAACCAGACCACACAACGAAGAACCTGTTTAATCTATTTAAATTTAACTGAGAAACTGATTAAAAAAATCTGATGTGGGCAACACATGACTTTCCTTATATAATGTAATAAATTTACTACTTTTACAATAAAAAAAAAAGGTTTTTCTTATAGTAGATACTTATATTCTTTCCAAGATATTGAATTAGCGTATTGAATTCATTGATTTAGCGTCATTTTTATCCATTTGGCGAGATTTTCGTTAATTTGGCACCATTTCAAAATGCCGCCAAGTTGGCGACATCCCGCCAAATTCGTCGCCAAAATCTCACCAAGCGTTATGGACGAAGAAATAAGTTATTCCTACAGCAGATAAATGACTATTGGCGTCCAAATACAAAAGTATTACTCAAAGTATCTTTTTTCATGAATGGAACGAGCTAAATCCACGAGAATGATGTCACCCAATGTATCGCATGGTATTACATATGAAAAGTGAACATGTTTCTCAAAAGGAAATATTTTTTTTTTATTTTATATAACTTTTTGATAATTTTTTTGAAAAATATGCAATATCTCGAGAACGGTCCATGTTAGCGTTCTAAAATTTATGTCAATCGTTTTCTAATGAAAAATTACATAAGAAATGTCTATTTGCGTAACTTTATTAGCGGTTTTGATTTTTTGACGATTTTTTCAAAATTTCACGCGAAAATTTAGGGGTGTTCTGAATATTCGATTGCGTATTAAAACAATAGGCTTCCAGTGTTTACGGATTGTGATTTTTGTACCAAATTTGTTCGAATCGGTCCATTCGTTCGTCAGTTATCGTCTCCACAGACTCACTGACACACACACACACACACATACTTTCACACACACACACACAGACATCACTTCAAAAATGTTTGATTCGTGATCAGGGATGCTTGAAACGTGCTCTCCCGTCGAAAACTCGAATTCGAATTTTCGACCCCGTCACAATACTTTCCTTATACATTATGTATATAAGGAAAGTAAAAAGTCGCGTCTAACTTATAGAGCCATCTGGATGTGAAACAATCAGATAATCCTAGGCTGGTTAGTAAAATTTCCAATTTTTACTTTCCTTATATACATAATGTATAAGGAAAGTATTGTGACGGGGTCGAAAATTCGAATTCGAGTTTTCGACGGGAGAGCACGTTTCAAGCATCCCTGATCACGAATCAAACATTTTTGAAGTTAAGTCTCTTTATGTGTGATTATCAGTGAGTCTATGGAGAAGATAACTGACGAACGAATGGACCGATTCGAACGAAATTTGGTATAAAAATCACAATCCGTAAACACTGGAAGCCTATTGTATTTATGCGCAATCGAATGTTCAGAACCCCTCTAAATTTTCTAATGAAATTTTGAAAAAATCGTCAAAAAATCAAAACCGCTAATAAAGTTACGCAAATAGAGATTTCTTATGTAATTTTTCATTAGAAAACGATTGACATAAATTTTAGAACGCTAACATGAACCATTCTCAAGATATTGTACATTTTTCGAAAAAATTATCAAAAAGTCATATAAAATAAAAAAAAAATATTTCCTATTGAGAAACATGTTCACTTTTCATATGTAATACATTGCGATAAATTGGGTGACATCATTCTCGTGGATATCTAGCTCGTTCCATTCATGAAAAAAGATTCTTTGAGTAATACTTTTGTATTTGAATGCCAATAGTCATTTATCTGCTGTAAAAATAACTTATTTTTCCGTCCATAACGCTCGGCGAGATTTTGGCGACGAATTTGGCGGAATGTAGCCAATTTGGCGACTTTTTGAAATGTTGCCAAATTAACGGAAATCTCGTCAAATGGATAAATATGACGCTAAATCAATGAAAATGACGACTATTTGTCGAAAATTCAATATCTTGGAAAGAATATTAGTATCTACAATAAGAAAAACCTATTACTTTCCTTGTATACATAATGTATAAGGAAAGCATTGTGACGGGGTCGAAAATTCGAATTCGAGTTTTCGACGGGAGAGCACGTTTCAAGCATCCCTGATCACGAATCAAACGTTTTTGAAGTGATGTCTGTGTGTGTGTGTGTGTGTGAAAGTATGTGTGTGTGTGTGTGTGTCAGTGGGTCTCTGGAGACGATAACTGACGAACGAATGGACCGATTCGAACCAAATTTGGTACAAAAATCACAATCTGTAAACACTGGAAGCCTATTGTTTTTATACGCAATCGAATGTTCAGAACCCCCCTAAATTTTCGAATGAAATTTTGAAAAAATCGTCAAAAAATCAAAACCACTAAAAAAGTTACACAAATAGACATTTCTTACTTAATTTGTCATTAGAAAACGATTGACATAAATTTTGGAACGCTAACATGAACCGTTCTCGAGATATTGCACATTTTTCAAAAAAATTATCAAAAAGTCATATAAAATGAAAAAAAATATTTCCTATTGACAAACATGTTCACTTTTCATATGTAATACCATGCGATAAATTGGGTGATATCATTCTCGTAGATCTAGCTCATTCCATTCATGAAAAAAGATTCTTTGAGTAATACTTTTGTATTTGAACGCCAATAGTCATTTATCTGCTGTAAGAATAACGTATTTCTTCGTCCATAACGCTTGGCGAGATTTTGGCGACGAAATTGGAAAATGTCGCCAACTTGGCGACTTTTTGAAATGTTGCCAAATTAGCGAAAATCTCGCCAAATGGATAAAAATGACGCTAAATCAATGAAAATGATGACTAATTGTGGAAAATTCAATATCTAATAAGTTATATAATATTTAAATATATAATAATAGTTATATAATTTATGTCGAAAATTCAATATCTAATAAGTTATATATATATATATATATATATATATATATATATATAACTTATTTCTTCGTCCATAACGCTTGGCGATATTTTGGCGACGAAATTGGCGGAATGTCGCCAACTTGGCGACTTTTTGAAATGTTGCCAAATTAACGAAAATCTCGTCAAATGGATAAAAATGACGATAAATCAATGAAAATGACGACTAATTGTCGAAAATTCAATATCTTGGAAAGGATATTAGTATCTACTAGGAGAAAAACCTATTTATTTTACTTTAAAGTAGTAAATTCATTTCATTATATAAGGAAAGTCATGTGTTGCCCACATCAGATTTTTTTTTTACTGTAAAAGTAGTAAATTCTTTACATTATATAAGGAAAGTCATGTGTTGCCCACATCAGATTTTATTTTGTTATTTTGATCATTTTTATGTTGTCTGGGATTCGGCCATTTTTTCCCCACGGGCATGATCGAGTGTTGTTTCGGGCGTGCAGAGTCTCTGGGAGCGTTTTCATGAAGTCAAAGCTAGCTTCTAACCAGGAAATAGGGGTCGCAATCCCCCTTGACCTTTCTGCAACCCTCTAGACACAATCATTACACCTATATATTTTCTATTTTCATTTTAAATCTTACCTAGGATTATCTGATTGTTTCACATCCAGATGGCTCTATAAGTTAGACGCGACTTTTTTATGTATGCTTTCCTATTCGAAGTTTATACGCTTTATGCAACTCTTCCATGATTCTCGTCTAGCTGGTTAGTAAAATTTCCAATTTTTTTGTTATTTTGATCATTTTTATGTTGTCTGGGATTCGGCCATTTTTTCCCCACGGGCATGATCGATTGTTGTTTCGGGCGTGCAGAGTCTCTGGGAGCGTTTTCATGAAGTCAAAGCTAGCTTCTAACCAGGAAATAGGGGTCGCAATCCCCCTTGGCCTTCCTGCAACCCTGTAAACACAATCATTACACCTATATATTTTCTTTTTTCATTTTAAATCTTATATATATATATATATATACACAGAAAGAGAGGGAGAGTTGTTAACAATCCCATTGTTGACGCATTTAAACGAATTTGAAATACAAGAAATTTAATAATTGTATACCACTTTTAAATTTTTAATTAAAAGTTATATTCTAAAAGTTAAGACTAACAATAAGATATTAGAGAAACTGATTCGTAGAGAGTCACCGTTGCTCTACGATTGTGGCTTTCTGCTAGAGGACGTGGCTCGGACCCAGATCATGGGGCTAATAATGGGTTTCTATTAATAGTTTCATGTGTACGTCGAATCGAAGTGTTCTGGAATTGATCATTTGCACGTATGACGGTGCGCGTGCAATATGGTTGACGGTGGGTGGAGTAGTACCTTAACATGTGCTTGCAGTTCATGTTTACAACTGTCGTGAACAGAGAGTAATTAACGCTGTTGTGATAAACGTGAAACCTGCGATACATGCTGGGGTGCTACTGTTGGCATTTGGGATGGAATACATCTTGAGGAAAGCGTTCGGGTTCCTTTTTGTGTTTCTGCCAACTGTGTGATTTTTACTTTCCTTATATACATAATGTATAAGGAAAGTATTGTGACGGGGTCGAAAATTCGAATTCGAGTTTTCGACGGGAGAGCACGTTTCAAGCATCCCTGATCACGAATCAAGCATTTTTGAAGTGATGTGTGTGTGTAAGTATGTGTGTGTGTGTGTGTGTAAGTATGTGTGTGTGTGTGTGTGTGTGTGTGTCAGTGAGTCTGTGGAGACGGTAACTGACGAACGAATGGACCGATTCGAACCAAATTTGGTACAAAAATCACAATCTGTAAACACTGGAAGCCTATTGTTTTTATACGTAATCGAATGTTCAGAACCCCCCTAAATTTTCGAATAAAATTTTGAAAAAATCGTCAAAAAATCAAAACCACTAAAAAAGTTACACAAATAGACATTTCTTACTTAATTTGTCATTAGAAAACGATTGACATAAATTTTGGAACGCTAACATGAACCGTTTTCGAGATATTGCACATTTTTCAAAAAAATTATCAAAAAGTCATATAAAATGAAAAAAAATATTTCCTATTGAGAAACATGTTCACTTTTCATATGTAATACCATGCGATAAATTGGGTGATATCATTCTCGTAGATCTAGCTCATTCCATTCATGAAAAAAGATTCTTTGAGTAATACTTTTGTATTTGAACGCCAATAGTCATTTATCTGCTGTAAGAACAACTTATTTCTTCGTCCGTAACGCTTAGCGAGATTTTGGCGACAAAATTGGCGGAATGTCGACAACTTGGCGACTTTTTGAAATGTTGCCAAATTAACAAAAATCTCGCCAAAAAATGACGCTAAATCAATGAAAATGACGACTAATTGTCGAAAATTCAATATTTTGAAAAGAATATTAGTATCTGCTATAAGAAAAACCTATTTTTTTACTGTAAAAGTACATTCACTACATTATATAAGGAAAGTTATGTGTTGCCCACATCAGATTTTTTTTCTTCAGCAACCAATCAACCCATCACAGAGCAAATGGATGTCAGCTCAACCAATCAAAGTTTTGCCCATATTGGAACTTCTAAATATTTACTATCGAAAAGCCGAGTTTTGAATAATTCATTTGCTGTTGGTCTCTTGAAATCGAACGAAACATACCTCACTAGCGAAGAACAGGGCCTTGAATGGACTCGCACGAATAAAGTATGGGAGCGGTGAAAGACTTCAAACGAAAACTTAATTTTGCAAATAATTATGAAATTAGAAATATAGAAAAATAATTTCAATATTTGAGAATCCTAACATAAAAGAACCTGTAAGTTTTAGAATTTAAATATTAAATTAAACAAATAAGAAAAAGGAAAATCGTGGAATCAAAGCAACACATTTCAATCATGAAAGCGTATTTCCATAGATTTGCGTTTTATTTTTCCATGTATCATGGAGGTGAAGGGTTATTCTCTAACTGCATGGTATGTATTTTGTTTCATCGCGTTCTATTAGCAACCGTGTAAAAATAGGATAGTGAAGCTCAATATTGACCTCTTTTTAACACTTTACCGCAAAGTTGAAAAGTGTTTATGACTTTGTTCATTCATTCTGTCTGTCTGTCTGTCTGTCCGTTAGCACGATAACTGCCGTAAAAATGATTTAATCAAAATAAAATTTTAGTATGTTGTTCAGACGGTCTGTAGGACCTATGGAAATATAAATGAATAATATCACCCTATTAGTTTTGGATTGAACCCGGGTTGAAAAAATGAAATACATTGAACCCTATAAAATCTAATTTTTCAAACATTTTTTAAGCGGATATAAAATTCACAAATTGTTTCGAAAATTTTAGGTAATATTCAAATTGTTCCATAAAATATATAAAAAAAATTTTGAGCAAAATATATTCAGTAGCTTTTTAAATAAAAATTAAAATAATAATGACACTTCTTATATGAAGCGATTACGTGACCATGATATCAAAAGATCACGTGACCCACTTCAAAATTAAATATGGCATCCATCTAGTCTCAAAATCGTGATTTTTAAAGTTCTTTTTAATTCATATTGAGTGTTGTATCCGTCCTAAAACCGCTTTATGTTTGCTTAAATTCTGGGCATCTACATACTGAAACAACGCAATTACAATATATTTGAATTTAAATGATCATCCAAATTTGATTATTTCTACAACAAACCCTATTTTTCACTTCTGTAAAATGTAAACAGCAAAATATGTAGAATAAGTTGTATAAAAATTGCTGTATTTCTTTAACGCAAAATTATTTTGCTCATGGAGTCTGCATAGCTCATATGAATGAAATATTCATTGATTTTACGGAGACAAGGACGATTTTTTTCGATGAAGTTTTAAGCATAGAGTTTAATTACTTGTAGCTCCATGGTCTAAAGTTTTTAAATAAAATAAATTATTTTAGTACTGTCATGAATGAAATTAATTGGAAAATGTTCTGAATGAAATGCTGCTTTTATAAAGAGAGCCAGGCGTGTTATTTTTCGTATGACGTCATTTGAATGAATTTCAGTTATTTTCGATGAAGTTTTCAAATATAATAAATTATTGTAGTATTATGATATATTTAAAAATATTACCGAGGAATGTATCGCATTTTAGAGATGTTTAAACTAGGCAATTTATATTTCAATGCCGTCATTTGAATGAAGTTCATTTTTTTTCGATGAAGGTTTAAGTTTTCAAATATAATAAATTAATGTAATATTGTGATAAGTTTTAAAATATTACCGAGGAATGTATTGCATTTTAGAGATGCTTAAATACAATTGCATTGAAATTGAAAAGTGTTTCATAATCAATGCTTTAAGCATGATTGATCTGCTTAAAGCATTGATTATGTTTATATTTATGTTTATATTATGTTTATATTTATATTTATATTATGATCTTGTTTATATTTAGTATTGTATCCGTCCTAAATCCACTTTATTTTTGCTTAATTTCTGTGCATGTATATTCTGAAACAGCGCAACTACAATATATTTGAGATTAAATAATTAATGCCGTCGATCTAATGTCAAAATCGCGATTTTTAAAGGTCTTTTTAATTTATATTTAGTGTTGTATTCGTCCTAAAACAGCTTTATTTTTAATTTTTTTCTATGCATCTATATACTGCGACAACGCAATAACAATATTTGTGAGTGTAAATGATCATCAAACTTTGATTATTTCTACAAATAAGCCTGATTTTCACGTATGGAGAATGTAAACCGATCAAGATGTAAGATGAGTTGTATAAGAATTGCTGAATTTTTTTGACGCAAAATTATCTAGCTCTAGAGTCTGCAATATATCTGATAGGAATGAAACATTCATTGATTTTACATAGAGAAGCAGACGATTCTATTTCCTTTTCCGATGAAGATTTATGCATGGAGTTATACAGTACTTTTACCTCCATGATTTGAAGTTTTTAAATAAAATAAATCATTGTAGTATTGTGATAATTTTCAAAATATCGCCGCAGAATGAAAGGAATGGAAAAAGGTTTATGAATGAAATTTTCACTGCTTTTATATAGAGAGCCAGGCGATTTATATTTCGATAACGTTCTTTGAATAAAGCTAATTTATTTTTGATGAAATTTTCAAATATAATAAATTGTAGTATTGTGATAATTTTAAAAATATCAGCGCTGAATGTATCGCATTTTAGAGATGTTTAAATAAAATTGCATTGCAGTTGGAAAGTGTTTCATAATCAATGCTTTATGCTTGATTGATCTTTCTTGTTTATTATATAGATCCCCACCCCCATCATCACTGAACTAAGGCCTGACCTCAAAATCGCCCAGGGCGGAAAACATGCCCAGTCCAACTCGGTTTCAGAGTGAAGCGAAAATTTCCGAAAACACGTCTAATATTGAAATATTTATATATTCCAAAATATGGAAATCAATTTTTTAAATTCACGAATTTAGAAAATAGCGTATAACACAGCATTCAAAATATCAGTCGTCTAGACAAACTCTGTGATGGAATTCTTCGATTCCCACCTGTGTCTGGAAGTTGCGATGAAAAAATTGATTTGACTGTCTCATGGAGTTAAAAACAAAGGCTTTAAAACTTCATGTTAAGAAAACTTCAATGTCGTTTGAGACAGCCATTCAGGTGGCGCTGGGATAAGATAAGTAAGTCTGCATTGCATGTATTTCAATAGCAAAAAGCTTAAAATATTTATTTAAACTGTGAATGTACTAAAAATAAATTATTAGCGCAATGCAAAGTAGAACTTAAATAATAAGAAATATTCCTACATATTCAACAATACTTTACCTGTCAATTTATTTTTATCTCCATATATTCTATACTTTATCTACAACTACGAAATAATACTGGTTAATTATATACATAAATAGGGAACCCTTAATTTAAAAACAAGAAAGATCCATCATGCTTAAAGCATTGATTATGAAACACTTTCCAACTTCAATGCAATTCTATTTAAACATTTCTAAAATGCAATACATTCCTAAGTAATATTTTAAAACTTATCACTATACTACATTAATTTATTATATTTGAAAACTTAAACCTTCATCGAAAAAAATGAACTTCATTTAAATGACGGCATTGAAATATAAATTACTTGGTTTAAACATCCCCAAAATGCGATACATTCCTCAGTAATATTTTTAAAATCATCATAATACTACAATAATTTATTATATTTGAGAACTTCATCGAAAACAAATGACATTTATTCAAATGACGTCATAGAAAAAATAACATTCCTGACTCTCTCTATAAAAGCATTTCATTCATAACATTTCCCCATTCATTTCATTCATAACATTTTCCCATTCATTTCATTCATCACAGTACTAAAATAATTTATTTTATTTAAAAACTTAAGACCATGGAGCTATAAATAATTAAACTCTATACTTAAAACTTCATCGAAAAAAATCGTCCTTCTTTCTGTAAAATCAATGAATATTTCATTCATATCAGCTATGCAGGCTCCATGAGCTATATACTTTTGCGATAAAAAAATACAGCAATTCTTATACAACCCATCTTACACATTTTGCTGTTTACATTTTACATAAGTGAAAAATAGCGGTTTTAGGACGAATACAACACTCAATATGAATTAAAAAGAACTTTAAAAATCACGATTTTGAGATAAGATGGATGCCATATTTTATTTTGAAGTGGGTCACGTGATCTTTTCATATCATGGTCACGTGATCGCTTCATATAAGAGGAGTAATTATTATTTAATTTTTATTTAAAAAACTACTGAATATATTTTGCTGAATTTTCTTTTATATATTTTATGGAATAATTTAAATATTACCTAATTTTTTCAAAGAAATTTGTGAATTTTAAATTCGCTTAAAAATGTTTGAAAAATTAGGTCCCATAGGGTTCAATGTATTTCATTTTTTCAACCCGGGTTCAATCCAAAACTAATTGGGTGATATTATTAATTTATATTCCCATAGGTCCTACAGATCGTCTGAACAACTTACTAAAATTCCATTTTGATTAAGTCATTTTTACGGCACTTATCGTGCTACCGGACAGACAGACAGACAGAACGAACAGTCATAAACACTTTTCAACTTTGCTGTAAAGTGTTTATAGTCAAAAATACATATACTAAATACTACGCATTTTTGTTGTGTCAACTGACAGAAAGCATTATTTTATTACAAACAGAAGGCATTATTCTCAAAGTATTATAGCATTTTTAAGCTCTATTGGAGTTTTATCTCTTTTTTTCTAACTCCATGGACTGATTTTTATCGTCTGCCCAGAATAAAACTGATTTTGAAGCCGAACTTTCGACGGCCATTTCAGTTTTAAATGTTCATTACTTTTAAACTATTTCGAATAAAAAAAAAAAGAAATTTTCACCGAGGTACACATTTCGGACGCGGGGAGTACCTACCTCTCTAGCAAATTTTATCACTGTTCAATGCTTAAATTTTATGCTACAGTGGGCGCAGATAGAAAGACAAACATCTTTTATTCTTTAAGAGGAAATATAGATTTTTACTTTCCTTGCAATACATAATATATGTAATCACCGACGAAGACGGCGGTAATGTTGAGGGCATGGAGTTAGAAAGAAGGAGATAAAACTCCTAGATAAAACACTCAAAAATGTCACAATACTTTAGTGTATATAGGTATCGGTGATAAGTAAAGTAGTCGCTATTGTTAGTAAAGTAAAGTGTTAGTAAAGTAGTCGCTATTGTTGACATGACAGAAAGGCGTAATATTTAGCATATGTATTTTTGATTATTTTTAAATTAAGGGTTCCCTAATTATGAGTATAATGTACCAGTATTTTTTCATACTTGTAGGATGGAGTACAGAATATATGTTGATAAAAATAAATTGAAAGGTAGAATAATGTTTAATACGTAGGAATATTCTTTATCGTTTTAGTTCTATTTTGCATTGCGCTAATAAATTATTTTTACAAAATGGACAGTTTAAATAAATATTTAAACCCTTTCGTCATAGAAATGCATACAATGCAGGACTACTTATCTTATTCCAGCGTCACCTGAATGATCGTCTTAAACGATATTGGCGTGTTCCTAATAAGAAATTTTAACTCCTTACTTCTACTTCCATGGTTGGGGGCCATCAGGGGGGGGGGGGGTCCTCCTCATTGGGTAAAAAATTATATTGTTACGAACATGTAAAATGCCTTCACCGAAGATTCTTTTCAAAACCAGAAGGAAAAAGCACCTTTACAAGAAGCCATTCGTATTACGTCAATGTATGGGTTGCCGGTTTTGGTGATTTAAAGCCAATTTGGCGAATTTTGGTGATATTTCGAAGGTACCAGAATGTGAAATAATGAATATTCTTGGAGATACCAGCCCATTCTGGAAGTTTCTACGGAGAGTATATAAAAGAAGACACCGCTAATTTGGAGAACAGCTGACGCGGTACCGAGTTACATTGAATTGGGAGATATGTCAAATGTTTTGAGAATAGTATTCGCTGTTTTGTGAAATTAGGGGAGCATTTACTTGCTGTTTTACTGTACTTGGCAGTCGTTTAGTGATCTTATGAGATAGTTATCTTACTATTTTCTGTATATTATTCCTGTTTACGTCGTGCTTGTGAATAAACGTGTTAGTTATCCAAAAATTTTGGACTCATTCTTGTATACCCTGAGACGATTCCAGAGAATACGACGCTGTAACAATAATAATTCTTCATAGGATCCATATAGAAAAGCAAAATTCGGCGCTATAATTACTCTCCGTCGGTCTTGACTCCCTCTTTACTGAAATTTCGGTTACACCTATAAGGGGAAATACGAATTATAATACCACTAGAAGGTATACCCGTCATAATAATTACTCTCCGTCGGTCTTCATTCCCTCTTTACTGAAATTTAGGTTACACCTATAAGGGGAAATACGAATTATAATACCACTAGAAGGTATACCCGTCATATGACGGAATTAAAATTTTGCAAAGCATTGCCTTCCATTTAGCGTTATTTTTGATCAATTTGGTGATATTTTTATCAATTTGGTGACATTTTCGTCAATTTGGCAATATTTTAAAAGTCGCCAAGTTTGAAACATTCCACAAAATTTTTCACCTAGCATTACGGGCGGGCGGAGTTATTCATATAGTCGTTTGTTATGTTATTTCCAAGATATTGAATTTTCACCAATTAGTCGTCATCTTCATTGATTTAGCGGCAATTTCATCAATTTGGCAACATTTTTGTCAATTTAGCAGCATTTGAAAGGGCTCGCCAATTTGGCTATATGCCGCCAATATTCGTCGCCAGAGTTTCGCCAAGCGTTACAGACGGCGAAATAGGTTATTCTTATAGTAGATTCTTATATTTTTTCCAAGATATTGAATTTTCATCAATTAATCATCATTTTTACCAATTTAACTACATTTTATCAATTTTGCGACATTTTTATCAATTTTGCGACATTTCCATCAATTTGACAACACTTTCAGCAATTTGGCAACATTAAAAAAATCTCGCAAAGTTGGCGATATTCCGCCAATTTCGACACCAAAATATCGCCAAGCGTTACTTAGAGATACATAGATAAACAGACAGATAAATCAAGGTGTTTATATGCATTATAAATAACTAACTACTATACTATAATAATGCTATACTAAATACTATAAGGGATGAATTACGTAAAGGAGAAATGTTTTGTTGGGATTAAAAATCTGATTCACGGATTTTGTTGAATTGACACATTTTGAGAATCCCCGAATAAGAAGTAACCATTATTTCAATGTCTGCGTTCTTGTTTGCCAGTTTGTAGCTACGATATCCTTTTATCAAACTGAGTAAACCGAACGAAATTTGGCAGGATTGGATAAAAATCAGATTACTTAAAATCACGCCTATTGATTTTTGGCGTGAACGGACAAGAAGAAGGCCCTTAATATTTCGATCATTTATTTTCCGAAAATCGCAGTCATAAAAAAGTTATGAATATTAATTTTTAAAAGCATTTTTTTTAAAATTTAAACTCGAATGTTATCATATATAACATATGATGACATATACATGTTATGATGACATATACATATGATGACATATGCACATACATGATAACATATACATGTTATCATATAATACATTAACATGCACTGTTGTCGAAATATTGTGCAATTTTGATCTAAAAATAAACAAATTTATAAAACATAAAATTTACTCATTATTATGAAATAAATAAATAATTTGTAAGTAGTTTTAACGAAGAATTAAAGGACCCCATTGTTTTGGAGTTATGACGAGCCGTTCTTGAGATATTGGAAATTGAGTTTTTCGTCATGGAGCTTATCTTCCAAACAAACTCAGCAAATAGAAAAAAATTTGGTGCGATTGTTTCAATTGATGAAGCTCAGAGGCTTATTAATTTTGTGAGTGAAAAATCTAGGTATATTTTTCGAAAATCGAAAAGTTGTTATAAAAAGGTAATTCTGTTAAACACTATTATGGAAATAGCTATTTTTTGTGAGACTTGTTCTTTAAAAGAGGTGTCATCTTTTATAGGACGCTAACATGTACTATTCTTGAGATATTGCACTTTTTACAATCTTACAACCTTTTTTTACATCCTATTGACTTTCCTTATATACATAATGTATAAGAAAAGTATTGTGACGGGGTCGAAAATTCGAATTCGAGTTTTCGACGGGAGAGCACGTTTCAAGCATCCCTGATCACGAATCAAACATTTTTGAGGTGATGTCTGTCTGTGTGTGTGTGTGTGTGTGAAAGTATGTGTGTGTGTGTGTGAAAGTATGTGTGTGTGTGTGTGTGTGTGTGTCAGTGAGTCTGTGGAGACGATATCTCACGAACAAATAGAGCGATTCGAATGAAATTTGGTACAAAACTCACAATCCGTGAATACTGGAAGCCAATTGTTTTTAAACGTAATTGAATGTTCAAAACCCCCCTAAATTTTCGAGTGAAATATTGAAAAAATCATCAAAAACTCAAAACCTTTATTAAAGTTACGCAAATAGACATTTCTTATGTAATTTTTCCTTAGAAAACGATTGACATAAACTTTAGAACTCACTCTAGCATGAACGGTTCTCGAGATATTGCAAAATTTTTAAATGAATTTATCAAAAAATCCCATAAATTAAAAAAAGATTTATTAACTGTTGAGAAACATATTTATTTTTCATATGTAATATCACGCGATAAATTGGGTGACATCATTTTCGTGGATCTAGCTCGTTCCATTCATGAGAAAAGATACTTTGAGTAATACTTTTGTATTTGAACGCCAATAATTTATCTGCTATAAGAATAACTTATTTCTCCGTTCATAACGTTTGGCGAGACTTTGGCGCCGAATTTGGCGAAATGTAGCCAACTTGGCGACTTTTTTAAATGTTGCCAAATTAACGAAAATCTCGCCAAATGGATAAAAATGACACTAAATCAATGAAAATGACGACTCATTGGCGAAAATTCAATATCATGGAAAGAATATAAATATCTACTATAAGAAAACCTATTTTTTATTGTAAAAGTAGTAAATTCATTGCATTATATAAAGAAAGTCATGTGTTGCCCACATCAGATTCTTTACAATCTTACTTAACTAGTTCTAGTGTTTATTTATTTGTCAGTGTGATTGAAATATTTAAGGTCCTAACTAATCATGTTATACATTAAGTAGAAAAACATGAAAGTTGGCATGTCTTTGTATTTTGTGGTACATTATTTTTGTGTGCAGAATTGCGTACAATTTTTTATGTACAATTCTTTTGATTTTGAATTTTATTGGACTAGCCCCTTTCTGGGCCCGTCATAGGAATGAACTCACTTTTTTTGTTTAAATAACTTGAAAACGGAGCAATTAGAATTTCCAAATTTAGCTTGTCGCTGTATTTTACGTAATATTTAATTTCATTGGATGTTGAACCTTATCGGAGCAGGCTGTCTTGGGTTCGCCATAGGAATGTATTTGCTTCTGGGGGATAATCTTGAGAACTGGAGCAGCTGGAAAGTCTAAATTTGGTATATTGTTGTATTTCACATTTTTAAGTTACACCAATTTTGTTTAAATACATTTATTATATATTTAAGTTACATGCAAATATCAAAAGGGGATACTTTAGAAAAACTGTGTTTTTTCACTTTTACTTGTTTAAAACCTAACATACAAAAGAAATTATGAAAATTTAAAGATATTCACTATTATCAAATGATTAAATATTTTTAAAGCACTTTTAATCTTAGAAAAATTAACTTCATTGTTTAGTAGTAACATATGTGAATACTGAGCTCCTATTAATTAATTGAATTCTATTGCTGACCATTTTAAAGCTCACAAATTCCAAAATGATATCTTTTAAAACACTATAAAATCAGGACATTGAATCATGGTAAATAAACGAACATTATATCCGTAGTTTATATTAAGAAAATAAATGGCACTTATTTTAAAATGCTAATACGAACCATTCTCGACGTATTACACGTTTTCCAAATAAATTTAACAAATAATAGAATTACCTCCACTATAATATAATAGCCCCATTTTTGTGGGCTATTACTAAAAAATAAAATGGCAGGTTATTATTTTTAAAATCATATAAAAAAACATCAGTACCAGAGTAAGTTAAAAGTGATCTACTTACCCACCAAATTTTGTGAACATTTGTTAAATAGTTTTTGACCTAGAGTGTATATCATACATTTCACAGACACACAATCACACACAGACGTTACTCAAAACATAGTGGTCAAAGAGGACCTAAAACGCGTGAATCCGTCGAAAACTCGAGTTCCGAATTTTCTACTTTATTCCAATACTATACGTTATAATATGGAAAATAAAATTAGAAGATGCAATTCAGCCGAGCGTGTCAATGTTTATGATAAATTGAATTATACCTGCACTCTCCGTTGGAGAGCACGTCACGGATTTATCAGAGCCAATACTAATCGAGATGGCTAATTAGCCATTAGCTTGAAAGTAAAATGATTAAAATCCCATTTCTGGATAAGCTAATTTTGATCGCAAATTTCTCCTTCGTCAGATTTATGTCAGTTGAAATGAAATGCGATTTTAATCAAAGACCACATAAGCGCGATTTTATTCTTATTACTTATGTTTAAAAAAATCTGATGCGGGTATCACATGGTTTTCTTTACAGACCGAAATCCATTTTTTGTTTCATAATCCATTAAATTGAGTTTAATTGTACAAACTAACACGGATTTTTCGTCTTTTCTGTTTAAAACTTTACGTATGTTAAAACGTCGCCAGCTACTGAAATTAAAAAGAAAAAAAAATCTTAAATTTCTTAAGAAGGGTTTATACTGTAGTTATGGGATTAGTCTTATTCGTTCTGCCTTCAAAAATTTCGTATGAAACAATCATTTAATTAACGAATTTAAGCATATTTAGTATTTTATTTTTGATTTTGGCGATTTTGGAAAGCTATTTTGCGAAAGAAAAAAAAAAGTCAATTTTAATTTTCCGAATCGCACGAGAATTTAATCAGTATCCCGATAACCCACAAGAGAGAATTGTCTACCAAATTTTGTAAAATTTTGTCAAACATTTTGGGTAGTAATACTTTCGAAAACTTTGGGACAAATACTTCCATCGAACAGTAGGTAATACTGAACATACTGGATTTTAAAAATTGCCGAGGCCACTTCGACAATAAGAACTTGCAATTTCGTCCCAGTAGCTCAACCAGGTAGAACGTCAGCTGGCTAGTTCGGAGATCCAAGGTTCCCGGTTGAGACAGCAAGGCTCCTTACAACCTTTTGAGCTAGAGTGAAAACACAGAACATACGGTTAGATGGGGGTGCGATAGCCCAGTGGTTAGCTCGCAGGGATTGCACTCGGACGACCGGAGTTCGATTTCCGCATTTGCCCACACTATCGCCGTGTTCACGTGGAGTACAGGTACGCTAAATATGTGGGTCCTCAAGTCCTTCCGAGAGGTTGGTGGTAGGAGAAGGAGGGTACGGTTCCTGTGGAAGCCACCCCCTCTGGGTTCCGGTTTAAATTGAGTGGTATTTCTCTGACGTCCAAACAGATACCTTACACTTTAGGGTAGGTCGCGGTCTGGGTCGAAGAAGAAGAAGAAGAAAACGCACTGTTAGTTGGAAATTTTTTTTCGCTTTAAACAAAATCAAAAAGTTTATTTTATTTCTAAAGTAAATTATCAATCTGAAGTTAATTTCGACTGACCTATCACAATTAAAACAAAAGTAATAATCAAAAGATAAATTTAACACAAGATTGAAAGTTAAATGCCAGTAAACTATTAACTCTGTTTATAGTGAAATGACATGCCTGATTAAAAAAAAGTGATTGCAGCGCCTTTAGAGGTAATGATAAAAAAAATGAAAATGGGATAACGAATGCAGCAATAATTCGAGATAGACAATAAACAACAACAACAAAAAAAAAACAATAATAAAGTTGTAAAGCATTGACTTATGAGTAGGAATCTTCCATAGAACTTATTGTCACAGAAGGCATTTATTTGGCACAATTGGGTTATTGACGAATGGCTGTTCTGTTCACGAAGGATACAATAAACAACACTTACATGAACAATAAACAAGTTAGGATTATAGTTTAGGATTTTTACATGAACAAAAGGGTACAATAAACACCAGTTACATGAACAAAAAGCAAATGAGGATTATAGTTCAGGATATAATTACCTGAACAAAAGGATACAATAAATAACACTTACATGAACAATAAATAAGTTAGGATTACAGATTAGGATTATTGCATGAACAAAAGTATACAATAACCAACATTTGCATGAACAATAAACAAGTTAGGATTATAGATTATAATTATTACATGAACAAAATGATACAATAAACAACACTTACATGAATCTAGTAGTGAGTCTGTTTAAAATGACCTACGATAGAGACAAAGTACATTTGAATTAAAGAATGTGACTGCGTACTTTGCCAAGCATTGCAGGTGTCACCGTGTTAGAGATTCTGATGAAATTTTTGAAAGGCGACGTTTGCTGTCCGTATACGCGTTTCTTTTGTTCTTGATGTCTCCTTCCAATTATTAGACAACATTTCACAACTTTGTAATTGGCCTTTTCCGTCTATCTCGTTTTGTTGCTGAGTTTGTGTTCCAAACTTCTTAAATTCACCACTAGGGGCGCTATAAATACTTTTATTCGATCAGGCATAATTAAATTATTATATATGGACCTACCGTGTACTGTAGACTCATGGATATTTCCTTACAAAGTTATTGAAATGCTTAACCTTTTGCCTACGGGTAGGATAGCGTCAATCCTAAACGAAGAACCTCCCAAAAAGACAGGTATTTGACATACCCTATCCCAAACAGTTCGATCCCCCTTCGCAGGCATTGACGTCCATACGCCAGTTGGCTTCCATACGCCAATGTCTGCAAAGGGAAATCGAACTGTTTGGGATAGGGTATGTCAAATACCTGTCTTTTCGAGAGGTTCTTCGTTTGGGAGCAGCGCAAATAAAGTTAAATAATCTGACTTAAGTTTCAGACATCTTTGGATTTCTTTCCTCAGTACGAACAAGCCTGGACCTGAACACCCAAATAAGCGCTGGACTATGCCGGCCAAACAGAAAATGGCTAAATGACAAAACTCAATGTAGTAACATCACCTAGTGTATAAAGGGAGTAAAACGAGAAGGAGTAGAAAATGAAGAAAATATGAACATGAGAAGCAAATAAAAATTAATACATAAATAAAATGCAGAGTGCATGAACTAAACGTGACAAGAAAAGAAATGTCAAAACACAAAAACAAAATTTATATATTGTCATGCCATATCCAATTGAATATTCTTTATTTTTATCGGTAACCAATAAATCTATGGGTTTTCAGAGTTATAAAAAAAGCTAATTTTTTTATATTTTCTTCACAATATTATAATGTGTTAACTTGTAGTGTAAGTCAATAGTTGGACACATCATATGTTTTTAGTTCAAGCTAAAACATAACTGTCAACCTTCGATATACATCGTAAAGGTCGGTTACAGTTAATTAACTATTATAATAAGTTCTTTAAGTCTTGTAACAAATTTTAGTCCCGTTTGAATAAAAACAAAATTAGCGAAACATTCTGGGGATTATATTTCTCTTTCTAATCCCCAAGGAAAACATTTTTCGCGCTACATTAGTTTTGGACGTTTCAAAATGCAGCAGTACGTATTTAATACCTATAATTTAATTTCCTAAAATATCTAACATAAATCTTTTGTTAGTGGTGGCATCAGTTTAATTTATAACCTAGCAGACGATCTAAGCAAAATTTAGGAGCTGCTGGCGGAGTTGTTCTATCTCATTTAATTAACTCAATAGGTGATTACGTACGGGCATGATGACGTCACAAGTCGAGTCAATTTCGATGGTTGGATATCGGTTGCTATGGTAACGAAGATTTCGGCTCTTTTGTACGGAAGTAGAATTATTCTATCTCTGATTCTTCATAATTGTGCTTCTTTCAGAGAAGGATTAGCTAATATTATTTTGAATATAAAAATGCGAAGTATGTGCTAATTGCTGTAGTTAAAGCTTAAGATTGCAATATAATGTATTTCTGATTACCACCATTAAAGAAATTGAAGCAAACACAAATTAGAATATTTCAGAAAGTTCCATTGGACATTACAATATATCACTAGGGGTTGTTCAGACTATATATATATATATATATATATATATATATATATATATATATATATATATATATATATATATATATATATGACATCTCCATACTCATGTTTTAATAATATTTTATTTTTACATCCACTTACATATTAAGCTTTCTATTTTTCCCAAGCTGATTGTATATTATCTCTTATACTTGCCTTTTCACATTATTGTTATTTATTTCTTACGAATGACAACAGTAGATCATATCTTTTTCCTTTGAGAATGGCAACACTGGTCTCTTCATTCTGGGTTCCCGGTTATACAGGTTCGTGCATTTGTTGAGTTAGATTCCAGGTAGTCTTTTTACCTTTTATTTTTTCTTCTTTATGTATGTTGTTCAAGTAGAAATAGTTTATAGATATTATCTATCTATTTCTTCAGAAACATACATTTTTGTGTTTGCTTCTACAAAACACTTGGACTTGAGAAGAGTTTTGAAGAAGTGAACAAATCCATGATTTAGGTCTAGACCTCGCCTACGTGTATAGCATTAATGCTTGGATTTCATCTGTTTTTCTTTTATTGATTCCACACCATTGATTTTTGATAATTTTCTTTAACTTGATGATTCGAAATTTGTATTTTATTTCCATTTGCTTGAAAATTTGCTGATGTATACCTTTATTTTGTAAGCTTGTTAGAAAGTTAGGTGTTTTTCGAGTTACAGCTTCTCATTTTCCTTTCATTGGATTTTCAAACTTTTATTATATATATATATATATATACATATTTATTACCATATAGAACAAAGAATCAAAACATGAAAAGTACAAAATAGCAAGGGGGCTGTGAGTCACAACCCTCTTGTTATTTTGTACTTTTAGATATAGCTAGTACATTAAGATATAGCTCCTCCTGTTTATATGATCAAATTTATTATTCTAAATTAATTTTTACGAGTTTTTTCTTTCAGCCTACAGCTCTTTTCCCATTTTTTGGTTGTGAATTATTTAGTAATGAAAAGTGCAAAATTTTTCAAACATTTTTTATTTTGTTAAGTTTTTAAAGTTCTTCAATTTCGCTCAAAAATGGTTTTTTAGGGTCTCCGTGCATGAAAAGATGTAGAGCATTGAACTTCGTTGTTTCCTTATATAGTCACGTAATTTTTTTTTTCTTCCAATCTTCATTGTTTTGCTTTGGTTTTAAAAAAATGATAGGCCGTATTTTAAAAGCTGCAAAGAACCTACTATAAACTTCCGAATTTGTTTTAGTTATTTCAAAAATGTCAAATATCCGTATATAGGAAGCCGTTAAGAAAATCCTAAGTGAACAAACCTCCGAGAACATTTCGATCCACAGATCGCCCCCCCCCCAAACAAGAGGCCAAAATCCGCCACTGATTGTGACCCCTATTCCCCGATTACAGCATGCTTTTAATCCTCGGAAACACTCCCGGCGGCCAGTACTTTTTTGGAGTAGCTGATAAACTGTCACATATAAGTGAATAATAAAACCAACTTTCAACAAATGGGAAAGAAAACGAACCAAGCATATCTTTAGAATCCTCCATACCCCGTAGTCCATCATCTTAAATTACAAATACTCAAACACAACAAATACCATACAAAACATCTTCAGAAACACAACATTACAATATAATCCATTACTGTATGTCATCCCATGTTGTAAATTCACCACTATCCAGATGTTTTTATTTCCGAATCTCAATCCTTTAAATCTTTTATACGGTGCCTTACTTATTGATCTTATTAAACACCAATTCCGTACTTTCTTAAGTCGTCCCACTGAGCACATCAACATTCCTGTTGTTTTCCACACAAAATCCCATTCATTCAGAACCATTATATAGTGTCTCGCTTCTATAGTGTCTCACTTCTATTCGCAATGATGTAAGACTAATTCCGCATAAAAAATATCCTTCCAGTTTTTATAAAAAAAAAAACTGATATGTAATGTGTCAAAAAAGGAACAGGATATCAGTAACAGGATGGTTTATGATGATGTTATGAAATACGTTTTTCTGTAGATTAGTATTTAAATGTAGATTAGATTCATTTATGTAGATTAGATATACAAATACAAAATACATGGATTAGAAACTTTATATGGCATAAGGAAAAAATTCATTAAACGTATTTGGAGTACATGAAGAAAGGAATCATATGTAACGGACGCAGTATGTAAAAATCTGATGTGGACAACACATGACTTTCCCTGTAGACTTATATTCACGTTATCTTTATTTTAATTAAATTACATTTATTTTTAATTCAGTTTTCGTTTTCATTTGGTAACTGGATTTATTTTCAAAGGTGGCGTGGAGAAAATACGAAAAACTAAAATATCTCGAAAACGATTAGTCCTAGTGCAATGAGGTTCGTCTTATTCCTTTCATCGTTAAACATTATGTATAAAACAAGCATTTAATGGGTATATTTGAGCATACGTAGTTCTTTATTTTAGATTTTGACGATTTTTGCGGATCATCTTGCAAAAAAATGCAGATTATGTTTCTCCAAATCACACCAAAATCGAATCAGCACCAAAGTAACCCACAAAAGGCTTATTTACCGAATTTTGTGAAATTCGGTCAGTTAGTTTTTCAGCTAGAGTGGATACAAGCTTTTGCGGGCCATTTGGGAAAAAAAAGGCGGGTTATTTTATTCTGAATCGTACCCAAAACTAAGCAGCACCAGATTTGCCCACAAGTAATTTACTTACAAAATTTTATGAAATTCGGTCAATTAGTTTCTTAGTTAGAGTGGATACAAAATCTGCACAGACAGACAGAGAGACAGACAGAGAGACAGACAGACACACAGACAGACACACACACACAGACGTCACGCAAAAAATAGTTTTTTCGTATTCTAGAGGTCTCGAAACGCGTAGATCCGTCGAAAACTCGAGTTGCGATTTTCGGCATGATTCCAATACTTTCCCTATACTTTACCATGTATTACAGGGAAAGTAAAAATCTGATGTGGGCAGCACATGACTTTCACTGCAGAGTTATATTCACGTTCTTTTTATTTTAAATAAATTTAATTCACTTTTAATTCAATTTTCGTTCTCATTTGATAACTGAACTTATTGTCAAAGGCGATATAGAGAAAATACGAAAAAACTAAAATATCTCGAGAACGGCTAGTCCTAGTGTAATGGGATTGGTCTTATTCCTTCGTCGTTAAAAATTACGTATTAAGCAAGCATTTAATGGATATATTTGAGCATACGTAGTTTTTTAGTTTAGATTTTTGCGATTTTTGATGTCCATTTTGCAAAAAAAGGCAAGTTACCTTTTTCCGAATCATACCAAAATCTAGTCAGCACCAGAGTGTCCCACAAGTGACTTATCTACCGAATTTTGTGAAATGCGGTCTATTAGTTTTTCAGCTAGAGTGGATACAAGCTTTTGCGGACCATTTCCCAAAAAAAGGCGGATTTTTTTATCCCGAACCGTACCGAAAACTAATCAGCACCAGATTCGCCCACAAGTGACTTACCTACCAAATGTTATGAAATTCGGTCAATTATTTTTTTAGTTAGAGTGGATAAAAAAATTTGCACAGATAGACAGACAGACAGACACGCAGACAAACAGACACACAGACACACACACAGACGTCACGCTAAAAATAGTCTTTTCGTATTCTAGAGGTCTCGAAATGTGTAGATCCGTCGAAAACTCGAGTTGCGATTTTCGGCATGATTCCAATACTTTCCCTATACATTACCATGTATTGCAGGAAAACTAAAAATCTGATGTGGGCAGCACATGACTTTCCCTGCAGACTGAAATTCATTTTTTCTTTATTTCTTTAATAATTCATTAAATTGAATTTAATTGCTCAAAATAACACCAAATTTGCAGTTTTAATTGAATTTCTGTTTTTATTCGGTAATTGGATGTTTTTCCAAAAATGGCATGACTAAATGAGAAAAATCTCAAATATCTCGAGAACGGTTAGTTCCAGAGTAATAGAGCTGTTCTTCTTCTTTTCCTCATCGGAAATTACATATAAAACAAGCATTTCATTGATACATTTGAACATACGTAGTCTTTTTTTCAGATTTTGGCGATTTTTGAGGGCCATTTCGTAAAAAAAGGCAGGTTGTTCTTCTCCTAATAATACCAAAATCTAATCAGCAGAGTATCCCACAAGTAACTCTTATCTACCAAATTTTGTGAAATTTGATCAATTAGTATTTTAGCTAGAGACCTGACATTTTTGCGGGCCATTTCGTAAAAAAAGGCAGGTTTCCCTTTTCCGATTAATACCAAAATCTAATCAGCACCAGAGTATCGTACAAGTAACTTATCTACCACATTTTGAGAAATTTGGTCAATTAGTATTTTAGCTAGAGTGGATACAAAATATTTTTACAGGCCATTTCGCAAAAAAAAGGCAGATTCCACTTTTACGAATCGTACCAAAAACTAATCAGCACCAGGGTCATACCCAAGTGACTTACCTACCAAATTTAATGAATTTCGGTCCATATAAATATTTGAATTAGAGTGGATACACATACATTGCACAGACAGACAGACACACAGACACACACACAGACGTCACGCTAAAAATAGTTTTTTCGTATTCTAGACGTTTCAAAACGTGTAGATCCGTCAAAAATTCGAGTTGCGATTTTCTACATGATTCCAATACTTTTCCTATACATTACCATGTTTTGCAGGGAAAGTAAAAATAGAATTCGTACTATATTGCAATTTTCTATGACTACTTGAAACTAAGAGCTACCTATTACAACATTACGTTAAAAAATGTATATAATTAGACCTTCTACAAAGGAATATTTTTTGTTGACTTTTCGTAATAAAAAATTTGATGAAGTACCATTTGGTAAAATTTTAGAAAAATGTAAATATTTATTACCTATTAAAGATATAAAAGTATGTATAACATATAAATACATTGCCCCAAATGGCAGAAAAATATATAATTGCAACTATATTAGTAAAAACTTGGATAAATATGTTGATCAAGAATGTAAATGCTGTGAAAATAGTTTTTATAACCCCAACTTGGGACACGTGGTAAGTGGTGATGAAATATATTGGAATTACAAGAATTGAAGGAATATTTTGAATTCGTACTAAGTTCAGAATAAAAGAATTTAAGGATATATACAAGTATTTCAATAGAGAACTGAATTTTTTTAAAGATTGCCGTAAAATACAGCATGCTTCTTGAAGTATTTGATGAATGGCGAAACTCTATAATTAAAGGTTTCTACCAGTTTTACAATAAAACCTATGGAATAAGACCTAAACATGAAATGAAAAAACGATCAATCGACGCATTTAGAAACAAATATGTGATTACATATATGAAAAATCTGATGGGCAGCACATGACTGTCCTTATATAATGCAATGAATTTACTACTTTTACAGCAAAAAAAAAGAATAGGTTTTTCTTATAATAGATACTTATATTCTTTCCAAGATATTGAATTGTCGCTAATTAGTCGCCATTTTCATCAATTCAGCGTCATTTTTATCCATTTGGCGAGATTTCCGTTAATTTGGCAGCATATAAAAAAGTCGCCAAGTTGGCGACATTCCGCCAAATTCGTCTTAAAAATCTCGCCAAGCGTTATGGACATAAAAATAAGTTATTCTTATAGTAGATAAATGACTATTGGCGTTCAAATACAAATGTATTACACAAAGTATCTTTTCTCATGAATGGAACGAGCTAGATCCACGAGAATGATGTCACCCAATTTATCGCATGATATTATATATGAAAAGTTAACATATTTCTCTACAGTTAATGTTATTTTTTAATTTATGGGATTTTTTCATAAATTTATTTGAAAAATGTGCAATATCTCGAGAACAGTTCATGCTAGCGTTCTAAAGTTTATGTCAATCGTTTTCTAAGGAAAAATTACATAAGAAATGTCTATGTGCGCAACTGTATTAAAGGTTTTGATTTTTTGATGAGTTTTTCAAAATTTCATTTGAAAATTTAGGGGGGTTCTGAACATTTGATTGCGTTTAAAAACAATGGGCTTCCAGTATTCACGGATTATGATTTTTGTGCCAAATTTCATTCGAATCGTTCCATTCTTTCGTGAGATATCTTCTCCGCAGACTCACTGACACACACACACACAGACATCACCTCAAAAATGTTCGATTCGTGATCAGGGATGCTTGAAACGTGCTCTTCCGTCGAAAACTCGAATTCGAATTTTCGACCCCGTCACAATACTTTGCTTATACATCATGTATATAAGGAAAGTAATAAGATACAGTCTAATTATGCTTTTACATGCAAGTCACTATATGTTAATATTTTAAATAATAACTATAGAAATGAGAAAACATATCAGGAATTGAAACAACCTAAAATAATGATTGAAAATAAAATTAAAGCACTATACAAAATAATAGGTATTAAATTAACAGAAATCGCATTTCCATATTTGGTAATGATACCAAATAAAAATCTTGTCAAATTTAGACCGGTTATAGTGGGATGTTCGTTTGTTCGTCTGTTACTAATTCTCCCGTGGTGAAGGATCGCTTACGTACTACGTGCAGAAGACCTCCCAGGGTATCCCATGGCGAAGGGGAGGAGAATTGCAGCTCTACTTTTATAGAGGCTTCCCGAAGGGAGGGAGTCTGACTTGGTCTCGACATGATAACATCCATGCCCGCTGGCGGAATTCGAAACCGCAACCCGGCAATCCAGCGATCAGACAGTAACGCATGCCCCTGATCGCTCGACCACCGGATCGGCACAGTGGGACGTAAAACTTATTTAACTACAGCTAATGAAAAATTTTTGAAGATGCTGAAACCTATTGTAATAAAAATTAAATCAGAGAAAAATTAAATTAAATTTCTAATAGTTATGATATAATTGGTATTTTAAAACACACTCCTGATAGATTACAGTTAAAATGTTATGACTTTAAAGATTTGTTTAACTATGTTGATTTAAAGAATTTATATAATATTTTAATAGAAAAATGTGAAAAATATGATTTGCAATCTAGCATTACTATGACAGGTTTTAAGTCTTTGGTGCAGTTGGTACTATTCGAAACTGTTCTTTTTAATGCTTTAACTTATTACAAACAGATATTCGGCATCCCCATGGGAGGTGGATGCTCATCTATACTCAGATATATATTTAAAAAATCTGATGTGGGCAACACATGACTTTCCTTATATAATTCAATGAATTTACTACTTTTACAGTCTAAAAAAAATGTTATTCTTATAGTAGATACTTATATTCTTTCCAAGATATTGAATTTTCTTCAATGAGTCGTCATTTTCATAGATTTAGCGTCATTTTTATCAATTTGGCGAGATTTTCGTTAATTTGGCAACAATCAAAAATGTCGACAAGTTGGCGACATTCCGCCAAATTCGTCGCCAAAATCTCGCCAAGCGTTATGGACAGAGAAATAAGTTATTCTTATAGCGGACAAATGACTATTGGCGTTCAAATACAAAAGTATTACTCAAAGTATCTGTTTTCATGAATGAAACGAGCTGGATCCACGAGAAAGATGTCACCAAATTTATCGCGTGGTATTACATATGAAAAGTGAACATGTTTCTCAATAGGAAATATTTTTTTTATTTTATATAACTTTTTGATAATTTTTTTGAAAAATGAGTAATATCTCGAGAACGGTTCATATTAGCATTCCAAAATTTATGTCAATCGTTTTCTAATGAAAAATTACATAAGAAATGTTTATTTGCGCAACTTTATTAGCGATTTTGATTTTTTGACGATTTTTTCAAAATTTCACTCGAGAATTTATTGGGGTTCTGAACGTTCGATTGCGTATGAAAACAATAGGCTTTCAGTGTTTCCGAATTGTGATTTTTGTACCAAATTTTGTTCAAATCGGTCCATTCGTTCGTCAGCTATCGCCTCCACAGATTCACTGACACACACACACACTTACACACACACACATACACACAGACATCACTTCAAAAATGTTTGATTCGTGATCAGGGATGCTTGAAACGTGCTCTCTCGTCGAAAACTCGAATTCGAATTTTCGACCCCGTCACAACACTTTCCTTATACATTATACATATAAGGAAAGTAATAAATATGAAATGGGTACACATTTTGCTTAACAACCTATTATTACTTTCCTTATATACATAATGTATAAGGAAAGTATTGTGACGGGGACGAAAATTCGAATTCGAGTTTTCGATGGGAGAGCACGTTTCAAGCATCCCTGATCACGAATCAAACATTTTTGAAGTGATGTCTGTGTGTGTGTGTGTGTGTGTGCGTGTGTGTGTGAAAGTATGTGTATGTGTGTGTGTGCGTGTGTGTGTGTGTGTGTGAAAGTATGTGTGTGTGTTTGTGTCAGTGAGTCTGTGGAGACGATAACTGACGAACGAATGGACCGATTCGAACAAAATTTGGTACAAAAATCACACTGGAAGCACACATTAAACACTGGAAGCCTATTGTGTTTATACGCAATCGAATGTTCAGAACCCCCCTAAATTTTCGAATGAAATTTTGAAAAAATCGTCAAAAAGTCAAAACCGCTAATAAAGTTACGCAAGTAGACATTGCTTATGTAATTTTTCATTAGAAAACGATTGACATAAATTTTAGAACGCTAACATGAACCCGTTCTCGAGATATCGTACATTTTTCAAAAAAATTATCAAAAAGTCATATAAAATAAAAAAAAAAATATTTCCTATTGAGAAATATGTTCACTTTTCATATGTAATACCATGCGATAAAATGGCTGACATCATTCTCGTGGATCTAGCTCGTTCCATTCATGAAAAAAGATACTTGAAGTATAACTTTTGTATTTGAACGCCAATAGTCATTTATCCGCTGTAAGAATAACTTATTTCACAGTCCATAACGTTTGGTGAGATTTTTGCGACGAATTTAGCGGAATGTCGCCAACTTGGCGACATTTTAAAATGTTGCCAAATTAACGAAAATCTCGCCAAATGGATAAAAATGACGCTAAATCAATGAAATGACGACTAATTGAAGAAAATTCAATATCTTGGAAAGAATATAAGTATTTACTATAAGAAAAGCATTTTTTTAGCTGTAAAAGTAGTAAATTCATTGCATTATATAAGGAAAGACCACATCAGACTTTTTTCTCCGTCTTATGTGCGATGTGTGGATGACATATGTGCTGGATATTTGGATGCGACAGGTGACATCAATTTCAGCTTTTATCCGGAATGTCTAACGTTAATTGAATCACCTCAAAGAATAGATATTGCAACTAACTATCTGAATATTTGTATTAATTACAATGAAAGAAATAAGGCTGTCTTTAAAGTTTATGACAAACGGAAAAATTTCAAAATTGAAATCAACTACGTCATAAAATGGAATACTTATCTATATAAAAACTTATTTCGTAACATCATCATAAATCATTTAACAAGAAATAAATGTCTTAATTCTGATTATATGAATAGAATAGAAATAGACAAAATATTTATTAAAAAGACTAAAAATCAGGGATATCCTGTTCCCCTTTTTGGCACATTACATATCAAGTTTTTATAAAAACTGGAAGGACATTTTTTATGCGGAATTGGTATTACATCATTACAAGAAGCGAGACACTATATAATGGTTCTGAATGAATGGGATTTTGTGTGGAAAACAACAGGAATGGGCTCAGTGGGACGACTTAAGAAAGTACGGAATTGGTGTTTAATAGGATCAAGAAATAAGGCACCATATAAAGGATTTAAAGGATTGGGATTCGGAAATAAAAACATCTGGATAGTGGTGAATTTACAACGTGGGATGACATATGGTAATGGATTGTATTGTAATGTTGTGTTTCTGAAGATGTTTTGTATGATATTTGCTGTGTTTGAGTATTTGTAATTTAAGGTGATCGAGTACGGGATATGGCGGATTCTAAAGATATGTCTGGTTCGTTTGTTTTTCCCATTTGTTGAAAGTTGATTTTGTTATTCACTTATATGTGGCAGTTTATCTGTTACTCCAAGAAAGTATTGGCTGCCGGGAGTGTTTCCGCGGATTAAAAGCATGCTGTAACCGGGGAATAGGGGTCACAACCCCCTTTGCCATTTTGTACTTTTTTTATTTTGATTCTTTGTTCTACATGGTTATATATTTGGCAATTTTATAGAAAGTGCAGCATAGCGCATCTCTTTATTATATTCCATGTATTTTAATTCTGTATATATTTACGTTTCTAATTTTGGACTATATATATATAGATATATATAAATTTTTACTTTCCTTACAATACATGATATATGTTAGTAGACCAAATTACTCGCCGTTGTCGGGGTCCTAAATAAATACTCTGTACTTAAATAATATAGTTATTATATTATCTGTTTTTGTACTATTTAAGTAGCGAATGTTGTCCATTAGTTTTTAGCTAGAGCGGATACATGCATTGCACAGACAGACACGCACACACAAACGTCTAGCTAAAACTGTTTTTACGGATTCTAGAGTTCTCGAAACATGTAGATCCATCGAAATTTCCCGTTACGATTTTTGACACGATTCCAATATTTCCCGTATACATTACCATGTATTGTAGTAATAAAAGCAGGGATAAAAATTTATATACATATATATATATTATATATATATATATATATATATATATATATATATATATATATATATATATATATATATATATATATCCGGATTGCATCTTTTCTCTTATTTTGTCATTTTAATATTTTGAGCCTCCAGATTTTGATAATCCTTTGATGTTTGAACTTGATTTGTATGCATCGCTCTTGAATGCTGATACATTCATGTGTATTATTGATATTTAAAATTAAGATCATTTTGTCTTTTATGGTAGTATTGTTTTCCTTTTGTCTGATATTTCCTTTCATATCAACTTTACTTAATTTTCCTCCGTATTGTTTTTGAACCAGGGTATGACACTGATCATGTTTTAAATTAGTCTAACTATTTTTATTTTATTTTCAATTTTATCTTTTTTATTATATACATATATATATGGAAGGACAAGATACGCCATTTGAGCAGCATTAGCTCAAAAAAAAAAAATCCAAAGAAAATCCATAGAATAAATATATACCACAAAAAGTAACAATATATCAAATTTGAGCTTTATAGCTGCTCTGGATTTTGATTTATTTTTATTGAATCTACACTTTTCCTAGCGGAACCAGGACAGGTTGGACCGATCAAGACCGATTCAAAACCCAAAGAATTGAAATATGCCACAGAAGACAACGACATACTAAATTTCATGTCACAACGATCAGTGGAACTTAGAGAGTTAGGACTTCCAATGATTTGAAACGCGACAAATATATATATATATATATATATATATATATATATATATATATATATATATATATATATATATATATATATATATATATATATATATATATATATATATATATATATATATATATATATATATATATATATACTCCGATCGAAGTTGAATAAAAGTGTGTATGAAAAGCTTTTATTTTTGTGTAATTAGGCGGCTCTGCCCCTGATCGCTTCGCTCCCACTACCCCTTTCGGGAGGCTTCGCCTCTTACTCGCTGCGCTCGTAGAGGTCGCTTCATATCTATCTTTCCTAAAAGTTTTACTTTCAAAACTCTTGTTTCTATGATTGCCTATTTTCCGCAGGAGAGAAAAGCAGGAATTTATCTTACCCCAAAGAATCCAAAAACTGAATTCCTTGATCATATAAGCCCACTTCGTGAGCTATTTCATGCCAAACTAAAGTTTAAATCGATAAACGATTTATTTCATCGTGTTACATCTATATTTTATCTCATCGTGTTACATCTATATTAATATCTCAAAAACTACATCGAAATTAAACAAGAAAGATCAATCATGCATAAGCATTGACTATGAAACACTTTCCAACTGAAATACAATTTCATTTAAAAATTTCTAAAATGTGATACATTCAGTGGTGATATCTTTTACATTATCACAGTGCTACAGTAATTTATTTTACGTAAATATTTAAAACTGTATCGAAATATAAATCATCTGATTCTCTATGCAAAATCAATGAATATTTCCTTCATATAACTTTTATTCCAGACTCCAGAGCTAAATAATTTTGTGTGAAAAAAATTCAGCAATTCTTATGTAACTCACCTTGCAATCGCTTGAGATATTTGCATTCTGCATAAGTTAAAATTAGGCTTCCTTGAAGAAATATTAAAAGTTTAGGGATCATTTAAAATCACAACAATTGTAATTGCATAGGCACGGAATTTAGATACATACATAATACACAGATACACAGAAAATATATGTATGTGTGTGTATGTATTCAAAGTATTGGAATCGTGCCGAAGATCGGAACTCGAATTTTCGAAGGATCTACACGTTTTGGGTCTTCTAGAACACGAAAAAACTATTTTTAGGAGGACGTCTGTGTGTGTAAAGATGTATCTGTGTATGTTTCTGTGTGTCTGTGAGGATATTACATTCACTCCATTGAAAAACTAATAGACCGAATTTCATAAAATTTCGTAGGTATGTTTTTTGTGGGAAATCTTGATGTGCATTTAGTACGATTCGTAACGAAAGAATCTGCCTTCTTTGCGAAATGGCCGTCAGAAATTGCCTTTATCCACTCTAGCTAAAAACTAATAGAACAAATTTAACAATATTTGGTGTATAATACTTCAATAACCTACAAGTGATTTATATACCAAATTTAACAAAATTTGGTATATAAATCATTTGTAGGTTATTCTAGTACGATTCGGGAAAAAGGAACGGGCTATTTTTGCGAAATGCTCCGCAAAAATCGTTAAATATAAAAATAAAAAACTAGGTGTGCTCAATTATATCAATTAAATTCCTATTTTATACGTGATTTTTGACAACAAAAAGAATAAGATGAACCCCATTACTCTTGGACTAGCCGTTCTTGAGATATTCTAGTTTTTTCGCGTTTTCGCTACGCCACATTTGACAATAAGTCCAGCTATCAAATGAGAACCAAATTTAAGTTTAACGTGCAAATTCAATGTCATTTAAAATACTTATGGCTGTTATTTTGTGCAGATAAACTCAAATTATTATTGAAGAAATAAAGAGAACTTGAATATGAGTCTGCAGGGAAAGACATGTGCTGCCCACATCAGAATTTTTATCAATATTAAAACAATGATTTATAGAAGTGAACGGGGATTATTTGCAGGCCATTTCAAAAAAAATGTATGATCTATATTTGAAGATCCACCGAATTTTTGTAAAATAAAATGTTCAACAAATTTAAGCTGTGTACCAAATTTTAACTCTCTAGGACGTAGGAAAGTGCATTAAAATTGCCATCAAATAAGTATATCATGAAGAGTTATATAAAATTAAAAAAAATTTAAAAAATTGTTATCTACCAAATTTATTTTAAAATGTGTAGCCTCTCTCATATACGAAATGATTAAACTCTTGGAAAGATATTTATTATATAATATATCTCTTTTTTCTTTCAGGAGGATATGCCAAAAGTCAGAATTTAATTGAATTTGTTTTTTTCCCTATATTAAATAATTTTTAATTAAAAAACTACTTAATATATTTTACTGAAATTTTTTTCATATATTTTATGGGATAATGTGAATATTTCCTAAAAATTTCGAAGCAATTTGTGAATTTTAAATTTGCTTTAAAAAATGTTTGAAAAATTAGGTCCCATAGGGTTCAATGTATTTCATTTTTTTAACCCGGGTTCAATAAAAAACTAATTGGATGATATTATTTATTTATATTCCCATAGGTTCCACAGACCGTCTGAACAACATACTAAAATTTCATTTTGATAAAGTTATTTTTACGGCAGTTATCGTGCTAACGGACAGACAGACAGACAGACAGACAGAATGAACAAAGTCATAAACACTTTTCAACTTTGTTGTAAAGTGCTAAAAAACGATTTATTTCAGCGTATTTCCCATAGCTTTTTCTACAATTGTACCAAATTTCATATTTTTATATGCAATCGTGTTTATGGTACGAAGCAAAGAATCTCGAGAAACCAGAAATTTGTCAAACGGCGGCGGCGTCTGCGGCGGCGGTGACGTCATCTACTTTTTTTTTAATATAAAGAGATTGTTTTTCAACAATATCGTCAATTTATAATAAAGTCGTGGACATCAGACATTTTTACGTAAATGTCAGTAAATATTTCAATTCAGAGTGTAAATTCTTAAAATGTATACATTATATTTTAAACATCACAATTATTTCTATGTAGCGGACACAGTTAACATAGCACAAACACATAAATATGTTCAAATAAACTATTTATTTACTTCCATAGAAGGCTTTTGCGTGACAACGGTACATGCGATGAAATTCATCGTATTTTAATATATACTTTTATGTGGTTTTACACGCAATGGGAACATGAAACTTTTGCACGCCACTTGATGGCATAATAAGAAACCAATGAGGTACAAAAATTTGAAGCGGATAGCATACGAGAAAGAAGTGGTTAACATTTTTTGATGTGGACAGTACACGGCCTTTCCTACAAAATCAGGAGTTTTCCTTCTTACTCTCCCTACGTACATAGTATAATGAATAGGGAAAGTTACGTGACGTGTTCGAAAATTCGAATTCGAGATTTCAACACTAAATGGCACGTTTCAAGCATTCCTGAACTCGAAACGAACGCTTTTAAAGTGATGTGGGTATGTGTGTGTGTGTGTAATTGTGTGGGAGCGATATATCAGGAGCGAATGGAGCGTTTCAGAAAAAAAGTTATGCGATTATTACAACTGATAAATATTGGAATCCTATTAATTTTAAACATTATCAAATATTCCGAAGACCCCTTCCCCATATTTCAAATGAATTTTTGAAAAAAATATTAAAAATCTCGTATTTTCACGAATATTAAATAAACAATTCTTTTATATGTAATTTTTCATTAGAAAAAAAATGGCACAAACTTTAGAACGTTAACATGAACTGTTCTCCAGATATTGCACGTTTTTCGTATAAAGTTGTAAAAAAATAACATATAATAAAAATTCTGATATGAGAAAAACACGACTTTCACTGCAGCTTCAAATTTGTGTTCTATTTATTTATTTATTTCATAATTCATTAAGTAAGTTACACCTGCTGCAGCAGGCGGAATGTTTCTGTCGTCGATTTCCATGGACGCCAATGCCTGCAAAAGGGGATCGAACTGTTTGGGATAGGGTATGTCAAGTACCTATCTTTTGGGTGGTTCTTCGTTCGGGATGGACGCTGTCCCACCCGTAAGCAAAAGGTTAAATGTTTAAAATAATGTTATATATTTAAAAAAAAAACTTTTTTGTCGATTTTTGCTCATTCCAACGTCCACCGTCCCCTTAATATATCAAAACTCTGCTGTGAAAGAAATAAAAACCCTGCATTATGTAGGGAGAGTCATGTGCTGCCCATATCAGATGTTTACTATACTAATCGTTGTGATACAGGTAGAACCAAACACCGTGGAATATAAATGCATGAGAAAGCCGAGTGGAGAGGATATTTTTCTCTTCTGACGCAGAGAATCTTCGAATAAAAACAGCTGATGAACAAAGCGTTCTTCGAATGAAGAAAAATATTGGAATCCGGCCAATATTTCTTTTTCTATTCTTTTTCTTTACCAATCGTTCGGGAATAACTTTCTTATGGAAGCAATGAATGGAGTTGAGATTATTTTATTGGTTTTCTTTATTGTCTCGCTGTCCTTGTGAATGACACTTAACTAATTTAATTTTTGTTATTTGTTTAATGACAGACAAAATAAATAGTAGGCGAATAGTGAAAAAATATCTAAGATTAATGTCTGACATGATTTTGTCTTTCCAGACTCATCTTTGCACACTTATAGTATAGGTCAGAGATGAAACACACATAAGAAAACCGAATTTCTGATTCCCTCCTTCAAGGACGGTGGTTGTCTTTTTTTTAAATACATTTCAGCTAATTGTGAAGCCCCCTTCCCCCTGGTGACCTAGAAGGCAAAATGTTTGCACACTTTTAGTATCAAATCACACTTTTAGTAGCAAATATTTGCACATTTTTATGGTTAATAAATTTCTGTGGGTGTTGGTGCTCCGCCGTTTGTGGTGGCGCGTTTTGTCAGATTGGTTCCGTTGCGGGCGGGTCTCTGGTCTGCTGGCTGGGGGTTTCGGTCGTCTCCGTCGGTGCTCCTCTTTGGGACTGGTGGCGGTTGTCCTCGCTCGACGGGGTGATGGTCTGATGTTCCCTTCGTGTCCTTGGTGGTGCTCGCGTTGTGTGGTAGATTCGGCGGTTTTCTTTGTCCGGTGAGTTCGGGTTTCCCGATGGCTTGCTTCGTGCAGGGGGGCTTTTTCTTTTCCCTATCGGGGATATATGGTCTATAAACTCTAGGGTCAGGGTCCTCGGTCTGGATTTGCACATGCACACTTTTCGTATCGTCATCGGGACAGAACCTAACAAAGACAGATTTTCGAAGGACGGGTCTAAAATGTGCTATTCCGTTGAAAATTGGATTTCGTAAATTCGGCCTAAATATTTGGTAGATGCCGAAATTTCGACCTGAAGCCTTTATCAGTATGTATAGCTGATATGAAAGCGATAAACAGTGGGCCATGAGGAGGAATGCTGCGAAGAACGTTAAACATGACTTGTCATATTCATTATAAATCTTATTATAAACTTTATTGCTTATGCACTTATTATAAACCTTATTGCTTTTCTCCTTAATGATGAGTTTTGTAATCTGTAATTTTACATTTTGTTAATATAAGAGTACTTGTCATTTTTACTTCAGCTATTCTTCATTTATCTGCAATAAAATATTTTGTTAATAACAGCTACTATCTAACTAAGTAATAACTCTAATAGTGGACACAATAATTTGATAATTATAATAGTTTATTCTGAGAATCCCAAAATATGTTACAGAGATCATGAGAACCCTCCCCGGGTCTTATAAGAGGGAATAAACATGATAATTACAGCAGCATCATAGGGCAGAGATACAAGTAACACATAAAATAGTTACAACAAATCTTTACAACAGAGAATTCAAAAAGATAAACATGGGCAATAAAATAGGCAAGGATGATAATTGCAGCAAGTAAATAATTAGCTGTTTCTATAGCTGCTTTATTGTCGATTTCTATTCATTAGTCAATATTCTACAACTTTGTAGTTGGCTTTTTTTAGCTTTATTTTTTTCGGCGCAGACCGTCTGACCTACCTAAAGGTGCAAGATATCTGTTTGGACGTCCGGCACAGGTCCTCACAATTTAGACCGTAACCCAGTGTGGTCGACATCCACAGGGACCGTACCCTCCTTCCCCTACTTACAATCTCTCGGACAGACTTACAGACCCACATATTTAACGTGTCCGTACTCTGCGTGAACACGGGAATAATTTGGACATTGGCGTTTCTGTTCTATCTCGCTTTGGTGCTGAATTCATTATCCCAACTTTTTAAATCTCCGTTAAGGGCGCTGAAATCACTTTTATTCGAATGGACAAGACCACGACGGAATTTTACGGCATGCATTGCCAATTAGCAAAATAGTTGATGAATGCATATGCGCCAGTTTTTAGGATAGTATTAAATTACTAGTAAATTCTCCCACGCGTCACGCGTTCTCAATGGATAATGGTTACTAAATATGACACCTACACGCTTAATGAAAAAGTTGTTGATAACCAGTTTTAATTGCTGACGAAACAATGATATCACATTGTGTATTTATTGTTTTTGAGAGGCAAAGTGGTGCAAGTTTTTTGAAAATCCTTTTATATCGTCACGCCTAATTCGAATTTTCAAATTTTTTGATATTTTCATCGATCTGGCAGCCTGGATCCAAAAGGAGGTTCTGGATCGAGTGAGTTTGAAAAGTGGTTTTGATTATTCCTTCGCACCTTCACCCCTAATTCGAATGTTTAAAATTTCAGATTCCCCCCCCCCCCTCCCTAAGTTGAGGGTGGATCGAATGACAGCCAAACCATTATTCTAACTATAGTGAAAGTTCTCGAGCATTTTAATACATTCCCCCCCCCCCTTCACTCAAGCACTCAGTTCAATGCATATAGATTGTGGATCCAGTTATAAAATATAACTTGTAGGGTGTGACCTCTTCTCGGTGGCCAGATTGGGGTACGTAGCGGGAGTTCTATCGACTATTCAAATCAAACCGACATAACTTCAAACCTTTGTATTAAATGACCCAGTTTCGTTACGGTCAGGAGAAAAATACATAGGTTCAGGATTTAACTCCAAGCTATTTATTATTAACACAACAATGGACACAGCAGCTGGCTGTATAACTAACGACAGACACACACACACACACACATACATATATATACAGGGTGATCCAAAAGTCAGGAGAAACTTTAAAAATTAATAATTCATGAACTAATAAAGATAAATACATGCCGTTTACACAGAAAAAATGGAAATGAAGCCGGATTTTTTGTCAAGAAAAAACAAACAATTATTGTTAGTGTAATTTAAATTTCTACCAACAGATAGCGCTGTAATAGGTAACTAGTTTACATTACATAGGATAAGATATATTATATAGGACACATCGACTATCACTACTATCTGCATCAAGAATGGCGTTATCAGCTACAGCTGCTTCTTTTATACCGTCTGATAATTTGCTTAATCTGATATCTGTACCTAATACAGCACCATCTGTTGGTAGAAATGTAAATTATACAAACAATATTTTTTTTTCTTGACAAAAAATCCGGCTTCATTTCCATTCTTTCTGTGCAAACGGTATCTATTTAGTTTTATTAGTTCATATATTATTAATTTTTAAAGTTTTTCCTGACTTTTGGATCACCCTGTATATATATATATATATATATATATATATATATATTGTCAAAAAGAAAAGAGGTATGGATGGAAACAATATACCAAAAGATGGCCGGGGGGAGTTGTGACCCCCTCACCCCGGTTAAGCATGCTTTACGTCGCGACAACACTCCCGGAGAGCCGGTACATTGCAAAAAGGAATACGAATGTATCAAATTGTAAGATGTAAATATACATCATACAGAAACAAATATAAGATATAATTGTCGAGATCCAGCCCTATCGAAATTCATCTACAGTAAATGTTTGAAATATGTTAAAAAGTGTGTGAATAATGTTTGAAACATGTTCACAAGTATAAATTAACAAAATTACAAAGCTTCCACGGTGTTTTAATATTATATATATATATATATATATACATACAAAGTGTCCCAAAGACATTGACCTCAGCTTTTATTCCTTAAATATTGATCTTAGACATATATAATAAATACAAAGTTGAGTAAAAAAAAAGGTACAGAATTTATGAAATCGATAAAAATATTCATGGGATTAAATATGAAGAAATACAAAATTTAAACTTTATACGGCCACCGTACAAAAACATTTCCAATAAGTAAAATGTGCCCCATGCACAATAAGGTGATGTACAAAATTTCTGCATTTTATCATAAAAAGTCCCAGAGATATGTTTAAACAAAGTTGGTAAGGGATTATTCACAAATTAAAATGTAAATGTACAGCAAGAGTGCAAATGACGCATCGCAGAAATGCATCATAGGCAAATAATATCTGTCTCTTATCTTTAATGGATCTTTGGCATGGATAGAAAACATTTTGAACAGGCTCTGCAATCTTTGTGAAAGTTATTATTTCTACACAGCGTAAATACTTTTGTACCAATAAATAGCAAAATTGTTATTTATTTATGTAATCATTGTTTTCTTTCGTAATTTGTGTATGACCCCCGAAACGCGATCTGCCGACATGATTTTTCCCCTCTGAGAACCCATGTCGATGCATCGAAAAGTGGATTAAGTCAGCATTTTTGTCTTTTCATATCTCTGGGACTTTTTATGATAAATTGCTGAAATTTTGTACATCACATTATTAGTGCATGGGGCACATTTTACTCATTGGAAATGTTTTTGTACGGGGGCTATATAAAGTTTAAATTTTGTATTTCTTCAAATTTAATCCCCCGAAAATTTTTATTGATTTCATAAAATTCTGTATCTTTTTTTACGTAATTTTGTAATTTATTATATATGTTAAGATCATATTTGCCGCCCAGGCGGTGAAGTGGATAGCGTCTCCGACTGCTGTCTAGTGGGCTTGGGTTCGAATCCCGAGTAAGGGATGGTTGTTTTCTTGAGGATGAAGACAGTCTTCCGCCCTCTGGGTCCTCGCTAAATGAGAAGCTGCACCCCCCTTGACCTTCTTCAGTGATGTTGTTTGTGTTAATAAACTTTGTGATCTTGTCTTGTGTCATTCTTTGTCCGTCTTCTATCATCACTGGTCCTGTTTGTGGTTCCACCGAAACAGGAGGTTATAAGCAACAACAACAACAACAAGATCAATATTTAAGGAATAAAAGCCGAGGCCAATGTTTTTGGGACACCCTGTATATATATATATATATATAATTAATTGTGATGCACTGAGATCACTTACGTTATTGGGTTATGTTACTAGTCTGTACCGTTTACCTACTAAATTTAAGCATGAATTAATTTGTAAAGATTTAATTCCTGACTAAAATATATAAAATCAGCTATAAATATCAAATTCCTGTAGAAGCCTTCAAACCCTGGAGCTTCTTAATAGAGCAATACTTAAATCATTATAGTATATATATCCAGAAAATTAGTAAATCATATACACTTAGTTCAATTAAAAAGGATATTGAAGAAATTCAAAATAATTTTGTTATTACTTATATCGATAAAGCTAGTAATAGATTCTCAGTCATTTGTAAATATTACTATATAAGTTCCCGCCAGTCATACTTACTTAATACTTCTAATTGTGATTTACATAATACTAACTTTAAAATCTTATCTAATAGAATATCAGCCAAATATAAGCAAATCCATCTAAAAAATAGTTGTAAAAACATTCCTTATCTAGTTTTAGTACCCAAGTTTCATAAATCCCCTGTTGCTTTTCGAGTTATTACTAGTGGGCATAATTTTTACATTACTAATGCTGGTAAATTATTACTAAAAATTTTAAATGAAATTTCTTTATCAGATGACATCTCAAATAATAGTCATATTGTGAAAATCAGTTTTGAATGAGTATTAAAAACTCTTACTAATATTCATAGTATTTATACCTTTGATTTCAAAGATTTGTTCAATAATATTGATATAGGCGATCTGTATAAAATTATTTTAGAAATTTTTGAAAAATATAATATTACCCTAAAATATTCAGCTTTCCTTTATAAAAAATTACTTAATTTCATTCTCTATGAGAATTATATTTTACATGGTGGTAATTTTTTTAAGCAACAGTTTGGTATCTCACAAGGGGGTGGTGCCTCATCATTATTGGCTAATCTATATTTATACTTCTATGAAAAGAACTTTAATCCAGGGTTGCATAATATGCTCTTGAAGAAATATTTAGATGATATATTATGTGTATCCCATAATTATAATCCTATAGTAATTAACTTTTATCCTAATAATTTACAATTAAATGCAAGTAATCTATATATACTAATTGCCAAGTGTCCGTTTGTCTGTCTGTTTGTCTGTCACGCTTTTTTAGGCACTTCCCGAATAGATAGACACTTGCAATTTGGTATAGGGCTTGGTTGTTCGATAAAACCCCCTGGAAAAATCGAATTTTTCGAAAATATTCTGTAGAGGGGATGCTCCACACCAAAACGCTCGAAAAGTGAAATGATGGGAAAGCATACTTTGCGATAATATAGACTTCAAATTTGGTGTAATTTGTCAAATTTAGCGTATGGGTAAATCGTTGGAAAGGATGAAAGTGTGCAATTTCAGATTTCCAATATTTTCTACTTAAGGTGGTGCCGCACACCAAAATGTTCGATTTTCCCAATAAATGAGAAAAGTCTCCTTTAAAATTTGATAGAGGCTTGAAATTTGGTATATAGACTAATCATTTGATAAAAACAGCCAAGACGAATATAGTTTTTCAAAAGTATTCGTTTAAAGGGGTGCTCCAGAGGAAAACGTTCGAAAGGTGAATGGATAAAAAAACATTCTTCGGAATGTGATAGAGATTTCAAATTTGGAGTACGGGAAGATGGTTTAGAAGGAAGAAAGTGAACAATTTCAGTTTTCCAATATTTTCTACTTAAGGGGATGCGAACATAAAAATGTTCGATTTTCGACATAACAGGAAAACGCTCCTTTTAAAACGTGATAGAGGCTTGATATTTGGTATATGGTCGACTCATTTGATGAAAACAGCCAAGACAAAAGATTTTTTTCAAAAATGTTTGTTTAAGAGGGTGCTCCAGAGAAAAACTTTCGAAAGGTTAAATGACGAAAAACTATGCTTCGGAATACGATAGAGGCTTCAAATTTGGTGTACGGGTAGATAGTTCGAAAGGAAAAGTGTGTGCAATTTCAGTTTTCCAATATTTTCTAATTTAGGGGGTGCCGCAAACACAACTATTCGATTTTCCGAATTAATGAGAAATTCTTCCTTTAAATTTTGATAGAGGCTTGAAATTTGTATATTGGCTAATAATTTAATGAAAACACCCAAGACGAATAAAATTTCTCAAAAATGTTCGATTAAGGGGATGTTCCAGAGAAAAACGTTCGAAATATGAAATGATAAAAAACATGCTTCGGGATGAGATAGAGATTTCAAATTCGGTGTACGTGTAGATCATTTGGAAGGAAGAAAGTGCACAATTTCAGTTTACATGATATCTTGCATGATCTCGAAACTTTATCCTGACGTGCTGCAGGAACGCAGAATGGATAATCGGCCTACACAACGGAACCTGTCAGCAGTTGTTAATATAAAGTAAAACATAAATTAGAACGTAAACTAAGTGAAATCTTAATGAAAGGCTATATAGACCTTATACAAACTAAAGGAAGAAAATTCGCACCCTCTATCTTATTTTTTCTATACATATACTATGCGTGATACAGAAAGTATAAAAACATTCTCGCCTCTCATAACGAATACTGTAACTCCCATCAAAGTGCAACTTTAGTCATTTAAGAATGAATCATCACCAATCTGAATGATTACAATCACTGATAGAATGGGCGTCTGAAATAGCTATTGATTGTCATGGGCAGGTCCACAACTATGGTGAGGGAACAAAGGGGGGTGCAATCCTCTATTTCAGAAGTGATTAACAGACCCCTATAGTACTCTACACAATTCCATAAACAATTATATAGAACAAAGTATTTATGTGGAACTAATATTTAAGCCTGTCAAAGATAGAAAAACCAACACGTTTAAAATATTAAGTTGCACTTTTTTTTAATAAATTTAATTTTATTTAATAATGTTGTTGTTGAAACCCAGACCCACAGACTATTATAGTATTCTGATATAGACTATTATAGTATTCTGTAGTATTAATATAGTATTCTGTGCCCAGACCGTCCGACCTACCAGAAAGGTGTAAGGTAACTTGTTTAATAATGTGTAGCACTGAACATCATGAACAGTTAAGTTAATCGAAAATTTAACTTTATTAAGTTCGATAATATGTGTGCAAAGACTTAGCCCTATAGTTCATCAGAGGACTTTTGACGTATCTGGAAAGATTTTTTGCCCCCAATTTGAATGTTCTGAGGGAGAAATAAAATATCCGTTAGGCCCTGTCCTGTAATCGATATTTTAAGTATCAGAAGATTCAGCGCTTTCTAAGTCAATGGGTGAATCCCGGTGGGTCGGAAAAAACTTCCTAGTTTTCTTAACCCCTAGGTAGAAATCAAGTATTTAAATTTGTTAGGTTCTGAGAAAGTTATATATATATATATATATATATATATATATATATATATACATATTAGCAGCGATTACCCGGCGTTGCTCGGGATTTACCATGCAAAACTATGATAAAAATTATACCGGAACATATAGGGCCGATTGCGATATATTAATTTTGAATGTATCGCATTTTAGAGATGTTTAAATAAAATTAAAGTTGGAAAGTGTTTCATAATCGATGCTTTATGCATGATTGATCTTTCTTGTGATTTCTTAATACTCTTCGTTGTTGAGTAAGCCTGTGAGAAATTAACCATGGTGATAGTTTCCATTTAAATTCATATCTCAAACCTGCGATTTTCAAAAGTGTCTTATACGTTCAATAAACTATCACAAAACAGATTTAATTGACTTTCACGTTTTAAACCAACAATGTCCAACCTTTTTCGTTGTGAAGCATGGATTTAGAGAGTAGAACTCCTAGGAAAAAGTGTCGTTTTTCACTAATATCTCGAGAACCACTGGTCGTAGAAACTCGAAACATGGCCTATGTTTTTTGTGGGGTGATTTCAGGACTACCAAGACAAATTTCATGAAATTCGGTTCAGCCGTCAGTTATGGTGGATTATACATACACACTTTTCTTCTTATATATATATATATATATATATATATATATATAATCCAAGAAAAAGAAGATTTAAAGGAACTTGGGATAACCAAATGCTTTGCATTTAATGGTTGGGGAGGATTGCGACTCCCCCTCCCGTTTAAAGCTGCTTTTCCAGCCTAGGCAAACGCTCACGGTACCAATGCAAAGCAAAGGTTGGTCCCCAATGCGTGCTAATACGAAGGCACCCGGACACGGAAGAACAAGACAACCAAACAGAAGGAAACTGGACCAAAACTGATTCCTGCCCAACTCGCTATCATATATATGTTCGATTTACGCATGCGTGCTTTCTTAGCAGGCACGCATGAACTTTATTTACTTACAAATTGAAGAAGTAAACTGTCAAAATCCACATGATCCCTGAAAATCGATCTATAGCAATCCTTTAAGAAATAAATAGGATAATGTTTATATAAAGCCTCTGTTATGATTTTAATATTGCTATAAAGGTAAGAAACTAATTTACGGGTTTCGTTCCGGCTAATCAGGCACATTATGCAATTTAAACGTTCATGATCGATCACTATTAGATAGATTTACTAAATCTTTGTATTAGCTTATAGGTAAAGTCTATTGAAATAAAATGTTTCAAAATTTGAAATTACAAACGTTTTGTTGAAAATGTGCAAATTATATTAGTCACAAAATTTTTAAGGTGTTATTGTGACTAATATATATTTCGTTTAATATAGTTCGATATTAAATGAATGTGAATGAATAATCACTTTGTAATAAGTATTTCATTCCTCGGAGTGTTTTTACTTTTAAAGTATTTACAGATTAAATTACAATTTAATTGCGTATTTAATTTTAATTTTTATCTATATAAATAAAATTGAAAATATGTCTGTGTGTTTATTTGTGGGATTATTTGATTTGTGTGTTTAATTGTCCCATCATCACGGCAGAAGGATTGAATTGAATTGGATGAAATTCTACGTTTCAAGTTTTTAAGACCAGGTATATATTAGATGGCGACCAGTATATATAGGTCGAGATATTAATAAAAAACGCACTATTAAACCTTCCATTGAGATAGAATTATGCAAATGATATTTGTTCCACAAAATTATTCGAAAAAAAAATATGATATTGGTAAGCGCGTAATTAAACCCCGTGAGTTTATATTTGAAAAAACAAATATCAAGTTGCTAAGAAACGGAATTAAGCCCATTGAGTTATTACAGCAGTAAATGTTTTTCGATTTAAACAATAACAATATATATATATATATATAAATATTTATATATATATATATATATATATATATATATATATAAGTAAATTTTTATCAAAATTGCATTTTGGATTGGATTATATCATTACGGCCTATGGGTTTAACGTGTTTAGATTATTGATATTTTCAAATTCTTACACAATCTGTTTCATTTTGGGGAAATATTTTAAAATACATATATTGTAGTACGGGTATATCTTCTAATACATGGGTATAATCTTCTTCGTCCGTCCGTCTCTGTAAAGCTTGGCGAGGGATTTGGCGGAATATATGCCAACTTGGCTACTTTTTTTAATGTTACAAAATTGATGAAAATGTTGTCAAATCGCTAAAAATATCGGCAAATTGATAAAAATATTGCCAAATCAATGAAATTAATTTTGTTTTGAAAGGAGATAGTATTGTAACGATGTTTCGGTTGTTTTTTACTATCAGTCCAACTATCCTACTTAACAAATTTGCCGACTTTGTAAAATGTGGCCAAATTGCTCAAATACTGCCAAATTAACGAAAATATCGCCAAATCGATAAAACTGTTGTTAAGTTGACAAAAATGACACCAAATCAAAGAAATTAATTTCGTTTTGAAAGATGATAGTAATATAATGATCTTTCGGTATTTTTTCTCTTAGTCGAACTGTTGTTCCACTTTTCGACAAATTTGCCGACTTTTTGAAAATTCTGTTAAATTAATGAAAATGCGGCCAAATTGATAAAATGATATTAAATTAATGAAAATAACTCCTAATTAATGAAAATTCAATATTTTGCAAAATTAAGTTCAATTTCTTTGATAATCTCTGTCGCTTTGTGAGAATTAAATAGTATTTTTTATAAATTTGTTTACAAACGAGACCAGGATGTTTTTCTTCAGATATGCCTATGAAGATAATTTTGTATAGTGAGGACATTATAATTAAATAAATAATTTAATAAAATAATTATTAAATCTTTAAATATTTTAATAAAATATTTAGAATAACAATGTCATTTAAAATATTATAGGAATTTGCACATAATTGTGAAGTTTTAGTTTCTTTATATTATATATTCCGTGCGAAGAACGAGTATGCTGCTAGTATATAATAAGAAAGTCCCATAATTTAAATATATTTCTTGGATCTAATAAATCTCTCCCAATTTCCCATACTTCAGCGACTTACAATTGCGATTGCAAAAAATAAATACTAGTTTTGGGTCATACACATTTCTTTTACAATGCAAAATGCAGTGGCTAAAAATTCCAACTTTTTGGAAAATTTCAAAACTCCCAGTATTTTTTAAAATTCCCTTCCTAAAAAAAAATCCAATGAATGAACTGTAACTGTGCAAAGGTTCAGCCTTCTAGATTACAGGAAGGGGTGGGGAGATTTTTTGAAAATAAAATCGATTTTCTTCGCCCCTTGAAGGGAGGGGGAATCGAAAATTCACCTCCATTAAATTCTGACTTGTCGATATTATACATGTGCAAAGATTCAATCTCCTTGGTCCGGTTCTTTCATCGCGCGAAATTCGCTTTGGTCCTCATTTAGAATATGTGAATATCGAAATACACGCCGAAATCGATTGGCTGTGCTCCAAATATGCAAATTCTAAGTTCAGTAAAAATAATGCTTGTGTGTCGTCTAAGACTTTCATTACAAGAAGAACAGTTTATGCTGAAAGTTGGAGTAGCCATCTGTTTCAGCATGGCCCAGAGAATATGCATGAATGATTCAAAAACGACAGCACACTGTTGGGAGACTTCGGGTTAAATAATCCATTATGGAGGTGGCGAATTTCTTTTATACGCACGGTTTTATATTACTTTCCTTATATACATAATGTATAAGGAAAGTATTGTGACGGGGTCGAAAATTAGAGTTCGAGTTTTCGACGGGAGAGCACGTTTCAAGCATCCCTGATCACGAATCAAGCAGTTTTGAAGTGATGTCTGTGTGTGTGTGTGAAAGTGCGTGTGTGTGTGTCAGTGAGTCTGTGGAGATGATAACTGACGAACGAATGGACCGATTCGAACCAAATTTGGTACAAAAATCACAATCCGTAAACTCTGGAAGACTATTGTTTTTATACGTAATCGAATGTTCAGAACCCCCCTAAATTTTCGAATAAAATTTAGAAAAAAATCGTCAAAAAATCAAAACCACTAATAAAGTTACGCAAATAGACATTTCTTATGTAATTTTTCATTAGAAAACGATTGACATAAATTTTAGTACGCTAACATGAACCGTTCTCGAGATATTGTACATATTTCAAAAAAATTATCAAAAAGTCATATAAAATGAAAAAAAAAATATTTCCTATTGAGAAACATGTTCACTTTTCATATGTAATACCATGCGATAAAATGAGTGACATCATTCTCGTGGATCTAGCTTGTTCCATTCATGAAAAAATATACTTTGGGTAATATACTTTTGTATTTGAACGCCAATAGTCATTTTTCTGCTGTATGAACAACTTATTTCTTCGTCCATAGCGTTTGGCGAGATTTTGGTGACCAATTTGGCGTAAAGTCGCCAACTTGGCGACTTTTTGAAATGTTACCAAATTAACGAAAATCTCGCCAAATGGATGAAAATGACGCTGAATCAATGAAAATTACGACTAATTGTCGAAAATTCAATATCTTGGAAAGAATATTAGTATCTACTATAAGAAAAACCTATTTTTTTACTGTAAAAGTAGTAAATTCATTACATTATACAAGGAAAGTCATATGTTGCCCACATCGGATTTTTTTCTCGTTTTTCTCGTTGCCCACTTCCAAACGAGCGGAACTGTCACTAGAAATACTTAAAAATCAAAGACAACCAAAAATAGGCTTAAAAGTCTTTTATTAAAATCTTCTTTTTACGACGTAAATGAATCACACGGCCATAGCGCTATCGGGCACTATTATGTTCTTCACCAGTGGCGAATCGTCAATTTTCGCGTGGCGAAAAAACAAAAATCCTTAATAAATGAAACAAATTCTTAAGAATTTTTTTTAAATATTTGTTCTACCATGAAGGTTAAAATTCTCAAGCACAGTAGGAAAGATTTGTGCTTTAAAAATCTCGAACCAGGATTTCATGGTTTCATTCAGAAAAGCAAAGGATAAATTAATCTCAAATTGGGGCTTAAAATTTCGCAAGTAATAAGATCTCCTTTTCAATTTAGTAATAATTTAATCATTAGTTTCAAATCTTAAACTTATAGTGTAAATAGTCTATTTCATATGCTATATTTATTTTCCGATCATAAATTTTATTTTCACCTGTCATTTAACGGACTATATACAGGGTGTTCCAAAAATGACCAGCCTATTTGAAAAATAAATAAAAACTAAACGGGCAGTGATAGAAATGCACCTTTTACTGCAATGTGCTTGGGACAACAGTACATTTTCGGTCAGACAGACTTTCGAAATTAGTTACAAAGTTCGACAATAGATGGCGCTACAGGCTGTAGAAATAAAATATGGTATTTTCCACATAACCACCATGCGCAGCAACAACATGGCGTAGTCATGGTTAGAAATTCTTTGGCGTAGTCTCAGAACAAAATTATCAAACACCCGCACAAATGTCTCAGCCGGAATGGGCAGCAGAGATGTACTGTTCCAGTTCTGCAGACGTTTGTAGATTGTGGCTGTACACCTGGTCTTTCAAGTGTCCCTACAGAAAGAAGTCACAGGGGGTCAAATTTTGTTGAAGATTTTGTTCTGATACTATACCATGTTGTTGCCACAGACTATTATATAGTATTCTGTGGTTGTTGCTGCGCATGGTGGAAAATATCGTATTTTAATTTTTCCAGACTGCAGCGCCATTTATTGCTAAACTTTGTAACTAATTTCGAAAGTTTATCTGACTGAAAATGCACTGTTGTCCCAAGCACATTGCAACAGACGGTGCATTTCTATTGCTGCCCGTTTAGTTTTTATTTATTTTTCAAATAGGCCGGTCATTTTTGGGACACCCTGTATCCAACACCCTTTTTTTACCATACGCAAAAAAAAAAAAACTGATGTGGGCAACACATGACTTTCCTTATATAATGTAATGAATTTACTACTTTTACAGTAAAAAAATAGGATTTTCTTGTAGTAGATACTAATATTCTTCCCAAGATATTGAATTTTCGACAATTAGTCGTCATTTTCATTGATTTAGCGTCATTTTTATCCATTTGGCGAGATTTTCGTTAATTTGGCAACATTTCAAAAAAATCGCCAAGTTGGCGACATTACGCCAAATTCGTCGCCAAAATCTCGCCAAGCGTTATGCACTAAGAAATAAATTTTTCTTAAAGCAGATAAATGACTATTGGCGTTCAAATACAAAAGTATTACTCAAAGTATCTTTTTTCAAGAATGGAACGAGCTAGATCCACGAGAAGGATGTCACTCAATTTATCGCATGGTATTACATATGAAAAGTAAACATGTTTCTCAATAGGAAATATTTTTCTTTTTATTTTATATGACTTTTTGATAATTTTTTTAAAAAATGTACAATATCTCGAGAACGGTTCACGTTAGCGTTCTAAAATTTATGTCAATCGTTTTCTAATGAAAAATTACATAAGAAATGTCTATTTGCGTAACTTTATTAGTGGTTTTAATTTTTTGACGATTTTTTCAAAATTTCATTCAAAAATTTAGGGGGGTTCTGAAAATTCGATTGCGTATAAAAACAATAGGCTTCCAGTGTTTACGGATTGTGATTTTTGTACCAAATTTGGTTCGAATCGGTCCATTAGTTCGTCAGTTATCGTCTCCACAGACTCACTGACACACACATACACACATACTTTCACACACACACACAGACATCACTTCAAAAATGTTTGATTCGTGATCAAGGATGCTTGAAACGTGCTCTCCCGTCGAAAACTCGAATTCGAATTTTCGACCCCGTCACAATACTTTCCTTATACATTATGTATATAAGGAAAGTAAAAAGGCGAATGCTGAGGTTCGCAGTATAGTGCGTACGCAAAACAGACAAATGCTGGGGTTTGCAATATAGTTAAAGGTCCGTACGCAAAACAGACAAATGCTGGGGTTTGCAATATAGTTAAAGGTCCGTACGCAAAACAGACAAATGCTGGGGTTTGCAATATAGTTAAAGGTCCGTACGCAAAACAGACAAATGCTGGGGTTTGCAATATAGTTAAAGGTCCGTACGCAAAACAGACAAATGCTGGGGTTTGCAATATAGTTAAAGGTCCGTACGCAAAACAGACAAATGCTGGGGTTTGCAATATAGTTAAAGGTCCGTACGCAAAACAGACAAATGCTGGGGTTTGCAATATAGTTAAAGGTCCGTACGCAAAACAGACAAATGCTGGGGTTTGCAATATAGTTAAAGGTCCGTACGCAAAACAGACAAATGCTGGGGTTTGCAATATAGTTAAAGGTCCGTACGCAAAACAGACAAATGCTGGGGTTTGCAATATAGTTAAAGGTCCGTACGCAAAACAGACAAATGCTTGGGTTCGCAATATGGTTAAAGGCCCGTTTCCTTTTCCTCGACAGCATTTCGTATAATTTTTTAAATAGCTTAAAATTTATCTGTGACCTGTCGGGCTATAAATAAAATAAAATAAAACAGTGAAATTTACGCTTGAAATGTGGCAAAATTAGTGCCAATATGAAATCCACACTGAAAAGCTTAAATATCGTATTTTTCCTTGGTCACTTTAGCACTTGCGGAAACAGTGATTTAAAATGAGACAATATTCTTATAACCCTCCCACTCCACTTTCATTTATTGCAAATAAAAACAATTTCATTGTCCCAAGGAAACTGCAAATGCTAAAAATCTGATGTGGGCAGCACATGACTTTCCCTGCAGACTTATATCCATGTTCTCTTTATTTTAATTAAATTTATTTCACTTTTAATTCAATTTTCGTTCTCATTCGGTAACCGGACTTATTTTCAAAGGTGGCGTAGAGAAAATACGAAAAACTAAAATATCTCGAGAACGGCTAGTCCTAATGTAATGGGGTTGGTGTTATTCTTTTCTTCGCTAAAAATTACGCATTAAACAAGCATTTAATGGATATATTTGAGCATACGTAGTTCTTTAGTTTAGATTTGGACGATTTTTGCGGGCCATTCTGCAAAAAAAAGGCTGGTTATTTTTTTCTGAATCGTACCAAAATCTAATCAGCACCAGGGTGACATATACGTGACTCATCTACCGAATTTTGTGAAATTCGGTCCATTAGTGTTTCAGTTACAGTGGATACAAGCTTTTGCGGGCCATTTCACAAAAAAGGCGGGTTCTTTTATTCCGAATCGTACCCAAAACTAATCAGCACCAGCCCCGCCCACAAGTGACTTACCTACAAAATTTTGTGAAATTCGGTCCATCAGTTTTTTAGTTAGAGTGGATACAAAATCTGCACAGACAGACACACACACAGACGTCACGCTAAAAATGGTTTTTTCGTATTCTAGAGGTCTCGAAACGTGCAGATCCGTCGAAAAATCGAGTTGCGATTTTCGGCATGATTCCAATACTTTCCCTATACATTACCATGCATTGCAGGGAAAGTAAAAATCTGATGTGAGCAGCACATGACTTTCCCTGCAGACTTATATCCATGTTCTCTTTATTTTAATTAAATTTATTTCACTTTTAATTCAATTTTCGTTCTCATTCGGTAACCTGGCTTATTTTCAAAGGTGGCGTAGGGAAAGTACGAAAAACTAAAATATCTCGAGAACGGCTAGTCCTACTGTAATGGGGTTGGTCTTATTCTTTTCGTCGTTAAAAATTACGTATTAAATCAGCATTTAATGGATATATTTGAGTATACCCAGTTCTTTAGTTTAGATTTGGACGATTTTTGGGGGCTATTTTGCAAAAAAAGACAGGTCATTTTTTTCCGAATCGTACCAAAATCTAATCAGCACCAGAGTAACCGATAAGTGACTCATCTACTGAATTTTGCGAAATTCGGTCCATTAGTTTTTCAGCTACAGTGGATACAAGCTTTTGCGGGCCATTTCACAAAAAATGCGGGTTCTTTGGTTCCGAATCGTACCCAAAACTAATCAGCCCCAGCCCCGGCCACAAGTGACTTACCCACAAAATTTTGTGAAATTCGGTCCATTAGTTTTTTAGTTAGACTGGATACAAAATCTGCACAGACAGACACACACACAGACGTCACGCTAAAAATGGTTTTTTCGTATTCTAGAGGTCTCGAAACGTGTAGATCCGTCGAAAACTCGAGTTCCGATTTTCGGCATGATTCCAATACTTTCCCTATACATTACCATGTATTGCAGGGAAAGTAAAAATCTGATGTGGGCAGTACACGACTTTCCTTATATAATGCAATGAATTTACTACTTTTACAGTTTAAAAAAATGTTATTCTTATAGTGGATACTTATATTCTTTACAAGATATTGAATTTTCTTCAATTAGTCGTCATTTTCATTGATTTAGCGTCATTTTTATCCATTTGGCGAGATTTTCGTTAATTCGGCAACATTTCAAAAAGTCGCCAAATTGGCGACATTCCGCCAAATTCGTCGCCAAAATCTCGCCAAGCATTATGAACAAAGAACTAAGCTATTCTTACAGCAAATAATATGCAAATAATGCAAATAATGAATATATGAATATTGGAGTTCAAATGCAAAAGAATTACTCAAAGTATCTTTTCTCATGAAAGGAGCGAGCTAGATCCACGAGAATATCACCACCAAATTTATCGCATGATATTACATATGAAAAATGAACATGTTTCGTAACAGTTAATATTTTCTTTTAATTTATAGGATGATTTGATAAATTTATTTGAAAAATGTGCAATATCTCGAGAACGGTTCATGCTAGCGTTCTAAAAGTTATGTCAATCGTTTTCTAAGGAAAAATTGCATAAGAAATGTCTATTTGCGTAACTTTACTAAAGGTTTTGATTTTTTGATGATTTTTTCAAAATTTCACTCAAAAATTTAGGGGTGTTCTGGACATTCGATTGTGTTTAAAATCAATAGGCTACTAGTATTCAGTGGTTGCGATTTTTGTACCAAATTTTATTTGAATCGCTCCATTCGTTCGCGAGATATCGTCTCCACAGACTCACTGACACACCCATACACACACACACACATACTTTCACACACACACACATACTTTCACACACACAAACATATACTTTCACACACACACACACAGACATCACCTCAAAAATGTTCGATTCGTGATCAGGGATGTTTGAAACGTGCTCTCCCGTCGAAAACTCGAATTCGAATTTTCGACCCCGTCACAATACTTTTCTTATACATTATGTATATAAGGAAAGTAATAGGTTATTCTTATAGTAGATACTTATATGATTTCCAAGATATTGAATTTTCTTCAATTAGTCATCATTTTCATCGGTTTTGCATCATTTTCATCCATTTGGCGAGATTTTCATTAATTGGTAACATTTAAAAAAGTCGCCAAGTTGGCGACAATCCGCCAAATTCGTCGTCAAAAACTCGCCAAGCGTTAAGAACGGAGAAATAAGTTATTCTTATAGCAGATAACTGACTATTGGCGTCCAAATACAAAAGTATTACTCAAAGTATCTTTCCTTATAAAAGGAACGAGCTAGATCCACGAGAATGATGTCACCCAATTTATCGCATGATATTACATATGAAAAGTGAACATGTTTCTCAACATTTAATATATTTATTTTAATTTATGGTCTATTTTTATAAATTTATTTGAAAAATGTGCAATATCTCGAGAACGGTTCATGCTAGCGTTCTAAACTTTATATCAATCGTTTTCTAAAGAAAAATTGAATAAGAAATGTCTATTTGCGTAACTTTATTAAAGGTTTAGATTTTTTGATGATTTTTTCAAAATTTCACTCGAAAATTTAGGAGGGTTCTGAACATGCGATTGCGTTTAAAAACAATAGGTTTCCAGTATTCACGGATTGTGAGTTTTGTACCAAATTTCATTCGAATCGCTCCATTCGTTCGTGAGATATCGTCTCCACAGACTCACTGACACACACACACACACAGACATTACCTAAAAAATGTTTGATTCGTGATCAGGGATGCCTGAAACGTGCTCTCCCGTCGAAAACTCGAATTCGAATTTTCGACCCCGTCACAATACTTTCCTTATATATTATGTATATAAGGAAAGTAAAAAAGCCTAAAATTGGTGAAAGCTGATAATACTAAATAATGATAGAAACATCTTTCAAGGTTATTTATAAATTTAAAATCGTGAGGAGCATATAATATTAACAGAAAGGTGAATTGCAGCAGCTGTGCTCGTACAGAACCCATTTATACCTAGCCAATTATAATTAAGCTTATGAGCACAGACAATAAGTAATTGCATTAAAAGCACAAAACCGTAAAATAAATTTTCTATAACTGTTAATTCATAGAGACCTCATAAAATGTTAGATTTTTTTTAGAGGAGGTACAATATATCAACAAGTAGCATAATATTAACAGAATTATACATTCTATTTGTGCTCGCAGAGTTTGATCAATTATACCCAACCCATTATAATTCAGCTTATAAAAACATAGAATAAGCAACTGCATTATAAACACGATACAGCAATAACAAATATTTTACAGTAGTTATTTCATAGAGCCCTCATATAATGCTTCAATATATCCACAAATATAATTTTACTTCCCCTACTGACAAAACACATCGCATGCGGTATCACAACATTGGTTGAAAACACGAGTCAGGGAAACCAAATAATAAATATTACATTTCGCAACGACCTAACATGCAAATATAATACACACTACTCCTAAAAGTTGTATAGTGAATCCTAAAGCGAAACAATGTTGCAATTTTCAAATCGATTAACCGCTTTCGTTACAATCTACATCTAAATCAAATCACTATCGTATCAATCAATCACAACATTGATCAAACTTACCTACGTCCCTCCTCATCGACAGGGTCAGCGTCCCCTGTCCAGCTCACCATCATTTTTGGTCATCCTGTTTACTTTTTAGTGATTAGTGAACAACACAAAGACGTTGCATTAAAACGGGTCGAGTGCCTTTTATCTGGCTTTCTTAACAAAAAGTACATGCACAACAGGGAGCGTCGCTTTGGGCAAGGTTGGTGATAACTGATAATACCGTTATTGCCTTCGTACACACCTGCACTTCATTAATGAGGAAATTGAAGGGGCAAAGTCTCACGTCTTATCGCCTTAATTTTTATTCCTCTTTCTCATACGCAGTGAGTCTGTTTTTAATGTGCATTAATTCAGAGTCACAGAGGCTAGCAGTGATAACACACCGCGGTCTTCAAGAGTCGCGCGTAGTCCGGGATGGACACAGATAAGAAGGCGGGAAAAGAAAAATATGAACGCTTGAAAAATTAAAACGAATAATCTAGATCAATGTGTCTCAAATTATGTGTCGCGACACTTTTGCAGACGTCGCTCTAAGTTTTTGATATTTTCCAGCAGTTCGATCGCCAGCCAAATGCAATCAATGCGTGAAATTTGCATCTATGAGAGGTGTGGAGGCTTAAAAGTTATGAATACCTGTCTTAAATATCATGGAGAATAATACATGGTTCTCTTCCACTGTAGAGAGATAAGAATTTCGCACCAGTAACTTAATGGATAAAACTAGCTAGTTCGAAGATTTGTGATTCAAATCGCGAATAGAACTTCAGTTCTTTACAAATTATTCATAAAAATCAGAGAAAATGCAATATATAGCACGTATAATATTTCTTTTCATACGTACACTAACTGTAAATCATCTATTTTCACTACATCAACTAAACATGGATTACACCCATTGGAAACCCTGGCTCACATACATAACACTTTCTGAACAAAATAATCTTCACAGCAAGCTCCAAGTTTTAAAATAGTTTGTTATGAAATATTTATTCATCAACAACAATAAAAACAACCAAACAAAAGAACCAAATCCATAACACAATTTTCTCGCTTAATTCGCCAGGATAATTGAATATTGTTAGCGATTTTTTAGCAATCAGATAACTGGTGACATATGATTTATTATTTGCAAACAATTATTGTTCAATATTTTTACGCTTTACATATCGTTCAGTCAGAAACCAATCAGGAAATAACGTTCAAACTATTAAATCGTAATGGCAATGCAAAGTTTTCATAGCACTTTCACAATTCTAAACAATCAGTAAGCAAACACGTTAGGGAAGAATTGAGACTGGACGTAATTAAAAGGCGAATATTGGGCAATTTTGATTCTTATGTTATAAAGCTTGTGAAATTGATAAGCACTTCCATTTTGACGTCAGGTATTATTAAAAATCTGATGTGGGCAGCACATGACTTTCCCTGCAGACTTATATCCACGTTCTCTTTATTTTAATTAAATTTAATTCACTTTTAATTCAATTTTCGTTCTCATTTGTTAGCTGGACTTATTTTCAAAGGTGGCGTAGAGAAAATACGAAAAACCAAAATATCTCGAGAACGGCTAGTCCTAATGTTATGGGGCTGGTCTTATTCTTTTCTTCGCTAAAAATTACGTATTAAACAAGCATTTAATGGATATATTTGAGCATACGTAGTTTTTTAGTTTAGATTTGGACGATTTTTGCGGGCCATTCTGCCAAAAAATGCAGGTTATTTTTTTCTGAATCGTACCAAAATCTAATCAGCACCAAAGTGACCTATACGTGACTCATCTACCGAATTTTGTGAAATTCGGTCGATTAGTTTTTCAGCTACAGTGGATACAAGCTTTTGCGGGCCATTTCACAAAAAATGCGAGTTCTTTTATTCCGAATCGTACCCAAAACTAATCAGCACCAGCCCCAGCCACAAGTGACTTACCTACAAAATTTTGTGAAATTCGGTCCATTAGTTTTTTAGTTAGAGTGGATACAAAATTTGCACAGACAGACACACAGACAGACAGACACACACACAGACGTCACGCTAAAAATGGTTTTTTCGTATTCTAGAGGTCTCGAAACGTGTAGATCCGTCGAAAACTCGAGTTGCGATTTTCGGCATGATTCCAATACTTTCCCTATACATTACCATGTATTGCAGGGAAAGTAAAAATCTGATGTGGGCAGCACATGACTTTCCCTGCAGACTTATATTAATGCTCTCTATATTTTAATTAAATTTATTTCACTTTTAATTCAATTTCCGTTCTCATTCGGTAACCGGGCTTATTTTCAAAGGTGGCGTAGGGAAAGTACGAAAAACTAAAATATCTCGAGAACGGCTAGCCCTAGTGTAATGGGGTTGGTCTTATTCTTTTCATCGTTAAAAATTGCGTATTAAATCAGCATTTAATGGATATATTTGAGTATACCCAGTTTTTTATTTTAGATATTGGCAATTTTTGCGGGCCATTTTGCAAAAAAAGGCAGGTTATTTTTTTCTGAATCGTACCAAAATCTAATCAGCACCAGGGTGACCAATACGTGACTCATCTACCGAATTTTGTGAAATTCGGTCTATTAGTTTTTCAGCTACAGTGGATACAAGCTTTTGCGGGCCATTTCACAAAAAAGGCGGGTTCTTTTATTCCGAATCGTACCCAAAACTAATCAGCACCAGCCCCGCCCACAAGTGACTTACCTACAAAATTTTGTGAAATTCGGTCCATTAGTTTTTTAGTTAGAGTGGATACAAAATCTGCACAGACATACAGACACACAGACAGACAGACACACAGACACACAGACAGACAGACACACAGACACACACACAGACGTCACGTTAAAAATGGTATTTTCGTATTCTAGAGGTCTCAAAACGTGTAGATCCGTCGAAAACTCGAGTTGCGATTTTCGGCATGATTCCAATACTTTCCCTATACATTACCATGTATTGCAGGGAAAGTAAAAATGGGAATGGTCATATACACAATTATGTTCATATGCTCGAATGTGGACGCGGTCATATACATGATTTACACATGACTCGTTTATTTGCAATAAAATATAGTGCAGATATTTTCTAAGTAAGATTGTACATAAGATGAGTAGATATTTTCTAAATAATGCTTATTTTCATAACTTTTCAATTTGTTCAATTTCTTATAAGAAGCGTGATTGGAAAAAATCTTCATTTGGAGCTTTTTCCATTCTTGTTGGGCATCGGCTTTTTTCCATCCTATATAACTTCACCATCCATTAACTTTTAGTCTTAGTTCATCGTGTTTCCATTGTTATACATATTCCATTGTCATCTTTTATTCACACATTGTCACTCTTTTAGATTATACACTTGTTGTTATTATTTGCTTTTTACTTTCCCTGCATGCATGGTAATGTATAGGGAAAGTATTGGAATCATGCCGAAAATCGCAACTCGAGTTTTCGACGGATCTACACGTTTCGAGACCTCTAGAATACGAAAAAACCATTTTTAGCGTGACCTTTGTGTGTGTGTCTGTGTGTCTGTGTGTCTGTCTGTCTGTGTGTCTGTGTGTCTGTCTGTTTGTCTGTGCAGATTTTGTATCCACTCTAACTAAAAAACTAATTGACCGAATTTCATAAAATTTGGTAGGTAAGTCACTTGTGCACGAATCTGGTGCTGATTAGTTTTGGGTATGACTCGGGTTAAAAGAACCCGCCTTTTTTTGCGAAATGGCCCGCAAAAGCTTGTATCCACTCTAACTGAAAAACTAATGGACCGAATTTCACAAAATTTGGTAGATAAGTCGCTTGTAGGCCACCCTGGTGCTGATTAGATTTTGGTATAATTCGAAAAAAATAACCTGCCTTTTTTTTGCAAAATGGCCCGCAAAAATCATCAAAATCTAAACTTAAGAACTACGTATGCTCAAATATAGCCATTAAATGCTTGTTTAATACGTAATTTTTAGAGAAGAAAAGAATAAGACCAACTCCATTACACTAGGACTAGCTGTTCTCGAGATATTTTAGTTTTTCGTATTTTTCCTACACCATTTTTGAAAATAAGTCCAGTTTTCAAATGAGAACGGAAATTGAATTAAAAGTGAAATAAATTTAATTAAAATAAAGAGAACGTGGATATAAGCCTGCAGGGAAAGTCATGTGCTGCCCATATCAGATTTTTATTTATAGTTCGATATTATATGTCTGGCGCAGCATATCTTTTCCGCATCTTGTGCCCAAAATCCCTAATCAACCAAACAACTATCTTACAGGAAGTGGAGCCACCGTGACCCTTGCCTGGGTTCCTATACAAAAGTTATAATGCCTCCTTTACAATTATTATTTGAAGAGATATATATACATTTCCCTGCAAAAGTTAAGTACGGAGCAGTAAATCGAACATAATTCATGACATTCTGCACCGATCGACTTCAAATTTCACAGGAAAATATCCTGCTTGTTTATTTAAGAATATAAACTTTAATGAAGTGAAACATGTTCATAGAGGGGTTTTATTTACCCCTAAATTGCTACAACAGAATGATGCAGAGAAAGGATAAACATTCTGGCATCAAAGACACGTCTGTGTCGTCACAGTGCTAACTGAGAAAAGGTAAAAGTCAATGGGACCTCTTAATGAAAAGCCAGCCTATACCATCATACTCCCACGACCAGCCTCAGGATTCTCGACGAAAAAAAGATATATAAACATGATGATGTAACAAAACTATATCAGATATAACGAAAATTGTTCTTTACCGCCGAACGCTATTTATGCTTTTCAATTTTTGAAAATCTAAATCATATTTATCTTTTAGTTTGAAAAGAAAAGTATGTATCTCCCATCAGAACACACAAAAGGAGCCACCATTCATGAAAATCGGTTCAGTAGCTAAGGCTGTAGGTACATCAACACTGTAGAATAAAAGGCCAGAACGACAATAGAGAAAATCTGATGTGGGCAGCACATGACTTTCCCTGCACACTTATATCCACGTTCTCTTTATTTTAATTAAATTTATTTCACTTTTAATTCAATTTTCGTTCTCATTCGATAACCGGACTTATTTTCAAAGGTGGCGTAGAGAAAATACGAAAAACTAAAATATCTCGAGAACGGCTGGTCCTAATGTAATGGGGTTGGTCTTATTCTTTTCTTCGCTACAAATTACGTATTAAACAAGCATTTAATGGATATATTTGAGCATACGTAGTTCTTTAGTTTAGATTTGGACAATTTTTGCGGGCCATTTGGCAAAAAAATGCAGGTTATTTTTTTCTGAATCATACCAAAATCTAATCAGCACCAGAGTTATCCACAGATGATTCATTTGCCAAATTTTGTGAAAATCGGTACATTAGTTTTTTAGTTAGAGTGGATACAAGCTTTTGCGGGCCATTTCGCAAAAATAGGCGGGTTACTTTATCCCGAATCGTACCCAAAACTAATCAGCACCAGACTAGCCCACAAGTGACTTACCTACCAAATTTTGTGAAATTCGGTCCATTAGTTTTTTAGTTACAGTGGATACAAAATCTGCACAGACAGACACACAGACTCACACACAGACGTCACGCTAAAAATGGTTTTTTCGTATTCTAATGGTCTTGAAACGTATAGATCCGTCGAAAACTCGAGTTGCGATTTTCGACATAATACAATACTTTCCCTATACATTACCATGTATTGCAGGGAAAGTAAAAATCTGATGTGGGCAGCACATGACTTTCCCTGCAGACTTATATTCACGTTCTCTTTATTTTAATTTAATTTATTTCACTTTTAATTCAATTTTCGTTCTCATTCGGTAACCGGACTTATTTAAAAAGGTGGCGTAGAGAAATTACGAAAAACTAAAATATCTCGAGAACGGCTAGTCCTTGTGTAATGGGGTTGGTCTTATTCTTTTCGTTGTTAAAAAATACGTATTAAACGAGCATTCATTGGATATATTTGAGTATACCTAGTTCTTTAATTTAGATTTTGACGATTTTTGCGGGCCATTTTGCAAAAAAAGGCAGGTTATTTTTTTTCCGAATAGTGCAAAAATCTAATCAGCACCAGAGTAACCCAGAAGTGACTCATCTACTGAAATTTGTGAAATTCAGTTCATTAGTTTTTCAGTTAGAGTGGATACAAGCTTTTGCGGGCCATTTCGCAAAAATAGGCGGGTTCTTTTATCCCGAATCTTACCCAAAACTAATCAGCACCAGACTCGCCCGCAAGTGACTTACCTACCAAATTTTGTGAAATTCGGTCCATTAGTTTTTTAGTTACAGTGGATACAAAATCTGCACAGACAGACAGACAGACACACAGACAGACAGACACACAGACAGACACACACACAGACATCACGCTAAAAATGGTTTTTTCGTATTCTAGAGGTCTCGAAACATGTAGATCCGTCGAAAACTCGAGTTGTGATTTTCGGTATGATTCCAATACTTTCCCTATACATTACCATGTATTGCAGGGAAAGTAAAAAGTGCCATTTTAAAGTTATTTTCTCTCGGATGCTACTCACGAACTGTCATTTTTTTTTCTCAACTTTGAGACGACTATACAGAGGTGGTGGTGGTGGTGGGGGGGGGGGGATCAAGTATTTAGCATTCTTGGAGACTGAGTTACAGACCCCTGGAAATCGGGGTTTGTCAAGTATAATATCCACTTGTCAACTACGAATTTGGCGGGGCGGAATGTACCGTTTCCCTGAAATAACATTTCATGTGAAAACCATGAAAAATGTGCAATTTTGGCCCAAAATAGATGCAGAGAATTTCAATCAAATGAAATCTTATCACCACCTTTCTCAATTATTACCGCTCTTTCTTAATGAGTAGGGATTGGTCAAATGAAGAGCAAAAACTCGGTATAATTAGAAAATCTAGAATTTTAGGTTCTTTCGAGGTCAATAGCATCTATGGTTTGAATTTCTAAGGCGGGAAAACTGGGCGTTAAAAAAAATGTAAACCTTTTTTTCGCTTTTATCCCTGGATCCAATATATAAATAATATTTTTTTTCGGAAATATGAACAAGATTATGAATATATAAAAATAATTTCAATATTTTAATATTTTGAACTTCTTATTTCGAAAAAACATAAAAAAGTAGCTCTGCGAACGAGTTTTTTTTTTCAATCTTCTAACTTTCACTCGAAACATAATCAAACTATAAAAGATAGATATAAATAGTGAAAAACAAAAATGTGTATTAGAAAATTTAGTATTAAAATATATATTTATTATTAAAAAAAAAAGTTCTAGTAGTTTTCGTGAAATCGTCTTGGCAAGTTGAATAATATTAAAAAATTTCCGTTTTACAAGTTTGGAATGCTTATAATCTCAAAAACTGAAAAAGCTAACTTTGAACAATAGGCAAGAATTTGTAGCTTTTTGATAGCCTTACAAGTGTATAGAATTGGATTTTGGATAATGTTATATTTTTTCTTCTAAACTTAAAAGAGTATCTTTCCGAACGAGCTTTTTTTTTTAAATTTTTTTTATATTTTCACTTGAAATATCTTCGATACAATGAAAGATAAATATAAATAGTAAGCGACAAAAATATGAAGAAATTTTGTTTCTAAATCTATATTTATTTTTAAAAAAAGGCTTGCATAGTTCACGAGTTAGTAGTGTTGTCAAGTTGAAGAAGTACGAAAATTTTACGTTTTCCAAGTTTGTAATGTTTATATCTTAAAAAATAAAAGTGTAATAGCTATAAACTATAAGCAAGTATTTGTAGCCCTTTGAAAGCCCTATAAATGTATATAATCAGGTTTAGGATGGAGTTCCTGTTTTTTTTTCGGTATTACAAAAGTTGAGTTTTATTTTACAAAACGTTATTCACGCAAAACCATTTTGGCTCCATTGGACTGGAGCCACCGCCGATATTTTTCTCTCTCAGCTGATTTAAAAACATATGTTTTTTTTTAATATAAGGTAATAAAAGAACTCTGGCTTAAATGAATGCTTTCATATACAAAGAACTGAAACTAGAGCCGTAACATCAATACTGGACATATACATTGGCTGGACATATGCACTGGAGGATCGTTTTCGTAATTGGATTTCGCCTTTGATACCCCAGGCATAGATGTTACTCACATACAAAAAAAAATCCCGGGCAAGGAATAACATAAGAGTACAAAGTTACACGATCTAAAGGAGAAACTTTCAGATTACCAAAATAAACCAAGGCGTAAACTCAAGGGAAATGTGAGATTACTAAAAATAAATCCAGGCTAAACTGAAATATAAAATTTTCGCACATTTCCGGTAGAATTATTTTAAAGCGATCAGCAACAGATTACAGAAGCCAGGATTCATGCATTCTTCTGGCACTTCGCCAAACATTTTAAAATGTATTTTCGAATTCAATCTTTTCTTCTCGTCAGCTCTAATCAAGCAGTTGCATCGAAACTTCATAATCTTGCATGTAAATACAAACTGCCGGAAAAAGCTACAAAAAATTCACTGAATATTCATTACGATTTGAATCGAAAATGCGTGACATTATCACACTAATATATGCTTTGAAGTTTTAAAAGGACTTTTGCAGTTTTAAAAGGATTAATACTAAAGCCGTGTTTCGAATAAGCCGTGTTTTGAATAAGCCGTGTTTTGAATAAGCCGTGTTTTGAATGGGCTCGCATGTATGAAGCATGCGAGCTGTGAAAGAATTCAAATTAAAACTAAATTTAACATAAATTCTGAAATAAAAAGTATAAAAATCTGATGTGAGCAGCACATGATTTTCCCTGCAGACTTATATTAACGTTCTTTTTATTTTAATTTAATTTGTTGCACTTTTAATTCAATTTTCGTTCATTTCGGTAACCGGGTGTTCCAAGGCAAATTTGGAATGTCCCAAGGCAAATTTGGGACATTGCAAATTATGGAGGAGTGTAACCTACAAAGATGGTCCCTGTACTTCTCCTTTAATTCATATACAGTTCCCTAGGAGAACACCTGCAAAGGGATGAGCAGACCATGTTAGTAGTAGAGGAAGGACAGTTCAACATCAGCAGGAGGAGCAGAGGAGCACATTCCAATGGGATGACGTCATGATGACGTCACGTTATCTTATCTGATCTTATCAGATGACGTCATGATATCTTATCAGATGACGTCATCGGCTTATCTTATCAGATAAGCTTATCTTATCGGATGACGTCATTGGCTTATCTTATCGGATGACTCATTCGATAAGATTATCGGATGACGTCATGTACTGACACAGACAGTGGGGTTGAAGAAGAACTTGGCGGCCATCTTGGAAATTTTGGTGGCGCCCTCTATTGACAGGTTGGAGAACCGTGTTGGCTAAAAGGAAAGAATTGGTTCTGGACTGAGCTGGATTCGAACTGGGGACCCCTTGCACCGTAGGAGAGTGCTTTAACCAGTATACACTTTGAGACTTGTAAGCAGATAGTGAATGAATGATATCTTTCCTGCGAAAGGAGTTGGGTACTTAGAATATTTTCTGAACTTCTACGAGGCGATGGTGCGAATGAATTAAAATTTTAATTAATGCTTAATAAATGAATAAAATATATTATGAAAAAAAATGGAATATAGTCATAATTGAATTTTAATAAGAGGATTATTTTTTTAATGATTGGGTAATTATTGTTTTTATGAAATGTTTTGGAAAATGCTTGAAGATATTTACGAAAGTTTAGTTGGCGATGATGGCGCCATCTATTGCCACTTGAATGAAATACATGCGACGAATAATAATACAATTAATTTCAGAATGCGGTTTTTGTGTTCTTTTAATTAGGTAGTCGAACGAGGACTTAATAATTTTAGCTTCACGCTCATACATGTTCTAATGAACGAAGATAATTATTTTTTACTTTGGCCGTTCATCAGCGTCCATCAGAATTTTAAAGACGGGGTCTATGCTATGTGTATGTTATTGAATTTTATTCATTTGAATGAAATGATTTTTGGGATGTTTTTGAATGAAGGAATGGGGGACTCCATAGTGAACTACTAGAATATCGCATTTTTGATGTTACCACAAGTTGGGAACAGAATTTGCCCCTTTTAGAAGAGGTGTATCAGCCAAGATTTATGTTTTAAAAGCCTGTGAGATTTTAGGGATAGGTTATAATGCCGACTGAACACGTTTCGACAATTTTTATTTTACTGGGAATGCTGTTAGATTTTTTTTTTATGATATTCATAAAAATGCTATGAAACGCGATACTTTAACTATTTAAAATCACACTGAATGTCTATTTTCACCTAAAATGTTATGTATTAGAAAATAGCAAGATCCATTTCTATGTAGAAATAGTACATGCATGTCATACATTAAAAAAGAAATGAGTGTATGCCATTTCTAGTTTAGAAAATAGCCTGTAATGTATTCGAAAATCGTACGACCCATTTCTACAAAGAAAGGATATGATCGATTTTCAAATTAAAAAAAAAAAATGATACATGCATGTTATACATTAGAAGAAAAAGTGTTAGTAAAAGTGGGGCATTCATCGAATTCTGCGATGAATTTCCTGACAATATAGTGAAAGTACTATGCGTGATTTTTATACATCCTTTTTAAAATTTTACATGCTACTAAATACAAATTGACTATTTTTTTTACGATGGCCCATAAATGTTCCGATGAATGAGTTTAATTATCCTAAGTTAATAATGAGTTTAACGAATTTTAATTACTTCGAATTTAATTAATTTAAATTCGCATTCAATTTTTTTTTTTTCGCAAACTCTTTTTTTTTTTCCAAAAACCTTCTCCAAAGAATGGATTACCTGAAGTATTTTTAATAACATACTGACTTATTTTAAAAGTCCAATTTAAGAGAAAATATCCATTTTAAAGCAAATTGTTTTAAAAGTTCTCATTAGAAGATTCCAGATTTTTTAGATATACACTCATTCAGCCCTTGACATTGAAACCGCAATCTACTATCTCTCACTATCACACGAGATAGTGAATCACCATATACTGACTGGATGAGTGTGCCTTGTAATTGGTTGAACTGAGAAGAGGGGAGGGGGGAGATGGATTAGATAAGAAAAAGGGTATAAAATGTGTGTGAGACTGAACATTTTTATCTAGTTTTTACTTAGATTTTCTGACTTTCTATAAGTTCTTTCTTCAAGTTCTATTATAGCAAATCCATTCCCAAACGCTACGATGTCTCTATCCAATATATATCAAGTATGTATAATTTTTTTAAATTTATTTCGTACTTATTGTGTGATTGTAAGTTTATGCATATCGTTTGATTCTATATTTAAATAAATGCATTTTATATATTCTCAGCTCAATTTTGGATTATCTGAAGAAGAATTCCAACTCATCTGTAGTGCCGAATCTAACGAGACCCTTACAAACCATGAAACGATTGCAAATCAGGTTAGTCTATTACTTTATCTTCTTTTAAATGGTGCATATTTTTCACATTGTTTTTTTTTTTAATGTTTATGAGGAGTTGTAGAAATAGATTTATATTAAAAAAATAATATTTAAATAATTAAAATGTAATATTTCTAATATAGCATAAAATCGTGAGTTTAAATTTCCGAACTAGGCTTTATTTAAACTTTAATTTATCGTGTTCAGAAATAAAACTTAAACGGAAAAATCATCGTAGTCTAATACTTCTTTTTTTTTGTATATGAGATTAGACAGCAGTTGAGTTTTTTTTTTTGCATTATAGTGCATATTTCTCACATGAGTTTAAAAGTAAATAAAGTTTAAGAATGTATACCACACGGAGCAGTTTGAACTTTATCGGAATAGTTCCACCGCTGATTTTATTTTGAATGAATCGCATATGTGTTAGTACTAGGGTGAGTGTCGTTTCTATATGAATAATCGTCTATATACGTTTTTGGTTTTAGAAATTTATTTTTTTAAAGTAATAAAACTTATGAATTTATAACACACGGACTCTATCAAAATGGACTCATCGTTGAGGGCATATATATTTTTTAAAACAATTTGTTAAGAGTATACATAGGTAAAGTTTCTCGTAACTCTAATTTGTCTTATATTAGTTTAGAAATTAAACTTAACATTTTAACCTGGTGCTTTTATTTTATTTATTTGATGATTTGATATTTTTTAAATGAATTTGATTTTGAAATTTATTTTAAAACGGAAAGCATAAAACTAAATAATAAAATCATGTTTAGAGAAAAATAATATTTAATAAGATATAACTTTACATACACTTTTACAAAACATAATAATAAGATTGAAGTAACTTACATATGGAAATGGTCATTCATAGCAGAAAAATACTTCTCTACAGTAAATTGTTCAAAATATTGTGGTATAAGTAATGAAATATTGTTCTGATTTGTTTCACAAAACTCTCGTGCAATTTCTTGAGTGTTTATCAGGAGTAGTTCATGATCGAGCAGTTGATAATCCACAAATTGCATATGATAGGGTAGAATGCAACACTTATGTTTTAAATCGGTACACCCATGACTTGTGCATATATCGCGTTGATACACTTTATACAGCTCTGCACATAAATTTTTAAATATACTCTGCATTAAAAATATTTGTATTTGTTCTGGATGGCATGTAGGAATTGCTTCGACGCACTTTCGTTGCTTCATGATAGAATCGGGTAATATTTTTAAAAGTAATTCACGCAGCACACACTTGGTTACACTCTGAGCAATATTTTTAAGCATACAAAAATGCTCTTCACTTAATGTAATCACCTTCTTTTTGAATTGAAGTGTACTAACACAGGGTGGTAATTGTTGTAAATATAGATTGCGTTGGTATACACATACTAGCAATTCGTTATGGATTACAAAAGATGCATTTTCATGATCCATATTGATGTTTGATATTTTTTTTAAAAATGCACTCCAAGCAGCAGGTGTGAGTGTCACGCCATTGGTGGTAGGCACGAGAACATTAGAAGTATTTGTTTTATAAACACGAAGGTGCACTTTAACATTTCCACGAAAATGTTGCACTGTAACATGCAGATTGCCTCCCAAATTGGAGCGGAACTTTTCTGATGAAGATGACTCGGTCGAAACCGATTCGGTGTGAGTTGTAGCATAGTTGAGGGCTGATGATATGATGTCACACTGGGGTTCTGTAGAATTTATAGATGGAGTATGCATATAGTTCCAATCGATTTCCGGTATAGGCGAAAGCGGAGCAGGCGGTACATACATAGGAAATTGACACTTGCGTTTCAAAGTGGTCTTTTTAGGCATAATTTGTCTAAATGTGAGACTTATTCTAGATTCAGTGACTTCGGGTTCTGCTGAAATTCCATGAGAATAGAATTTATTGGTCGGTGTATGCATTACATACAACGAACCATGTTGCAATGGGAGAGTTAGAGGAGATTGTCCTTTTCTTTCGAAAATGATGGATCTCGTAGCCCCGAAGCTGAGAGCTGCTATGGGTGTTTTGGAGCACAGGGAACTTTCATTATCCTTGTGTTGTCCTATTTTAGAATGTCCATCAGGATAGTGGTTTAGAAGCACAAAATTGTAGTTAAATCCAGTGTGTTCCTCCACTCGAGCTTTAATGTCCGTTAACAGAGGTGTCCATTCCACGGCGGGTACACTACTTCCAGAAAATTCGTAGGATAGTCCGGCATCTCCAAATGCATACACTTTTCGATTAGGCTGGTATGTGCGGCCCTGCACGATGACTTCAGATTGTTGAAAGGGTAGACATTTTAATTCTTGTAGAATTACATCAGCTACATTCACAGAATAAAATTCGCGAACATATTCAATATGCAGCTTTTCGCGTTTAAAAAACACAGACATTTTAAGAAATAAGGAATAGCAACCTTCTACTAGAACAATTTTAGAGCGAATGAGCTCTTATCTGTGCCTGATATGTCTTATCAGTAAATCAGATGATGCAATAAATCACGTGATATGTTTTATCCAATCACGTAACGTCCTTATCGCATCAGGCGTCATTTCTTTAGCGAATCAGGACACGGTTCGTGGTACGTCACGTGACACTTTTTAACCAATCAGATGGCGTTTCGTGCTATGTCACGTGACATTTTTTTAACCAATCAGGTGGTGTTTCGAATATCACGTGATATTGCGTGATCTTTTAAGTACCATTGCGCAGTGGGTAGAACCCACTTTTGCTCGAGATTCGTGTTTAGAAAGACGTGTTTTTCAATTTGTCCTAATTACGATACTTATTACAATGGCAAGTGAATTTCCTCAACATTTTTATCGAGTCATTTCAGAAGTGAGTTAAAGATGTTTCTGACATTAAGAAAATAATTAAATATTTTTAAAATTCAGGATACTTTATTTTGAATATAGTTTTGTAAAATGTTCTAACATATGGCTTTCATTTTAAGGAAATGTCATCAGTCGATATGCAGCCTCTTGTGGAACCTCAGATCCCATTAGCTGCAAAATCCAATGTGTTAGCCGTTGTAGAGCCCACTGCAACACCCCGTGGGGAGGCCGGACCGAGTGGCACTCATGTAAGTAATTTTTTTTATTCCATATTTTGGTGGAGATAGGGAAAAACCGGCTGTTTTTGGGAGTGTAGGATTGCTTTTAAATGTATTTTTATTTCAGAATATCTAAACATAAACAGCTGATTTAATTTCTACGTAATTTTTTTAAAATTTAATTTAAAAAGTTAGGTGAGGGAGACATAGACACTAATGTTGGACTTTGTCTGTTTTTCAGATGTGTCCCACCTGCCATAAAGTGTTTACGCTAAAGCGCAATTTGACTCGACATCTGATGACCCACACACGAGAATCTTCTTTCACGTGCGATGTCTGCCAAAAAACATTTTTAAGAAAATCGAATTTGGACAGGCATAGTGAAACACACACCAATTCTCGTATTTTCCAATGTGACATTTGCGAAAAGACTTTCACGAGGGAAGACAATTTAAACGCACATAGAAAAATACATTTACAGATGAAGACCTATCCCTGTACCCTTTGCGAGGCTACGTTCACTAGAAAGGGCGATTTGTCCCAACATGTACGTACAATGCATAAGACTCCTCCCCCTGTTAGCATGAAGCGTAAGCATGACGATGTGGGATCCGCTTCTAGGAAGCGCGTAAAGCGCAGCAAGAAGGCTTTGGGGGTGTTCTTAACACATACGCTGGAACCCTCCGAAGAAAATTCGTACGATCTGCTTCTTAGTTTAGAAGAACTGCGGCCCTACATTGAAAATCTTCTCCTGGCAGAATTACAAACTCGCCAAATCAAATGGTATGTTATTCTAAATGTCAGGATGTCTCGCCTAAATTCTGATGGGGAGGAGGAGTTCGCAACACCTCATTTTCGCACAAACTGCGTCACCACACTTCAAGACTACACTGTTGAGGAGCATGTCAAGAAAGGAAGTGATAAAATTGTACAATCTGTAGAGAAATTTCATCAGCTCGGATCTGGATGGACTTTGGATCGGGTGCTCAATTTAGAGATGTACATTGGAACGTATCGGCCCTTCCGTCCATCGAGTTACATTCCGCTACCACCCAAAATATCTGCGAAGAAGGCGGTCCTCAACATTCAAAATGAGGACCAAAAGTGTTTCATATGGTGTGTGCTTGCACACTGGAAGAATTTAGATCCCTCCAATAATGCCAATCGTGTGAGCCATTACATGCCATTTGAAGGGGAGGTAGATATGGGAAATGTGGAGTGCCCAGTAGCGATTTGCAAGATACCAACGCTCGAGAAGTTGAACGAATGCCGTATTAATGTGTTCGGATATGAAAAGGGGGAAGTTTTCCCTCTCCAAATATCCGAGCGGGAGGACTCCGACGTAATTAACTTACTTTTAATCAGCGACGGGGTCCAACAACATTATTGCCTCATTCGCAATTTCTCTCGTCTTCTTGGGGATGTAACATCTCATGACGGACAAAGCTATGTTTGCTACCGGTGCCTCCACAGATACCGACGTGAAGATCTTCTACAGAAGCACATTCCATTTTGTAGAGAGCATGCTCCTCAGCGGGTCACGATGCCAAGTCCCGAAAAAAGCATCCTCAAGTTTAGCATGGAACACTACCAGCACCCTGTGCCCTTTGTAATTTATGCAGATTTCGAGGCGCTCCTGGTTAAGATGAGTAGCAGCGAACCCTCTCGTAAGAATTCCTTTACGGAAAAGATGGCTCTTCACGAACCCTGTGGATATGCTTACGTAGTGATCGATCCACAGGGCAAGTGCCTCCGAGATCCCAAAGTCTATCGAGGCACAGAAGCAGTCATCAAATTCATCGAAGATATCTTGCGAGAGAAGGACGAACTCATTCCCAAAATCAAAGCCAACAGGCCAATGAAGTTAACCAGGAGTGAGGCCGCTTCATTCGAACAAGCCACAGAATGTTATCTGTGTAAACGGCCATTCAAGCACGACGGTGTAAGGTATGTAGGGAAATGCAGAGACCACGATCACATCAGTGGTGCATATCGAGGAGCACTGCATGTGATGTGTAATTTAAGATTTCGTCTCCCTACTACCATACCGGTAGTGTTTCATAATTTGAAGAATTATGACGGCCACCACCTGATGTCGGGACTTGGTAAATTTAAAGAATACGAAATTGTCCCCATCGCAGTAAACATGGAGAAATACATATCATTTTCCATACAGAAGAAAACCGAGGGTGTGAGGCTGCATTTTATTGACAGTCTTCAATTTTTAAACACCTCCTTGCAGAAATTAGTGGATAATTTACCAAAAGGACAATTTAATATAACAGCTGCGGTTATGCCGAATCACACGGATTTGCTGCTGCGCAAGGGGGTGTACCCATACGAGTACATGGACTCGTATGGAAAATTTGAAGACCGAGTGCTGCCTCCACCTTCGTCATTTTTCAGTACCTTAACAGAAGAGCACGTATGTGAGGAGGATTACAAACACGCTCAGAATGTATGGAGGACATTCAATTTGGAAACCATGGGTGATTATCATGATTTATACGTGAAAACGGATGTCCTTCTGCTGGCCGACGTATTTGAACATTTTAGGAAATTGTGTATGAGGTACTACGGTCTGGATTGTGCTCACCTCATGACTGCACCGGGGCTGGCGTGGCAGGCCTCCCTGAAGATGGTGGATCAGCCCTTGGATCTCCTGACTGACATCGACATGCATCTTTTCGTTGAAAGGGGGATTCGAGGGGGAATATCGGTCATCACTAAACGGTGGGCACGGGCAAACAACCCATACATGGCCGAGTATACTCATACAGAGCCCACCCGGTATCTAATGTATTTAGATGCGAATAATTTGTACGGGTGGGCAATGTCTCAGCCCCTACCTTATGGGAATTTTGAGTGGGTGTCACCTACCATCGCCAGTGAAGAGTGGATTTTGGCTATCCCCAGCGGTGGAACAGATGGGTATATATTAGAAGTGGATTTGGACTACCCATCTGAACTGCACGACCTTCACAACGATTACCCACTTGCCCCGGAAAAGTTGAAGATCAGAGAAGAAATGATTTCACCATACACGGTAGAAGTTATGAAAACAGCTAAAATGCCTCGGTTCCAGAGTCAAGAAAAGTTAACTCCAAATTTATTTAATAAGAAGAATTATATTGTCCATCATGAAAATTTAAAATACTATCTGGAACTGGGGCTTAAATTAACAAATGTGCATAAAATACTGAAATTCAAGCAACGAGCCTGGTTGAAGCCCTACGTTGACTTCAACACGGAGCATCGTAAAGGGGTCCAATCAGGTTTCGAGAAAGATTTTTTTAAACTGATGAACAATGCCGTGTATGGTAAATGTATGGAAAATCTGAGGAACCGGGTCAAGATTGATCTAGTGAAGGACGAAAAACGCGGGGAGAAGCTTCTGGCGGCACCCACATTCAAATCTTTCAAAATATTCAATGAAGACTTGGTAGGGGTCGAGCGATTGTACAATAACATTATACTCAATAGACCCATATACGTCGGTTTTGCCATTCTCGAGCTCAGTAAACTCCTCATGTACAGATTCCATTACGATTATATCAAGCAGAAATATCAAAATAAAGCAACTCTTTTATTCACCGACACCGACTCTCTAACATATGAGGTCGAGTGTCGGGATTTTTATAAAGATATGAAAGAGAGCGCCCACCTCTTCGACACATCGGATTATCCTACAAGTCATTCCGCCCACAATGTGTCAAACAAGAAGAGGATTGGATGTTTTAAAGACGAATTAAACGGAGCACCTGGGCTTGAGTTTGTGGGACTCAGGTCCAAAATGTATTCTCTCCTCTCTACAGTGGGGGAGAAGAAAACAGCAAAGGGTGTCTCCAAAACTATCGTAAAAAAGCACATCAAGCATGAAAATTATAGAGAATGCCTGGAGCAATCTACGACCACAAGATCCTTTCAACATCGCATAGGGAGCGAGTGTCATCGTTTGTATACACTCAAGCAAAGTAAATTGGCACTTTCTCCTTATGACGACAAAAGATATGTTTTGGAGGATGGTATACATACCTATGCCCATGGACACTGCAAAATTCCTAAACAATAGGTATGCAAATCCATTTCAAGAGTTTTACTTGTCCATAGAAAAAGAACTTTCAAGATTTTTTCCTCGCAAGAAGATTTAAAGATTTTTCCATGTTTACTGCGCAAGACTATTTCAAGATTTTAAATATAAGATTTTTATATTTGTACTGTGCAAGACCATTTCAAGATATTTAATACAAGATTTTTATATTTTTATCAAGATTTTTACATATTTATCAAGAATTTTTTCATTTTTATCAAGATTTTTTACATTTTGAATACAAGAATCTCATACAGTGTATTTTTCTGAATTGTGCTTCCCTCGTAACATCTTTCGAAGATTTTTTACATTTTGAGTTCAAGAGAAGATCCTTTTCAAGATTTTTTCATTATACTTCCCTCGCAAGAAGATTTGAAGATTTTTACATTTTAAATACAAGATTGTCATACAGTACATTTTCAACAGTTTGCATTCCTCATACCAAGTTTTGAAGATTTTTAAATACATAGCAAGAACTTTTCCTGAATTAAACACACCTCGTATGAACTTTTGAAGATTTTTATACATTTTGAGTACACGATTTTCATACAGTGCATTTTCAACATTTTCACTTTCCCGGTAAGAAGAATTGAAGAAATTTTACTTTACATCTTTTGAATGAACTCTGTTCTTATTTTAAGGGAAATAGGCCTGCCAATGTGAAATAATCTAATTTTGTCACTTTACATTTAAAATCATTAAATTTCAATCTTGTAACATTTTTTTCATAACCTTATAATGAAAAAAAAATATTACAAGTATTTAAATTCATATTTATTTTTTTAAATGTTTTAAAAGCATTAAAGTTTAATATTTTTTTTTATAAACTTCTATCTTACCATTCAATTACAAGTAACTTAACTTAAAATTCATAATTATTTTTAAATCCATAACAAAGAAAATTATTTCACGTTGGTGGGGAACACTGCCCATAAAGAGTGAAACGACAGCTAGCGTCACCTCCCAGGTACTGTTGGAAACGCTCCCACTTTCTTCTTCTGCTGCTAACATTTCCCACTTTTACTAACATTTTTTCTTCTAATGTATAACATGCATGTATCATTTTTTTTTTTTTTTTTTTTTAATTTGAAAATCGATCATATCCTTTCTTTGTAGAAATGGATCGTACGATTTTCGAATACATTACAGGCTATTTTCTAAACTAGAAATGGCATACACTCATTTCTTTTTAATGTATGACATGCATGTACTATTTCTACATAGAAATTTATCTTGCTATTTTCTAATAACATAGACATGGATCTTGCTATTTTCTAATAACATAGACATGGATCTTGCTATTTTCTAATACATAACATTTTAGATGACTCTTTGAAATAACCCAGCATACTCTTCAAAATAATATGGATTCCATTCTTTGGAAGACTTTGGTAAGAATAACCATGTCACAATACATATGCAAATCACATCTGTACACAACATTAGCTTGTAATGCTTTCAGTACTTTGCATTTTAAAAATATCTCCCAAGTTTTACATTCACTGACAATTCTGTACACTTATTCGTTTTAACTACATCCTTCAATATAGCAAAGTCTTGAATTTCCCATATATTTGAAAATAAATCAATACAACCATTTTTTCATAGCTAAAAACAGTCGAAACGGATTCAGCAGGTTCTGATACTTGTTATAAAAAATCGCGTGGCACACACAATCATTCTGAAAAGTGTCGAGTCATGTTCAGTAAGTAGTATAACCTAGCATTCAAATCACACATGGTGCGTGAAAATAGACAACCGTTAAAGTTACGCGTTTCATAGCATTTTTATGAATATCGTTAAAACAATCCCAGTAAAATAAAATAAAAAATAGTCAATTCGTGTTTAGTAGCATGTAAAATTTTAAAAGGATGTAAAAAAAAATCATGTATAGTACTTTTACTATATTCCCAGTAAAATCATCGCAGAACTCCATGAATACATTCTTGCTAGCTGAAAAAATTGTCGAAACGTGTTCAGCGAGTAGTATAACCTATCCCTAAAATCTCACAGGCTTCTAAAACATAAATCTTGGCTGGTATACGAGCACACACACCTCTTCTAAAAGGGTCAAATCCCGTTCCCAACTTGTGGTAAAAATTTATTAACATCAAACATGCGATATTCTAGTTCACTATGGAGTCCCCCATTCTTTCATTCAATGGCTTACCACAAAAATCATTTCATTAAAATTAATAAAATTCAATAACATACACCCCGTCCTTAAAAATCACTGACGAATGATCAATGTAAAAAAAATTAGCTTCATTCATTAAAACATGTATGAGTGTGAAGCTAAAATTAATAAGTCATCGTTCGACTACCTAATTAAAAGAACACAAAAACCGCATTCTGAAATTAATTCTATTATTATTCGTCGCATATATTTCATTCAAGTGCCAATAGATGGCGCCATCATCGCCATCTAAACTTTCGTAAATGTCTTCAAGCATTTTCCAAACCATTCCATAAAAACAATAATTACCCAATCATTAAAAAAAATAATCCTCTTATTAAAACTCAATTATGACTATATTCCATTTTTTTTTCATAATATATTTTATCCATTAAAAAAATTAATTAAAATCTTAATTCACTCGAACCATCCCCTCGTAGAAATTCAGAAAATATTCTAAGTCCCCAACTCCTTTCGCAGGAAAGATATCATTCATTCACCATCTGCCTACAAGTCTCAAAGTGTATACTGGTTAAAGCACTGTCCTACGGTGCGAATGGTCCCCAGTTCGAATCCACCTCATTCCAGAACCAATTCTTTCCTTTTAGCCAACACAGTTCTCGAACCTGTCAATAGAGGGCGTCGAAATTTCCAAGATGGCCGCCAAGGTCTTCTTCAACCCCACTGTCTGTGTCAGTACATGACGTCAGCCGATAATCGTATCGGGTGAGTCATCCGATAAGATAAGCCAATGACGTCACCTGATAAGATAAGCTTATCAGTGACGTCATCTGATAAGATAAGCTTATCGGATGACGTCACTGATTAGATTAGATAAGATAACGTGACGTCATCATGACGTCATCCCATTGGAATGTGCTCCTCTGCTCCTCCTGCTGATGTTGAACTGTCCTTCCTCTACTACTCATGTTTCTGGGAAATATGGACAACGATCGCCCAGTTACTGAGGGGGCGCACAGCGGGGCGCTCTTGGGGAGAGCTGACCCTTGTCCGGTTCGGCTGCACGTGCACGCAGGGTCGTGAGAACCCTCGGTCCACCTGCCAGATATTAATTCTGGGGTGACCGCCATCCTCCTGTCAGCACAGCACCCAATAGCTGGGCATTTTTGGAAATATCCAATGATGATACCAGGGGCTTTGATTGGGGGGACCAGTAACAGACCTGGGGCTTAATTGTGTAGGAGGAGACATTTTTCCGATGATCAAGAGAGTTTGAGAATTTGAGAACGAACGAAAGAGATTGGGTTTGAGACTTCAGAGAGGAAGGACGGAGAATTGGTTTGTGTGCTCGAGAGAGAAGAGTCTCTCAAAAATTACGTCTGCAGCGATGTCCGGCGATTCCTCTACCGAAGTGCCCCGTACCCAGTGGCGCATCCAACGATATTCGAAGGTATGAAATGCATGTATCACATACTTAGTCTGTTGACACAGTTTTAATTAATGTCTCACTCTCTCGACATCTTGTTAAATCCACACTTGAGTAAATAGTAGGGACGAATTTAATGGCAAACATAAATGGAGATTTTAATTACATACATTCTTTAAATATTCATGATTTTAGAAAATGTCAATGGAGAGTCATTGTAATTTGTTAAGAATGTTAATTGAACCAATCAAATATGTTTTTATTATTATTATTTTTTAATTTCATTTTTATCAATAAATACATTGTTATTGTTTTATATCATGTCCGTTGTCCTCATTTGCCACTAATTTAATTCTATGTATTTTCGTTCGACACGGCCAATGTCGGAGATGAGAAACTATATTAATTTATGCGTTCTAACAGGACGTGTGGTTAAAACCCACATAACACCAGGCTTATTTTCAAAGGTGGCGTAGGGAAAGTTCGAAAAACTAAAATATCTCTAGAACGGCTAGTCCTAGTGTAATGGGGTTGGTCTTATTCTTTTCGTCGTTAAAAATTACGTATTAAATCAGTATTTAATGGATATATTTGAGTATACCCAGTTCTTTAGTTTAGATTTGGACGATTTTTGCAGGTCATTTTGCAAAAAAAGGCAGGTCATTTTTTTCCGAATCGTACCAAAATCTAATCAGCACCAGGGTAACCCACAAGTGACTCATCTACCGAATTTTGTGAAATTCGGTCCATTAGTTTTTCAGTTAGAGTGGATACAAGTTTTTGCGGGCCATTTCGCAAAAAAAGGTGGGTTCTTTTATCCCGAATCGTACCCAAAAGTAATCAGCACCAGACTCGCTCACAAGTAACTTACTTACCAAATTTTGTGAAATTCGGTCCATTAGTTTTTTAGTTAGAGTGGATACAAAATCTGCACAGACAGACAGACACACAAATAGACACACAGACAGACACACAGACAGACAGACACACACACAGACGTCACGCTAAAAATTGTTTTTTCGTATTCTAGAGGTCTCGAAACGTGTAGATCCGTCGAAAACTCGAGTTGCGATTTTCGGCATGATTCCAATACTTTCCCTATACATTACCATGTATTGCAGGGAAAGTAAAAATGAACGGGAATGTGGCTCAGCTCGACTTTTTCATACCAGAATCCATTTTTAGTAGCTTTTGTTTTCAAATTTTATAAGAAATTTTTTGAAAAATCGGTATTATGGGTCCAAATGATTACAATTATATCGTGTTGTGGCAGACATCACTCCAAAAGTAGTCAAAACGTGTTCAGGCGGTCTTAAAACATATATTGGCATCAAAATCTCAAATTCGAAAATTTTCGCGAAGACAATACTTTCCCTGTTCTATGTTACATAATATCAGAAAGTAAAAATAATTTCAATATTTGAGAATCCTAACACAAAAGAGTTTTTAGAATTTTAATTGTATAAAATACAATAAAATACAATGGAATCAAACGAAGACATTGGAATCGCCGAAACGAATTTCCACAGATTTGCGTTTTATTATTGTATGTATCTTGGACGCAAAGGGGAACTCCATTGTATGTAATTTGTTTCGCTCCGTTCTTCTACAACAATCGTGTAAAAAATAAAGAAGTTAAATATTGGATTCCTTTTTAACCATGGAGGTAAAAGTAAGGAGTTAGAACTTCATATTAAGAAAACGCCAATATCGTTTGAGACAATCATTCAGGTGACGCTGGGATAAGATAAGTAGTCCTGCATTGTATGCATTTCTATGGCGAAAGGCCTAAAATATTTATTTAAACTATTAATTTTATAAAAATAAATTATTAGCGAAATGCAAAATAGAACTAAAACAATAAAGGATATTCCAACGTATTAAACATTATTTTACCTTTCAATTTATTTTTATTAACATATATTCTGTACTCCATCCTACAAGTATGAAAAAATACTGGTTCATTGTACTCGTAATTAGGAAACCCTTAATTAAAAATAATCAAAAATACATATACTAAATACTACGACTTTCTGTTGTGTCAACTAGCAATAGCAGCTGCTTTACTAACACTAGCGACAGCTATGTATAATTCTCAAAGCATTATGGCATTTTTAAGTATTTCACCAATAGGAGTTTTATCTCCTTCTTTTTAACTCCATGTTTGTAACTTTTGTACAATGGTTTTTGTACACTCCATTTGTGAGAAGTGTACTGAGCATGCGCAGTTTAAAAATAGGTGTTTCGTCCTATGACCGCTCGTATTGACAATTGAAGCTGTGATTCTGCACATTTGTGTGCAATTTTACGTATGCAAGCAAAATTTCATCTTTCTACCTATTGTAGTTTTCGAGTAAAAGGGATAACAAAAATCAGGCAAAAAAATATCGACGCACCCCGTAAAATAATCCGATAGTAATGAAAGTGTACATACAAACACCTGTCGACCGAATATGCAAATGATCAAAAATTCGCAGCCAATGAATGAATAGTCTGAACTACAGTGCATTGAAACTGAGCACCGGTGGTGAACCTCGGTGAGCGAACCTCGCTTTTAGGAACAAAACGTACACTGGATTTCGATTGCATTTACGTATCTTGATTGTAACAATGCTTCGCCTGTAAATTCGCGGCCACTACGAGCATATGAAGGAGTTTGAAAGAGAGCGTGCGGTCGGACTGCATGGGGCTGGATGGGAACACCGACGAATCTCTCGGCATTTGGATAGGAACGATGCAGCATTTAGACGATGTTGGCAGGAATGGGTCCGGAATGGCAGATGCAAGCGGGCAGCGGACGGCCCAGAGCGACGACAGAACTGGCAGATAGAACGATTGTCAGAGCAGCTGTGACAGCACGAGATTCGTCGTAATCAACCATCCAACGTGTGGCAAACACGGAAGTGACCACCCGGACCTAGAAGACTACGGGAGCGGAATCTATACTCGCAGCGCCCATTACACCGCCTACCACTGACCAGTATGCACAGTCAACAGCGATTGCAATGGTGCAGGGCCCGATCAAAGTGGATTTGTTCGGATTGGGAATGAATTGTCTCCAGTGATGAGTCCCGTTTCGAACTGAGACCCGACGACCAGCGCAGACGCATCTGGAGACAGCCCGGACATCATCAGAACCTTCTCTTACTGTCACATGCTGCACGGCCCGACAACTGGGAGTTATGATCTGGGGTGTCATTTCGTTTGATAGCCGGACCCCTTTGATAGTCCTTCGTGGCACCATCACAGCACAGCGGTGCGTTGTCGACATTCTTCGACCCGTTGTATTGCCATTCCTTTCGCGACACCTCGGTCT